>CM069131.1:79329167-79929167 GCA_035221665.1 Okamejei kenojei
GAACAGAACATAGTAGGCATTGACTACAAAACAGTGTGTCCATATACCTTTATATAAATATATACACACATGAATAAATAAACTGATGAAGTGCAAATAACATAATGGGTTATTAATGTTCAGAGTTTTGTCCGAGCCAGGTTTATTAGCCTGATGGCTGTGGGGAAGTAGCTATGGCTGAACCTGGTCATTGCAGTCTTCAGGCTCCTGTACCTTCTACCTGAAGGTAGCAGGGAGATGAGTTTGTGGCCAGGATGGTGTGGTTCTTTGATGATACTGCCAGCCTTTTTGAGGCAGCGACTGCGATAAATCCCCTCGATGAAAAGAAGGTCAGAGCCGATGATGGACTGGGCAGTGCTTACTACTTTTTTTTAGTCTTTTCCTCTCCAGGGCGCTCAAGTAGCCGAACCAGGTGACGATGCAACCACTCAGCAAGCTCTCTACTGTGCACCTATAGAAGTTAGAGAGAGTTCTCCTTGACAAACCGACTCTACGTAATCTTCTCAGGAAGTAGAGGCGCTGATGTGCTTTCTTGATAATTGTATCAGTGTTCTTGGACCAGGAAAGATCTTCAGAGATGTGCACGCCCATGAGAAGCACTCACTTAACGAAATGTGAAAGTTAAAATGCAGAAGAGAAGAACGCCTACTGTTAAGGGTCTCTTTCTGCTATATCATGTCCAGAAATAATGTACAGCTGAAATGCACATTTGAAATGAGTGGTAATTTTCCATTTTATTTCGGAGTCACGTGAGTGACTTCGTGAAGACCCACGCATGCCCGACATATCGTCGCGCGCATTTGCTTTGACAAGCTGGGGGGGGGGAAGTGCGCTCTCTCCACCAGCTCCTTCAAAAGGCCGTTCAGGTAAGTCCGCTAACCTTTCCTTGGTTACAGAATGGACATCAAAGGAAAAGGCAAGGCAAAACTTTCCAGGAGCCGCGGGCCGCCGACAAGACAGCGGCCTCTTTCTCCGGAGTTGCGAGCACCACCGGCAGCATCCGGACGGTCGGGGGTAAGGGTGCGGAAGTTGGGCGCTTCCGTTACACCAGCGCCCGACTTATCTCCTGAATGGATGTCCGCACTGGAGCTGGAAACTACCGACCCAGACTTCGTGCCCCCATCCCCCAGGAAGCGGGGGGGGGGGGGAGAACAAACAGGTACATGGACAGGTGCCTCGCTCACCAACAGCGACATCACCCCGAGTTGCAGTAGATCTACGGGGACCGGGCCGGGGAACGGCTGCACTACAGGGGAGCCCCGCAGCCGCAGCACGCCACGTACAGCTGCCGGGGATATCTGCCGTAGGGCAGTCTGGCAGAGCTACTGCTGCATCGAGCAGCCCTGCAGGAGTGGGGGGTGCCGACATAACACCGCATCAGGCTGCGGTCAAGGACGCCGGTGCAGCAGTAGACGGTCGGTTAGCTTAGCTCTGGCAGCTGCCGACCATGCGCCTCCACGCAGAACATTGGGCGACAGTGGAGGTAAGCCTGCACGGACTTTGGGGAGCCAGGTACCGGGGAGCGGCGCCGATTCATCTCCACTGCCTTCCTACCAGGCAAGTGGATCGCCACAGTCTGCTCGAAGGGCAACTATCGGAGAGTCCATGCGGGAGTCGTATGGGCCTACAGGGGCAGTAGCCCACGACAACCTACCTTCGGACCCTAGTCTGCATATTATGGAGGTGTGGTCCGCTGGTGGGAGCCCCAGAGAATTTGCAGAGCCTGGGGAAGTCGGTTTGTCTGTCGCGAGTAGCGGGGACGGTCGCATTGCGCAATTGGAGCTCTTGGTGGAGCAACTCCTCCAACGGGACAGGAACTGGGATGAACGGGAGTCTCGGGCCTCCACTTGCCACGCCAGGAGCCCGCTCAGCATCTCGTCTTCTCCAGCCAGCAGTTGTCAGGCCACTGCCTTCGATGATGAGCCAGGAATGCCGGAGACCGCAGAGCCAGAGTACGATGTGGACCTGATGGACGTGATGGAGAAATTTGCCACGGCTACAAACACTGGGGAGCCATTGCACCACAAACTGGCGGGCACCATTAATTACCTGACCACTCACCAGCTTCAGGGTCAGGTACTCGATGAGACCATGGACAAATTTAAACCGCCTGAGAACTGCATCAATCTCAGTGTTCCAATGGTTAATGCCCAGATCTGGGGAAACTGGAGCACGACCCCAAGATGCAGGATGTCCGTCTCCAGCGGATCCTGAAGGTCCTGTCGACGGGCATTACGGCGTATGCCAAGACCCTCGATGGTGATAATGTGACCAGCGCGCAGCAGGATGCCCTGGCCCTTCTCTGCAACGCCCAGTTTGAAATCAACTGCCTGTGCAAGAGCTCCATCCGGCCCACCCTCAACCCGAAATTTGCAGGGTTGTGCCGTCCCTCCACCATTCCACCGACTTATCAGCTGTTTGGGGAAGACCTCTCCAAGCAAGTCAAAGAACTCGACGAGGAGGCCAAGAGCGTGGGCCTTATGAAACCTCCCCCGGCTAAAGTTCACCCATATCACCGTCAACAACAATACACTACTTGGAAACCGCGCCAGCCGGATAGGACGCCAAGGACCTATCCGCCTCCACTTCCCCAACCGCAGCAGCCTTTTTTAGGGCAAGGCCTGCAGCGGCCCGCATGGAAGATGCGGCCACCGTCACGACAAGCACCGCAACATCCCCCCAAAACGCCATACGCCAGGACCCGCCGTTAACCATGGAGGTAAGGGGTTCTGGTTCCTCTAAGGTAGTAGCACTTCTCCCCGCACAAGTCGGGGTACGGTTGCGGGCGTTTAGTGGTGCTTGGGATGCAATCACCACAGACACGTTTATTCTACAAAGTGTTCACGGTTATGTCATAGAATTTATTGATGGTCAACTTCCCCCTACACAGCATGCACCTCAGCGACTTTTTACGCTCTCTCTGAATGAGATAAAGGCGGGACATGCTGAAATCTTACGTCTAGCAGCCAAAGGGGTGATTGGCAAAACGACGCACGAACCCCTTGAGTTTGTGTCCAACATCGTCACAAAAACCAAAAAAGATGGGGGTTGTCGGATTATCATAGACCTAACCGAGTTGAACACTTTTGTACAATATACCCATTTTAAAATGGATACCTTCGAAACAGCCAAGCAGATGCTTTACCTGGGGTACTTTATGGCTTGCATTGATTTAAAAGATGCATACTATACAGTTCCCATCACAGAATCGCACTGGAAGTTCCTGAAATTTGTCTGGAAGGGACAGTTGTGGCAATACAAAGCATTACCCAATGGGTTAACCACAGCCCCCAGACTATTTACCAAATTAGTAAAACCCATATTGGCACTCCTCCGACAACAAAATTATATCGTCATGGCATATTTAGATGATATCCTTATCGTGGGTCAGCCCCTCCAATTGGCTAAGCTGGCAGTTACAGCGACCAAATCTTTATTCGAGACGTTAGGGTTTGTAACCCATCCAGACAAATCCAAACTGCAACCCTCTCAAGTTATGGATTACCTGGGTTTCACCCTTGACACAACCTTAATGATGATCACTATCCCGACCAACAAAGCTTTAGCCATAAAAGAAGCGTGCTACAGCCTTGTTTGCGCCAGGGTTCCGACTATCCGACAAATGGCAAAGGTAATTGGGAAATTGATAGCTACATTCTCAGCTGCGCAATTCGGACCGTTACATTACCAAAATTTACAAAGAGCAAAGATCACAGCATTAAAAACAAATGCTGGGCACTTTGATAGACCAATACGGTTGCGACATCAGGCTAGAGCTGAGAAACAATGGTGGATGGATTGACAATATTAGTGAGTGTCACAGACCCATCATTGTTAGCAACTGACTCAATCGCACAAGGTTGGGGAGCAACTGACACCATGTCCACTTGTGGTGGCAGATGGGACCCTCACGAGTCTACCCTCCTCCAGACACAAGGGATAAATTATCTGGAGATGTTAGGGGCTTTCCATGGACTGCGGGCTTACTGTACTAACTCACGGGACTTGCATGTCCGCCTCCAAATAGATAACACAACGGTGGTGGCCTATATCAATCATATGGGTGGTATCAGGTCGTTATCTTGTGATGAATTGGCAAACACAATCTGGCACTGGTGCATTGAGAGAAATATTTGGATCAGAGCGACCTATTTGCCAGGGAAGCTCAATACAGTGGCGGACACCAGGTTACGAGTGTTCAATGATAACATCGAGTGGATGTTGAATCCCCAAATTTTTGCTGAAATTATAGCTCACTATGGCACTCCAGATGTTGACATCTTTGCTTCCAGGTTGAACCATCAGATACCAACGTATGTGTCTTGGGAACCAGACCCTGGGGCAATAGCTATGGATGCTTTTTCACTCCATTGGGGGAAATGGTTTTGCTACGCATTTCCCCCATTCTGCCTCATCAGTCGGGTATTGCAGAAAATTCAACTGGATTCTGCAACTGGCATTTTGATCATACCCGACTGGCCCACACAGCCATGGTACCCGATGGTCCTCAACATTTTGAAACGTCCGTGGAATCAGTTTGGTAAAAACCCCAAATTAATTACTAACCCCATTACGGTGGACAGTCACCCGTGCCATGGTCACCTAAACATGTTGGCCTGCAGGTTCTAAAGAGGCCACTCATCAAGGCCGGCATCTCACCAAGAGCCATGGACCTCATCTCAGCGTCATGCCGAGCATCAGCCAGGAGGCAGTACCTCACACAGGTCAGGAAATGGGAGGCATTCTGCTCCCGTACCAACACGACCTCCAACACGGCAACAATCCCTGATGTCCTAGAATTCCTAGCAGGTCTTCATTACAATGCGGGACTTAGCTACAGTGCCATCAACAGCGCCAGGAGTGCACTGTCCTCATACCTGGACATAGGTATAGGCTCCAACCACCTGGTGTCTAAATTTATGAGGGGAGTGTTTAACACCAACCCTCCACAGCCCATATAAAACTTCACCTGGGACATCGGGATCGTTCTGACCCTACTGAGGAGCTGGTCTCCTATGACCGAGTTACCACTCAAACAGCTCACCCTCAAAGTGGTGATGCTGATGGCACTGACTACAGCTCAACGAGTCCAGGCATTACAGAAACTGCGGCTGGATAGCATGGTCACCACCCCTTCACAGGTGACTTTCTTTGTCCAGGACCTATTGAAGCAGCACAGACCTGGGGCTCATGGGCTGCAGTTGAATTTTCGGGCGTACCCCACTGATGCCACCCTCTGCATAGTCACCCATCACTGCCTCTACATCCGCACTACACGAACCATCTGGAAGATGGAGCAGGGGCTCCTCTTCAGCCACAAATCTCCGCATCACCGTGTGACTGTGCAGACTATCGCCGGGGGCTCAGGGCGGTGTTGGGTGCAGCAGGAGTAGCTACTAACATTTTTTAATCTCACTCTACCAGGGCTGCATCCACATCAGCGGCGAGGGCCATGGAGGTGCCCATGGACCACATCCTCGCCACTGCGGGCTGGGCTAGTGAAGCAACCTTCCAAAGGTTCTACAACAAACCACTGGTCTCCCCCGCAACATTCGCAGAAGCCGTGCTGGGAGCCGCTCAGTAAATGTTTGTCCCCGAGTTCGGTGTTATTTGTTTGTTATTAGTTGTGCAATAAATATGCATTATTTCTCAGCCTGTTCAGACTGGACTGCATTAACAGCCTTCCTCCATCAGTATTGCGGCAGTGTGATAGCATGGACGTTGCCCAGGGCGTGAAATCACAGAACTTTGAAATCTTCACAAAGTCACTCACGTGACTCCGAAATAAAATAGTAAGATTAAACGAGAACTTACCAAGTTCGAAGGTTGATCTTTATTTTATGAGGAGCTGCGGTGAAGGATTTTTGTGCCCTCCGCTCCCACCCTCTATCATAAGGTCAGCTGGTATGTTTCTATGTTCTTAATCTTACTATTTCCAGTCATGGTGCATTCTGTGATTCCACACAGCTGCTTTGAAGAATGTCGGGCATGCTTGCTGGCGGGGTCTTCACGAAATCCCTCACCGCAACTCCTCATAAAATAAAGATCAACCTTCGAACTTGGTAGTTCTCGTTTAATCTTACTATTTCATACTATAACTATTGGCTTTATGTTGAAGGACTGTGGGTGAGCAGGGGTACTGCAATGGACAAGCACCAACCTCCATTAATTTACTCAAAATTGCCTTGGTTGCTCCTGCAAAATTACTGAAAATCATAAAAAATTACAATTTAATATTTCACAATTAATTCTAGATAGTAAGAATTTTACGTATGATCAATAGATTTTTCAAAGATTCTAATATTACTTTTGAAACTACATAGTAAATCATCTAAAAATATCTCCTCTGCGACTTGGGGTAAAAAAAAAATTCAAAGTAAAATTTGTCTTGAAATTGCACTGTGCAAATACTAAACCAGAAGTTTTTAATGCATGACTGAAAGGCAGACTGAATGGGTTCCTTGGGGAGGTGATGGCAGCAGACAGTATTGATTAATTCTAATGCAAATTAAATAGATTTCTTTCAGGATATAACATTCTTATGCCTGTGGCATAGTTGTTGAAATCAGTGGTCAGTTTCCAAGTCACACTGTTGATGTTGTAGGCTTGGCAGCAGCAACAAACTGGATAGCTCTGTTCTAATGACTTAAACATCAGTTTCACTGCTAAAAAGTGTAGGTTGCACCTGAGCCCCGAAATAGGCAACACCCTTTGTGTTTGGAGGCTTCATTACCATAGATATTACTACTGAGCTGTCCAAAACTGTCCAGATCCTCTACCTGACTGCCTAACAGAAGGGATGTCGAGCAGCAGGATACAACCACCTCAGACCCAAATAACTATTCTGTACCATACTGTTCTATGTTCTATGTTCTATAAATCTTCAAGCTCTATTAACTAGAAGAACAAAGGCACCATACAGCTGGACACATGACTTCCAAGCTCCTTTCCAAGCTAGCTACTGTCCCAGAATAGCAATGTACCATCACTGTTCCAGCTAATGTCCAAATCCTACTTGTTAACTAATAACCTGATTGCACATTCACCGGAAGGGCAACAATGATTCAAGAAGGCTGCTCCTCACCACCTACTTAAGGGAAATTCATGACAAACAGAGACCTTGACAGCAATCCCTGTGTCGATTAAAGTTCCAAATACTCTGGAATAACATCCTGCATGGCAGATAGGCACAAAATGCTGGAGTAACAGCGGTTCGGGGCAGCATCTCTGGGGGAAATGAATAGGTGAAAATGAATAGATCAAGACAATTCTTTAGACCCTCCTTTCATTTCAACCCAAGACATCACCTATTCTATTTTTCCAGAGATGCTGACTGACCCATTGACTTACTCCAGCATTTTGTGTCTATCTTTGGTGTAAATCAGCATCTGCAGTTCCTTCCTACACATCCCGCATGGCCGCAGGAGCAAACATGGTTTGGAGGTGAAAGGAGATATGTTGTGATGTTACAAGACACCTCAAAGACTTTCACCTACTTAAGAAAAATGTGTTGCAGTACAATGTGCAAATCCAATTGTGAGCCTCTGGTAGGATATCTCATTGGTCTGTACGCATTACTCAAAGTTAAAAATGCATCTCCTCACTGTTGCCAATGGAGATGCCAGCTTCCAAATATGAATGTATTGCTTGCTGGCATGCAATTGTTTGATATATATTTTTAAATATATTGTTTGAAGACTAAGATGTCTTTGCTTCTCTGCATTAAAAATAAATTAAGTTCCAAAATGTGTACAAGTCCATGATCCGCATAGAAACACTCTTGTCATCCATTGAATCAGGTGTAATGATTCTAAAGCCAATGTGAGCCTATTTACTGGAGCTGACCTCAGATATCATCCTAACCAGTAGCAGGATTGAACAAAACATATTGCACAAAACATATTGATGCAAGGCTCAAACAATCTCTCATCATGGTAAACTACTTATTATAAATAACATTGGTCTGTCTTAAGAACTTTTTTAATATAAGAGACTCCTAAAGGAATAACAAAATTAATGTTTCATGACTTTATTGACACCAGCATGTTAGAAACATATGAAGTAATCTTCCTGCTTCCTTCCTTCCTCACTGATATTCTGGAACAACGCCAGCCACTGGTAGAAAGGATTAAAAATCTAAGTGCAATTAAGATATTAAAATTATTAATTTTAAATCAGCCTAATTAACATTCTAAAATGGAGCTCGCAGAAAGCAATTGCAAGTTTAATTTACAACTTACTGTTGTTCCAGTAAGCTCGACAGTGAAACAGCAGCAGCTGTGCTTTCCACAAAGTAAATGGCTGTTTCAGTTCTCTTTCTGGTCAGGAGAAAGAATGAAGTTTTTCGCACGCCTCTCAAAGAAGCATTCAGTCTCCAGTAAATGTGGTCAACATTCAAAATAAACCTCGCTCCAAGACCAGACTGTTTAATTGTTATATGAACAACAATTCTTATTTGTAGCAGCACAACAGGCCTGTAAACACAATATTCATAGACAATGTGCAATGAACCAGAATTCAATAAATTAACACCAGGGCAAAAAGCTCGAAGTCCTTAGTGCAACTAAAGACAGTCCATCATTCACAGTTTAGTGTTCAAGAGCCTAATGGTTGTTGGGAAGAAGTTAATTTTGAACCTAGTCGTCACAGTCCTCAAGACTCCTATATATTCTCCTGATGGTAGGAGTGAAATGAGAGCATGGCCAGGGGACTGTGGGTCTTTGATGATGCTAACTGGCCTTTTGAGGCAGCGTCACCTAACTCTTCGATGCTGGGGAGGTCAGTATATGTGATGGTTCGGAAAAGACTACAAAAAGTAGTAAACACTGCCCAGTCCATCATCGGCTCTGACCTCCCTACCATCGAGGGGATCTTGAGGCAGTCACTGCCTCAAGGACCCACACCATCCTGGCCACACATTCATCTCCCCGCTACCTTCAGGTAGAAGGTACAGGAGCCTGAAGACTGCAACGTCCAGGTTCAGAAACGGCTTCTTCCCCACAGCCATCAGGCTATTGAACTTAACACAAACAAAACTCTGAACATAAATAGCCTATTATCTACTTATTTGCACTTTATCTGTTTTATTTATTCATGTGTGTGTATATATTTATACAATGGCATATGGACACACTGATCTGTTCTGTATTCATGCCTTCTATATTCTGTTGTGCTGAAGCAAAGCAAGAATTTCATTACCCTATCTGGGACACATGACAATAAACTCTCTTGAATCTCTTGAATCTTGAATCTTGGATCAAGCGGTGTTCACCACTTTTTGTAATCTTGGTTTCTAAGCATTCGAGTTGCCGAACCAGGCCATTAGCTAATTTCTCCACATATGTGATTTCTAGCTTGATAACCTTTTCTCAGTATTATCCAATACCTCCATCAGCCTCCAAATGCCAACCCCCTGGTTTATATTGGCCTGTTTTATTTTAATACAGCCAAAATCAGTTTTGGTTGCCTCTGGGAAATAAACTGATCTTGCAGAGAAAAATTGGGAAATATGCTGGCTCGTTCTTTGCAATTGCAAGAAGATTTTGCCTGCTTTGGCTATGGGGGCTATCAAGCCATACACTTATGATTCAGGGTAAGTTGCATTTCCTACTTTCTGTACTTTAACACTTGGTGACAGAAAAAAAAATGGTTTTGTAAGTGACTGAATTTCCAAGAAAAACTTCTTCACAAAGGAATGTACACTGCACTGCAAATGTCAAATCATCTATTAGCTGAAATAGAGGATATTTCATTCTTCAAGTACTGTGACTGTTCATGAGTCACAGATACTGAAACAAGAGATGATTCTCTGGAATATAAAACCAGTCACCTGTGTGTAATTGTCTCCTTCATTATGTGGGAATACATGCATTCACACAAAGACAGATGTCAGGGAAATCTGTATCCTTACAAAACTAATTTGCGGAGAAAGTAGTGTAACATCCTTGACTGAACTGCTGTAGTACTGCGTTGGGAATACTGTCTGAGTACGGTGTGGTTGTTTCTGGAGCCCACCTCAGGGAAAAGGTTTTACCATATTCACAATGGTCTATAGCCGCAAGCACAGGTCAACTAACTCCAATCAGTTCGTATAAGGGAGGGCTAAAAAACCTGGGAACAAAATGTAATTGTTTTTGCAGTCTTTGACTCTAATTTTATCCACTTAATTCCTAGACAAGATTGATTACCTCAGGCTAATGGAAATTTGGGGCTTCCAGCTGATGTGAGTTCTGCAATGATGTTCAAGGTCAAAAAGGCTGACATCCCTGGAGCGATCTGGGAATTTTGTCAACACAACCCTTCATATTGGGGTGGCTAGTGTAAAAGTCCCACAGCCAAAATCTAAAGGCTCTTCTAAATTGAATGAGACTCCTGTGTAGTTCAGTTCACACAGCATTTCAGACTTAGTGTCCTTGTCATTTCACAGTGCTTCAGGGCCATCATTTGCCTTCCGTGTTCCTCTTGCATGTAAAAACATACAACATATGAAATGGGAGCAAGAATATGCCAATTGGTTCTCTGACCTTCCCCACTGTGCAACAATCGTGATCTCAGCTCTATTTTCCTGCCTCTTCCCAGTAATCCTTGACACAAATGGAAATCTATCTTTCCTGACCTTGAATATATTCCACGATTCAGCTTTCACATATCTCCGGGGTAGAGAATTCTAAAGACGTGTTACTACTTTAAAGGGATCATCCTCAATAAAGTGGTCAATTGGCATATTTGTCCTTAGTGCCCACCAATATCCCTTTGAAGTCAGGATTCAGGAACTGCCCATGGAAAGTAATTCCAACACTCCACCATTCAAAGGAAAAAAAGTGACTGGATAATGTTAATAATTACCAATGCTCTTTATAGCAATCATAGCAATGAAGGCTGAGCTTGGAATAACTAATAACAGTCAAAAAGGTTGTGTTTAAAGAAGTTTCCAAGTTGCTCTGCTAATTGCACCCTACATCTTTGTTCCTATAAGATAAAAAAATGGGAGGAAATGTGCACTTTCGTTATTTTAAGTATGATCTTGTGTTCCACACGAAAATCCATTCATTTTTTCACTGGCATTTATTGAGTTGTATTGGGGAATGATCCAGGCTTTGTGGACATTCTGCAGCTCCTGTGGGTTGCGAGTCATTACTTTGTCTGTGAGGCTCTGTCTGAGAAGAGGTCTTTTTGCAGTGTCACAGAATCAAATATCACAGAAACAGGCCCTTCAACTCAACTCCTCCATGCCAACTAAATGCCTCATCTGAGCTAATCCCAGCATTTGGGCCTTATCCCACTAAATCTCTTCTATCAATATACCTGTCCATGTGTCTTTTAAATGTTGTTATAGTAGCTGCCTCAGCTACATCCTTTGATGGCTCATTCTGTATACCCACCATTACACTCTCAATGAAAATGTTGGTCCATTAAATCTTGTTCCTCTCACATTAAACATATGTCCCAAACTTAAGTTTTTGATGCCCCTATCCTGGATGAAGTCTGTGCATTCTCTCTATCTATTCCCCTCATGATTTTATATACCTCCAAATCACCATTCTACCTCCTGCTCTCCAAGGATTAAAGTCCAAGCCTGCATATCATTCCATTTCTCCTCATATTCTACCATCACCGACACATTCGGGACAATTCACAGTGGGCATTTGGGATGTAGGAGGAAAACACAGGGCCCAGAAACACCAGTCAACTTCAGGTTGTTGGAAGGAACTGCAAATATTGGTTTATACTGAAGATAGACACAAAATGCCGGAATAACTCAGCAGGTCAGGCAGAATTTCTGGAAGAAACGAATAGATGACGTTTTGGGTCAGAAATGAGTCAGAAGAAGGGTTTCGACCCTCAATGTCATCTATTCACTATTCATAGTGTAGCGAGTCTTTTAACTTACACTTGAATGCAATATATATGCTTTAAATTGGATTGACTATGAATAAAGTTAGACTAAATTACATTCCTAATTACATTCCACAATAGAGCTCAGGCTCTGATCAACACGTATAGCACATGACTGATCTTAGTATATTCATGTATGGAAATCAGATTATAATCAAACATGGCCCATGTTGACCAACCTGGGTCTCAATCACACCGGGTACTACTCCTGACCCTGACTCCAGTTGCATACCTTCTCTCATTCCTGAGCCTAAGTCCAGCCTCCCCCCCCCCCTCCTATTCTACCATGATCAGAGCTGCTTACCTGCTTAGGTTCCCAGTGCTGAACACTCCACTGGTCCCAGCTTTGACTGCACACCTAGTACTATTCCAGACCATGACTCTGGATGCACACTTGGCCTTGCTCCTAGCCCCTCTGCACTGACAATGTATCTGGCCCTCACATAAAGCCCCACATCTGACCCCCTGGACTCCTATTACGTTCAAGTCCACAGGTGCTTATCTAATGCAGTAGTCTTTTATGGGGCACTTCACAGACCAAATTATCTATAACAACATTTGCTACATCCATTGGCTTCCATGTTATCTAACATGCTAGTTACTTTGTCAAAGAAGTCATCAATTGGTTGAACACAATTTATCATCCATAAGATTATACTCACTCGGCTGTATAAGTATTCTGTTACCATTTCTTTCATTTTCCTAACAAACTGTCCTGAAGTCATTTTCACCCCCAATATTTTCAGTATTTTGCAGTCTTCCTCTCAGCTGGGACTTTTCCAAAATGCAAAGTCCAATAACTATATATTTAAGCAATATTATTCTATTAAATGTGATCTTGAGAGTACATAATATTTTCTGTGGTATTCATAACACAACAATGATAAAAAGATCTTTGTTTTGATTGCACCTACAAACATGCATACATTATTATATTACAGTTAATATGTACCGAGGGCAAATATTTGTTCCAATGCTCTCCATTCCCAATTACTTTTACATTGAAGTGATTAAAATCCAATTGAAGTTTAAATGGCATCATAAAAGTCAAACCTCCGGAATGGATGATATTCATCACGTGGTTGGTTGAGGTCAGTATCAGTACAATTACTATATTAAACTTTGAATCTTCAGATGTCCTGGTTCAAGCTAAAACTAAAGACAAATAATAATCTCCTCACACATTCCCCTGCAAGTATCTCTGTCGCTCCTATAAACTATTCCCCTTCTTTGAACAAGCTCTTAAATATCGCATCTGAATCCGTTTCTATCTGATTACACTCCTTGATGAAGTTCATCTATGTGTTCAATTAATAAAACAACGAGATTGGGGACATTTCTATTCAACCTGTCAAATGAATTGGGGGGGGGAGGGGAATGTTAGAAATAGTCAGTGAGGTAAACAAACATAATAGATGAGTGGCAAATGACAATAGTGCGACCTTCCCAATATTTAACTGAAGGAAATAATTGGTTATCGGGGGTGTATGTTGTGACAGACAGCCTGACACCTTGCATGTCATTTTAATATTACACTTATCCCGTCCCCCTGGATATTCCAGATGAATAAATTAAGGTTTTGTCAACTAATTACAAATCAGACTAATTACAAATCAATAACATTAGCCAACTCCAAAACATGAAGCGCTGAGCGTTGGGATGCAGACATTATGGACAACTGGCCTCAGTTCCACACTCACATCTGTCAGTGTTCTCCGTCTGAACCAGGGAGCATTTTTGAAAGTGAGGAGGCTGAGCCATCACTGGCTTTGGGGGTACCCGGTGAGGGACTGGAGCAACCGAGTGGGGAGAGGGTGTGGAAGTGGGGTGTCCCCCCTCCCAGGGTAGGGACTTTTTGAAATTTGATGTATTCAAATCATGTTTTTCCACACAAAGGGTGGAGGGTGTATGGAACAAGCTGCCAGAGGAGGTAGTTGAGGCTGGGACCATCCCAACATTTAAGAAACAGACTGATACATGGATAGGGCAGGTTTGGAGGTATGGACCAAAAGTAGGTAGCGTAGCTGGGACACGTTGGCGGGTGTGGGCAAGGTGCGTGCAACATAGAAACATAGAAAATAGGTGCAGGAGTAGGCCATTCGGCCCTTCGGGCCTGCACCGCCATTCAATATGATCATGGCTGAGCATCCAACTCAGTATCCCGTATCTGCCTTCTCTCCATACCCCCTGATTCCTCTAGCCACAAGGGCCACATCTAACTCCCTTTTAAATATAGCCAATGAACTGGCCTCAACTACCTTCTGTGGCAGAGAATTCCACAGACTCACCACTCTCTGTGTGAAAAATGTTTTTCCCATATCGGTACTAAAAGATTTCCCCCTTATCCTTAAACTGTGACCCCTTGTTCTGGACTTCCCCGAAATCGGGAACAATCTTCCTGCATCTAGCCTGTCCAACCCTTAAGAATTTTGTAAGTTTCTATAAGACCACCCCTCAATCTTCTAAATTCTAGCGACTACAAGCCAAGTCTATCCAGGATTTCTTCATACGAAAGTCCTGACATCCCAGGAATCAGTCTAGTGAACCTTCTCTGTACTCCCTCTATGGCAAGAATGTCTTTCCTCAGATTTGGAGACCAAAACTGTAAGCAAAACTCCAGGTGTGGTCTCACCAAGACCCTGTACAACTGCAGTAGAACCTCCCTGCTCCTATACTCAAATCCTTTTGCTATGAATGCTAACCTACCATTTGCTTTCTTCACTGCCTGCTGGACCTACATGCCTACTTTCAATGACTGGTGTACCATAACACCCAGGTCGCGTTGCATCTCCCCTTTTCCTAATCGGCCACCATTCAGATAATAGTCTACTTTCCTGTTTTTGCCACCAAAGTGGATAACCTCACATATATCCACATTATATTGCATCTGCCATGCATTTGCCCACTCACCCAGCCTATCCAAGTCACCTTGCAGCCTCCTAGCATCCTCCTCACAGCTAACACTGCCCCCCAGCTTCGTGTCATCAGCAAACTTGGAGATGTTGCATTCAAATCCCTCGTCCAAATCATTAATATATATTGTAAATAGCTGGGGTCCCAGCACTAAGCCTTGCAGTACCCCACTAGTCGCTGCCTGCCATTCTGAAAAGGACCCAATTACTCCTCCTCTTTGCTTCCTGTCTGCCAGCCAGTTCTCTATCCACATCAATACTGATCCCCCAATACCGTGTTCTTTAAGTTTGTATACTAATCTCTTATGTGGGACCTTGTCGAAAGCCTTCTGAAAGTCCAGATATAACACATCCACTAGTTCTCCCTTATCCACTCTACCAGTTACATCTTCGAAAAATTCTATAAGATTAGTCAGACATGATTTACCTTTCATAAATCCATGCTGACTTTGTCCAATGATTTCACCACTTTCCAAATGTGCTGCTATCCCATCTTTAATATCTGACTCTAGCAGTTTCCCCACTACTGATGTTAGACTAACTGGTCTGTAATTCCCCGTTTTCTCTTTCACTCCTTTTAAAAAGTGGGGGTACATTAGCTACCCTCCAATCCTCAGAAACTACTCCAGAATCTAAAGAGTTTTGAAAAATTATCACTAATGCATCCACTATTTCTGGGGCTACTTCCTTACGTTCTCTGGCATGCAGTCTATCTGGCCCTGGGGATTTATCGGCCTTTAATCCATTCAATTTACCAAACACCACTTCCCGGCTAACCTGGATTTCACTCAGTTCCTCCATCTCATTTGACCCCCAGTCCCCTGCTATTTCCAGCAGATTATTTATGTCTTCCTTAATGTAGACAGAACCAAAGTAGTTATTCAATTGGTCTGACATGTCCTTGTTCCCCATGATCAATTCACCTGTTTCTGACTGCAAGGGACCTACATTTGTAGGGCCTGTTTTCACATTGTATCACTCTATGACTACATTATACCTCCACCATGCATGAATGCTTCAAAATCAAGTGATTGAGTTTTATTGTCATATACTTAAGCATAGAAACTTAGAAAATAGGTGCAGGAATAGGCCGTTCATGATCATGGCTATTCATCTAAAATCAGTACCTCTTTCCGGGTTTTTTCCCCATATCCCTTGATTTCATTAGCCCCAAGAACTAAATGTAACTCTCTCTTGAAAACATCCAGTGAATTGGCCTGCCCTGCCTTCTGTGGCAGAGAATTCCATAGATTCACAACTCTCTACATGAAGAAAGTTTGTCTTCATCTCAGTCCTAACTGGCCTACCCTTTATTCTTAAACTGTGACCCCTGGTTCTGAACTCCCCCAACATTGGTAACATGTTTCCTGCAGTTACAGTAAGTGAAAATCTAGCAAGCAGGGTGCTTTCTCCAACCACTCCCAATTGAAGTCCACTATCTTCCACTGTTTCTACCCAGTACTTGGTACATATTTCCAGCAACCACCGGTTGTCTTCCAGGATGCACCGAGCCGCAGCCTGATCCATGCTGGTCACCTGGGCGAATTTAGCAGCGGCGCAATGCTTCCAACGCCTCCGACGGCCCGGAACTCTTGCACTGAGTTTGCTCCATGGCCGGAGCTGCAGTGAGCCACTCGCCAGCCCAGCAAACACTCGCCATCCCCGCTCCCCATCCGCACCTGTCCCGGCCGCTGCTTCTGCTTCCAATTCGCGTGGCCCATGCAGTGGATATTAGTTTTGAAATTGTCGTTGATCACAGAATTTCTCACAACACAGCGTGAGAAATTTGTGATCAGCGTGAGAATTTGGCAAAATGAGTGATTCTCACGCTCAATGCATGAGAGTTGGCAGCCCGTTCATGACCTATCCTAGTTTTACTCACCTCCAAGTGAACTCTCTCAGTCCTCCTATATCAGCACTAAAGCTAAGCTATAGCGACAAGGGTCCCATCTATCACCCCATTCTACTGATAGGGATCTATCTACATCACTCCCTTCTACTGCTATACAATGCTATCACTTCTTACTCAAGGATGGGTCTGGTAACTTTTATACACAACTGTGCCAGAACCCTCTCCCTGGCCCCTATCGGTTTGAATCCTCTTTAAAGCACCTTACAATAGTGGGGTTTAATCACTTTATCTCTCACAATCCTCCCTTTTTCTTTTGCTACGCATCTATTGATTAAACCTCAATTTCAAGCTCCTGCAGTTCGAATTGACGTAACATTGTCCTAATCTCCTTTTCCTGTGGATCCTGGACCTTCCCTGGTCACATTATCATTATTTTCTGTATTTCCCCTTTCTCTCTCATAGGCACGACTACAGCCTGCATCTGACTTATACTCCTTGTAATAAGTTCCCTAAAACAAGGGATGCAACAGGGGATAAAGATCAGTCCAGCCAATGCACATAGAAACACGAGTCCCGCTGTTCTCCACCATGTTCCTCCGAGGATGGAATCCCACCATCGGGTTCCCATAATCGAATTCCACTTCTGTATTGGAACATGTGCCAACTTACGGATTCCTTCTGATATGTCCATCACTGCCTGTCCATTGTCATCGATGTTTAAACAGCAATTAGAGAGGTTGAATTTCCCGCATATCCCTCCTTCTTCTGCCAGGAGGTAATCTAGGGCCAACTGGTTCTGGTATATTACTGCTCTCATCTGTGTCTGCTGCTTTGCCAGCATCTCCAGTGCCCCTGCAGTTTGGTTGGTAATTACCTCCAGTACTGCCTGAAGTCTTATGATCCGGTTTAACATGTATACTGGGGTTCGGTAGCCCCAGGATCCATCCTGTGCCCAAGTGGCTGGTCCATAGTATGAGATTATTCTTGTGGGTGGCCATTCATCATCTTCCCATTCTCCAATGTCTATTTTCCTCTTCTTCCGATATAGGTCGTCAAATACAGGTGTTCCTAGCGACCGCCCTTCTTCGGTGTTTAACAGGAAAAATCCCGGTTGTACCAGTCCAATAAAGCAAGTCCTGCTCCAATTTGTCGGTAACACCGAGTATGCCTTACATCCGCATATCCATAACAGTCCTTCAGGGGCCGGTCCACTAGAGGTAACCTTGTTCCATATGTCTCTCAACACCGGGATTCCTTGATAAGGGTTGTTCCCGGTGCAGTTCCATAGTCCAGTCGATTCCATTTCATTGGTCTCCATCCAGATAGTGCACTTTCTCCCGTCTTTCTTAGTTGGATACCATTTAGGGTCCTCTGGCCACCACACTCGGGACTGATTTGGCCACTGGGTGACGATGCGCTGGCAGGGGCTGCTGCCTACTAGGACAGCATCCTTTGCCCAGGGCCTAGCGATACACTCAGTCCCAACCGGAGCGTCTGTCAGGACCCATGCCTGGGGATCTCGGTCTTGTCCAACTGTCAGGTTCCACTCCATCAGGTCCCATAATTCAACAATGGATCCTCTCCACGGCCAACGTGAGCTCATCAGTGGTCCGCCACAGACCCAACTGTTAGTCACATTCAGGATTCCAGCTATCCGGAGAGCCAAGTCCACAAACAGGTTTTTTTTCCACCTTCAGGGATCTCAATCTGCTTCTTTATTTCTTCGTACAGTGTCTGGTGCAATTGAGGCTGAGTAGGTGGGGGAGGGGGAGGCTTGGTAACCACTACTTTCGTTAACCTTGTTATTACTTCGTCCTTCATTTTGTCTAATGTCCATCTTAAGGCATGGAAAGGGAGACCTAACTGCCCTGTCCTAGTCATACAAACCCATCTCTCCCCCTTTGGGCAGGTAACTTACCCAAACCTCCCTACATATCCTCTATTCTCTACCCTATAATACTTCTTTCCCCCGTCCTCACAAATTGTTCTAGTCCTCAGGTTATAGCAAGCATCGTTCACATGGGAATGATAGGTAAATGATCTGGTTGTCCGCCCTCCGTATCTGATAGGATGATAACATTTATCACAGTTATTAATACTTTTTACCATAATTACATGCAGAGCAAACAATACCACGACTGCTCCTTTCATACTGTCAGTTATGCATTCAATTTTTTTTTTAAAGTTAATGTTAGGGGCTTATTTCCTGGCTTCACCATCCACTGTTCCTCCTTATCAGGAGCGGGTGGATCAACGAGTCCTTTAACCCGGATTGCGTGGGTCCACCCTTTTTCTTTTGTTCGTACTGCTGTCTCGGTTGTCAGTAATACTAGGTATGGGCCGGTCCACTTGGGTTGGAGTTTCTCCTCCTTCCAATTCTTGACCAGTACCCAGTCGCCGGCCTTTACAGCATGTATTGGAAAGTGGAGTGGTGGGCTTTGAGCCAATAGTCCTTTAGCTTTTAATTCTGTAAGGGAACGAGATACTGCCAGTAAATAGTTCCTTAAGAATACATCACTGCCCTCTATGGTGGGTATTCCTTCTATATTTCCCAAATAAGGTAACCCAAACAACATTTCATAGGGGGACACTGCTAGCTTTGCATGGGGTCTCCGTTGCTTTTCTCAAAGCCTTTCTGTTTCCCTACTGCTCCAAACATGTGCCAGACTCCATATTAATATATACTGCTCTTAAAGCCTTAATTTCTGCCAATTGAGCTAAGCAAGATTGCAGGCAAGCTTCCAATTTGATCCTGCACTATAGCTTTTACTTCTTTAGATATTACTCGTCCAAAATATTCTACCTGCTGCTGACAAAACAACAACTTCTTCCTTGATACATTATGACCTCCTGTGCCATCTTTTCCAAGATAATTACAATGTCTCTCTCTCACATTGCTTCTCACTTGTGGAACAAACCAACAAATCATCCACATACTATATCAACACCTTCCAAATCTGCCTACAACATCTGATTAAAAACACGGCGCTAGTATTTAAAACGCTGCCGCATCCTAGCCTAGGTGTATTTAATACCTCTTCTTAATGTTCTTACCATAGCTATGTTCACCATTATCTTAATATTATTATTATTATTATTATTATTTCCTGATTATCGTACCTGTTCACATCCCCAACACACCTTATCCATTACCTATCTCCTTACTAGCCTTGTCTGGGCTTATATCCAGATTCATTTCACTCCTGATAGGGCATTTGAGGAAACACTCTCCCAAATACATTTATTATTGGCATGGAATCTCTGGCCCCTGTTTGGCTCTGTCATAGGACTCACTGTGTGTCGGTGCATCACTTATTTCAGACTTTTCAACCAGGTCTGTTGTTACTGACAACATTGTCTTTCCTTTTTCACGCTCTTTCTTTTTAAAGTACTCATCAATTTATCCCTCTGCTTCCCACTTTAATCCTTTCTGATCTGCCTTCTTTCTCATTCTAAACTCAATGTCTTACTTCTCAGATAGTTTATCCTCCTTTGCAAATTTATTCACCTTCCTTTTAAAATCTTCCACTGACTTCTCGATTCTCATATTTTACTACCACCCCTTCTACCTCGGGTCATCACTTTCCCCGCTACCCCCGAGATTCTGACTTGTTTTTCACCAAATCCAATTTCTTCTGGTACCTTAGTTCCACTTGATCTCTCCGCTCCCGAATTACCATAAATACCATATCCTCTCCCTCCATTCACCTCTTCCTCGTCCTCTGTCTCTGCCTCTTCCCCTTCCCCGGTCTCCATGAGCACCCGGCCTTCTATCACCTTCATCTCCCTTCTTCTTTACCCCTTGCTGTACTGCCTGCAACATCATTTTTGCCTTTCCCTTCTGTTTTTCCTCATCCCACCATACACATACTTTCTGAGCCTCTGTTAACAATTGATTTAATGGTTTGTCATTCCAATTCTCCAATTTTTCCAGTTTCTTTCTAATATCTGGCCATGACTTGGTTACGAAATTAACCTTTAGTAACTGCTGACCTGCGTCTGCTGCTACCCCCGGAGCCTGCAACCCCTTTTCCCAGATCTTTATTCCTGCTTGTCTGACCATCTGTCTTTCTTCTGAAGTAAATAAACTTCCCATTATTGACATCATTGTCTGCCAACTCCTTTTTTTCCCCCTGGGCCCCATTAATTTATTACCTTTCTCCAACCAGAATGTTTATCTAAACACACCATAAAAGCTGCTTGTTGTTCAGCAATTAACTTATTTCTAATTTTGTTCAAACCATCCTCCCTACAATTCCCAAATTCCAATTCCTAGTTTAAATACATACGACTAACAATTTTCTATATTAACTTTACTGAAAATAAATCAACAAAGCCAAGCAACCTACATTTTCCAACTTTCCCCTTTTAAGTTGCGATGATACAAAGCGTTGTCCATTACCTTACAGCTGTTCGTAACCTCCCCCATTGCTTACAATTTCTTAAAGGAACACACACATCTACCCTTACAGCATGTGGCCTACAGCAAACAAACCTTTCACATATACAAACTTCCTCATTCATACAAAACCGGTTTTTACACACACATCACATTAGTTCCATTCTTATTTCTTTTTTTTTTTTAATAATTTTTTTTATTATAGAAACAAAGTAATTACAAAGTACACTCTTATACAACGATAAAAAATATATAATATTAATAATAAATTGATACTGTTTATATTATTTGTAATATTATCAATTATACATATCAAGGTTAATTATTTTGTATAATTGGGAGTGTGTATAGTACATTCCTAATATTAGCAATATACTCATACTACTCATAATATCCATATTTCCTCTGATTTCAAAATACAAGTCCCCCATGTTATAATTGTATAATACACAATATTAACCGAACTTCTATAATATTCATTATATTTTCATAATAATAAGAGTGTTTGTATTATTATTGACTTTATATTTCTAAATTATTATATAGTTGAAACTACACAATTTTATGTAATTAAAAATACAAGACATCAATAATATTTTCATACAAGTAATGATATCTATATTCGCATTAATATTAAAAATTTAATATAATGTGTTTCTATACTTTTTTTCTAATTAGGGATAGAAAAAATAAAGAATAGAAAATAGAAAAGAGAGTGTTGAAAGTTTGATGGAGATTGGAATATTACTCATTAATCCGTCCTTGGAGATATATTCATGATTTATTATATATATTTCTTCATCCATTCAGATATTCAGGCCTCAGTCAAGTCTTCGCGCCGAACCGTTATGACCCTGTAAATATTTAATATATGGAGACCAAATCTCTCTGAAGAGATCTAACCTATCCATAAGGACAAGCTCAATCTCTCCAAGTGAAGTGTCTCCGACATTTCTGTATTCCACATTTTAATTGTTGGGGATGCAGGGCCTTTCCAAAATTTTAGTATTAATTTTTTCCCAATTATTAGACAATAGTCGATAAAAATTCTTTGGTTCATTGTAATTAGTTGGTCCGTTTCAAGTATTCCAAGTATTATTAACTTTGGATCAGAAATCATAGTAATATTAATAACATTCGAAATTATCTTAAATATTTCGTTCCAATATTCTACAATCTTTTATACAATTAGTGAATGAATGTGACAAATTTGCTTCTGAGATTTGACATTTATCACATATAGGCGATAATTTTGGAAATATATTATGTAATTTAGATTTGGAGTAATGTAGTCTATGCAGAATTTTAAACTGTATAAGAACATGTTTAGCATTTAACGAACAATGATGTATGTGGTGTAAGCTTTCGTCCCATATTTCTGAGCTTATTATTTGACCTAATTCATTTTCCCAAATCTGTCTATGTGTTTCCGTTGATGGGATATCACTTTCCAATAAAATATTATAAATATATTATATCATTTTTTCTGTATTTGGATGTTTATTCAAGCATTCATCTAAAATTTCAGTCTTTCTATTTCTAAGTTCTTGTGTATTTGCAGAGATATAGTTTCTGATTTGTAAATATCTAAAATATTCATTGTTATGTAGTCCATAAGTTTGTTGTAACTCTTGAAATGAAAGAAAAGAGCTTTCCTTATAAAGATCCCCTATGTTTAAAATTCCTTTATTTTTCCATTGTAAAAAAGCCTTATCCATCGTTGAAGGTTTAAACGTAAAATTGTTGGCAATGGTAAGACCTAACGGTATAGATTTTAATTTTAATGTTTTCTTTATTTGTTTCCAAATGCGGATTCCGTTTTCTATTATCGGGTTTTCACTATAAATTTTCTTAGTTACGTTAGTGTTAGCAAATATTATAGAACTAATTTCAAATGGAGAACAATCTTCTTTTTCCATTTTTAAACCAGTTTGGTTTGTTATCTATTTCTTCTAGCCAAAAATTCATATTTTTGATATTAACTGCCCAGTAATAAAACATAAAATTTGGTAATGCTAATCCCCCATTTATTTTAGCTTTACATAAGTGTTTTTTATTTATTCTGTGGTTCTTATAATCCCAAATAAAGTTAGTAACTAGGGAGTCTAATTTTTTGAAAAAAATTTTAGGGAGATATATCGGGATTAATTGAAATAAATATAATAATTGTGGGAGAAAAATCATTTTTATCGCGTTGATTTTACCTAACATTGAAATAGGTAAACTTTCCAGTATAAAATATTCTTATTTAATTTGTTCAGTAATAACGGGAAGTTAGATTTAAATAAAGAATCAAATCTTTTTGTAACGAAAATGCCAAGATATTTAATATTTTCATTTGTTATCTTGAAAGGAAATTGTTGTAATATCTGTAAATTATTCATCGTTATTGGCATAAGTTCACTTTTATTCCAATTGATACTGTATCCTGAGATTAATCCAAATTCCGTTATTAGTTTTAACAAATTTCGGATACTTATTTCCGGTTCAGTGATATAAAGTAATACATCGTCCGCATATAAGGAGATTTTATTCTTAGTATCTTTAGTATCATATCCATGTATTTCCGGATGTAATCTCACCCTTTGGGCGAGAGGTTCTATTGCTAGCGCGAACAATAAAGGTGATAGAGGACAGCCTTGTCTACAACCTCGAGATAAACTAAATTTAGTAGATAACATACGGTTTGTTGTTATTCTAGCTGTTGGGTTTGCATATAACAATTTAATCCAAGTAGTAAACTTCTCACCGAGCTTGAAAGCTTCCATCACCGAAAATAAATAAGGCCATTCCACTTGGTAAAAAGCTTTTTCTGCATCCAGCGAGATAACTACTAAATATTTTTTATCACTTCTTTTCGAATATATAATATTAAATAACCGTCTTAGATTATATGAGGAATATCTTTTAGGTATAAATCCTGTTTGATCGGGATGAATTAATTCATTGACAACTGTACTTAATCTTTGTGCTAATATTTTTGTTAGAATCTTTTGATCCGTATTTAATAGAGCTATTGCTCTATATGATCCTGCTTCATCCAAGTCTTTATTTATTTTAGGTATAAGTGTTATAATAGACTCGTTCAGCGTATCTGGTAATTTCTGTTGTGTATATATCTGTTCAATGATGATGTGTGAAACAACTCAATATTTCTTTCATAAAAACATAGAAACATAGAAATTAGGTGCAGGAGCAGGCCATTGGGCCCTTCGAGCCTGCACCGCCATTCAATATGATCATGGCTGATCACCCAACTCAGTATCCTGTACCTGCCTTCTCTCCATACCCCCTGATCCCTTCAGCCACAAGGGCCACATCCAACTCCCTCTTAAATATGGCCAACGAACTGGCCTCAACTACTTTCTGTGGCAGAGAATTCCACAGATTCACCACTGTGTGAATTTTTCCACATCTCTGTCCTAAAAGACTTCCCCCTTATCCTTAAACTGTGACCCCCTTGTTCTGGATTTCCCCAACATCGGGAACAATATTCCTGCATTTAGCCTGTCCAACCCCTTAAGAATTTTGTAAGTCTCTATGAGATCACCCCTCAATCTTCTAAATTCCAGCGAGCACAAGCCGAGTCTATCCAGTCTTTCTTCATATGGAAGTCGTGCCATCCCAGGAATCAGTCTGGTAAACCTTCTCTGTACTCCCTCTATGGCAAGAATGTCTTTCCTCAGATTAGGAGACCAAAACTGTATGCAATACTCCAGGTGTGGCCTCACCAAGACCCTGTACAACTGCAGTAGAACCTCCCGGCTCTTGTACTCAAATCCTTTTGCTATGAATGCCAACATACCATTCGCTTTCTTCACAGCCTGCTGCACCTGCATGCCTACTTTCAATGACTGGTGTACCATGACACGGAGGTCTTTCATGTGCTTCTCCTTTCTTTTACCCCCGGGGCTTCCTTCTCCCCAAGATTGTCACATTAGCCCCAATGGACTATCAGGCAGAATATGCGGCTCTTCACCAGTGTGAGCCTTGTCCTGTTTCTCCCCGGACTCTTACTTTTCCCGTTCCGGTTATCTTTATCTTATCGGACTATTCCCGTACAACAGACCCCTGTCGCCCAGGCAATACTTAATAGTCAGTTTTCTTACCTGGGTCTTGTGCACAAGAATCGCTCGACCGTCCCTTATTTATTTACCTTACACTCCCTCTTGCTTCCTGAGTCTGTTGCCCGAATTTCACTCGCTCAAACCGCTGATGGCAAGCAAGGAGATCAGAGACTGCTGAAATCAGCAGGGTGCACCTTCCCTTCCTTCTTTGCCTCCACCGAGTAGCCGGAGTGGCGATCCCGGACGAGCCCCCAGTTTGTGAGATATGCAATGTGCTCACAATCACAACTCAAAGACTAAATCTTGGAAGCAAGAGATTCTTTATTTTCGAGTCTGCAGAATCGGGTGCCTCTCCAAGTTGAGACACACCGAAGTCAGAAGAGTCATCCCCCTTTATACACACAATTCTACATCCAACCTCCCCTCCTTGGACTCGCTCCAATCAGACACTGAGGTGGACAACCTGTAGGTACTTCCCCCAGTACCTCCCACATCATACATCGCATGTTCATGATAATGAGCAGTTTCTTGACCAGGGGTGTGTTGTAATATTCATTTATTTTATTAAGCATGCTCAGTTGTTCATGACCTATCCTAGTTTTACTCACCTCCAAGTGAACTCTCTCAGTCCTCCTTTATCAGCACTAAAGCTAAGCTATAGTGACAAGGGTCCCATCTATCACCCCATTCTACTGATAGGGATCTATCTACATCACTCCCTTCTACCGCTATACAATGCTATCACTTCTTACTCAAGGATGGGTCTGGTAACTTTTATACACAGCTGTGTCAGAACCCTCTCCCTGGCCCCTATCGGGTTGAATCCTCTTTAAAGCACCTTACAATAGTGGGGTTTAATCACTTTATCCCTCACACTCCCCTCTCTCTCTGCTCTCTCTCCCTCTGTGTCTCCCTCTCTCTCCTCTCACCCCCTCTATCTCTCTCCCGTCTCCCCCTCTCTCTCCCCTTCCCTCTCTTCTCTCTCCCCTCTCTCTCCTCTCTTTCCCTCTCTCTCCATTCTCTCTCCCACCAAACTCTCCCCCTCACGCCTCTTCTCTCCTCTCTCTCTCCACCCTCCCCGCTCCCCCTCTCTCCTCTCTCTCCTCTCTCTCTTTCCCCTAACACTCTCTTCCCTCTCTCTCTCCCCCCCTCTCTCTCTCTCCTCCCTCTCCCTCACCCCCTCTCTTTCTCCCTCATTCTCTCTCCCCCTCTCTTTCCCCCTTTCTCTCTCTCCACACACTGTCCCCCTCCCTTCCCCGCTCTCTCCCCCTCTCTCTCTCTCTCACCTCTCTCCTCCTCTCTCTCACCTCTCTCTCCTCCTCTCTCCCCTCTATCTCTCCCCCATTTGCCCCCATTTATCCTTCCCACCTCACTCTCCTTGCTCTCTCTACCGTCTCTCTCCCCTCTCTTTCTCCTCTGTCTCTATCTCCTCTTTCTCTTTGCCCCCTCTCTCCCTTCCCCGTTTCTCTTTACCCCCTCTCTCCCTCTTCCCCTCTCTCTTTTACCACCCCTCTCTTTCCCCCTCCCTCACACCTTCTCACCTCCCTCTCTCCTCCCTCTCCACCCCCACTCTCTCCTTTCTCCCCTCTCTTTCTCCCTCCTATCTCCCCCCTCACTCTCCCCCTCTCTCCCTCCCCCTCCCTCACACCCCCTCTCTTTCTTCCTTCTCTCCTCTCTCTTCTCTCTCTCTCTCCATTCTCTCCCCCTCTGTCTCACCCCCTCTCTCGCTCCCCACTGCCCCCCTCTCTCCTTTCCCTCTCTCTCTCCCCCTCCCTTTGAGAGTCTCTGTGCCGAATCGGAACAGAGACACTCACGGTAGAGGCACAATGCTCCCAACGCCTCCGATGGCCCTGTGGCATGCACTGGGGCTGCTCCATGGTCGGAGCTGCAGCGAGCGACTCGCCAGCCCGGCAAATACTCGCCAGCCCCGGCAGACACTCGCCAGTCTGCAAACACTCGCCAGCACCTGCTCCCCGCATCTGTCCCCGCCGCTGGTTCTGCTTCCATCCCTCCCTCAGCTCCAGCTCTCCAACACCTGCGGCCCATGCAGTTCATATGAGTTTTTAAATTTTCGTTGATCACAGAATTTCTCACGAAAAAGCGTGAGAAATTTGTGATCAGCGTGAGAGCGTGAGAATTTGCAAAAATGCGTTATTCTCATGCTCAAAGCGTGAGAGTTGGCAGCCCTGTATCTTCTATCTTCTATTAAGAATACAAAAATACTGGAATGGATGAATCATATCAGATGTTGAAAGGGTACAAGACCACAAATATTTGTAAAACGTCTAAAGGATCACCATTACGTAAAACATTACCAGAAATGTGTAGTTTCACTGGAGTTCACTCAGAATGCATTACATCTTGGCAGCAGCATAAACTAACCCAGTTTCCCTGAAATTAGTTTGTCTGTGTCACCTTAACTCACTAGAAACAAATGTTTTTAATCCTCAGCCAGGAGCAACTACCATTGAGCTTTGTGAATAGAAATGCTACTACGTTAAAGTATGTGTTCTGCCTTCCAACATTTAGCAAAATAAATCGTACCAGTTTTTTTCCAAGCCTCAGCTTGTCAGAAAAAGTTAAGAAATTAAATTGTAGGTTTGCTCTTGTAAACAGCCACACTCCCATGTGGAGTACGTTGGCTGTTTTCCAAGGTACTAAAAATTAAATTGCATCTTGCTTTGTGAAACAACAATTTAGCTGCCAATTTCATAAAACAAAGCAGACAGATTTTTTGGGATTAAAACCTGTCTGGATTCATCCCCTTTTGTCTATCTGTCTGCTAAATAAAGACAAATGTTTTCTGTGTATAGTGTGTCTGCATTATTTGTTACTCCCTGTCCAAGTGTCTATGTTATCAGGATGCCAGACTTCGCAGCGAGAAAAAAGTAGCTCAGATCCAGATTGTGAATGGTTAGAAGAACACAATGCCTCAATAAAATGTAGAGCTTTGATTAACTCTTCCTCCTACATTGTAGAAACTTAGAAAAAATAGGTGCACAGTAGGCCATTCGGCCCTTCGAGTCAGCACCGCCATTCAATATGATCATGGCTGATCATCTAAAATCAATACCCCATTCCTGCTTTTACCCCATATCCCTTGATTCCTTTAGCCCTAAGAGCTAAATCTAACTCTCTTGAAAACATCCAGTGAATTGGTCTCCACTGCCTTCTGTGGCAAATTCCACAGATTCACAACTCTTTGGATGAAACAGTTTTTCTTTATCTCAGTCCTAAAGGGCTTACCCCTTATTCTTCAACCTCCTTGCTCCTAAACTCAAATCCTCTCGCAAAGAAGGCAAACTTGCCATTAGCTTTCCTCACTACCTGCTGTACCTGCATGCTTACTTTCAGTTTCATGTATCGAATAGCAATAAGTTGCCCCAAGGTTTTCTCTGAACTCACTAGTCTCATCAACCTATTCAACCAATAGTGGGGCTACTTTATAAAAAAATGCTACCTATGATTATAATGATGTTCGGTAAAGACAAAGACTCTTAGGCACAACAAACAACTGCTTTTCATAAATTAATTCCCATTATCTGTAATAACCATGGCTGTGAAACAAGGAGATCTTTCCTATTATGGTAATGTTCCATGTGGGCAGTTGTAATAGTATATCTTCATTGTGTCCTTCCACTCAGTCCTTGCTCTACTCCACCATTCAATCATGAATGATCACTTTTTCCTTCTCAACCCTATTTCCCTGCCTTCTCCCCATAAAACTTGACCCCCATCCTAATCAAGATTCTGTCAATATCCGCTTTAAAAATACCCTATATCGTGGTCTCCACAGCTATCTGTAGCAATGAATTTCACTGATTTGTCATACCCTTCCTCCTTATCCCCATTCTGTGTTGTTTTGCAACACCTCATCTCCCATTTGTTTAGCCCCCGGGACACCTTAGGGATTTAAATTCAATTAAATGTAAAATTTTGGAGAACCAACATCAGTGATAGCATTCGTGAAACTATCAGAACTTTATATTTCAAAGAATCATGTTCACTAATGCCCCATAGGTGCATAAATGTGCCATTCTTGTATGTGGTCCCAGATCTGCAACTGGTAAATGATCTGTTCTCTGACAGGTTTTCAAGCATTCAGTGAGTCATAGATTACATAACCATACAGTACTAAAACAGGCCCCTCAGCCATTTGAGTCTGAGCTAATCGTCAAGCCACTATTTATAGAAACCCTACACCCTAGTGTAGATAGAACATGTTGGCTGGTGTGGACAAGTTGGCCAAAGGGCCTGTTTCCACGCTGTAGACTGTGTGACTATTGCCCCTGTCCCACTTCGGAAACCTGAACGGAAACCGCTGGAGACTTTGCGGCTCACCCAAGGTTTCCGTGCGGTTCCCGGAGGTTTTTGTCAGTCTCCCTAATGGTTGAAAGTGGTTTTCGTTTTAAAAATCGGTCATTTTTTAATCAAAGCCGTTTGCGATGCTAGTTGAACGTGGTTGCCGGAGGACAAAAACCTCCGGGAACCTTTGGGAACCGCACGGAAATCTTGGGTGGGGTGCAAAGTCTCCAGAGGTTTCCGTTCAGGTTTCCTAAGTGGGACAGGGGCATATGACACTCACCTATACACAAAAGGTCAATACAGATACCTAGCAGCACATCTTTGTGATTTGTAAGGAAAACAAAGCGCTCCAAGGAACCTCACACATTCACAGGTAGAAAGTGCAAATACTGCACTGCAAAGGCTTTTAAACATTAGATGCAGGATTTATAGGCAGCTCCTACCTGAGTAAATAAAAAAGGAGATGCGAAAATAAAACAACTGGAAGTTGGAATGCATCAGAGGATGCATTTCGGTATGTCAAGGTGCACTCTCTCGAGATTCTACAGGTGAACAATAGAGAGCATGCTGACCGGGTTGCATCATGGCTTGGTACGGCAACCTGAGCGTCCAGGAGTGGAAAAGGCTGCAAAAAGTTGTAAACACTGCTCAGTCCATCATCGGCTCTGACCTCCCTTCCATCGAGGGGATCTATCGCAAGCGCTGCCTCAAAAAGGCTGCCAGCATCATCAAGGACCCACACCATCCTGGCCACACACTCACCTCTCCGCTGCTGTCAGGCAGAAGGTACAGGAGCCTGAAATCTGCCACGTCCAGGTTCAGGAACAGCATCTTCCCCACAGCCATCAGACTATTAAACACAACTTCAAACAAACTATGAACTATAACAGCCTATTGCACTTTATCTGTGTATTTACGTGTGTATATATATATTCTATGGTATATGGTCACATTGATCTGATCTGATCTGTATTTATGACTAAAATATTCTGTCATGCTGCAGCAAGCAAGAACTTAATTGTCCATTCTGGGACACATGACAATAAACTCTCTTGACTTGACTTGACTCTTGAGGAATGAACAAAATATAATGTATCTGAAAGTTAAAATAAAATGCAATGATTTTATTTTTATGTAATCGTCAAAGTATTTCCATTGCTGGCATGAAATTTGTTTTTATTTATTATTTCCCTCCACTTATTCACCTCTCTCTTAAAATGGTTGCTGATCTTTGAATTTTTAGCTCTGAATGAAGGCTGGTTCTCTTGCTTTGCCTGACATTTGTGCGTTTTTTGGTGCCTTCTTTGCGATGCTTTGTGCTTCGACTGCCATTTTCAATTGTTCGAGTTTTATTGTGTTTGCCTTTCTTGGCTTGTGAAGGTGATCCCAGCGAAATCATGCTTCCAAAACCACACATAAATTGGCAGATTGCTAGTGTGAGCTGCCAAGCATCTTCCAAAAGCTGGCACTCACTTAATATGAACAGCAACTCAAAGTAAAACAAACAACAGCACTGATCTTGGGGCTCTGAGCAGGGACGACTGTTTCAGTAGCACAGAACACACGCTCTGTGTGTCTTAGCCAGACTTCTAGTGTTTGGATATCACAACCCTTAATTTACGTTTCTGTTTCTGCTTTGTCTATCATGTGAGGAAACAAACAATTGTACATATTGAGTGCCAGAGAACATGACATTTTAAAAGTTTCAACAATGATTTTCACCTGACAGTTTGCTTTTGGTGAGAATTACCAGATAAAGCTATAAAGTTGAAAATGTAACTCCTATTTTGTGGAGAAAGAGGCAAATTCAAACCTGGACGTTATCATCCAATTGTAAGTAGTGCTTTGTTCTCTCTAATGGAGTCTCCCTTGCATTTTGTCTCTTCTTTTCATTTACATTTTGGATCAAGCACCGGTTGCATCTAGCTCCTCAAAACGTTGGCACATCTCTTCACTACAACTTTTACAATCACCTCTGCAAAAAGCATGCCCGCTAATAGTAAGATTAAATGAGAACTTACCAGTTCAAAGTTTGATCTGTATTTTATGAGGAGTTATGATGAGGGATTACGAGAAGACCCGTCCAGCACACATGCGTGACATTCTTCAAAGCAGCGGTGTGGATTCACAGAAAAAACATAACGCTTGAAATAAATATAGGAAATAAAAAATAAGAACTTAATTACCAGTTGATCTGTATAATAGAGGGTGGGAGCGGAGGGCACGTATTCCCTCATCGTAACTCCTCACAAAATACAGATCAAACTTCAAACTGGTAAGTTCTCATTTAATCTTACTATTTTATTTCGGAGTCACGTGAGTAACTACGTAAAGACTTCAAAGCTCTGTGATTCTGAACCATGTACCAGCTCATGCTTCACTCACTGTCTGAAGACCTTTGAGGGAGGAAGTATGTTATCACAATCAACAATAACCTGTTTGTGAACAAAAAAGGGTTATTAATAACAACAAAAAACAGAGAGCTCCCCCGGGCTTAAATTAAATATTATCTGCAGACTCTAAGATTCTGTCTGCAAATGGAGCAGATTCCGCCAGCGGCTTATTATAAAACCTTTAGAAAGTTCTTTCCGAGGACCATCCTGTTCTGGCCAGAATATGGTCCATAGGCACGGCAATTCGCCTAGCCGCCGACGTGGATGCAGCCCTGGTGGAGTGAGATTTGTAAACATTAGAAACATAGAAACATAGAAATTAGGTGCAGGAGTAGGCCATTCAGACCTTCGAGCCTGCACCGCCATTCAATATGATCATGTTGATCATTAGTGTTGATTCCTGCGGACTTAAGCACCTGCTTGATCCACCTTGAAATGGTTTGACTCTTCACCTAACCATGGGGCTTCTTGTGGCTTATCCAAAAGGCTTTTTCTCTCACTCTTAAGTTGTATGTTGTGTCAATGTAAATGGCAAGATGGGTCTTGGCACACAGCCGTGGGTCAGATGAATATGCCCGGAACTCCATAACTGGAGGCATGGTTCCTGGTCTAGTTTGTTTGACCAGACCCTGAATATGGAATGTGATACAGTCCAATTACTCTGTCGTGCTGTCCAGCCTCAGAAGGTGGAGGGACTGTACCCTTTGTGCTGACACTAGTGCCATGAGCATGACTGATTTCAGGGTAATTTGTTCCAGCGTGAGTGACCTGGGTGGTGGCCATCCCCTAAGGTACGTCAGCACAATGCTGACATCCCAGATCTGAATGTACCTTGGTCTGGGGGAATTAGTGTTAAAAATACCCCTCATGAGTTTGACCACCAGTGGATGGGACCCCAAAGCCTGTTGTCCTGCTGCTGGAACCAAATAAGCTGACAACGTACTCCTGCTGTATCGATGGCGCTGTAGCTGAGTCCATCCCATTGTAATCCAACCAGGAACTCCACAACACCGGTAGCTGTTGCTGTTGAGGAGGTAGTTCCTGTTTTGGAGCAATACCGTTCCCATTTCCTTATGTTGGTCAGGTAATGTCTCCTGGTGGACTCCCGGTGGGATGCGGTCATAATGTTGATGGCGTCCTCAGACAGTCCCAGGCCCAGTAGAGGTCTTTTTAGAATCTGCAAGCCAGGAGATTGACTCTGTCATGGCACGGGTGACTAATGCCTGACCGGGTGGATTAATAATTCTGGACTGCTGGGGAATTCCAACGGTGTAGGTGTTTAAACAAATAGGTGTTTCGACAGCCATGTCGAGGGCCACTGGGAACTATAGCTGTGTAGGCCAGTCGGGTATTATCAAGATTCCTGAAGTGGAATCCAATTAAATCTTGCGTAATACCCGACTGATGAGGCAGAAGGGAGGAAAAACATAGAAGATCATTCTCCCCCAATGCAGCGTGAATGCATCAACTGCTGCTGCCTCAGAGTCTGGTTCCCAAGGGACATACGTTGGTACCTGGTGATTCAGCCTAGATGCAAATAGATCGATATCTGGTGTGCCATATTGCTTTGTAATTTCAGCAAATACTTTGGGATTTAACATCCATTCGATGTTATCATTAAATGTGCGTGACCTGGTTTCTGCCACTGTATTTTGTTTACCTGGTAGATAAGTTGCTGATAACCAAATATGTCTTTCGATACACCATTGCCAGATTAGGTTGACCAAATTGTCACATGATATCGACTTTACACCACCCATGTGGTTGATATAAGCCACCACTGTGGTATTATCTAATTGCAACTGGACATGTGCGTGATGCGTATTAGATGAATATGCTTTTAAACCATAAAACGCACCCAACATTTCTAAGTAGTTAATACCCCGTGTCTGTAGGCAAGATGATCCAAAATTAGTCCATCTGCCCCGTGTGCTGGATTGCATGTTAGTTGCTCCCCAGCCCAAAGCACTGGCATCCGTTTGAATGGTTAATACTGGGTTGGTGATTAACCATTAGTCCGTTGCATGATTGTGCCAACTCTGATGCTTTCCCCTTCGGCAGAGTTACAGTCATGCGAATAGTGTCAATCATAAATCCGAGATAGTCCATGGTTCTGGACAGTCGAATTGGATTTATCTGGATGTATGACAAACCCCAAAGTTTCAAACAAAAGTTTGGTGGCCGCTACTGCCGAAATGGCTGTCTCCAAGGTTTTCCCTACTATTAAAATGTCGTCTAAGTATGCCATGACTATATGCTTTTGTTTCCTCAATAATGCCAAGGCAGGCTTTAAGATTTTTGTGAACAACCTTGGAGCTGATGTTAGCCCATTTGGTAAGGCTTTAAATTGCCATAGCTGTTTCATCCAGATAAACTTTAGGTATTTACGATGCTCCTTGTGTATGGGTACTGAGTAGTAGGCATCTTTTAAATCAATGCTTGCCAGAAAGTACCCTCTAGAAATCAATTGTCTGGCTGTTTCATAAGATTCCATCTTGAAATGTATATACTTAACAGATTCGTTTAAAGAAGTTAAGTCAATGATAATGCGACATCCACCATCTTTTTTTGTTTTAGTGAAAATATTAGACACAAGTTCCAAAGGTTCATGTTTTGTTATTTCAATGACACCTTTTGCTAGTAGCCTCATCAGTTCAGCTTGACCCTCTTATTTCTCCTTGACTGAGAGGGTGAATAATACCATTTGGGGTATATGCTGAACTAGCGGCATGTTTTCATGAATGAAGTCAATTTTATAGCCATGAATGCTGTATATATTTGTCATTAGTGATAGACTCCCATGCATCCAAAAACAAGTGCAATCTCTCCCCTGTTAGCATAGAGCCCCTACTGCTCATATGCTAAGAGGAACCAGACCCACCTACCTCCATGGTTACTGGTGCTTCTTCTGCCTCTTCGCTTGATGATGAGGTGTCTGCTGGGCTGTAGAGGGCTGCTGTTGATGTTGCTGTTGATGTTGATGTTGGGGGTGGCGCATTTTTCATGGGGTCCGCTCTGGGCCCTGGCCTAAAAAAGGCTTACGGGGAATGTTTGTGGACCCCGAGCTTTCACCAGTCCCATATGGTAGTCGGCGACTGGTGGACTCCGTGGGGTACTGCCGCCTGGGTTTGTTAGGTCTGCTCAGTCCCAAACCTGCCCTCATGAGACCAACGGTCTTGGACTCTTCCTCCAAGTCTTTCACCTTTTTTGGAAGGTCCTTTCCAAAGAGCAGAATTGGAGGTTCTGAACCCCGTGTTTTCCAAAGTCCTGTAAACTTAGGGTTGAGGGCAGGCTTGATGATTTCCTTCCGTAAATTGTTAATCTCGAATTGAGTGGTGCACTGCAGAGCTAATGTATCTTGCTGATTTGTGGTGATGTCCACACCATCTATGGACCGAGCGTATGAAGTTATTCCTGCTGTCAGGAGTTTTAGGGTTTTCTGGAGCTTCAACTCCAGGTTCCTGATATTCTGCCCCAAATGTCCCCAAATTTGGCTGTTTACAGCTGGTACATTCAGTGATGTACAACTTTCTTGGGCTGAATATAATTCAAGAGCCCCATTGACCACCCGTTCTTGTAGGGGTTTTGAGGATGGTTGGTCAATGCTGGCTGCAAGTTTCGGCTCTAAAGGCCGACCCGCCCGTGGAGTGGCCACGTAGCGTTGACCACACCCAGCAGCTCTTCCTGATCCTGTACACCCTGCGTACTCCGGACATCTTCAGCCAGTGACCCCTCTTCTTGACCAGCCCAGACCTGGTCGCCAATGCTGCCTTCAATAGAAGGTGAAGCAATGGCCAGTGCCGTAGAGGGCACTGCGGGAGTGCCTGAGCTCCCTTGGCGAGTTTGTTGCTGCTCTCTCAGCAGATCTCGCTGGAGCAATTGCTCCATTAGCCGTTCTATTCGGCTTAGGCGGCTGCCTTTGCCACTCTCTAGTGGTGTGGCATCTTCATCTGAATCGTCGGATACTACCGCCCAGTTCTGGCTGCAGGTACCTCCAGCCCGCTGCTCAGGCTGCACTAGCGCTGCTGGGCTCGGCTCGGTAATCAATCCTGCCGCCTCTCGCCCCCCCCTCCAAAGAACGCTCCTCAACGGGAGACGAACGGGGGCGAGCTACAGATTTCTTTCCTCTGGTCTTGCTCATTCTTTCTGGAACACAAAGCAGACCACAGAGAAAATACACACGGCCACGGTAAAACACTTACCTGTCGGCCCGACTTTCAAATTATAGCGGGAGCGCCTTGAACTCCCGTTCGTCGCGGGTGCACTGCATGAACGCTAATGTCGCGCATGCGTGCTGGACAGGGTCTTCACGTAGTCACTCACGTGAATCCGAAATAAAATTAGGATTTTGTTACTACTTTGATGTGAGGCTGGCTAATTAGGGATGATGAATCGTCGGGTTGAAATAATATTGTCATCTTTCCCTTCTCCTGCTCCAGGTGCAGGCTATAACATGAGCTGAAGAAGAAATGATCTTTCAATGGGGTAGGAGCATCTTGTTGCTATGGTTCTCTCAATTCACATGCAAGGCCAATTAGTTCTGATTGTGGAAGTTAACTGGGTGCCTCAACTTGTTTCCACAAAAATAAGCTTTATTCACAATGCATACTATGATCACGACTTGTCATTGCCTTTATTCACTGCACAAAGCCATTCATATAAACCTTCGTTTATAATATGCCAACATCACTAATATTTCAAGCCTTTAAAATGTTCGGTAGTGAAATGGCTGTGAGATTGTTAACGCTTCAGTATCCAGTCAAATGCCACAGAGCATTTGCAGTTGCTGCATCATGCTTCAGCTTTAGTTTACTATTAGTTTCATTTGTGTATTACTGTCACATGCACCAAGGTACAGTGAAAATGTTTTTACTACATGCTATGCAGTCAAAATAAGGCTATACATGATTACATTCAAGTTGTCCGCAGTATATAGATAAATGATAGAGGGTACAACATTTAGTGCAAGATAAGTTTGATAAAAACCAATTAAAGATAGTTCAAGGTCTGCAATGAGGGAGATGGGAGGTCAGGAATGTACACTAGCTGATTAGAGGATGGTCCAGTTGCCTGATAACAGCTGGAAAGAAACTAGAGTTATGTGTTTTCAAACCTCTGTACCCCTTGTCTCCTCAATGCCCCCCCCCCCCCCCCCCCACCCCCCCACATTGCTACAGTGTGGCCACATACAAATTGGAGGAATAGCACCTCATATTCCACCTTGGTAACTTACAATGCAGCAGTATGAATGTTTAATTTTGTAACTTCAACTAACATTCCCCTCCCCCTTTGTCCTCTTCCTCCTCCCTTATTGTTTAACCATCTTCACAGTTTACACCAATGTATTCCTCTTGAGATCACACCTTCCTTAGCCAACAATTGGTCTACCAGGGAACCATCCTGCCTGAGTCATCGGTTGCCAGCCCTGATTTGTCCTCGTCTTTTCTCACCTCTAGCTCTTTACCCTCACCTCCCTACAACCCCCTACTTTCCGTCTGAGGAGGGTCTTGACCCGAAACGTCACCTATACTTTTCCTCCAGAGATGCTGCCTGACACATTACATTACTCCAGCACTTTGTGACTATCAGACTTTTGCTCAGATTGATTCTTGCCCCCGAGGCCAGTTAAAACTGGTCACAAATGTTGATTAATCTGAATACAAAGAAGAGGCTTTGACTTGAGTGCTCCCACTGCTTCAGATCATCATTCCTCTTGTGCCCATGCCCTTCTTGGTGGATCCTGTCAATGGCTTACTCATTTACAAAAGAGGCAGGCATGATTGGCTCCAGGTTTGATCAGGAAGCAATTCATTTCCCATCCATTAATTTGGGCCTCTGTGTAACTTTAAAAATACAATTCTAAGCTCTAAAAAATACAGACCCACCTTGATTAACCTTTCTTAATAGGATAATTCTCTCATTCTGTGGACTCAATCTGCGGACTGGCCTGAGAAATTTATTTCAGACAGCCTCAAATCAAGCTATACCTTTGATCAAGTTAAGGGGCTAAACACTTTAATATTAATCACCAACACCTTGTGTGATTGTAACAAAACCTTCCTATTTCTAAACTCCAACTCCTCATAATATTTGCCCTGTTAATTACTTGCTATGCCTACTTGCTAACTTTCAGTGAACGTGCACAAAGTCATGCATGTAGATCGCTCTGAGCTTTACCCATTTGTTGTAATTAAGATAATAATATAGATAATAATATAATTTAGATAATAATTGTCCTTTTGATTCCTCTCACCAAAATGCAATACCACACTTTCCCACTTTCACCTCACTGTGACTCAGTTCACATGACAATAACTAAATTAAACTAAATTAAACTAAACAAAACTAAAAACTCAATTTGCCAAGTTTTTACCTGCTCATTCAATTTATCGATATATTAAAGGAGAAGTCATGGTGCAGGCTCATCCAATCTCAGAGAACAAAGTACAATTAATGTCCTATTATGTTGCAGGAGCTGCGGAAATTAATGTGTAGAAAGGAACTTCAGATGCTAGTTTAAACTAAAGATAGTCACAAAATGTTGGAGTAACTCCGGCAGCATCTCTGGATAGAAGGAAAACATCACCCATTCCTTCTCTCCAGAGATGCTGCCCATCCTGCTGAGTTACTCCAGCATTTTGTGTCTATCTGTAGAAATTCATGTTCCTGTAAGCTATTACCAGTTATGCAGAGTAGAAGGCAACTTATTTGGACATTCTGCATGGTACTTCCTTGAGCTTTATTTTACAGCAAATCTCAGTTTTAATTTATGTTTGCCACACATGATCCAATATTAAGAATATCTCCAATAGCCAGTCTTTTTGAATTTGACGCGGCCAATTTTGACCTCATTCGTAGGCAGACCCTTTGAAAATATGTCAATGGCAATTAATACTGAAATGATCCAGAGAAGAGGTGGGATGGAGGAATACAAATGGAAAAATAACTTTTAAAATAGGTAAATGATTTTCTGTAAAGCAGGGAGGACATCTGCCCAAAGGAAAGATCAGACTGATAAAGATAACAGAAGAATACCTTAAAATGCTCCAAGCTCCAAGAGCTGCATCTCTGCAACTGTGTTTTGAAATGCATCTTAGACTTTCTCACCTGAAGCCTTCTCTATCAGTATATTTAAAGTCATAAGGTCCTACAAAGTGGTAACAGCCCTTTTGGCCTAACTTACCCACACCTCCCATCCACACTAGTCCCACCAGCCTGTGTTTGACCCATATTCCTCTAAACCTGTCCATGTCCATGTACTTGTCTAAATGTTTCTAAAAAGCTGCAATAGTCGCTGCCTCAACTACCTCCTCTGGCAGCTCGTTCCATGTCAGTCTTTGTGTGAAAAGGTTGTCCCTCAGATTCTTATTATATCTTTCCCCCTTCACCTTAATCCTATGTCCTCTGATTCTCGATTCCCCTACTCTGTGCCGCTTCCAACATGACAAACTCTTTCCTGTAACCTGGTGCCCAGAACTGAACACAATACTCTAAATGCGGCCTCACCAACAACTTATATAACTGCAACATGACCTCCCAACTTCTATATTCATTGACTGATGAAGGCCAATGAGTCAAAAGCCTTTTTGACCACCCATTCTACCTGTGCTGCCTTCCAGAAACTATGTACCCGCATTTTAGTATCTCAGTGACAAACTCTCCTCCTCACTGACTATCAACACAGATCCACCTCAAGCCTGCATGGTTATCTCCCTGTTCTCTTCTCTTTACATGCGTGGCTGTGTGGGCACAGTTCAATACCATCTATAAATTAACCAATAACACCACTGTTGGTAGCCGAATCATTAGTGAATCAGTCTGCAGAAGAGATAAACGACATCATGAGTCAGTCTACAGAAGAGATGTAGAACATTTAGTTGAGAGGTGCCAGAACAACAACCTTTCGGTCAATGCCATGCAAGCTAAGGAACTAACTGTTAATCTCGGGCAGGAGAGGTTAGGAGACCACGTGCCAGTTGTCATTGACAAGTCAGCAATGGAAACAGGTATTGGCATCAAATTCCCAGAGCTCTAACCTAAGCCCTGCTCATAGATAGAATCAGGAAGAAGGTGAACCAATGCTTCTACTTTCTTTGACGTTTAAAGACATTTAGCATGTCAGCAAATACTCTCAGAAACATCAACAACTTTACTGTAGAAAGTATCCCGACTGGTTCTATCATGGCCTGGTAGGACAATTCCAACACACATGAATGCAAGAGGCTGTAGAGAGTGGTGCACTCAGACGGGTCCATCATGGTCACAGCCCTCCCCACCATTAAAGCATCTAATGAACTACTGCCTCAACAAGGTGGCATCCATCACCAAGGATCCTCACCATCAGAGCTATACCCTCTTCTCACTGCTGCCATCACGCAGGAGACACTTAAACCTAATATCCCACCCAACCAGGTTCTGGAACAGCTACTTTCCTGCAGCCAACAGATGCTTGAAGCAATTGAACAGCCCTACTATTCCTACCTCAGCAACGGAACACTAAGGACCATGTCTTCCTCTACCATGGACTTATTTACTAATGTGTTTTTCACTCATGTTTTATTTTGCTGCAATTTGCACAGCTTTTCTCGGTCTCGTATAATTTGTATTTGATGTGTTGCCTGAGTCTATGTGCCTGTGATATAGCTGCAAGTAAGATTGTCGTTGTACCTGTACCTTTTGTACTTGTTCACATGATAATAAACTCAATTTCAATTGACTTGACTTGAAATACTGTTAAGCTTGAAATGAATAAAGGTGACAGGTGCAATAGTATAACGCTGAAATCTTTGCAGAGGACAATTGTTCACGCTCAAACAAGGGAAGGCAGAGAACAGAGAACTGCATATCTATGATGCTATTATTGCCCATGATATAATAATGGGCCAATTTGATTTACTACTGTCAATTCCCCAGGTTATGGTGTTCACCTTCACATTAGCCTTATATTCACCCTGAAACAGAAACCAATAATTCCAAGAGGAATTGAGAATGTTGCATGTAGACAGAATGACGGTTGTGGGGCAGCTGCATGAACAATCTTCTGTGACATTGAAATACTGAAGTAAAATTCCCAAAGGTGTCCTCATTATATCCCGATAGTCTTAAGTATGCCTAACTATATTTTCTCTCTTCCAATGGCATGGGGTGAATGCCTGCCTGTAGAATCATGGATCCTCTGAGCAGGTTTTGTGTAACGCAGCCGTGGATGTGGGTGGAATTAGATTGACTCTAATGGACCCACATCCCACTGAGAAAAGGTCTGCCAACGGTCATTAGCCAGGTTGATGAGGGAATGGGGAATCAAAGGTTTGCCAGAGCCCTCGGAACCACATTCCAGCTTCAGAAAACGTAAAGAAACCAGAAATGAAAACATAAATTCAAAGGGAACTTTCTGCATAATTCTCATTCGCCTAACAGCTAGTTGTTGAATATGACTCCATTCTTCAAACTGACAGCACAGAAGTTAATTAATTACTGTTGGATCTGGAAAAAATTGGCACGTGGATCAGCAGAGATGTTCCTGACATTGCATTCACTGAGTGAAAGTGGGTCCACTGTGTTGAGAAGGCCAGACAGGCATGGAAGTATATGTTGTACGCTCGTGTGTGTTCAGAAAATTAGTAATGGTAAAGAAGTCCTATATGGTTTATCTATCGCTGGGGTGGGGAGAGTGGGGGTGGGGAATGATGGCAAACAGATGTACTCAGGTAGCCTCCTGAGTAGAGCAGCAGTAACCTGAGAAACACCGTGTGACATTGCGGCTTGATTGATGCCCACTGTTGCACCATCTGGGATCTGAGTATTGCCAGTGGCATCGAGAGGGACAAGCTGCATTCACCTTCACAATCACTGGTACAGAATAACTCACAGGCAGGCACAATGCTCAGAACCCTCCTTTAACTTCTTGTACAGGACATGGACCATCTGCTTCCTGAGACTTAATCTAATCATAAAGGACATGGCAAATCCTCAACGAAGTAGCTGTCCATCTGTGTAGAAATTCATGGGGTATTAGAGTCATAGAATCATACCGCATGGAAAAATGCCCTTCAACCCGTTGTGCCCACAGCAACTGTCAGGCACAAATTTGCACTAATTTAACAATAATCCCATTTTACTCTCCCCACATTTTGTTCCCAGGACTATTTCTCAGATGTTTGTGCATCTTAGCCAGTTTGAAACCAAAATAGCTTCAATGTCAATTTAGAAGCAAAGTGCTTGTTAACTCTTTAAATGTGGAGTTAATCACAGAGCAGGAAAATACCAGCCAGGAAGATATTTTCATTTAATTGATAAGTAATGATTTCTTTGTAAAATGCATTAGAAGTACTCAGGTGATAACGTCTGGCAACCGCAATAACATGCAGTAATAACACTAATCGACTGAGGCAACATGGAAACAGTGTATCTGGTCCTCTGCCAGTTTTTTTGTGGAGCTATCCATTTTGTTCCATTCCCCTCATGTAAATATGTGACTTAGTCTCTTTCAAGCATTTATCCAATTCATTTTTGAAAATCATTATTGAATCTGTTTTTCCTTTGCAGCAAAACTAAAATTAAATGCAAGCAATGCAAGCAAGGCAGTAATATAATGCAATAATAAAAATGCAATCAATAGTGTCATTCAGCAATGACACTAAACTGGTTAATATCCTACAGGACAATACTGACACCGTCAATATGTCTGATGTGCCTTTACAATCAATGCAGAAACCATCTACTTTGCTGTGACTTTCTTTCATTCTCATGATTTGGATATTGCTGACAAGGCTAACATTTATAGCCCAGCCCCAGTTAATCTGCAGTGGTTGAGTTTGAGTTTAGTTTATTGTCACTTTACTAAGGTAAAGTGAAAAGCTATAGTGCGTGCTAACCAGTTAGAGGAAAAACAATGCATGATTACAATCAAGCCATGCACAGTGTACAGATACATGATAAAGGAATAACATGAATAACATTTAGTGCAAGATAAAGTACAGTACACCACCCCCACAGCAAAGATAATCCGTGCATCTCCAATGAGGTAGATAGTAGCTCAGGACTGCTCTCTAATTGTTGGCAGGATGGTTCAGTTGGTTGAGGTGGTTCTGATGTTGAGTTGTGCTACCTGTCTGCATTGCTGCAGTTCTTGTGGCGAACTTGACTTTGCACTGGCAGGAAGATGTATTAGGCAGGAAGTTCCAGAGAGTTCAGAAAATAAAGTGTTGGTAGGTTGCCATGGCAAAGTCTGTTTCCAACCTATTTGACTCTCTTCTACTTGTGAAGGAGCTCTGTCACATGGACTAGTCAAGCAGCAGCCTGCAGGACCACACTCAACAAATGGTACCTCTCAGGCATTGCCAAGGCTTGTCCACAATAAGCAATGCTGCGTGCCAAGCCTGACCGCACAGAGTGATGTTGTGTCAAGTTATTGTGCCCTCTCACTAAGGAGGGGGTAGCATAGTCAAGGACACTGGCTAGAAATAGCATTTACATAGCCCTTTGTACAAACCACATGTCCACACTTACAAGAGCATCATCCAGGAGGAATAAACAAAAGGAAATAAATGCGTGATAAAGAAAGTAACACATCTCCTTAAAACAATGAAATTCTCACCATTATAAATACAAAATGGCTTGATAAGTTGTCTCAAGATGTCAGTCACTGCCGATTATGATAAGTAATGCACTAAAAATATATTGCAAAGGCAAAGGGTTGTGAGTCCGACTAATACTTTAATTACTCCTGTTTGTATTGGAAAGAAAATACCACCATTTATGGCACCACAATAGAGCTGTTCCCTGGCTGTGCCAAGTACCTGGGTTCAATCCTGACCTTGAGTGCTCTCACTGTGCGGACCTTGCATGTTCTCCATGTGAGTTTCCTCTGGGTGATCCAGTTTCCTCCCACATCCCAGAGACATGTGGATTGGAAGATTAATTTGGCCTCAGTATACATGTAGTGTCAAAATCTGGGAGGTGTTGATGAGGATGTCAGGAGAATAAAATATCAGATTAATATAAAATGGTTGGTTGATGGTCGGCATGGGCTAAAGGTTCTGTTTCTGTGCTGTATTTCTTCACAGCTCTATGAAAAAGATTTACAAATAATTAGTAGTTTTCACTCCTTATAATATTTCCCAGAGTGTTTTACAGCCAATGAAAAGTATTTGAAGAGTAGGTAGTTAATCTTGTAATGATTGAAAAATAACATTTAATTTCCCAGCAAGATTCCATCAACTGGTGTGATAATGGCACATGATATTGAGTGAAACCAAGGCCTCCCCTACTCTTCTTCAATTTAGAGCCATGGGATTTTTTACATTAACCAGAAAACCAGCAAGGCTGCAGTTCAGCATTGGGTCTGAATTAAAGGGATCAGGGGGTATGGTAAAGGGATCAGGGGGTATGGAGGGAAGGCGGGTACGGGATACTGAGTTGGATGATCATCCATGATCATATTGAATGGCGGTGCAGGCTCGAAGGGCCGAATGGCCTACTCCTGCACCTATTTTTCTATGTTTCTATGTTTCTATGTTTCTGACTGTAACATGCACACCACCGCGTGTCCTCCGCTCTGCTGAAATTTAGCGTGGAGCATACAATTGAGTCTCAGGAGTGGGAGTAAGACACAAAAACTAGTGACTCAGATGTACTGCACACAGAGCAATGACAGAAAGATATTTTTTAAATTCATAATTGAATGCCATTTCTTTGGATTTATAGAAAAAGTTATTTGTCGTATTTCTAGACATCGTTCGATTGTTTAAAATCTGAATGCCTCAAGATTGTCACTTTTGTAAGTGGCAGACTAAATATGGCTGCAAAATTATTATTATATGAGACTTATTCTGACTGTACATATTATTTTGCTTATTGCAGTCTTGGTGGAGATGCCAAGGTTCTTGTAAATCAATTAAAGAAGAACTATGGCAGTTCCGCATCAACAATTCAATTATTTCCATTTTTAAATTCTCGGCTAAAGAAACAACTGAGCTGGGAGAAGAACAGGCGCAGGTAGGTTTGGCACTTGATGGATGAGGTGCGAGTGCAATGGAGATTTGTACAAGATAAGGAGGAGATTGTAACAGGTTCCTCATTCAACAATTAGCCAGATGAACAGCTCAGCCGTTGGCAAGAAAACAGAGATAGAAAGGTAGGGATTGTTGATGCAGAGATAGAGAGGTAGGGATTGTTGATGCTTACACCATAATGGGTGGCATCCAGTGATGAGAATGAATGCAATGGGCATATTGTTAGTTTGAGGGTGGTGGAGGGGTAAAATAGTAAGACACTGGTTCTGGCTTAACTGGCTTTATGGTTTGGATTTTGAAAACGCCACAGTACCGGCACGATGTCCAGAAGTGAAGTGAATACACATACAAAATGCCATCTGCCTGCTGCTTGACACAGGGAAAATAAATTCTAAGGTCCTCCCAACTGTCCTGAAGACATATTCCCTATGTCTGAAAGCAGGAATGGGGTACTGATTTTCGATGGTCAGCCACGATCATATTGAAAGGCGGTGCTGGCTCGAAGGGCTGAATGGTCTACTCCTGCACCTATTTTCTATGTTTCCAGGTTTCTATGTCTCGTTTGGGATTACATCCATTAAGAGGCAAAATGGACATGGCTTTATAGATCAACACTGAGTGTTATACAAGGATGGTATAATCCACTATACATCGGTTATTTCAACCTTAACCAAATATATTTAAGTTTATTAATACAAAGAGTCCAGAGAGAGTCATATTTGGTTGCCCTCAGAAATTTGTCACCAACTTGCATCTCCCACATCATGATTGTGCAAGGTGTGAATTTATGTCACAGATCCACCACAGACCAAGTGCCTGGTTGAGTGCAGCTTCAGCGATACACAAGAAACACAGCATCATGCAGGGCATAGCAACTCATTTGATAGGCACCCAATTCACAATAATTCGATCACAAGGGACACACAGTAGCAGCATGTTAGTACCATCTATTTATATGCACTGCAGCAACTCATCAACATCTTCCAAGCCCACAAGCTCTATCAGCTTGAGCAGGGGTCTCCAAACTATGGCCCGCCACTAGATTTCATCCGGCCCGCAGCAAGCTCTTAACACGTTCCATGGGCGGGCTATTTAGTGGGTTCTGTGGTAACACGGGCAGGGGTGCAGTGCTGCCGGAGCTCACCAAAGCACTGCTATGGCACCTCTGTAAAAAAAAAAGCCAAAATAAACAGCGGGGAATTTTAACTAGTGGGTGTGTGGTCGTGGTAACCTGGTTAAAAGAGGGGGAAGGGGAAGACCCATCACTACTGAGGTTCCCTGTAGGAGGGAAGGAGCACTAGGACCCAGCAGAGTCAGACTATGTGCTGTCTGCATCGTGTAGGATTGTGGGCCTGGTGCTGAGCCTGGAACTGGTGAGGTGACGGCTCTGGCTCGCCGGTGGCCGGTGGAGAGACTAGCTTGGTTAGACCCCCCCTCCCCACCAAACAAAACATTCACATTTCTAAAACTGACGTTTCATTATTTTTTCCTACGGCCTGCAAAAATGTGCAAAATATATAATGTGGCCCTCATGCTGAGGCCCCTAAGCTTGAACAACAAAGCCAGCAAAAGCATGGGGACTCCACCACCTGCAAATTGTCCTCCAAGTCACACACCTTCCTGACTTGGAAATATATCACCATTCCTTCACCATTGCTGGATCAAAATCATGGGCCTGTCTTTGCAACAGCATTGTAGGTTTATCCACACCGCACGGACTGTGGTAATTCATGAAAGAAGCTCACCAACACCTTCTCCGGGGCAATTAGGGATGGACAATTAAATATGTAGAAAGGAACTGCAGATGCTGGTTTATGCCGAAGGTACACGCAAAGTGCTGGAGTAACTCAGCGGGTCAGGCAACGTCTCAGGAGAAAAAGGATGGGTGATGTTTCAGGTCAGAACCCTTCTGAAAGTCTGAAGAAGGGTTCCGACCTGAAATGTCAGCCATCCCTTTTCTCCATAGATGCTGCCTCACCTGCTGAGATAGTCCAGCACTTTGTGTCTATCTTGGACAATTAAATGCTGGCTCAGCCTGCAAACCCCACATCCCTTGAATTAATATTAAAAAGTGTTGATCCCAGTGCAAATTGGGATCAAGAAAGACTGTCTTAACTCCAATGGTCTTTACAAACTTTCTCACCACCATTTAATATTTGACCACCAAGAAACTTCCTGATCGAGTAAAAGAGTTCTAACACAAGATATCTATAAAACAATGGTCCCATACCAATTTGATCACATTGCCTAACATCAAACGTCAACAATAAACAAACCCCTTTTTTTCCTTTTTTTTCTGTACCCGACCCTGGTGCATTCCTATTTCTCACGCTATCCTGTGCCCATTTCCCCTTTTTTTTCTCCCATCCTCTTTCACCTGTATCAGTCCCTCTGGCTTTACATTTCAATCCTCTTCTCTCCTTTTCTGACAATTTTTTGTTTTCTATTCATCTGTAGCCTTTGTGCACCTATCGGCAAAACAACCCTCTCTCACCTATATCCACCTAAATTTTTTTAGGCTTTCTCCTGCATCCACATCTCTTTTCCAGCTTTCTTTCCCTTACATAATCAGTCTGAAGAAGTGTCCCAATCCGAAATGTTGCCTATCCATGTCCTCCTGAGATTTTGCGTGACCCACTGAGTTACTCAAGCATTTATGTTTTTTGGTAAACCAGCATCAGCAGTTCCTTATGTCTCCATGGTATACAATAAGACCCTTGGTAAAGTAGATCATTTTCTGTGACACAGAATTATGATTCAATAAAGACAAATACCAACAATGTGCTTCATTATTGTCTTAGTTTAGTTAGCTTAGTTTAGAGATACAGTCTGGAATCAGGCCCTTCAGCCCATTGAGTCCACACTGACCATTGATGACCCGTTCACTAGTTCTATGTTATCCCTCTTTCATGCCCTACACACTAGTGCCAATATACATTAACCTGCAAACTCATACATCTTTGAGATGTGGGAGGAAACCTGAGCACCCGGAGAACCCATGCAATCACAGGGAGAGCATGCGGACTTCTCATGGACAGCATCAAAGGTCTCTGCCATTGTGAGGGACCAGCTCGACCACTTCAGCGCACTTTCCCCATCTGAGAAATAGAGTGTTCAAAGGTCAAGACACCAAACCCAGCACAAACTCATTACCCCACGCCATGCTTCAGAGACTTGGATTACCTACAGCACACAACTCCTGAGGGATACTGCAAATGCATCTCTGCTAAATCCTCCGTCCATTGGCACACTGAAGGAACCAAAGATATTAAGCCTTCAAAAGATTGATGCGCATTCCGCAGTGTCAAGACTCTGATTATGCTCAACCAGCTCATTTGGGAAGGGGTAGGAAACAAAGAACTGCAGATGCTGGTTCATACCCATGACAGATGCTAAGTACTGGAGTAACTCAGCAGGTCAAGCAGCATCTCTGGAGAAAAAGGATGGGTGATATTTCAGCCCCATAAGGGTCCCAATCTGAAACGTCATCCAACATTTTTCTCCAGAGATGCTGCCTGACTCGTTGAGTTACTCCGGCACTTCACTAGGTCCATGGCTTGAATGCCCAACCACAAACTCCCGAATGAGGCCCTCAGGAGGCAGCTCAATTATCAGCGAAGCATCACTCCCTGACGAGCTCAATGCATTCTACGCACGGTTCGAGAGTGAGAACACTGATGTGCCTTCCTGAACCCCTTTTTGCCATGATGGTGTCATAGTCACAGAGGCCGACGTCAGAAGATCCTTCGGGGGGGGGGGTTGAACCCTCGGAAAGCACCTGGACCTGATTGCATATCCAGCCATGTTCTAAAAGCCTGTGTGGACCAACTGACTGGAGTTTTTACGGACATTTTCAACCTCTCACTTTTGAGGTCTGAGGTTCCCACCTGCTTTAAAAGGGCATCAATAATACCAGTGCCCAAGAAAAGCAAGGTGACATGCTTCAATGACTATCGACCAGTGGCACCAACGTCTCTAGTGATGAAGTGCTTTGAGAGGTTGATAATGGCGCATATCAACTCCTACCTCGACAAGAACCTGGACCCACTGCAGTTTGCTTACCGCCATAACAGATCAACGGTGGATGCGATTTCACTGGCTCTCCACTCTGCTCTGGACCACTTGGACAACAAAAACTCGTATGTCAGGCTGTTATTCATTGACTACAGCCCGGCGTTTAATACGATCATCCCCTCCAAGCTGGTTACCAAGCTCTCAGATCTGGCATCCCTCTCTGCGATCCTCATCCACAGACCCTCTGCAATGGATCATAGAAGTGAGATCGACCGATTCGCACAATAACCCTCATCCACACCACAGTCTGGCTGTATTGGTGGAATTGTGATCTTAATAGCCCTCTGCTGACGGTGCTCAGCCAGGCTTTAGCGAATGAGCTAGCCTAAGACATAGTGACTCCATTTACCTCAGGAAAGTAGCCAACATAACCAGGAACCTTACAAACCCTGATCACTCCTAATTCTCTCTACCCCTGAAGATACAGAAGCTTGAACATGCATAACTACCAGGCTCAGGAACAACTTCTTCATCTGATACCAGGCTGCTGAACAATCCTCCCATAAGCTAGGTCACAGTCCCAATTTTTTATTGATCAACTAGGTCAACCTCATTGCAGTTATTGGAATTTTTCTTTGGAGCTGTTATGTTTCAATGCTGAGAAACTATATTCTGCCCACTGGTATTTTTCTCTTTGTTTTATCTTTTGAACTTATGTTTGGTTGGATTGTATTCATATAAAGAACCTGATTTGCTTGCACAACACACAAATAAAAGCTTTTCATTGTACCTTCGGTATGCATAAATATAATAAACCTAAAAGCTAAACCTAAAATAGCAGAAGAATTGAACCTCCTCCCAAGGTATGTCATATTTATCCTGCCAAGCTGCTCCTGCGGTGCTGAGGGCAGAGTTTGTGTGTCTCAAAATGGCTTCACCAGACACCCCAGACCCCTCAAAACAGGACTGGATGCAGTTTTGGTATGTGAAGAGGAAATAGTTAAGACCAAAGTTGGACCCTTGAAGACTGAAAAGGGGGAATTTATTATGGGGAACAAGGAAATGGCAGATGTGTTGAACAGGTTCTTTGGATCCGTCTTCACTATGGAAAACACAAACAATCTTCCTGATGTACTAGCCAGAGGATCTGGGGTGACGGAGGAACTGAAGGAAATCCACATTAGATAGGAATTGGTGTTGGGTAAACTGATGGGACTGAAGGCTGATAAATCCCCAGGGCCTGATGGTCTGCATCGCAGGGTACTTAAGGAGGTGGCTCTAGAAATCGTGGACGCATTGGTGATCATTTTCCAATGTTCTATAGATTCAGGATCAGTTCCTGTGGATTGGAGGGTAGCTAATGTTATCCCACTTTTTAAGAAAGGCGGGAGAGAGAAAACAGGGAATTATAGACCAGTTAGCCTGACATCGGTGGTGTGAAAGATGCTGGAGTCAGCCGTAAAAGATGAAATAGCATTTGGATAGCAGTAGCAGGATCGGTCCGAGCCAACATGGATTTACGAAGGGGAAATCATGCTTGACTAATCTTCTGGAATTTTTTATGGATGCAAATGGCAAAATGGACAAGGAAGAGCCAGTTGATGTTGTGTGCCTGGAATTTCAGAAAGTATTTGAAAAGGTCCCACATAGTAAATTAGTGGGCATAATTAGAACATATGGTATTGAGGCTAGGGTGCTGACATGGATAGAAAATTTGTTGGCAGACAGGAAACAAAGAGTAGGGATTAACAGGTCCCTTTCAGAAAGGCAGGCAGTGACTAGTGGGGTACCGCAAGGCTCGGTGCTGGGACCGCAGCCATTTACAATATACATCAATGATTTAGATGAAGGGATTCAAAGTAACATTAGCAAATTTGCAGATGACACAAAGCTGGGTGGTGGTGTGAACTGTGAGGAGGATGCTATGAGAATGCAGGGTGACTTGGACAGGTTGGTTGAATGGGCAGATGCAGGGCAGATGCAGTTTAATGTGGATAAATGTGAGGTTATCCACTTTGGTAGCAAAAACAGGAAGGCAGATTATTATCTAAATGGTGTCAAGTTGGGGAAAGGGGAAGCACAACAGGATCTAGGGGTCCTTGTTCATCAGTCAATGAAAGTAAGCATGCAGGTACAGCAGGCAATGAAGAAAGCACATGGCATGTTGGCCTTCATATCAAGAGGACTTGAGGATAGGAGCAAAGAGGTTCTTCTGCAGTTGTACAGGGCCCTAGTGAGACCACACCTGGAGTATTTTGTGCAGTTTTGTTCCCCTGATTTGAGGAAGGACATTCTTGCTATTGAGGGAGTGCAGCATAGGTTTACAAGGTTAATTCCCGGGATGGCGGGACTGTCATATGCTGAGAGAATGGAGCAGCTTGGCTTGTAAACTCAGGAATTTAGAAGGATAAAGGGGGATATTATTGAAACATCTAAGATTATCACGGGTTTGGACACGTTAAAGGCAGGAAACATGTTCCCGATGTTGGTGCAGTCCAGAACCAGGTCCTTAGTTTAAGAATAAAGGGTACGCCATTTAGAATGGAGATGAGGAAACACTTTTTCACACAGAGTGTTGTGAGTCTGTGGAATTCCCTTTCAAGAGAGAGCAAGATAGGGCTCTTGAAGATAGCGGAGTCAGGGGATGGGGAGAAGGCAGAAACGGGATGCCGATGGTGGATGTTGTGCCATGATCACAGTGCATGGCGGTGCTGTTTCGAAGGGCTAAATGGCCTACTAATGCACCTATTGTCTATTGTTTATTGTCTGTTGACCCACTGAATTACTCCAGCATCAAGGTGTTTACATCTTTATTCATCTATAATGTTTTGGTAGCTTGTAAAGGCCTGCCTCAATGGATTAAAAATGGAAAAGATAAAATGGAGGCACACAACAACGTAATGTATTTGAGCATTGATCCACCTTCTAAGAGCAGATTTGTTGTCTTCTATCTCAACTCTATTAAAACCTAAAGTGGAGAGATTGGATAGAGATTGGAGGATGTTTCACACAGTTCCCACTGATTAAAACTGCCTGCTAAATATCTGTTATCTGCTGTGCTGTAACAGAAATCATTAAAATTAATTTTCATCTTAGTTCCACAAGGTTTTTTTCAGATTTCGAGAATGGACAATAAGAGTCAACCTATGCCTGAAATTCCTATTATCAAAGAAGAGGTCTGTAAACATGAATCATCAGATTGTATCATACCTTTAGCATTCACAATGTGGTTGTTCATAGTGCTGATACCACAGATGTGATATTGAGTGTTCAATGGACTATACTTTATGGCCATAGGAACAAAGAATGTGCAATTTGAATGACTCATTTAATGACACTTTGATCTTCTTTATGGATTTCTGAGAGTCTGGTATTCTTTATATGGCAGCAAACGGTCTGCACTTTGTTCCTACTTAAGTTCAGAACAAAAACAGTGCTGGCTTACCGCAATGATACACCCCTGGATAGTGAATCATTGTCCAAGACTGATTCAGGTGACAATTCAAGACATTGTTTATTAAAGAATGATTCTCATTGCTCCCCTGTGCACAGTTTCAACAAATGTTATTACCACTATAGCAGCAGGATCTACAAAAAGAACAAAGGGACAACAATTTGTAGCTGGTATAAATGGCAGAAGACAAGCTTTGCACTCTTCGCCATATAGCCCAGCAGAGATGGCTGTGAATTGGGAGAGGTCTCCTTCTTCTATCTCAATATTCTGCTGTGTCCCACCTTCCAGAGGACATAAACCATATCACCAGTTGCTAATTCCATGTAATAGTTCCAGCTGTAAAGCTGGAACAAAAACATAACAGAGAAAGAGAACTAGGAAATGCTCAGAAGGCCAGGCAACATCTATAGAAAGGGCTGACGAAGAATCTTGGACTCAGAACATTAACTGTTTCTTTTTCCACAGCTGAATGTTTCCAGCTGTTTAAAAAAAAAGGATTTCTAGTAATTGCATTTGTTGTTAATTTTGTAACTGGAGAGACCAAAAACAGATTGCTTGACAAAGAACATATTGATACATTCTTGACCACTGTGAAGAGCTCTTTGTACAGGAAGGTGTAATGACAGTGGTGGAATCTGTTGTAAGAGAGGAAGGAGTTGACAGGGATGTGGGGACAATAAATTGGAATTAGTGTAGGATTATCACAAAGTGGTCACTGTAGATTCAGGGGACTAAAGTAATAGGTTCTGTGCTGTTTGTCTCTGCAGACCTTTAAAATACAAGAGCGCGTGATGTAGTAACTCATAAAATAATCAAGCACTAAAACTGAACCAGAAACCAATGTGAGTGTTGCAGGGTTGACAGAGCACTAACTTGGTGACCAGGACAAGCAGTTCTAGTGACACTTACAATGCAGTCGTTAATGCCTTTCATGAAAATTAATGAGAAGCAGAGTTCTCTGACCCGAGACCTGCTGAGTCTTGAAATTACATTAGCAAATAATTAGACATTTGCTTAAATCATTTACTTGATGCCAGTATTTGTTTTTCTCCCAACCCTGAGTCAATGAATGATTTAACTTTTCACATAAAGGAAGTCTTATTTTTTTTTTCCCCTGAAGAAATTTGCCAAATATTTAGCTGGAAAGTTGGCTAGGTATGTTCACATTACATCTCTGCTATTTACTAATTGTTGCTATTAAATGGCACGGTGGTGCAGTGGTAGAGTTGCACGTGGTTTACAGCATGAGAGATCCTGTTTTGATCCTGACTACAGGTGCAGTCTGTGCGGAGATTGTATGTTCTCCCCGTAACCTGCGTGAGTTTTCTCTGGGTGCTCCGGTTTCCTCCCAAACTCCAAAGACATTCAGGATTGTGGGTTAATTTCCTTCTGTAAAATTGTAAATTGCCCTTGGTGTGTGTAGGATAGTGTTTGTGTGTGGGGATCGCTGGTCTGCGGGGACTCGGTAGGGAATGTCTGGTTGGAGTCAAAATATGTAGTTAGAGTACTAAATGCGTACTTTGCATCTGTATTTTCCAAGGAGGACATGGAGGATAGGGACATCAGTGTGGGGAATATGAATATGCTGGGGCAGTTTTAGATCAAGAAGGAGGTGGAGTTGGGGCTCTTGAAGAGCCCTATGGAGGATACATTCCCGGGGCCTGATGTAATCTGTCCCAAGTTACTAAGAGAGGCAAGAGAGAAGGTCACATAGGGCCTTGACAAATAAGTTTATATCTTCTCCAGCCACAGTCAAGGTCTCTAAGGACTGGAGAGTACCCCATGTTGTTCCTTATTTACGTAGCAATATAAACATACTCCAGGAAACTAGGATAGTGAGCCTCACTACAGTGGCATTGAAGCTTGGAGCGGATTCTTCAGGATAAGTATTAGTCTCATTTCAGAGATTGGGCTAATTATGGAGGTCAGCATGGCTTGGTCTGTAGCATGTTATGCCTTGCAAACTTGATTGAGTTTTTTGAGAAGGTACCAAAGGTGATTGGATGTTATTTACATAGATTTTAGTAAGGCATTTGACAAAGTCCCTCGTGGTAGGCTGATCCAGAATATGAAGATGCATGGGATCCAAGGTGGCAGTAGTTTGGATTCAGAACTGGTTTACAGAGGATTGTGGTGGAAAGGTGTTATTCTGAGTGGAGGTCTGCGACCAGTGGAGTTCATCAGGGATCGGTGCTGGGACCACTGTTGGTTGTGATATGAGATGGATGTTAAGTAAATGGGTTGAACAGTAAGTTTGCGGGCAATGCCAAAATGAGCAAAGATACAGGCAGTGAGGAAGGCTATCAAAGTATGCTGCGGGATATAGATCAGCTACAGAAATGGGTGGAGAAATGGAAGATGGAGTTTAACGTAAGCAAGTGTGAGGTGTTGCTCTTTGGGAGGTTGAATGTGAAAGTAAAGTATGCAATTAATGGCAAGACATTCATCAGCATTTATGTACAGAGCGATCTTGAGGTCCAACTCCAAAGTTCCCCGAAACTGGAATGCACATCAATAGTCCTAAAGTAGGAGTATTGTATGCTTGCCATCATTAGTTGAGGCATTGTGTAGAAAAGTCATGAAGTTATCTTGCAGCTTTATCGGGAGAATGGGGAAAAGAGGGTATAACAGGGAAATAGGTGGACTCGGAAATGGAAAGGGTGAGAGATGAATTGAAAGAGGAGGGGAAAAAAATAATGGGGATGGTGGGACAAATATGTGCACATCGTTGGAGTCTGGGACGAGTGGCAAGTGAAGATAGAGGGTAGAGGAGGTTGGCCTAGGCATGCTGGATCAGCCAGTTGCAAAAAAATTATCTCCACTTCCCATTCCCATGCAGAACATTCTGTCCTGGGCCTCCTACATTGTCAGAATGAGGATACGTGCAAAATGGAGTAACAGCACCTCATATTTATCTTGGTTAGTTTCCAACCCAACGGTATGAACACTGAATTATCTAATTTCAAGCATATACACCTCTTTGCTACACACCTACCCTCCTCTACTTTAACCCCCCCCCCCCCCCCCACACTCACCTCCACACCACCCTGGGTGTATACTCGTCTCACAATCCCTTGTTCTGCTCCCCATCTACCCATGACTGTGTGGTCAAGTGCAGCATCAACCTGTTCTCTGTTTGTCACTGTCTTTGTACGGTAATTATAAACACAATAAATACGTGCAAAACTTCAGAATGTTTGTTGTATGTTTGATGTGGAAAGACTAAATAATGTAATGGAATATTCAAGCATAATAATGGAACGACTGAATGAGGTTGGCATGTAATTGGATGTACATGGCAGCACTTCCAGGAATGAGGTGTGAAAGAAGTGGTTGGTTCAGAAGTCAGATAGCAATGGGGAATAGGGGAAGAAAATGTTCTTAAATTTGGATGTCTAAGCTTTCATGTTCCTGTAACTTCTCCAAGAAGGTAGAAAAAAGAAAAGGGAATGGCCAAGATAGCAGGCATCCTTGACGATACCTCAAGCTAATCTGATGCAATACACTGTGAAGACGGACTGGATGGAAGGAGGTGATGAGCCTTTAATGGACAGGGCTGTGCTCCCCAGGTCCTGGTGCTAAACAGCAGAGCAGTTGTCATATCAGGCTGAAATTTATCCCATCAGAATACTTTCGTGAAAGTGTCCATAGAACTTTGAAGGAATCCTTGTAGACATGTATCTTCTTACACGCCTAAGAAAGTAAATATGCTGATGTGCATTTAATGCCTTAACAATGGACACAGTTCCTGCTTTTGGACCAGCCACTGCTCTCTTAGCTTTAGCACTTCACACTCTTCTCTAAAGCTTCTAAAAAGGTTATTTGTTTCCTTTAATCATTTACAATATTCCTTTTATATTCAGAAGAATCACTCATAGGATTCAATTTTTGGCACAGTGTGTGCTCCAATGATAATAAAACATGCACTAGTTGGTTTAATGCCCTCAAGATATTGCCAGGATATGACAATAGTGAAGACGATGATACAAAGATTGGTGGTGTTATTGATAGTGTGGAGAGTAGTCATGGACTACTGCTGGTATTGATTAATTACTGTAATGGGCTGAGAAATGGCAGATAGAATTTCATCCGGATAATTGTGAGGTGATACACTCACCTCCCGGGACTCCCAAAGGCCCCAACGTGTGCAGCCTCTCTCCTCCAAGGTAACCCAACGCCGACTCCAGGCCAAAGAACTGACTCACATGATTGTAGTACTGCCACCTAGCGAGGAAATGAGGGATGAGCAGTGGACTACAAGTGAGGTTAAAACAACTGGGTTTCAAGACCCCCCTCCCTACCATACTACTGGCTAATGTGCAGTCTATGGAAAACCAGCAGGATGAACTTGAAGCCGGATTGAAATACCTCAGAGTAGTGAGAGACTGCTGTGTGCTCTGTTTCACAGTCATGGCTCACACCCGACATTCCTGAGAGTGCCATTCAGCCCAAGGTGTCTCTCTTCATCGGATGGACTGTACGACATCTTTGGACAAGGTTAGAGGCGGTGGGAGTCTGCATTCTAATCAATAGCTCGTGGTGCTCAGATGTGGAGATCCTGGCGAGTTCATGCTCCCCGGACCTGGAATATCTAACTGTGAAGTGCCATTCCAACTACCTGCCCAGGGAATTCACCTCAGTAACCTGACAGCAGTCTACATCCCCCTTCCCATGCAGATGTCAAGCTGGCTCTGAATTAACTGCACTCTGCTATCGATAGCCTTGAGGCAAAACACCTGAACCCTGGTCATTGTAGCCAGAGACTTCAATCAAACCAACTTCAGAGTTATACTGCAAAAGTACTATCAGCATGTCTCTTACCCCACCAGGGACCAGAACACCCTTGACCACTGCTACACATCAATAATAAACACCTACCGCTCTGTCCCTTGGTAACAATCGGGGAATCTGATCACCTTGCATTGCTTCTACTCCCTGCCTACAAACAACAACTGAAGCAGGAGGATCCAGTACAGAGTGTCATTCAATGCTGGTCGGCGGACATGGATGACATCCTATGCAACTGCTTTTAGTCAGGGAACTGGTCCATATTCGGGGAATCCGCAGCTAACCTGCATAAGTACACCACTGTTGTGACATGTGCATAGAGGACTGCTTGCCAAAGAATACAATCCGCATGTTCCCCAAACTGAAACCATGGGTGAACTGTGAAGTACATCTACAGGTCAAGGCCAGGTCCACTGCATACAAGTCAACCAATCCCATGAATGCTTGCTATGAAATTCACAAAGCCATCAAGATTGCCAAGAGACAATACCAGGACAAACTTGAGTCCAGGTATAATCATTTGGATACCCGCAGAATGTTGGCAATGTCTGAATCCTATAACTGGCTGCAAAGTTAAGTCAGGCAACTTCACTGGTGATAGCATGGCCATCCTGAAGGTGAACCCACGGTAAGCAATTGGCCCAAACAGAGTCCCTGGCCATGTTCTTAGAAACACCATGGAACAAATAGCAGGAGTATTCACAGACATCTTTAATCTCTCCATACTCCAATCTGGGGTACCCATCTGCCTCAAGAAGACTATTATCAACCGGTGCCAAAGAAGGACAAGATGTCATGCCTAAACATCTACCATGAAATGCTTTGAGAGGCTGGTTATGGAATGCATTAAATCCAGTCTACCAAGCAGTCTTCACCCACTGCAGTTCGCCTACCACCACAACAGGACCACAGCAGATGCCATCTCCCTGGCCCAACACTCATCCCTGGAGCACCTGGATAAGAGAGACACCTATGTCAGACTTCTATTCATAGACTCTAGCTCTGCCTTTAATACCATGCCACCAACCAAGCTCATCTCCAAACCTGTGGAACTTGGAGTCAGCACTCATCTCTGCAACTGGATCTTCAATTTCCTGGCCAACAGACCCCAATCAGTGAGGATGGTGGACAAATCACCCTCTACAATAATCCTCAACACTGGTATTCCGCAAGGATGCATTCTCAGCCCCTTTCATTACTGCTTACATTCCCACATCTACAGATTCGCCGATGACACCACGATGGTGGGCTGGATATTAAATAATGACAAGATGGAGTACAGGACGGAGATTGAGAACTTTGTAATCTGGTGTCGACAATAAGATTTCCCACAATGTCAGCAAGACAAAGGAGACTGTGATCAACTTCAGGAATGAGGCAGTACACATCAGTAGAGGTGGTTGAAAGCTTCAAATTCTTACTAGTAAATATCACCAGAAACTTGTCCTGGACTAACCATATCAAAGCAATGTTCAAGAATGCACACTGACACCTCTACCACCTTAGAAATCTGTCAAAGTTTGGCATGTCCACAACAACTATCACCACATCCACAGTTGCACCGTATAAAGCATTTTATTGGGATGGTTTGGGAAGGGTTCCATCCAACACCGCAAGAAATTGCAGAGAATTGTGAACGCAGCCCAGACCATCACATAAACTAACTTCCTTCCCTTGCCTCCATCTATAGTTCATGCCACCTTAACTAGATCACCAGCATATTCAAGGATGAGTCTCACCCCGGACACCCCCTCTTCTCCCCTCTCCCAACAGGCAAGAGATACAGAACTGTGAATACACACACCTCCAGATTCAGGGACACTTTCTTCACAGCTGTTATCAGGCAACTGAACCATCCTTTCACCAACTAGAGAGTGGTCCTGAGCTACCATTTATCTCATTAAAAATCCTCGCACTATCTTTAATCAGAGTTTACTGGACTTTATCTTGTACGATACGTTATTCTTTTTATCCTGTATCTGTATACTGTGGATGGTTCGATTGTAATCATGTATAATTTTTCCGCTGACTGGATAGCATGCAACATAAAGCTATTCACTGTACCTCGGTACACATGACAAGAAACTAAACTAAATTTTAAAAAAATTGGGAGTACTCATGAGGCTAGTATACACACCATGAATTCAAGGTCCTTGACAGAACTGTGACCATGGTATGTACATCCAAATATCTTTGAAAGTGGCAGCGCATAGGTAATGCAGGTAGATGATTTAAAAGACACATTAGATGCTGACAATAGACAATAGACAATAGGTGCAGGAGTAGGACATTCGGCCCTTCGAGCCAGCGCTGCCATTCAATGTGATCATGGCTGATCATCCCCAATCAGTACCCTGTTCCTGGCTTCTCCCCATATCTACTGACTCTGCTATCTTTAAGAGCCCTATCTAGCTCTCTCTTGAAAGTATCCAGAGAATTGGCCTCCCCCACCCTCTGGCCTTCAAGGGTCAGGACATTGAATACAAGAGCAGGGAGGTTATGCTTCAACATTTGTCAACAGTTGGAATATTGAGTGCAGTTCTGATCACCATGCTATGAGAAGATGTGATTGGGGAGAGCTCTGAGGAGAGTCACCAGGATATTAGCTGAGTTGGAATGTTTCAGTTATAAAGATAAACTGCAAAGTTTAGGTTTGTTCCCCCTGGAGCAGAGGAGGATGACAGAGAACATGATTGGGGGAGTTACCATTATGAGGGGCACATAGATAGGACACACTGCAGGAAATGTTTCCCCCTTTGGCCCATACTTTTTTTTTAGCTTTAGAGATACAGTACGGAAAGAGACCTTTTGGCCCACCTGGTCTGCGCTGACCTACGATCCCCACACTTTAACACTATCCTACACCCACTAGGGAAAATTTTTACATTTACCAAGACAATTAACCTACAAACCTGTACGTCTTTGACGTCTGGGAGGAAACCGAAGATCTCAGAGAAAACCCACGCATATCACGGGGAGAACGTACAAACTCCGTATAGACAGCGCCGTAGTCAGGATTGAACCCAGGTCTCCAGCGCTGCATTCACTGTAAGGCATAGAGATAGATTTCCCCATATAGATAGATAAAACTAGAGAATAGAAATTTTGGATAAAAAGCAAGAGATTTAGATGAAATCTCTGGAGAAGCTTTTTTACTTTGAGAAAGAGTGAGGACCTGGGTTGCAAGTCATAGTGCAAAGTCCTCTGACTGATTGATTGACTGAAAGGTACAGCATGGAAAAAGGCCTTTCTGCCCACTGAAGCTATGCCAACCATCAATCACCCATTCACACTAGTTCTCTGTTATCACAACTTTCCCATTCATTCCTTATATACTTGGGGCAATTTACAAAGGTCAATTAACCTACAAATCCACATGTCTTTTGGGATGTGGAAGGAAATCGGGGCAGCTGGAGGAAATCCACAAAGTTAGAGGAAGAATATGCAACACAACATAGACAGCATCCGAGCTCATGATCAAACCCAGATCTCTGGCTCTGTGGGGGCCCAAGTCTCTGCTGTGTGCTCTTTTGCCTAACTGTGCCATGCCATGCCATAGCCATAAGCCCCTTAGGGCAAGCCAATCTAACAGTCCTTAAAATTATTGCTGGAGACGGAAACCTACTAAATTATAGTTTTACTTCGGAGTCACGTGAGTGACTTCGTGAAGACCCCGCCAGCACGCATGCGCGGCATATCGTCGCGTGCATTTGCATCGGCAGGCTGGGGGGAAGAGTGCGCTCTCTCCTCGGGCTCCTTCATAAAAGGCCGGTAGGTAAGTATGGTTTTATCCTACAGGATGGACAAGGGCAAGAGAAAGGCGCTGTCGAAAAGTCGAGCTTCGGCCAGCCAACGGCCCTTGTCTCCGGAGCTGCAAGCAACACCAGCAGCTTCGAGGCGTGTGGGGGCAGGAATGCGGAAGTCGGATGCTCCCGCTGATTCAGGGGCCGACTCACCGGAATAGTTTACCGCACCGGAGCTGGAAATATCGGATCCAGACTTCGAGCCCCCTTCCCCCAAGAAAAGAGGGGGGAAGCAGGTACGTGGCAAGGGGTCTCGCTTGTTACAAGCCACCCCTCCCCGAGCTCCAGAAGACCCGAGGGGGCTGGGCCGGGGGACAGCCGCACGACAGGGGAGCCCTGCAAAGTGCAAATACGAACCACAGCCAGGGATATCTGCCATCGTGCAGCCCGGGCATAACACTGCTGCGTCCTGTAGGCCTGCTGGAGCAGATACCGCTGACAACACACCCCGTCAGGCTGCGGTCAAGGGCGGAGGTGGCAGCAGGAAGCGGTCGGTCAGCTCAGCTCTGGGAGCGGTCGACCATGCGCCTCCACGCCAAAAGATGGGCGTGTGGAGGTAAGCCAGCACGGACTCCGGGGAGCCAGGTTCCGGGGGCCGGCACCGATTCAACTCACCTGCATTCTTATCAGCCAGGTGGGCCGCCACAGTCTGGGAGAAGACAGACTAGAGGAGAGTCCGTGCAGAAGTCGTATGATCCTACTTGGGCTGTAGGTCACGACGACCTGCCATTGGACCCTAGACAGCACTCTAAGGGGGTGAGGTCCAATGGTGGAAGCCCCAGTGAATTCGCAGGGCCTGGGGAAGTCGGCTTGTCCGCTGCAGATAGCAGGGACGGTCGCATTGAGCGGTTGGAGCTCTTAGTGGAGCAACTCCTCCAGCGGGACCGGGAACGAGAAGAACGGGACTCGCGGGCATCTACCAGCCGTGCGAGGACTCCACTCAGCATCTCGTCGTCTCCAGCAGGAAGCATGAGGGATTTCCCAGCTGCTGTGTTCGAAGATGACCCGGGGCAGCCAGTAACCGCTGAGCCAGAGCATGAGGAGGATATGCTGGAAGTGGTGAGTAAGTTTGCCGCTACCACCCAGACAGGTGAACCTCTGCACCACAAATTGGCGGGCACCATTGATTACCTGACTACACATCAACTCCAGAGTCAGGTTCTCAATGATACATTGGAGAAAATAAAACCGCCCAAAAACTGCGTCAACCTCAGTGTGCCCTTGGTTAATGCCCAGATCTGGGGACACTTGAGTACGGCCACCAAGACGCAGGATGTCCGCCTCCAGCGAATATTAAAAGTTCTCTCCACGGGCATAACGGCGTTTGCAAGAACCCTGGATGGGGATAATGTGTCGAGCGATCAGCAAGACGCACTGGCACTATTATGCAACGCCCAATATGAAATAAACTGCCTGCGTAAGAGCTCCATTAAGCCCACACTCAACCCCAAATTCGCGGGGTTGTGCCGACCATCAACCGCTCCACCGCAGCATCAGTTGTTCGGAGACCTAGCCAAACAGGTGAAGGAACTGGGTGAGGAGGCCAAAACAGTCGGCCTCATGAAGCCTCAACTGACCAGACCTCACCCATATTACCGGCAACAGCCTACTTCCTCGTGGAGAACTCGGCCGCCGGAAAGGGTACAGAGATCCAACCCACCTCCATACCAACAAGTGCCACGACCTTTTTTAGGGCAAGGCCAACAAATGCCTGCATGGAAAATGCGGCCGCCGGCTCGTCAACCTCCACAACGCCCACTCAAAACACCGTATGTACGGAACCGCCGTTAACCTTGGAGGTAAGGGGGGGTCTGGTTCTTCTCACGCCGTAGCATCTCCTCCTGCACGAATAGGTGGGCGGTTGCGGGCGTTCTTGGACATTTGGAAAACTGTCACCATGGATGAGTTTATTTTACAAAGTGTTCAAGGATATGTTATAGAATTCATTGAAGGTATAAATCCCCCTACGCAGCATCCGCCTCGTAGAAAATTTACTCTATCCCAAAAAGAGATGGAGGCAGGACAAGCTGAAATTACACGGTTAGAAGAAAAAGGAGTAATTGGCAAAACTAAGCATGAACCAATTGAGTTTGTGTCTAATATATTCACTAGGATTAAGAAAGATGGGGGATGTCGGATTATAATAGACTTAACTGAATTGAACAATTTTGTACAATACACCCATTTCAAAATGGATACGTTTGAAACAGCTAAGCAGATGCTTTACCCAGGGTACTTTATGGCATGCATCGATTTGAAAGATGCATATTATACGGTACCCATTGCTGAGGCTTATAGGAAATTTTTGAAGTTTGTCTGGAAGGGTCAGTTATGGGAGTATAAAGCATTGCCCAATGGAATTACCACAGCTCCTAGGCTGTTTACCAAACTGGTAAAACCTATATTGGCTCTTCTCCGACAACAAAATTATATAGTAATGGCATATTTGGATGATATCCTTTATAGTGGGTCCGACCCTCCAATTGGCAATTCAAGGAGTGGCTGCAACCAAGGATCTGTTTGAGAAGCTGGGATTCGTAATTCATCCAGACAAATCAAAATTGCACCCGGTACGGGTTATGGATTATTTGGGGTTCACCCTAGACACTAATTTAATGAAGATTACCATCCCAACTAATAAAGCTACTACTATTATAGAAGAGTGCCACAATCTTGCTTGCGCCAGGGTACCGACTATTCGGCAAACGGCAAAAGTTATAGGAAAATTAGTAGCTGTATTCCCAGCTGCGCGATTCGGACCGCTACACTACCGAAATTTACAAAGATCAAAAATCTCAGCGTTAAAAACAAATGCTGGTCACTTTGATCGGCCAATTCGGTTACCATCAGAAGCCAGAAATGAGCTACAATGGCGGGTTGACAATATTAGAGAATGTCATAGACCTATCATAGTGGGCAACCCTGATGTTGTGTTACAAACTGACGCAAGCGCACAAGGTTGGGGAGCAACTGATACGATGTCCAGTTGTGGTGGCAGATGGAATTCTCATGAGGCTACATTTCTGGAGGCACATGGGATAAATTATATAGAAATGCTGGGCGCATTTCATGGACTGCGGGCTTACTGTACTAATTCACAGGATTTACATGTCCGCCTTCAAATAGATAATACTACAGTGGTGGCTTACATCAATCATATGGGTGGTATCAGGTCGCTATCTTGTGATGAATTGGCTAATACAATTTGGCACTGGTGCATTGAAAGAAACATTTGGATTACTGCGACCTATTTGCCTGGGAAGCTTAATACAGTGGCGGACACCAGGTCACGAGTCTTTAATGACAACATCGAGTGGATGTTAAATCCCCAAATTTTTGGAGATATTATAGCTCATTTTGGGACACCAGATATTGACCTATTTGCGTCCAGGTTGAACCATCAGATACCAACGTATGTGACATGTGAACCAGACCATGGGGCAATAGCGATCGATGCGTTTTCGATCCATTGGGGGAAATGGTTTTGCTACGCATTTCCCCCATTCTGCCTCATCAGTCGGGTACTGCAGAAAATTAAACTGGATTCTGCAACTGGTATATTGATCATTCCCGACTGGCCTACACAACCATGGTACCCGATGGTTGAAAAATTTTTAAAACAACCATGGATGGTGATTGGGAAACACCCCAAATTGATTACTCACCCTATTACGGGGATCAGTCATCCTTGCCATGGTCATTTAAACTTGTTTGCTTGCAGGTTCTGAAAAGACCGCTCATCCGGGCAGGCATCTCGTCAAGAGCCATGAACCTTATTGCAGCATCATGCCGGGAATCCACCCGGAAACAATACCTCACTCAAATCAGAAAGTGGGAGGATTTCTGTGCCCGGAACAACAAGTCCTCCAACTCGGCAACAATACCGGATGTGTTGGAGTTTCTAGCAGGCCTCCATTTTGATGCTGGCCTCAGCTACAGTGCCATCAACAGCGCCAGGAGTGCGCTGTCTTCATACCTGGATATAGGTATCGGCTCCCACCACCTGGTGTCTAATTTAATGAGGGGAGTATTCAATACCAACCCTCCACGACCCAGCTATACAGTAACGTGGGATGTGGGGATCGTGCTGACCCTACTGAGGAGCTGGGCTCCAATAGATGAGCTACCATTGAAACAGCTCACCCTTAAGGTGGTGATGCTCATGGCACTGACGACAGCCCAACGAGTCCAGACGTTACAAAAACTGCGACTGGACAGCATGGTGGCCACCCCTGGTCAAATAAAATTCTTTGTTAAAGAATTATTAAAACAGCACAGGCCAGGGGCGCATGGGCTGCAGCTGGAATTTCAGGCATACCCTGTGGATGCCACACTCTGCATAGTCACCCATCTCCACCACTACATCCGAGTTACTGGAGTTATCAGGATGAAGGAACAGGGACTCATCAGCCATAAACCTCCGCATCGTCGAGTGACTACACAGACTATCGCCAGGTGGCTCAGGATGGTGTTGGATGCAGCAGGTGTCGCTACTGACATTTTTAAGCCTCATTCCACCAGAGCTGCATCCACATCAGCAGCGAGAGCCATGGAGGTGCCCATGGACCACATTCTCGCCACTGCGGGCTGGGCCAGTGAGAAAACGTTTCAGCAGTTCTATAACAAACCTCTGGCCGCCCCTGCGACATTCGCAGAAGCTATCCTGGGAATTGCTTAGTAAATATTTGTCCCCGAATTAGGGGTTTGTTGTTTATTTGATTAATAAATTGTGTTGATTTTTCAGCCAGTGTCAACTGAACTCCATTAACAGTCTTCCTCCATCAGAATGGCGGCAGTGTGATAAGCATGGACGTTGTCCAGGGCGTGAAATCACAGAGCTTTGAAATCTTCACGAAGTCACTCACGTGACTCCGAAGTAAAATAGTAAGATTAAACGAGAACTTACCAAGTTTGAAGGTTGATCTGTATTTTACGAGGAGTCGCGGTGAGGGATTTCGTGCCCACCGCTCCCACCCTCTATCATAAGGTCAACCAGGTAGTTCTACGGTTTTCATCTTACTATTTTTAGTCATAGTTTGGTTCTGTGATTCCACACCGCTGCTTTGAAGGATGCCGCGCATGCCTGGCGGGGTCTTCACGAAATCCCTCACCGCGACTCCTCGTAAAATACAGATCAACCTTCAAACTTGGTAAGTTCTCGTTTAATCTTACTATTAAGAAGTATCCTCTTAACCAGAATAAAGTGTTGGCCTATTATGAGACCTTGTACATCTCATTCTCTCCCCCATCCCTGCAAGTACTCCAGCTATTCTTTCCCTGCCTTCCCTTTCCACCTCATCCACACCCAGAATTTACAGCTGGCTTCACACATCTGGACTAAATGATCTTGTTGAACCTGTTAACAGCAAGTTGCCTCTAAGCACTACAAATGCAATCTGCTGTTCACTGTCATTTTCTTCTTAGTTTTCTACAGCTATGCTTTGGAAAGTGCACCTTCAGGGCTAACTTTAAATTATATAAATCTTGCACGATGCGAGTTTGGAATGAGTCTTTTAAATCAGACACTTTTGTGGATTATATTTGGCTTTGGCCTTAATTTCGGTTTTCAAGATCCAGACATTTTGAGGTCCCCTTGCCTGGAGTCTGTATTCATAGTGTAAGCTTCTGGATTGGGAAGGGACAATGAATAGTCTAGACGCAATAGCAATCCAATTGCTATATCAATGATGCCATAAATTATATAACATAAACCAAATTTGTTCAGCCGAGATGACCATGAATTATAAACAATTAGGACAAAGCAGTTTAAGAGGTAGTCAGAAAAAAAAGCAAAATTTGTGCCAGGTGCGCTCTTGATGATTCCTTCAGTGAATTGCTGAGCACAATAATGAAAAGCTCCAGGTTTCTTTCTCAATCTGTGCCTCACAAACTCGGTGTCAAACTATTGAGGAAGAGAAATCTGGTTAGTCATTCCATTCCTAATTCCTGTCCGACCACCCCTGTTAGCTTTGCATCAAGGGAGAGGGGTAAATAAAGTTTGAACTGCAATGGTGCTATCTCTCAAATAGGTTATTTTAATGATGACTGATATAGCAGCAGAAATACATTCCTCTGCGCACAAAAAACTGCATGCTGAACTATTACCACAATAAAAAATAGGGACAAGTTGCAGTTAGCTTTCGACAGCAGCCCAAGAAATATGTTATGTTACTCTGCAGCATATCCTTACTAAGTATTCATTCACCCGTGCAATGTGTAATAGAGTCACTCTCTGCAACACACCATTTCATCTGCTACACGCTGTATTCCTGATAACTTATTCCCAATTTAATTGTCTTAATTAGTTTGTATCCACCTCAATGTGCCAGAAAACAACATGACATTTGCAGTGCAATTGTTTAAAGCCAAAACCTATCAAAATTGTCTAAGCTCCAGGATGGAATTTTGCATATTCAATTGTGCAATTATTCAATTTAAGAGGATGTTGCCAGGACTAGAGGGTGTGCACTATAGGGAGCGATTAAGTAAGCTGGGTCTTTCTTCTTTGGAGCACAGGATGATGAGGGGTGATTTTATAAAGGTGTACAAAATCATGAGAGGAATAGATCAGGTAGATGCACAGAATCTCTTGCCTAGAGTAGGGGTTTAGGACCAGACATAGGTTCAAGATGAAGGGGAAAAGATTTAATAGGAATCTGAGGGGTAACTTTTTCACACAACGGGTGTGGGTATATAGAACAAGCTGCCAGATGAGGTAGTTGAGGCTGGGACGATCCCCACGTTTAAGAAAAAGTTAGATAAGTACATGGATGGGAAAGTTTGGAGGGATATGGACAAAGTGCAGGCAGGTGGGACTGGTGTAGCAGGGACATGTTGGGCTGAAGGGCCTGTTTCCACATCGTATCACTTTATGACTACGACTCCGTGTGCCAAGGTAAGTATATAGAGTCACATCACAAACATTGCAAGTTCATTGTAGCACAAATTGCATACAATTTAACAGTTATCTAAATATCTCCTGCCTATCGTTTATTTTCTCAAACAATTGATTTAAATTTATAATTTATATGTATAATTTTCACTATTTTCTAAATGAGTTTGTCAATCTGTATTTGTCAATGCCAATTTATTTCCTGACCATATACATCAGTTCCCTTCTGTACCTCATTTAAATGTTTGAATACACATTGTTTAGACAATGTTTTTGCACAAAGCCTTTGATGCAAAATGTTTAAATGCATTAGTGAAAATTATTCTCATCCTGTTTATTTAAACTGAGGGTGGAATGGTTGATCTATAACTGGCTATCAGCTGTTGGCATCAGGTCTAGTGTCACATTAGCAGGAAATGATACATAGATCTTGTCTCATACTGATAGGGAAGTCATTTGGCTCATTGGAGCCAGGGTGGCTCGCAGGCCATCGGTCCCATTCTCTTTCTTCCTCTGCACCCTTGCAACTTATTTTCTGGTGATCAGAAAGCCAATGAATATTCTGAAGGTAACCATGAAGTGATCCTCAACCGGTGGTTTTGTGGGTTTCCCCCAGATGCACTAATTTACCTCCCATATGCCAAAGGTATGTGGCTACACTAAATCACCTATACTCTATGTAAGTGATTTAAAAGAAAACCTTCAAGGGGAGTTGGCAGACACATGGGGAAAAAGAATAAAGAACAGTTTGCTCTACCTGCCTGATCTCACTACATTGGTGACCCTGTCGATCCGAATGTTTTTCCGGTCCAATCATGAATGCTGCCCAGAACCTCGATGCCAACCGTCGCAACAAAATGCAGTTTTGCTAAAACTGCCCCTTTTTTTGGGCAGTGCAACCTCATGTGTGTTCCAACACATTGAGGCCCAATTCAAATTTGGCAAATTGTCGCATATTCGACTAAATATATTTTCGTGGTCGGCGCACTGAACCAAGAAACCACCACCCGATTGCTTCCTTACCTTCAACCTCCGCCTGCTGACAACAAGCACGAGGGCCTCAAGGCACTGCTGCTGGATACCTTCGGGCTCAGCTGCCGCGATCGAGCCGCCATGATCCTGCACATGTATGGCCTTGGTGACCGCAAGTCGTCTGTACTGATGAGCGAAATGCTTTTGCTGATGGACGGTCACCAGCCTTGTCTTCTTTTCGAGCAGACTTTCCTCGAGCAGATGCCCAATGACATCCGCCTGTTCCTCGCCGGAAGCGACTTCACCGATACCCTGCAACTCACCGAGTGAGCGGACGAGCTATCGCTCGTTAATCAACAGGACGGCGCTTCCATCAGCCGGGTGTCTACAGCACCACGACGGCCTTGACGGTCCGTTCCACCTTTGCCTGACAACGCCACGCCGCAACTGACCGCTGCGGGTTCTTGTAAGTGCCTGTGGTGTTACTACCACCAAGGCTGGGGTGCGAAGACCAGCTGGCGCTGTACCCCCTGCTCGCATCCGGGAAATGCTTCAGCCGATCGCCAGTAGAGGCTATCACGGTCGGACAGAAACATCGCCTCTACGTCTGGGACCATCGTTCCGGGCTCCAATTCCTTAGCGACACAGGGGCTGAGATCAGCGTACTGCCCCGTCCGGAGTCGACACCCATTCTGGTACGCGGGGCCCCACCCTGACTGCAGTCAATGGCAGCCCCATCCGAACTTATGAGATTCACACTGTTCCTCTCGTTTTCAGCTCCCACCATTTCCAATGAACATTTACCATCGACGACATTGTTAATAGGCCGACTTCCTGTGGGCCTACTCCCTGCTGGTCTATGTCAAGGGCCAATGTCTCGTTCATTCTGAGACCCTTCAGTCCGCACTGCCGTGGCCCTCGGTCCCCTCCAACCCACACCTCGACTCGGTGTCTGACGTGGACGACGCGTATGCTCAAATTCTGGCCGAATTCCCTGAAATCCTGACCCCCCAGTTTAAATCGGCCAAACCCAGATAAGGCGTAGTCAACCACATCCCCTCCACTGGCCCTCCGCTCCAAGCACGGGCGCACAGGCTCCCCCCGGACAAGCTGCGGTTAGCCAAGGAGGAATTCCAGCACATGGAGGAGATGGGGATTGTGCGCTGCTCCGACAGCCCATGGGCTACCCCACTCCATATGATGCCCAAGTCATCCAGTGGGTGGAGACCGTGCGGGGACTACTGTCGCCTCAATAACGCCACAACTGCCGACCGTTACCCTGTCCCGCACATACAGGATTTCATGGCCCATTTGGACATTAGCCCATTTGGCTAAATATTTTTCTAAAATTGATCTGGTGTGTGGGTACCATCAGATCCCTGTCCACCCTGATCATGTTCACCATTGTGGACCGTTTCACGTGGTGGCTAGAGGCCATTCCGCTCCCTGACACCTCTGTCGCAACTTGTGCACGAGCTCTCACTGCCCACTGGGTGACTCATTTTGGTGTCCCGCCGACATTTCCTCGGACTGGGGTGCCCAGTTTACCTCTGCAGTGTGGTCAGCCATGGCCCAGCTACCCTGCGCTCAGCTGTACCGCACTATGGCGTATCATCCTCAGGCCATCTGCCTGGTAGAGCATTTCCACCGACACCTGAAGTCCTCATTGAAGTCACGACTCACGGACCCCGATTGGTTGGATGAATTGCCTTGGGTTTTGCTGGGGATCCGCACGGCAACTAAGGAAGTTTTGGCCACGACATCCGCTTAGTTGGTTTATGGCTCACCGCTGAAGGTACCTGGTGGTATTCCAGCGGCACGGGGGCAGCAGGAACCCCCTTCGTCAGTGCTGGTGCACCTCCATGAACAAGTGGCAAGCTCGCCTCTGTCCCGACCTCTCGCCACGGGGTTGCCCCTTCCTGTGCCCCGCCAGCCCTCAAAGAATTAATTTTTCTTCTCAGTGATTCGCTGCAGCGCCCTTACGAGGGTCCTTTCCGTGTGTTGCAATCCGGCATTGCGACTTGCGTTTTGGATGTCGAGGGCCGGCAGGAGGTCGTTTTGGTGGCCCGCCTTAAGCCAGCCCACCTCGATGTTGACCGCCTGGTTTTGGTGGCCCAACCCCATCATAGAGGTCGGCGCTGGCCCTGCCGCCTTTGCCTGTTGCACCGGGTGTGTCTGTTCTCCCTGTGTCCACGCTGTCTGGCCACCTTATTTGGACACCCACTCGTTTTCTTTCCTCTAGTTCTGGGGGGGGGGGGGGGTCATGTAGCGGCACCTAGTGGTGACGCTGGGTATTCAGAACCCTTGTCATTGTTCGGGTCTGTCACGTGAGGCGTTTATTCACGGGCGCCTAGTGCACCTCACGACGACAGGAGCTTAGATTAATTCTTGGCCAAGTACACGTGTAGTTCGAGTGTTGTTTTGCTATTGCAGAACATTTTGCTCTCCCTGCCTGGTCTCACCACAATGCAAGGGGAGATTTAACTTTTTTCCGCCTTCCATCACAGAGGAATGTGGAGCCTCTGTGGTGGATGTTTATGTTAAAATGTGTTTTATGTGTTCTGTTGCTTTTTATTTGTATGACTGACTTGGCAAATGAAATTCCTCGTATGTTGAAAAATATACTTGGCTAATAAAGTATTATTGTGATGTAAGAAAATAAAATGGCTAATGCATGAGGTGGTTCACCCACAATCTGATCCACAGAATAAAATTTGTGGAAAATCATATAAGCTACATTTTCACGTTTCCGAGTTTAATTGTCAATGGATGTGACTCAGAACTGGAAGCACTACCTTGTAAACTACCTTCATATTCCTTCTTGCATCAATATGCATTTGAACATACTTTGCACCTGAAGTCAAGAGTTTAGAAAGCTTGACACAAAAAGCTGGAGTAACTCAGTGGGACAGGCAGCATCTCTGGATAGAAGGAATGGGGCTGTTCCGGGTCGAGATAAAAGAAGGGTCTCGACCCGAAACATCACCCATTCCTTCATTCCAGAGATGCTGCCTGTCCCACTGAGTTACGCCAGCATTTTGTGTCTATCTTTCGTTTATACCAGCCTCTGCAGTTCCTTCCTCCAACAGTTAAGAACGCTTCATTGTTTTATGTACCAAAACAGAACAATGAAATTCTTACTTGCAGCAGCACGACAGGTTTGTAGATACAGTCCACAATAGATAATATAATAAACAAAAAAATAAAGTTCAATAAATCAAAACATTTCCCAAAATCCCTAATGCAACTCATGCAGTTCATAGTTAATTGGAATTCGTAGTGTTTGAGCCTGATGATTGTAGGAAGAAGGTGTTTCAGAACTTGGATATCACAATTTTCAAACTGGAAGAACTCTGGGATAAAGACCTGGACATTTTTAATACAGACATGCTGGCTGCAAAAAAAAAAAACCCCAAGGGATCTCTGTGGGCCCGGGCAGCCACATGACTCTGCGAGTGGTGAGAACAGGAATGGCCGGGACAGAGATAACGAGATTATCTTGGGAAGACAAAGGAAGGAACCAAGCCCAGCAGACAGGGGCAAAGAGCCTAGCAGCAAGACAATCACCATCGTATATGGCCCATCCATCAGGACAATCTGAGCCCATCCAGGTGATGGGACAACGATTAAGCGATTAACGATTCTCGGCGTACCAGGGCCCCATCCCCGACCTCTACCTCCGTTACATTGATGACTGCTTTGGTGTCACCTCCTGCACCCACACACAACTGACTGACTTCATCCATTTCACCACCAACTTCCATCCGGCACTCAAATGCACTTGGACCATTTCCGACATTTCCCTACCATTCCTTGACCTCACCATCTCTATTGCAGGTGATACACTCCTGACTGACATCCACTACAAACCAACTGACTCCCACAGCTACCTGGACTACTCTTCCTCCCACCCTGCTTCCTGTAAGGACTCCATCCCCTATTCCCAATTCCTCCGTCTACGCCGCATCTGCTCCCAGGATGAGGTGTGCCACACCAGGTCATCACAAATGTCCTCATTCTTCAGAGAACAGGGATTCCCCTCCACCAGGGTCTCCTCCATACCCCACAACACTGCCCTCTCTCCCCATTCCCCCACTCGCAACAAGGGCAGAATCCCCCTGGTCCTCACCTTTCACCCCACCAGCCGGCAAATACAACACATAGTCCTCCGCCAGTTTCACCACCTCCAACGTGACCCCTCCACTCGCCACATCTTCCCATCTCCGCCCCTGTCTGCCTTCCGCAAAGACCGCTCCCTCCGCAACTCTCTTGTCAATTCTTCCCTTCCCTCCCGCTCTACCCCTTCCCCGGGCACTTTCCCTTGCAACCGCAAGAAATGCTACACTTGTCCCTTCACCTCCCCCCTCCACTCCTTTCAGTGACCCAAGCTGTACTTCCAGGTCCGACAGAGGTTCACCTGCACCTCCTACAACCTCATCTACTGCATCCGCTGCTCCAGATGCCAGATGATCTATATCTGTGAGACCAATCGTTTCGTCGAACATCTCCGCTCGGTCCGCATTAACCAACCCGACCTCCCGGTGGCTCAGCACTTTCAGCTCCCCCTCCCATTCCGTATCCAACCTCTCGGTCCTGGGCCTCCTCCACGGCCAGAGTGAGCAACACCGCAAGTTGGAGGAACAGCACCTCATATTCCGCTTGGGGAGTCTGCATCCTCTGGGCTTGAACATTGAATTTTCTCAATTCTGTTAATCCTTGCTATCTCCTCCCCTTCCCACCTCTCCCTCAGTCCTCGGGCCCTGGCATTCCCTCTCTCTCTATCTCTCCCCCACCCTAGTCGCACTAGCTTCTCATTTTCACACTACAAACAGCTTACAATGACTTGTTCCCTTTATCATCGATATTTTTTTGCATATCTTTCATTCATTGTTCTTTATCTCTCCACATCACCATCTATATCTCTCATTTCCCTGATCCCTGACCAGTCTGAAGAAGGGTCTCGACCCGAAACGTCGCCCATCTCCTTCGCTCCTTAGATGCTGCTGCACTCGCTGAGTTTCTCCAGCCTTTTGTGTACCCTGGATTCTCCAGCATCTGCAGTTCCTTCTTTAACACAATCATCGGAAGCCTATTGTTCATGCCAGATCAAAACTGGGAATCATCGAAAGACCCTTTTGTCCAGAGGACCACCTGGGACCTTTCAAGGGAGAAACTCTCGGATATAAAAGGAGCAGGCAAGCAAGGGTTCTCGCTCTTTTCTGCTCTGTTGGACGGCTCCTGACCCTGCATCGATCTAGCTGTAAATACCACAGACGACCTGGTGAAGTTCCCGAAATAGGATAGAGGTTGAGAGAAGAAGGGGAAAGGGGGGGTGCATTTGTAATTAAAATTGTGTGAAGTAAGTTTTTACGACATGCCTGATAATTTTCTTTCCATAGTCTTAGTTTAATGCATAAGTTTAGTCACGTATAAAGTAGTGTTGGTGAGATTCGATTTTTCATTTGTTCAATAAAGCCTGTAAATTTTAGACTTGCTTTGAGTCCGTCTTGGTTTCTGTTTTCTCTCATCAGCACGCTCTGGTCAAGTTAACCTTTTATCATATCCCACCATAATTCCGAGCTTTAGAACCCAGGGGAACCCTTTTTTTTGTATTCTCTCTTGGGAACCGCTCGAGGGGAGTGGTGGCCGTTTGACCCACCAACAAGGGAGAGAATCACTCAGGAATTGGGCCCGAAGTGGAGCAAAGGGAACCAAACCCGTACAGGATGGCGACCATGGCAGGACCTCGGTGGTTTGGGATATGTGACTTGCCAGAGGGGGTGAGAGAATGTAGCAAGGTGGAGGAGAGAATCTCCTCTTATCTGTTTAAAAAGATCAATCTCGCCAAACAATGGGTGGTAGCACTTTTGATAGCACAGCAGCGCGCAGCAGCTGAAGCAGAATGGACGGAAAGCAAAGGTTATAATAAAGGGCAGGAAAAGGCAGTTTGGCTAGCGTGCCTATCACAGCAGGTAGCCAAAATGGAGAGACAGGTAGAGAGTCTAGAAGAGCAACTGAGAAAAGCTAGGGCCAGTGCTGAGGAAAGTGCTAGAGAAGGGGAAGGGCTATATGAGGAACTCACACTGCCTGGCTTCACTATCTTGCAGGCCAGGGAGTCCCACAGAAATGCCCAGAAATTCCTCCAATGCCACGCGGTAAAGGCAAAGGAGAGGGAACGGAACGCCCAGGAACTCGTGGCTCAGAGTACACAGAGGTACAGGGAGCTGGAGGTAAAGTTCCAAGATATCCGAGCAGCATACAGGATGGCCCATAACGAGCTAGGGGATTGTGATCACGGGCCTTGTCCAAGACTAGGGGACGGGTTCACCTGGTAGGACCAGGGGGGTCCCCCAGGGGCAAAGTGGAATAGACCGCCTCCTGAGGCGCCGGGAATAGGTCCGGGTCGGCAGGTGGGGTTTGGGTTGTCCGGGAAGGGACAGGCCCAAGGAGGGGAGGGAGAGCACCCTCCGTTCGCGGCGTCTCTGCCATGTGCAGCACACCACGAGGTGGTGGGGTTACCGATCATGGTGGGAGAGCAGGGGGTAAAGGGGCAACAGCCCCGGGTAGGGCAGATGTGCCCGGTACGGCAAAATAAATATGGTCCCCCGGTAGGGCAGGCAGATAGCGAGCCCATAGAGAGTGTAATGGTCATTGAGAGGGCACCAGAGAGAGGGGCTCAGAGCACAGAGAGGGGTACAATGTAGAGGCCCAAGTGAGGCAGACCCCGACAGAGTATCGAGGCATGTTAAGCAAAATTTGCCCGCATTCACTACTCACAAGCTTGACTGTGGAAGGGTCACAGGAACAGAGGTCAGGATAGATGGGTATCCCATGTCCGGACTGCAGAAACAGTATAGTTTTCCCCGAGAAGCGGAGGCTGACTTAGAAGTCGCCCTGAGGTCACTGGTTAAGCAAGGCGTTTTGAGGCCCGTAGCCACCCAGGTGAACTCACCGCTCTGGCCTGTACGGAAGCCAGATAATTCATGGAGGGCCACGGTAGATTATAGGGTCCTGAATGAGAACATTCCGGCTTGCGCACCAACTGTGGCAGCTGTAGCTGACCTATTAGGGGAAATCTGTATTTACGGTGCTAGACATCTCAAACGGTTTCTGGTTTATCCCGGTCAGGAAGGAAGACCAGTACAAATTTGCTTTCACATTCAAGGGGCAGCAGTACACATGGAACTGTCTTCCCCAAGGGTTTCACAATAGCCCCAGCATTTTCCACCAATGTATGGCGGAATGTTTAAAGGAATTTAGTGAGCCCCACAAGGTCGTCCAGTATGTGGAGGATATTTTGCTATTCACGGACACTAGTGAGGAACATGGGCCCCTAGTAAACGAACTGCTGGAGCTGCTCTGTAAGAGCGGTTTAAAATAAATCCCAAGAAGGCATAGATAGGGTTGCAAGAGGTAAAGTTCTTGGGACCGACCCTTAGGGCCGGAGGAAGGGGTATCTATACAGCAAGAAGGCAGGCAGTGCAGGAACTCCCAGTCCCAACGGACGTGGGGGGGGGGGGGGGGTAAGGTCATTTTTGGGAGTCATGGGCTACTGCCGAGACTTTATAGAAGACTATGTCGCGACTGCAGCACCTCTGCTCCGGCTGCTACTCAAAGGGGTAGAGTGGGAGTGGGATGAGCAGTGCGAGTCGGCATTCTTCCATTTGAACCGGGACCTGCAAAAGGCCCCAGCTCTGAGAGCCATCGACTACAGGGAGGAATTTTTACTGGAGGTAGCCGCAGGCAGCGACGGTCTGAGCGCAGTGCTCCTCCAGGAACGGCATGGCAAGTTAAGGCCAGTGGTGTATTCCTCCAGAGTCCTCAGAGGTAGAAAGGTCCTATTCAAACTGTGAGCGGCACCTGCTAGCCACATATTGGGCAGTGAAGAGGGTACAGGTCTTCATAAGAATGTCCCCCATCACCCTCCTGACCCACCATACCCCAACTCAGATGCTGCTGGACAGTCGGATTAAGGATTTTTTTTAATTTTATTTATTTATTTGGACCCTGTTTTAAAAGAAGACAAACGATCGATTTATAATACCATACAGTGCTGGGAGGGAAGGGAAGCCTATACAAAGTCCGCTCCCATCTGAAAATGAGCGTTAATGGCAAATCAGGGGGTAGGAGAAATAAAAAAGACAATAATAAACAATAATACAATTTAAGAATGAAAATTAAAAATACAAAATTAAAAAATATGAAAATAAATAAAATAATAAGGTATAGTATGAGTCAACAGAAGTAGTTTGAGCTCATAAATAGCATTAGAAAAAGCTGGAGGTCAGAACTCAGGACATGATGAGAAACCTTTTAAGCTCAATCATAAATCCCACCTCTCCTTTCCTCCTTAAGTGAAACAAGTGCTAAAGCATATCTGAGAATAATATTATTTGCATGTTGAAAGCGGCCGGTTGAATGATTAAACAATCAGTTCACAGCTAGCCCAACAGTTCCTATGATTGAGAACCCACTAGTGGAATATTTAACACAAGGCAAAAGGCACAAAGGAAATTGGGCATGGTTATGGAATGGGCTGGCAATTGCATATACGGCCCAAATCAACATCACAGTGCTCACAAATTGTTTGCCAGGCACCCCAGCATTTAGCATTACAGCGCTACAGCTACTGTACTGGATCCAATATGAGGTTTTGGAGGCCGTGCGTGGCAAGCACCTCCCAGGAAGATGCAATGAAGTCAGGTGGCGGACTCTGGGTCAGCGCCGCAGAGGTGTCAGGATGGACCTGCGGTCGGCTGATCGATGGGGGCGCCGTGTGATGGGGGCACTGTTTGTTGGAGGCGCTGATTAATGGGGGCACCGGTTGATCGGGCCACCGGTCATTGTGGGCACCGGGTGATGGGGGCACTGGTTGTTGGGTCGGCGGTTGATGGGGGCACCGGGTGATGGGGGCACCGGTTGATGGGGGTACTGGGTGTTGGGGGCATAGAATGATGGGGGCACTGATTGATGGGTGCGGCGGTTGTTGGGGGCACCGGTAAATGGGCGCCGGATGATGAGGGCAGCGGTTGTTGGTGGCGACGGTCAATGGGCGCCGGGTGATGGGGTTTCCAGTCGATGTGGGTGATGGGGGCACAGGATGACGGGGGCGCTGGATGATGGGTGCGGCAATTGTTGGGGGTGATGGTCAATGTGGGGCACCGGGTGATGGGGGTGCTGGGTGATGGGGCGCCGGACGATGGGGGCGCCAGTCAATGTTGGCAGTCGAGGTCGGCGGTCGATGAGGGCATCAGTGGTCAAGGTCGGTTGTCATCGAGGGGGCCTGTTGGGGTTGGTTGTTGTTGAGTCAGCGGTCATCGAGGGGGCTGGGGTTGATGGCGAGGATGGCGCCGGCGGTCGAGGATGCGTCATGTGGCTGCCGGAGGACAGATGAACCGCCGACAACAAAGAATGACCTAGTGGGAGAGGGGGGGGGGGGGGGGGGGGGGGGGTCAAAGGAGGACCCAGAAACCTTGGGTATGCAAAAAAAAGAATATCACTGTGATTTGTCACAAGTGACAATAAAGTTTAATTTATTAATTAATTATACTTTACTATCAGTACTTGTCCCATCTTGTGAACAAATAACACAACGTCTCCCAGGCAGATATAGGCTATCGCCAGGTACTGTTGAAGCACTCATTCAGATTTACTCATTCTGATCCCTGTCTTGTTGTACATTATGGAAGTCTGCAGTCTGAAAATGAACTGCTGTGTTTCCTGTATTACACCAGTGATCACACTTTGAATAGGACGAGGTTGTGTGTAAGGTGTGGTGACTTGTTAACTAAGCCACTGGGAGCCTGAAGCTGGTTGATATAAATGTTCATTGGGAAAAACAATTTCTTGGAGACTCTCCAAGCTCACAGCACATTGAATTTTTATATTTTTTTAAATAACAAGACAACAATAAATGACTAAATACAGTCTCATTGGTTGTAATTACCTACTTAGCTCTAACATTTTGTGAATAGATGGGTAATAAAGCAGAATTACTTATTTTCAATGGGAGTAAATTATATTTATAAAGACACCTCTGAACCTCTGAATAATCCAAAACCTTTGATGGGACAAATTAATTGTCGTGGATGATCAAGTAGCTTTTGAGGACGACCCCAAAATATACCTCATATGTACAGCATCAAGGGGTGGCATCCTGGGTACAAACAGCAGAATGTTAACTGACAAGACAGACTGTGTATTGAGTGGCAGGGATATACTTTTTAATGATATGTTAATACATGAGATGGCAACTTAATGTCTTTCCTGGAGACACAAGGAACTGTAGATGCTGGATTACGATAAAGACACCAATGCTGAAGTAACTCAATTTGAAGAATGACAGACACAAAATGCTGGAGTAACTCAGTGGGATTGGCAGCATCTTTGGAGAGAAGGAATGGGTGACATTTTGGGTCAAGACCCCACTTCAGACTAGAGTCAGAGGAAAGATAAAGTCCTTGTTTCCCTTTCCCCTGACTCCAGTCTGTGGTGCGGTGTGGTGGCGCCTAACGGCAGCGGCTCGACTACAGTCCATCTGTCTTTTTTTTTAATTTTTGTCTTGTTACATGTATGTTTGATTCTAGTTTTATTATTTTTCTTGGTATATGTATAGCTGTGTATATGTGGCGGGGGGAGGGGGTGGGGGAAACAGTTAATCTCTTCCCTGTTCGGGTCTCCGATGTCTTTGGGCCTTACATCATGGAGCGAGCAGTGGCCTCCGGCCGGAACAACCTAAGGACTCCATTCGCGGAGCCTGCGGACTCACCATTGCGGAGCTGGCCGACTTCGGAATGGGGAGAGCTGTGGTGGCGCGCGGCTGTGACCCGACCGGAGCTTCAGAGGCTCTGGCCGCAGGCCCGGTGGACAGGAACATCGGGAGCTCACAGGTCCCTGGTGGGAGACCGCTTTTCGGAGCTCCCACAACGGCAACTTCTTCCGCCCGACTCGCGGGGTTTAAAGGACTCGGGACTTACCATCGCCTGCCGGGGGCTTTAACATTGGGAGCCCCAGTTCGCCTCGACATTGCAGTTGGACTGCTGGACCGCGGGAGAAGAACAAGGGAAGAGATAAGATTTTTGCCTTCCATCACAGTGAGGAGGTGTTGGAGATTCACTGTGATGGATGTTTGTGTTAAGTGTGGGTCTTGGTTTTTTTTGTAATGTTAAAACTGTAGAAAATCCAATTTCATTCAACCCAAGCAGTTTGAATGACAATAAAGGCATTCTATTCTATTCTATTCTAGTCTGAAGAAGGAACTCGACCTGAAATGTCACTCCAGCATTTTGTGTCTATCTTCGGTTTAAACCAGCATCTGCAGTTCTTCCTTAACATTAAATCTGAAGAATGGTCCTGACCCCAAACATCACCTATCCATCTTCTCCAGCTGCCTGACCGGTTGAGTTTTTCCAGGACTTTGTGGCTTTTAAAAAATGTCAATTCTGATCTCATCATGGAGGTTTCAATGAGGCTCAGTTAACATGATCACACATCCATTGTTCTCAATGGTACTGATCAGAATTTCCCACACTGATGATTGATATCAATAGACTTAAAGTTCCCCTGTATGTTAACTTGTGACCAAAAAAAAATGCTGGAGTATCTCGGTGGATTAGGCATATCTCTGGAGAACATGGGTTGGTAATGTTTTGTGTCGGGACAATTCTTTAAAGTTCTGAACAGGTGGTTTAACTATTTTGAAGATTGATTCTTGTTTTAATAAATATTTTCCATCTAGGTAATTCTAGAACTTCTGAATATTTCCTAACCTGAGGCATATCGAGATGCTGTGATTATTAAAAAGTTAATTGATAAATGTGTCTTTTTGTCTGTCTGAAGAATGCTCCTGACCTGAAACGTCATCTATCCATGTTCTCCAGTGATGCTGCCTTCCCCTTTGAGGTACTGCAGTTCTTTGTGTCTTTCCTTTCTTCATTCAATATTTTCTATAGTGTAAAAACATTAATAGAATGTGGAAACTTTAAAAAAAATTGTCTAGATGTGTACCATCTGAAGCAAATATTTTACGTGTGAGTGAGCTCAGCCCTGTGATCTCTTGTGGGCTCGTGGCCACTTTACAGACTAAACAAACTGACTCTAGGAAATCAAATGGTCGCCACCAATATTGACCACCTTATCCAACAATATTTCGGACAATATTTGATGACATCTTATTGGAAAATGTACTTTTGCAACAAGGTTGTGAAATGGGTTTAGGCAACATTAAAGATTGGAATTGAACGTCATTTAAACTAGCCAAGGCTAGTGGGCAGCAGTACAGTGGATATCAATGTTCAGCATCAGTTAAATCCAGGGAGGGGTGGAAAGTGGCTGTGGGAGAAGCAATCAAGAGTACAAAAGTGGGTCGTTTTGCAGATAGTGAAGATGGTTGTGAAAGATTGCAGCAGGATCTTGATCGATTGGCCAGGTGGGCTGAGGAATGGTTGATGGAATTTAATACAGAGAAATGTGCGGTTTGCATTTTGCGATGTCTAACAAGGGCAGGACCTACATAGTGAATGGTAGGGCTCTGGGGAGTGTTGTAGAGCAGAGGGATCTAGGAGTACAGGTGCATGGTTCCTTGAAGGTCGTGTTGCAGGTAGATAAGGTGGTCAAAAAGGCTTTTGGCACATTGGCCTTTATCTGTCAGAGTATTGAGTATAGAAGTTGGGAGATCATGATCCAGTTGCACATCTTAAAATGGAAATCAAAAGAAATGGAAATTGAAAGGGAGGGTTTTGAGTGATGGTCAGCAAGAAACACATTTCATTTACAGCCAAGAGGAAATTTCCAGTTTTTCTTTCCCTCCCTCAACTAGGAATACAAAACATTTTGAAGAAAATTATCACCCTAGAATTCAATTGTGCTGGAAAGAGTACAAAAAATATTTTGCAGAATATTTATTCTGAAGGACTTTAATTATGGAGAGAGAAAGATTAAATGAGAACTTACTGTTTGAAGTTTGATCTTTATTTTATGAGAAGTTGAAGTGAGGGAATACGTGAAGAGCCCACCAGTCCACATGTGTGTCAATCTTCAGAGCACCTGTATGAAACCACAGAAAGTTATAGAAAGATTAATTACCTTAGAATAACCGATATATCTTTATAAGAAGTAGGATTGGGAGTAGAGGTCACATATATTCCCTCACTTCAACTTCTCATAAAATAAAGATCAAACCTCAAACGGTAACTTCTAATTTAATATTTCTATTTTATATCAAAGTCACGTGAGTGACTACATGAAGCCTTCAAAGCTCTGTGGTTTCATGCAGTGAACCAGTCTCCATGCTGACACACTGTTCCAATCGACCAAACATGGTTGAGGAAACATTATGTTAATTCATCGAAAACATTATGTTAATTTTCAAACATGTCCATGCTTTAATGGAAAAACAGTCCCTTCACATCAGGGATAATCAGTTGATTCAATTAACACAACTTAAAATTCTGCTAGCAAATAAACCAGGCCTGGTAATTGGTTTATTATAAAATGTCTGAAAGGTTCGCTTATCAGCCCATCCTGCTGTCGCAAGAATGTGATCCAGCGGAACTTCCATATTACCCGCTGCCTAAATAGCTGCAGCCCTGGTAGAGTGAGATTTAAATACATCAGTATCCACTCCTGCGTCCGCTAATACGCATATTAACCACCTGGAAATGGTCTGCCCTTCTATGTGTTTTTTTATAACTGATGAAAACAGCCCGTTCGCTGCCTCAAAGGTTTTTTGTAACCTTGATGTGTTCTTTAATATAGGTAACCACACATAATCTGTCATCTGGTGGATACGCCAAGAGCTCCAACTTAAAGCCTAGCGCATCTGATCTGCTCTGCTTAATTAATTCATCTATATAAAAGGTTACCTTATTATCAGATATAACTGCATTATCCAGCCTCAATTTCTGTAAAGACTGAACTCGTTGCGCTGAAATGAGCGCCATGAGCATGACCAATTTGTAAGTGAGCTGGGGCAAAGATAATGATGCAGCCGGTGCCCAACTGCGAAGCAGCCTTAATACTATATTAACATTCCATACCTCCCGATATCTGGGCCTAGGATGGTTTCTGTTAAAAATACCCTTCATGAATTTGGATACCAGTGGGTGAGAACCCACAAAATGGTGTTCAGAGCCCAGCACTAAATATGATGACAAAGCATTACGAGCAGTGTTAATAGCGCTATAACTAACTTTTTCTCAAAATATAAGGTTGAAAGAAATTCCAACACATTGGCTATATCTGCCGTAAAGTAACTTATATGCGTTTTGATGCAATAGTTCTCCCATTGTTTAATATATGAGACGTAATGCTTTTTAGTGCCATCACGCCAAACTGCAGCGATTACATCCACCGTCCGGTCAGATAATCCGAGCCCCTCGAAAGGTCTTCTCAGATTCTTCAAATTAACAGGTCGATTTGGTCATGTAGAGGATGAAGTTCCTGAGAAATGGGCTGAATTAGCATATGTTTATGGCTATGAACAACAAAGAGTGGTTCCTTTAATAATCCTTTCAATGCGTAGGCCAGCTAGGCACTTCTAAAATACCTGATGCATTTTCTTGCAATATCTTTTGCAAGCATCGTCCAATGAGGCAGAATGGAGGGAAAGCATAGAAAAACACTCCCCCCCCCCCCCCAGTCTGTAGAGAATGCATCTATAGCCTCCGCCCCTGGGTCTGGTTGCCATGCTATATATCGTGGTATTTGGTGATTAAGCCTGGAGGCGAACAAATCAATATCAGGTGTTCCATAATGAGCTATAATGTCGTTGAATACTTCCTGATTCAACATCCACTCAGTTCGATCATTGAATCTTCCAGATCTAGCATCTGCTACCCTATTAAACCTGCCTGGAAAGTGAGTAGCTGAAATCCAAATGCTCCTGTCTATACACCAATCCCAAATAAGATTAGCCAAAGTAACACAGGATACTGATTTGTTTCCACCCATGTGATTAACATTTTCCACTGCCGTTGAGTTATCTATTTGAAGTCTAACATGCACATCATGTAGCTTCCCACAGTAAGCTTTCAAGGCATAAAATGCTGCCAGCATTTCCAGATAATTGATACCATATTTACAACTGAAGCGTAACTCATCCTTGTTCCATTTGCCACCACAACTAGAGATGGTGTTAGTAGCATCCCATACCAGTTCACTCGCATCACTCTGCAGTGTTGTTGTAGGTTTACTAGACAAAAAACCTCCGGAGCAATGATGAATATTGGCAATCTACCATTGTAAATCAGCTTTAGATTTGGGCAACAACTGCATAGGTCTGTTGAAATGACCTTTGTGGAATCTAAGTGCCTGATCCTTTGCACGCTCCAGATTCCGATAATGCAAAGGCCTGAACCATGTGGCTGGAAAGACAGCTACTATTTTGCCAATTACTCTAGCCATCTGGCGAATAGATTTTTTTTTCCCTATCAGAAGATTAGAACAAGCTTCCATCAAATCTATTTTTATTCCCAAGGGCAGAGTCACAGACATCTCCACTGGATTGATAGTAAACCCTAAATCATCAATAGACCTAGTTTATCAATCTGGATTTGGCTGGATGGATGATAAACCCCAATTTCTCAAAATTGAGCTTGGCAGCTGAAACAGCTAGGTTAGCAAGATGCAGTGTTCTCCCATTGATCAGAATATCATCTATATTGCCCATAATAATATGCCCTTCAGCTCGAAGCAGGGCAAGCACTGGTTTAAGTAGTTTGGCAAATAACCGAGGGGCTGAGCTTAAACCATTAGGTAACACCTTAAATTGCCACAGCTGCCCCATCCAGCTAAACTTCAGATATCTCCGGCGACCCTTGTGAATCAAAACCGAATAATATGTATCCTTGAGATCGACGGATGCCATAAAGCAACCCTCGGAAATTAGCTGCTTAGTAGTAAGGAAATTCTCCATTTTTAAATATCTATCCTGCACATTTGAGTTGAAGTTTGCCAAATCAAGGATGATACGGCTTCCAGTATTTTTCTTCTCCCTCGAGAATATTTTAGAGATGTATTGATCCTTTTCATGAACTGATCTCTCAATTACTCCTTTTTAATGCAATACGTTTGTTTCTGCTTGTAGGGAGTATACGCCCAACTCGGCGTATCTTGTCTAGGTGGAAATGAGTTAGTCAAAAACTCAATTTTGAAACCCATTATACTGTGCAATATAGGAGAGGAGTTTATTACTTGGATTAAATTATTATATGCAAATCCAATAGCTAGAATAACAACAAATCGAATGTTATCAATTAAATTTAATTTATCACGAGGTTGTAGGCAAGGTTGCCCTTTATCACCTTTATTGTTTGCATTAGCAATAGAACCACTTGCTCAGAGGGTAAGACTACACCCGGAAATATATGGATATGATACCGCAAATACTAAGAATAAAATTTCCTTATATGCAGATGATGTATTACTTTATATCACTCAACCAGAAATAAGTATTCGAAATTTGTTAAAACTAATAACGGAATTCGGATCACTTTCAGGATACAGTATTAATTGGAATAAAAGTGAACTTATGCCTATAACAATGAATAAGTTACATATATTACAACAATTTCCTTTTAAGATAACAAATGAAAATATTAAATATCTTGGGATTTTTGTTACAAAAAGATTTAATTCTCTATTTAATCTAATTTCCCCCCATTACTAAATAAATTAAATAAGAATATTTCATATTGGAAAAGTTTACCTATCTCGATGATAGGGAAAATTAATGCAATAAAAAATGATTTTTCTCCCACAATTATTATATTTATTTCAATTAATCCCGATATATCTTCCAAAAATTTTTTTTTTTAAAGTAGATTCTTTAATTACGAATTTCATTTGGGATTATAAGACCCATAGAATAAATAAAAAACATTTATGTAAATCTAAAATAAATGGAGGATTAGCGTTACCAAACTTGATGTTTTATTACTGGGCAGTTAATATTAAAAACATGAATTTTTGGTTAGGAGAAATAGACAATAAACCAAATTGGTTAAATATGGAAGAAGAAGATTGTTCTCCATTAGAAATTAGCTCTATAATATTTGCTAATATTAATGTAGCTAAGAAAGTTTATAGTGAAAATCCGATAATAGAAAATGGAATCCGCATATGGAAACAAATAAAGAAAGCATTTAAAACTAAATTTATACCACTAAGTCTTAAGATTGTTAATAATTTTATGTTTAAACCTTCAATTTTGGATAAGGCTTTTTTACAATGGGAAAAATAAAGGAATTTCTAAGATGGGTGATCTTTATAAGGAAAACACTTTTCTTTCATTTCAAGAGTTGCAACAAATTTATGGGCTACATAATAAAGAATATTTCAGATATTTACAAATTAGAAACTATGCCTCTGCAAATATATATGAATTTAGAAATAGAAAAATAGAAATTTTAGATGAATGTTTGAATAAACATCCAAATATGGAAAAAATGATATCATATATATATAATATTTTATTGGAAAATGATACCCCATCAACAGAAATATACAGAGAGTCTTGGGAAAAGGAATTAGGCCAAATAATAAGACCAGAAATATGGGATGAAAGTTTACAACATATACATTATTGTTCATTAAACGCTAAACATTCTCTTATACAGTTTAAAATATTACATAGATTACATTACTCTAAATCTAAATTACATAATATTTTTCCAAAAATATCTCCAATATGTGACAAATGTCAAATTTCAGAAGCAAATTTGACACACTAATTTACTAACTGCATAAAAATTGTAGAATACTGGAAGGAAATATTTAAAATAATCTCGACCGTTATCAATATAAATATAACCCCTGACCCAAAGTTAATTATACTTGGAATAATTGAAACTGACCAATTAATAACAACGAATCAAAGAACTTTTATTGACTATGGTTTAATAATTGGGAAAAAAATAATATTAAAATTTTGGAAAGGCCCTGCATTCCCAACAATCAAAATGTGGAATATAGAAATGTCGGAGACACTCCATTTGGAGAGATTGAGGCTTGTCCTTATGGATAGGTTAGATCTCTTCAGATGGATTTGGTCTCCATATATTGAATATTTACAGGGTCATAATGGTTCGGCGCGAGAACCTGACTGAGACCTGGATATTTGAATGGATGAAGAGATACATATAATAAATCATGAATATATCTATAAGGACGGATTAATGACGAATATTTTATTCTCCATCAAACCTTTTCTTATTCTTTATTCTATTTCTTAACTTTTCTATTTTCTTATATCTATATAAAAATTAAAAAAAAAAAAACAATATAGAAACACATTATCTTAATATTAGTATGAATATAAATATTATTAGATTTATGAGAACATTATTAGTATTATTAGTATTTTTTAGTATTTTATATTTTTAATTATATAAAATTATGTACTTTTTAATGGTACAATAATTTTAAATTTAAATTTAGCGATAAGATAAATATTGTTAACATTAGGAAGAAATAATGGAAATTATATAAGTTTTACTAACTTTTTGTATCAATAATATCATAAAATTTGTGTCTTATACCTAAAAAATTAGAGATAAAATGAAAATTACTAATAGTACGAGTATAATGCTAATATTATGAATGTATTATTAGTATTATGTATCTCTAATTATATAAAATATACAACTTTGAAATTTATAATTAAGGATGATACAGTATAAATAATATTATTAGTATGAATCAATAATTAAGACTATGTATTTTTACTATTGAAATATAATGTAACTGGTTGTTATTTTGTTTCTATAATAAATAAATAAAAAAAATAAAATAAATAAAAAAAAATACTGTGCAATATAAACGGGTCAAGGTTATCTGACGCCATTCGTGCAAAAACAAACTTAACCTGCCACCGACTTGTAATTCCTCCACACACCCCGTGTGACTGATGGAAGCAGACCCAGCTACCTCAAAGGTTATAGGTGGTTTAACACCAGGGCCAGCAGACCCTAATTTGGTCTTTTCCCTTTCGCTCTGAAAGCTTGAGCTGTTGGGAACTGAGGCTGCCGCATCTTCCAGGATGGGCGAGATGGGCCTTGGCCTAAAAAAGACCTGTGACTGGGTTGAAACTGAGCAAATCTGAAATTCCCACCAGCCTCAGAGAACCGCTTCCTGCTGGTTGAGTCCTAGGGGTGATAACGCCGGAGGAGGGGTGTCTTGCCCATATAGGATGCCTTGATCATGCCAGCAACCTTTAATTCCTCCTGCAAGTCCTTAACCCGTTTACTCAAATCTTCTCCAAAGAGGAATTTAGGAGGCTGAATATTGCTGGGCCTGCATAAATGTGCGAATTTGGGATTCAATTCTGGCCTAAGGGCTCTCCCGCTCCATGCTGAGAGTCCACACTTTGCGCCCGCCGCTGAAGCCCCGGGCGTTTCTCCGGGAAAGGCCACCCGATCCTCGATGTTAGGCCACGGAGGAGGCGACATGAAAAAAGTCGCCTCTCCGTGGAGGAGGCGACCAAAGCCGTTTCTCCCTTAACCCCCCACACCACCCCCCACACAAGACACACAAAGAAACATTAAAAACAGACATTAAAACATACTAAAAAAACAAAAAAAGTAGAAAAAACGAACACGTTGCTGACAGGGCTGCCGGCTTGCAGCGCCTCCACTGACCTGTGGCCAAGGTGTTTGTTGTAGATTCTCGAAATAGTCAATTGGACCAGAGACGACAAATGAGCTATCAGTGCCCTTTTTATAAAGGCAATAACTCCTTTAAATTATTTATTTCAGGACTCAATACATAAAAGTATAGGTTGAGAAGATCCATCAACTGGTACTAACATTAAGCCTGTCCTATGGCTAAAGATGGATAATCATTGTGCTCACACGATGTCTGCATAATGTAGAACATGCATGACATGGATTTCAAGGGAGAAACAATCCTTTTCCAAAAGCATTAAAAGGCACAATATGTTAATTTCTGACCTCTGCAATAAGAAAGGTGGTGTCAGGACAGTGGAGGTGCTTTTTGTGGTTGATTTTAATTTTGGGATAGGTTTGCTTCAGTTGGCCTAGCCATCTGACTCCAAGATGAGATGGATTACCAACTGTGTAGGAAGGAACTGCAGATGCTAGTTTACGCCGCAAATAGGCACAAAATGCTGGAGTAACTCAGCGGGACAGACTGCATCTCTGGAGAGAAGGAATGGGTGATGTTTCCAGTCAAGATCCATCTTCAGACTGAGAGTAAGGGGAAAGGGAGACACATAAATAAGAGATATTCTCTTGAATACTCACTCATACTGTATACTGGTGTACAGTAGATAGCATATTGACTGGTTACATTGCAGCCCAGTTCGGGAACTCAAAGGACCAGGAACAAAGGAGATTAAAAAAGTAGTGCACATTGCCCAGTCCATCATGGGTACTGACCTTTTCACCATTGAAGGGATCCATAGGAGGCGTTGCCTCCAAAAGTCAGCCAGCTTCATCAAGGACCCACATCACCCTGGCCATGGGCTCATTTCACTCCTGTCATTGGGAAGAAGGTTAGGAGTCCGTAAACTGTAAAGTCCGGGTTCAAGAACAACTTCTTCCCAACGACCATCAGGCTACTGAACACTAAGAACTCCAAGTAAACTTCAAACTGCCTTGGATACACTAAGGACTTCAGGGTCTGTTTTGGGGGATTTTGCACTATATTTTTTTTTATGTGGGTTTATTATATTGTCTATTGAGTACTGTGTTTACAAATGTGTGATGCTGTGTTACAAGTAAGAATTTCATTGTTCCATTATGGTACATTTGACAATAAAACACTCTTGACACTTGCCTGGAAAATAGCACACCCAAATAGCATGATAAATAACAGTGGGTAGACAAAAATGCTGGAGAAACTCAGCGGGTGAGCCATCATCTATGGAGAGAAGGAATAGGCAATGTTTTGGGTTGAGACCGTACTTCAGACTGAGGAACAGTCGGCATTTCACTGAAGAAGAGCCTCAACCTGAAATGTCACCTATTCCTTCTCTCCATACATGCTGCTTTACCCGCTGAGTTTCTCCAGCATTTTAGTCTACCTTTGATTTTCCCAGCATCTGTAGTTCTTTCTTAAACATAGAGAATAACAGTAGTTAATTCAATCATTTGAGCCCTTTTCTTTCCTTTAATGACATACTGATGGCTCATATAAACACTGTTAAAGTGTCCACGTGCTAATCATTACTAATGGCTGATAATGAAACTGAAGCTGAAATCTATTTAAATCTTCAGGTTTTACATTATAACTTTGCACCCTCAAACTCCTGTCAGCATGTGCATGTACCTAAGTCAAATTTACGATGCCAGTTCATGAGTTATGACTTCTAGAGATGGCTCCAAACCAGAGTTAAAACACAACTCTTCATCTTGAATGCAGCCTTCATTCACCCTTGAATGCATGTGATCAGCTTCACGCATTAGGCAAATGATGAAAGCAGCCTGTCATTGCTTTGGACCTTCCTCCAGCTGGCCACACACAATCTTTCTGCTGACAGTCAATGTGAATAGCTTTGTGGCCTTGCCTTTTGGTGGCTACCCAGCAAATGGCTTGCAGACAGTGAGTAATGAGAAATTGTGTTTGGTTTACAAACTGAGGAAAGGTTTTAGACTGGTTGGCACATATTATGATTTCTAATGTAAACTGAATTTGTATGCAAAGTGCCAATAAAATGGTTTTCTTTTATTTGAATTTCATGCCATAATGGCTCCAAATGTGGGAGTCAAGACCTTGACAATCATAAATTGCGATGCAATGCCTGCTCTTTGGGCAGAAATGTATGATGGTATGATATAATCATTAACAAAATTGAATCATCCCAATTATATCAAGCATATTGGCACAGAATTTCACCCTTGGTTGCGAGAGTTGGAAATGTGTGTGAATATTGATCACTATTTGTACTCAACTCAGCATATGATCTCTAATTGCTGGAGTTTAAAAGGTTGAAGGGGGGCCTCATTGAAACTTACAGAACAATGGAAGGCATAGAGTGGACCGGAGGTCATAGCCTCAGAAATAAAGGGCACCCTTTTAGAAAGGAGGTGAGGAGGAACTTTTTTAGTCAGTGGGTAGTTATTCTGTGGAACTCATTACCACGACGGCCGTGGAGGTCAAGTGAGTGGATATTTTTAAGGGGGAGATGGACGAATTCTTGATTAGAATGGGTGTCAGGGGTTATGGGGAGAAGGCAAGAAAATGGTATTAGATACATCAAAAAATAGAGAAATAGGTGCAGGAATGGGCCATTCGGCCCTTCGAGCCAGCACCACCATTCAATATAATCGTGGCTGATCATCTAAAATCAGTAGCCCATTCCTGCTTTTTCCCCCTATCCCTTAATTCCTTTAGCCCAAAGAGCTAAATCTAACTTTCTCTTGAAAACATCCAGTGAATTGGCCTCCACTGCATTCTGTGGCAGAGAATTCCACAGATTCACACTCTCTCTGTGAAGAGGTTTTTCCTCATCTCAGTCCTAAATGGCCTTCCCCTTAATCGTAAACTTTGACCCCCGGTTCTGGACTGCCCAAACATCAGGAACATTTTTCCTGCATCTGGCCTGTCCAATTACTTAAGAATTTTATATGTTTCTATAAGATCCCCTCTCATCCTTCCAAATTCCAGTGAAAACAAGCCCAGTCGACCCATTCGTTCATCATATGTCAGTCCCGCCATCACGGGAATTAACGTGGGGAACCTAGGCTGCACTCCCTCAATAGCAATAATGTCCTGCCTCAAATTAGGAGACCAAAATTGCACACAATACTCCAGGTGCAGTACCACCACGGCTCTGTGCAACTGCAGTAGGACCACCTTGCTCGTAAACTCAAACCCTCTTGCAATGAAGTCCAATATGGAGGAGGATTAAGATCATGGATTAGGAGGCAGAGATTAGCCATGATTGAATGGCGGAGTAGACTCGATGGGCCAAATGGCTTAATTCTGCTCCTCTAACTTGTGAACTTGTGAACTTTCACATTCAGACCCATTGGCTAGGAAGTGATGAAAGTACAACTGGCAGCTAAGGTGTGCATACCATTTGGTAGTGATGATGGGAGATGAGTTTCTCCCCGTTGTATAGTCAGATTCAAGAGCATAATAGAAGCGTAAGCTTTTCTTCCACAGTTAGAACTGCAATACTCCAGTGCTCTAACTTTTTCATCACCATGCGAAAACACTTTATTTTTCAATACAGTTTGAAGATTCTCATCTTGCTCATGTTGTCATGATTGTTTGGCTGCTTGATACTTAAAACATGACCTCCCTGTCTCACAGAGATATCGAGTTCCCTCAAACTGAATATCAGCCCAAACACGAGTTCAGTGAAATAAGGTGAGGACATGACATTTGAAAATTGGAAACAAATATGAAAAGCGATTAAACATTTTGCAATAAAGGGTGATTGGTTTGCAGTAAATAATGTAGATCAACAACATATTTGGTTACTCTCTGTTAAATTCAAACTACAAATGGGTTGCATTAGTTCATAAGCGATATATGAGTATTTTCTATTATTAATTATTAGTAGAACTTCAGTGAATCTTCAGATACCATTTGTCTTTCATGGGATCAAAGTTTTCCCATCCTCCCACTTTCATGACCCTGTTCTTCAGTAGCTTCAGTTACACAGAACTTCCTGCACACCAACAGCTGATGCAAACACATGAACCAAGACAAATAGTGAATCCAAAATTAACTTGAAGAATGTACAGGCCGCTTTGTCGGGTATCACCTGACCAGACCTCACATGGATAGCTTTTACATGACCTCATCACATGAACAAGCATCAAAAGGTTTACAATGTTGCCAAAAATAAAGCAGGAAAGCCAAAGATTGGGAAAATTTCAGAATTCTTCAAAGGTGGACCAAGAAGATGTTGATAAGGAAAGAGAAATTAAACAGGAGACAGGCAAAATTAAGGAGACAAGATATACACAAAATGGTGGAGTTACTCAGCGGGATAGGTAGCATCTCTGGATAGGAAGAATGGGTGACGTTTCGGGTCGAAAGCCTTCTTCAGACTGAGACTAAGGGGAGAAGGAGACAGAAATAAGGAAGGATAAAGTGTGTGAAAACAAAACATTAAAAAAGATGAAGTTCAAGGAAAATGTAGAACAGATCATTGTTAGCTCAGAAAGGTGATAACAAAGCAAATAGAGATAAAATACAATAGCAGATAATCCCAGGACAGAAAGGTTGGTGTGGGAATTGGAGGGGGAATTAAAGTGTTTAGCAACCAGAAGATCATGTAGGTTTAGGTGGACTGAGCGGAGATGCTCAGCGAAATGATCGCCGAACCAACTTGGTCTCGCCGATATATAGGAGTCCATAACAGGAACAGCGGATAGAGTAGATGAGCTGGGAGGAGGTGCAAGTGAACCTCTGCCTCACCTGAAAAGCGTGTCGTGGACCTTGGTCACTTTAACTCCCCCTCCCATTCCCACACTGACCTTTCTGTCCTAGGTCTCCTCCATTGTCAGAGTGCAACCCAGCGTAAATTGGAGGAACAGCAACTCATATTTTGCTTGGGCAGCTTACACCCCAACGGTATGAATATTGACTTCTCTAACTTTAAGTAACCCTTGCTTTCCCTCTCTCTCCATCCCTTCCCCCTTCCCAGTTCTCCAACAAGCCTGATTGTCCCCAATTACATTTTATCTTGTGTAGTCTCCAAGTTAACAATTATCTATTTCTACATTTTCCCTGATCTCATCTCTTGTGATGTTTTGTTTTCACACTGCCCTTCATTATCTCTTTGATGGCAGGACTGTCATATGATGAAAGATTGGAAAGACTGGGCTTGTATTCATTGGAATTTAGAAGGATGAGAGGAGATCTTATACTGTAGAATCGATGGAGATGCTATCCACAGATGTTGACTCACCCGCTGAGTTTCTCCAGCTTTTTTGTCTACCTTCGATTTATCCAGCATTGCAGTTCTTTCTTAAATATACCATTATAAAAGGACTAAATGCAGGAATGTTCCCAATGGTGGGGGAGTCCAGAACCAGGGGCCACAGTCTAAGAATAAAGGGGAGGCCATTTAAAACTGAGATGAGAAAAAACGTTTTAACCTGGAGAGTTGCACATTTGTGGAATTCTCTGCCACAGAAGGCAGTTGAGACCAATTCACTGGATTAATTTAAAAGGGAATTAGATAGAACTTTCAGGCTAGCGGAATCAAGGGATATGGGGAGAAGGCAGGCACGGGTTACTGATTGTGAATGATCACCCATGATCACAATGAATGGTGGTGCTGGCCCAAAGGGCCAAATGGCCTCCTATTTTCTATCATTCTATGTTTCTATGTCTCCTTCTCCCCTGACTCACAGTTTGAAGAAGGGTCTCGACCCAAAACCTGACCCATTTCATCTATCCAGAGATGCTGCCTTTCACGCTGAATTACTCCAGCATCGTGTGTCTATCCGGAGTAGAACAGCATCTGCAGTTCCTTCCAACACAAGAAATTTTAGATGTTGGAATCTAGAACTTAAGAATCTAGAGCAAAAAAACCACAACATAGATTAGATAACCATTTTGTGGTGTCTTCACCTCCTGTGCTCCTTTCCCACTCCCATTGTCCACCTGGGATTTCTCTCCTTATGTTTACCTTTTCTATTTTCATTTGCTCATCAGCCACCCACTTTCCCACATTGGGTTTGTCTTCTCTGGGCTAACCTTCCAACTGACTTCTCCATCTACTTCCATTTGCGTTTTATTTTCCTTATTTATTTCTGCTAATCACCCACCTGCCTCTGTCTCTGAACTCCTAACTCAAACTAACCACTACCCAACTGACTCCAACTGCTCATTTTCCCATGTCCTTACCAGTTCCTAATATCACTTACCATTCCCTTTCTCACCTCTCCCTCTCACCTCTATATACTGGCTACCTTCTCTCACTTTCTGCAATGATGGAGGGTCTCATGTCTCTTTGTCTCCATAGATGCTGCTTGATCTTTTGTTTCTCCAGCAGTTTGTACTTTGGTTTAGAAAAGTTTATGTGGGCTCTAAACAGGCTGGGACAGGATGAAAAAATAAATAAAAATAAAAAACTATGGAGATTAGTGGGTAAAATTAGGGCACATGGTATTGGGGGTAGAGTGCTGACATGGATGGAGAAGTGGTTGGCAGACAGGAAACAAAGAGTAGGGATCAACGGGTCCCTTTCAGAATGACAGGCAGTAACTAGTGGGGTACCACAAGGTTCGGTGCTGGGACTGCAACTATTTACAATATATATCAATAATTTGGATGAAGGGATTAAAAGTAATATTAGCAAATTTGCAGATGACACAAAGCTGGGTGGCAGTGTGAACTGTGAGGATGCTATGAGAATGCAGAGTGACTTGGACAGATTGTGGGAGTGGGCAGATGCATGGCAGGTGAAGTTTGATGCGGACAAATGTGAGGTTATCCACTTTGGTAGCAAAAACAGGAAGGCAGATTACTATCTAAATGGCGTCAAGTTGGGAAAAGGGGAAGTACAACGGGATCTGGGGGTCCTTGTACATCAGTCTATGAAAGTAAGCATGCAGGTACAGCAGGCAATGCAGAAAGCAAATGGCATGTTGGCCTTTATAACAAGAGGAATCGAATATAGGAGCAAAGAGGTCCTTCTGCAGTTGTACAGTACCCTAGTGAGACCACACCTGGAGTATTGTGCACAGTTCTGGTCCCCTAATTTGAGGAAGGACATTCTTGCTATTGAGGGAGTGTAGCGTAGGTTTACAAGGTTAATTCCCGGGATGGTGGGACTGTCATATGCTGAGAGAATGGAGCAGCTGGGCTTGTACACTCTGGAGTTTAGAAGGATGAGAGGGAATCTCATTGAAGCAGATAAGATTGTTAAGGGTTTGGGCATGCTAGAGGCAGGAAACCTGTTCCCGATGTTGGGGGAATCCAGAACGAGGGGCCACAGTTTAAGAATAAGGAGTAAGCCATTTAGAACAGAGACGAGGAATAACTTTTTCTCACAGAGAGTGGTGAGTCTGTGGAATTCTCTGCCTCAGAGGGTGTTGGAGGCGGATTATCTGGCTGCTTTCAAGAGAGAGCAAGATAGGGCTCTTAAAAATAGCGGGAATATGGGGAGAAGGCAAGAACGGGGTACTGATTGGGGATGATAAGCCATGATCACATTGAATGGCGGCGCTGGCACGAATGGCCGAATGGCCTACTCCTGCAACTATTGTCTATTGTCTATTGTGTATTGTCTATTTTGGCCTGTCTTCACAAGAAAGGCACACCAATCATAATGGATTATAGGTCTAGTGTGAGTGTGAAACTTAAAGAATATCAACATGCATAAACAATAAGTACTAGAGAAATGCATGGGACTAAAAGTCAATTAGTTTCAAAGACCCAATGATATGCAAGCTTGGGTTTTGTAGGAAGTGGCAGTGGAGATAATGGATGCCATTATAATCTTCCAAAATTCCATAAATTTCTAAATTGATCCATCTCATAGGAGAGATACTGTATAGCTGCAACATTCCAATTAAAAAAAAACAAGGAAAGATAAAGCAGGAACTATTAGGCTGACATCAGCAGTAAACAATGTGCTGGGATCTATTATTAAGGAAGAGATAATTGTGCATTTAAGAGTCAAGAGAGTCAAGAGTGTTTTATTGTCATATATCCCGGACGGGACAATGAAATTCTTACTTGCTGCAGCACAACAGAATATGTGAATATGTAAACATAGTACATAATGGGAAAAAAATAAAAAGTTCAATAAATACCAAATATAGTGCAAATAACAAATAATAATAGTCTTTTGCAGATCAGAGCCCAGAACTTATGTTGTGTTTAATAGCCTGATGGCGGTACGCTGTTCCTGAATCTGGACGTTATAGTTTTCAGGCTCCTGTACCTTCTTCCTGATGGCAATGGTGAGATGAATGTGTGGCCAGGATGGTGTGTGGCCAGGATGGTGTGGTGCTTGATGATTTTAGCTGCCTTTTTGAGGCAGCAACTACAATAGATCCCTTCGACGGTGGGGAGGTCAAAGCCGGTGATGAACTGGGCAGCGGTCACAACTTTTTGTAGGCTTTCTCGCTCCTGGCCATTCAAGTTGCCGAACTAGGCCACGATGCAAACAGTCAGAATGCACTCTACCGTGAACCTGTAGATGTTTAGGAGAATCCTGTTTGACATGCCGAATCTCCATAATCTTCTCAGGAAGTAGAGTCGCCGATATGCTTTCTTTACAATTGCATCAGTGTGCTGGGTCCAGGAAAGATCTTCTGATATATGTATGCCCAGGAATTTGAAGTTATTGACCGTTTACAACATCATCCCATTGATATAAACAGGATTGTGGGTCCTCATCCTTCCCCGACCAAAGTCCACAATCAGTTCCGTGGTCTTACTGATGTTGAGAACCAGGTTGTTGTGCTGGCACCCTTTGATCAGTCGGTCGATCTCACTTCTATACTCTGACTCGTCCCTATCTGTGATTTGTCCAACCACAGTAGTGGCGTCGGCGAACTTGATGATGGAGTTCGCACTATGTCTGGCTACGCAGTCATGGGTATAGAGTGAGTAAAGCAGGGGGCTGAGCACGCAGCCTTGAGGTGCTCCTGTACTAATTGTTATTGAGGATGAAGTGGTTCCTCGAATTCGAACAGACTGTGGTCTGTGGATGAGGAAGTCGAGGATCCAATTGCAGAGGGATGCGCAGAGGCCCCGTTCCATGAGCTGGGTAACCAGCTTGGAAGGGGTGATGGTATTAAATGCCGAGATGTTGTCTATAAACAACAGCCTGACGTAGGTGTTTTTATTGTCCAAGTGGTCCAATACGGAGTGGAGAGCCAGTGAAATTGCTTCCTCCCTTGACCTGTTGAGGCAGCATGCGAACTGTAGTTCGGCGAGGTTCTTGTCAAGGTAGGAGTTGATGTGCACCATAAACAACCTCTCAAACCACTTCATCACCACAGACGTTAGTGCTACTGGTCGATAGACATTGAGGCACATCACCTTACTCTTCTTGGGCACCGGTATTATTGATGCTCTCTTAAAGCAGGTGGAAACCCCAGACCTCAGAAGTGAAAGGTTGAAAATGTCTGCAAAAACTCCCGCCAGTTGGTCTGCACAGGTCTTGAGACCTCGCCCGGGTATACCATCAGGTCCAGGAGCTTTCAGAGGGTTCACCCCCCTGAAGGATCTTCTGACGTCGGCCTCTGTGACTGTGACTGTAACACCGTCAGGGTGAATGGGGGCTCAGGAAGGCACATAGGTTTTCTCCCTATCGAACCGTGCGTTGAACTCATTGAGCTCGTTAGGGAGTGATGCTTCGCTGTCGTTTGAGCTGCCTTCTGATTTCGCCTTGTAGGAGGTGATGGCATTCAAACCCTGCCACAGTTAGATAATAATAACAGGATAGTGAAGAGACAATGCAGAATAGTGAAAAGGAAATGTTTTTTAGAAATCTTTTGGGATTTTCTAAGGTTGTAGCTTGCAAACTAGTTAAGGACAAATAAGCTGAAATGCTGAATTTGGACTTTCAGAAGATCATTTATAAAATACTCTGCGTCGAGGTTATTAAACAAAATTAGGGCTCTCCTCAATGTACTAATTTGAAAAAAGGATTTATTAATGGACAGAAAACATGGAGTAGAATAAATAAATCAGATGACTCTTACTGGGAAATCATGAATGGTTTCTTCAGAATTATCATGTTTAATTGTGCATGTTTGTGCAAGTGTAGAAACATAGAAACATAGAAAATAGGTGCAGGAGTAGGCCATTCGGCCCTTCGAGCCTGCACCGCCATTCAATATGATCATGGCTGATCATCCAACTCAGTATCTTGTACCTGTCTTCTCTCCATACCCCCTGATCCCTTTAGATACAAGGACCACATCTAACTCCCTCTTAAATATAGCCAACAAACTGGCCTCAACTACCTTCTGTGGCAGATAATTCCAGAGATTCACCACTCTCTGTGTGAAAAATGTTTTTCTCATCTCGGTCCTAAAAGATTTCCCCCTTATCCTTAAACTGTGACCCCTTGTCCTGGACTTCCCCAACATCGGGAACAATCTTCCTGCATCTAGTCTGTCCAACCCCTTAAGGATTTTGTAAGTTTCTATAAGATCCCCCCTCAATCTTCTAAATTCTAGTGAGTATAAGCCGGGTCTATCCAGTCTTTCTTCATATGAAAGTCCTGACATCCCAGGAATCAATCTGGTGAACCTTCTCTGTACTCCCTCTATCGCAAGAATGTCTTTCCTCAGATTTGGAGACCAAAACTGTACACACTTCTCCAGATGTGGTCTCACCAAGACCCTGTACAACTGCAGTAGAACCTCCCTACTCCTATACTCAAATCCTTTTGCTATGAATGCTAACATACTATTCGCTTTCTTCACTGCCTGCTGCACCTGCATGCCTACTTTCAATGACTGGTGTACCATGACACCCAGGTCTCGTTGCATCTCCCCTTTTCCTAATCGGCCACCATTCAAATAATATAGTCTACTTTCCTGTTTTTGCCACCAAAGTGGATAACCTCACATTTATCCACATTATACTGCATTGCCCACTCACCCAGCCTATCCAATTCACCTTGCAGCCTCCTAGCATCCTCCTCGCAGCTAACACTGCCTCCCAGCTTCGTGTCATCTGCAAACTTCGAGATGTTGCATTCAATTCCCTCGTCCAAATCATTAATATATATTGTAAATAGCTGGGGTCCCAGCACAGAGCCTTGTGGCACCCCACTAGTCACGGCCTGCCATCCTGAAAAGGACCCATTCACTCCTACTCTTTGCTTCCTGTCTGCCAGCCAGTTCTCTATCCACATCAATACTGAACCACCAATACCATGTGCTTTTAGTTTGTATACTAATCTCTTATGTGGGACCTTGTCGAAAGCCTTCTGAAAGTCCAGATATAACACATCCACTGGTTCTCTCTTATCCACTCCACTAGTTACATCCTCGAAAAATTCTATAAGATTCGTCAGACATGATTTACCTTTTGTAAATCCATGCTGACTTTGTCCAATGATTTCACCACTTTCCAAATACGCTGCTATCCCATCTTTAATAACTGACTCTAGCAGTTTCCCCACTACCGATGTTAGACTAATTCCCTGTTTTCTGTCTCCCTCCCTTTTTAAAAAAGTATATTTCCTTTTCTAACCCTGCTGTTGCTTCTTCTATGAAAGTTCAAACCTCTGATTTTCTGCATTATCTTGATACTTTCCCAAGTGACTCAGACTCCATTCTACATTCTAGGCTTGCACAAACAATTTAAGTAACCAGATTATCAGTAGTAAAGTAACTTTCCACTGCATTACTCCACCGTCAACGTAAAGGAGATCTCACAAAATGAGATTGAGATTGAATTGTTTACTTTACACTGAGTTAGTGCATAAGTGTGAAAAACTAAAAAAACATGATGATTTTACTTCGGAGTCACATGAGTGAGTCCGTGAAGAATCCCGCCAATCCGCACGCATGTCATTATGTCACTCGCATGGTGAAGCACCGGACTGGCAGGCCAGTCGCTCCTGCCAGCGGTAAGTTTAAACTACAAGTAAGTTTTGTTTTCTTACCTGCTGTTGATTTTCTTGCAGGAACCTCTTTTACAGAGGTTTTCCCGCTCGATATTTTGGCGAAGCCCGACGAGGGAACCGGCTATGAACTCTGGGGACACCCCGGTTCAGACCATGGAAGCGGGTAGCTGGTGAATGTCGGGTTCGCGATCGCAGTCACTGATAACGGTAATGACTTCCAGATGCTGTGGTTCCCGGGGAGGGGAAATCCAGCAGCAATGAGGCGCCCAGACCGCAGTGGTCCCCAGGATATGGGATAAAACCGACCAGAACGGCCAGCCCTGGTGCCAGGAGGGTTCCCTCCGGTAAGGTTGGCCAGGATGGAGCTCCTATGGAGGGGAGGCTCCGTCTAGATACACCAGCAGGAGTTGTCAGCGTGGGGCTATGTGAGATCCCGCGCCAGCAGCACCTTGGACAGGGTTGCTTCATGTGCATGGTGAGCCTCAGGTATATTCAATATGGTCACACACCATGTCACACAAATTCAATGACAACACAGAGTGGATGTTCAATCATGATGTATTTAATGAACTTGTTCTTTGGTATGGGATGCCAGATTTTGATTTATTTGCATCCAGACTCCATCACTAGGTACCGAAGTTTCATGGGAACCAGATCTAGAGGCAGTAGCGGTCAATGCGTTCTCGCTACACTGGGGCGGAATGTTTATATGCATTTTCCCCCTTCTGCATCATCATTCGGTGCTTGACCAAGATCAAGCAGGACTCCGCTTCAGCAGTTGGTGGTATCCGACTGGCCTACACACGGACATTATTACACAGCCTATTATGGTGGTTCCAAACGTCATGATATGTTGGTGCACCCTGTGACTGGAGATCCGTACCCGTTGTATGATCGTGTTAATTTATTAATTTGCAGATTTAAAGAAGACCATACCGGGGCCTGGGACTATCCAATCGTACTATGTATGTCATCACATCGTCCTGGAAGGATAGTACGAAAAAGCAATACATGTCTTATGTCAGGAAATGGGAGGTGTTTTGTTTACATGGGAACATTACATACCACACAGCTTCCATCCCAGATGTGCTTGAATGTCTGTCCAAATTACATTTCGAGTTATAGTGAGTTATAGTGAGTTATAGTGCCATCAATAGCGCCAGGAGTGCCCTGTCCTCGTACCTATGCTGGGGGTCGGAACTTCAGTCTGTAGGATCTCATCTGTAATATACAGATTTATGAAGGGTGTTTTAATTCCAATTCCCCAGGCCTAGGTACTCTGAAATATGGGAAGTAAGCATGGTACTGATGGTGACTGTTTCGTCAGTGGAGTACAGCCACATCCTTGCCATTGCTGAAGATTACCCTAAAGTTGGTTATGTTCACGGCGCTGGTGTCAGCGCAAAGGGATCAGACTTTGCACAAACTGTCATCAGGAAATGATGTTATATTTTACATCAATGACCTAATTCAACAAAGCAGACACGGGTGTCAGGAAAGTTTGTACTGTCAGCATATGCCACGGAATACGGCCGTGTGTAGTGGCGCACTTGAAGGGGTATATCAAGGTCACCAAGAGCCTCAGAGGCTCCGAAGTAGCATTGTTTATTAGCCACAAAAAAGCCACATCTGCAAGTGTCCGTTCAGACCATCTCAAGATGGCCGAAACAAGTGCTGGGTTGTGCAGCAGTTCATACTGACAATTTTAAATCTCACTCCACCAGGACAGCATCAACGTCAGCAGCGAGGGCAATGGATGTCCTTCTACATCATATCCTTGCGGCCGCAGGATGGTCAAATGTATTGACTTTCAAAGGTTTTATAATAAACCACTTACTGAACCCTGGGGTGTTCGCCCATTCCATTTTAAGTTCTGTCTCATAGCTTCTCCCTGGGAGAGAGGAGTCGCTATTGTGTTTCTCTTGTTATTTTGTGAATAAGGCAACATGTTAATCGGGGTTTTGGCCCGAAACGTTGCCTATCTCCTTCGCTCCTTAAATGCTGCTGCACCCGCTGAGTTTCTCCAGCCTTTTGTGTACCCATGTTAATCAGTACCATGTTTCATTGTATTACTAATTATTCACCTCTCCCAAGTCAACTAATACAGTATGAGACGCCTGGATTTGGATCGGCGTGAAATCACAGATCTTTGAAATCTTCACCGAATCACTCATGTGACTCCGAAGTAAAATAGTAAGATTAAATGAGAACTTACCAGTTTGAAGTTTGATCTTTATTTTATGAGGAGTTACTATGAGCGATTAAATGCCCACCACTCCCAACCCTCATATCGCAAAGCTCAACTGGTAGTTCTAAGTTTATAATCTTACTATGTCACTTCAATTACTGTTATTCTGTGATTTCACACTGCTGCTTTGAAGAATGACACGCTTGCGGATTGGCAGAATTCTTCACTTAATCGCTCATCGTAACTCCTCATAAAATAAAGATCAAACTTCAAATTGGTAAGTTCTCATTTAATCTTACTATTCTGCTACAATAATTTGAAGAAATGACAGACAAATTAAGGCATAACAAGGAAAATGTGCTCATATTGTTTGAATATGTAGAAGCAACGGTTGGAGAAGGCGTCTGCCACATGCACATTGTGGATTAATGTTACTTTGGACAGATATGCAAAGCCAAATTAAACAGTTCTGTGCATTATATGGGAAGCAATAATTCAAACTTGAGAGTTTCTCTCGCTGCTTCCTTTGTCAATAGCACTGCAGCAACAACAATAGCAGCAAGTGGTGACCTAAATACTGCCTTTGGACATTCCACCAGAGACTGCTCTGTTCCATGCTTGTTGCCATAGAAATTTTGGACAGATATAAAAGACTGCTTCACCAGGAACCTGTGACAAAACACTTGACCAACATTTGATTTCCCAGTAGGCCATGGGAATGCAAAATAAACATGTACGTGGCCGAGAGAAAAAAAAACCAAGCATCTACGTAAGGTAACTTTGAAGTTGATTAAATACAGTTCCCTGTTTATCATTTAGTATGTTGGCTAACAAAATATCATATTCCACAATGAAGATGCTTCTGGGGTTCTTCAAGGGAGTGGAAGGAAATTACTGTGTGAGTACAGACTTGAGACATTAAAGAGGTGAATAACATATTCCCAAAGGTGTAGGTATCCTTGCCTTTGAATAGTTCAAGAGATATTTATACCCTGACCTTTACCAGACATACTAGGATGAAAAGGATAAGTCTATGGTGGTGCAAAAGCTGGTCCATAATGGTCCACTGCCAAGGTAGGATTAGAGTTTGTGCAGGTTGGTTCAAGAATCTGCTGGCAACAGAAAAGTAACTGTTCCTCAACCTGGTGGTGTGGAATTTCTGGCTATTGAAGCTCCTGCCAAACGAGGTAGCAACGACAAAACAGTATGGCCCAGATGCTGAGGATCCTTGATGATAGATGCCGCCATCTTGAGGCAGCAGCTCATGTAGATGTTTTTGATGGTGGTGAGGATGTGCCCGTGATAGATTGGGCTGAGTCTAGGACTCTCCGCAGTTTGCATTCCTGTGCAATATCGTTTCATGATGCAACAATAAGAAAATTATCCTAATTCTTTTGTGTATGTTGTTTATTTATGTAAATAGTGCAGTAGATGCACCATAAACCAGACCTACAAACATAAAATAATATGATTGCAAGGTCATATTATATCAAATCTTTGTACGATTTGGATTTTCTGTTTTCAAACACCATTCCATTGCTCTGAATGTCACATGAAGGGAATTGATTTTCACTTCCAAATTCCTAAACTATGTTGCAATAACAAGATGATTACGGCCATGGTTGTTATTTTATAAAATCAATCCCAAGCAATATATCTTGGAAATAGGTAATGGCCATGAAAACACTTATTTTACAAAAGGAGTTATAAAGAAAATAAGAAATTTTAAATTGGTTATCCCGACATAATGCCACGTATTTGTCTTTTAGAAAATTGTTTAGACTTTAGACTTTAGAGATACAGCGTGGAAACAGGTCCTGCAAGTCCAAGCTGATCAGTGATCACCCCATACACTAACTCTATCCTACACACTAGGGACAATTTACAATTTTACCAAACCCAATTAACCTACAAATTATCTTTTGAATGTGGAAGGAAACCAGAGCACCCATAGAAAACCCACGCGGTCACAGGGAAAATGCACAAACTCCCTACAGACAGTACCTGCAGTCAGGATCAAGCCCAGGTCTCTGGCGCTGTTAGGGAGTAGTTCCACTACCGTCTGTTGATAAATTCCATGAGAATTCCATGTGCAAACAAAGCAAATGGGATTGGGGATAATCTGCTGCCAGGGAAACAAAGAGTGGAAATAAACAGCTAATTTTCCCATTGGCAGGTAGTGACTAGTGGAGTACTGCAGGCTTCTGTGCTAAGACCCCAGCTGCTCACAATATACATTGACGATTTAGAAGTGGGATCTAAATATTGTGTGGATGTTTGTGGACAACACAAAGCTGGGTGGAAGTGCGAGCTGTGAGGAGGATGCAGAATGTCTCCAAAAAACTTTGGTTATGGAATAGGCAAACTCATCAGAGGTGCGTTATAATGAGGATAAGTGCGAGGTTATCCACTTCAGTGGTGAAACCAGGAAGGTTGATTATCATTTGATCAGGTAAGAAGGAATTTGTAATGTAAGGATTAAAAAAAGGTGCAGCAAGACATGGGTGCCCCTGTGTATGAGTCAATGAAAACAAATGTGCAGGCCCCACAGGTAGTTCAGAAACAATGACTATGTTGCCTTTCATCTTGAGTGAAGGAGCAGGAATGTCTTACTGCAAACATTCAGGGCATTGGTGAAATATCAGTTGTGTGCAGTTTAGCGCTGTCCTTATCTGAGAAAGCATATAGTTACTAAGAAGGGATGCAATGGAAATTTACTTAAATGATTCCCAAGATCGCAGAACTCATGACTGAAGGGAGATTGGGATAATTGAATTAATATTAACTGGGATGGAGATGAATGAGTCATTGAAAGATATAAACTCCTGACAGTACTGGACTAATTGCAGCAAAGATATTCCTGATAGTGATCAAGTCCAGAGTCAGGAGTCATAAGATAACAATAGAGCCCTTGGGGCTGAGAATAGGAGAAATGTCTTCATCAGCAGATGGACCATATTGGTTAAATACAGTTCTCTTGTGAAACCAATATAGTTCTCTTGTGCGGAAAGAAGTTAGATCCAAATCATTAAATATTCAAGGAAGGATCTACATATGGTACTAATGGTTAAAGAGATCAAGCGATATATTGAGTAAAGAACAGTACTCTGATTTTGCAAGATCAGACACAATTATATTGAATGGAGGGACAGGTGTGATAGGCTCAACTGTTTGTTCCTGCTCTTAATTTATATGTTTCCACTCAAACTCTGAATTCCTGATGAGGAGGAATTTCTTTATTCAGAGGGCGGTGAATCTGGGAAAATAATTGGCACAGACGGCTGTGGAGGCTGTCATTGGGTAGTTTTGAGGCAGAGATTGACAGATTATTGATTAGTAAGGGTGTCAATGGCTATGGGGAGAAAGTAAGAGTATGGGGTTGAGAGGGAAAGATAAATTAACGATGATAGAATGGCCATGGCCTAATTCTGTTCCTATAACTTATGAACATATTCGTGTTCCACGGAACTTGGTGCCTCATATAGATAGCACACAAACACGGTTTTTTTGTTTTATTTATAACTAGACTAAGTGGGACCCATTGGGTCTCTGTCACACGGGAGGGCTGGTCCACGAACGCAATATTCCATCACTCACCCATAGTCCCATTGCGCAGGTGCGGTTGATGGGTTCCCCTTGTGACGCCAGAGATCTCCGTTGTGACGCGAGTCACAGCAACCTTCCCAAAGTGCGCCTTGCCATCCCTCTTCCTAACCCTATCCTCCTCCATTCCCCCTCATCCCCAGCACTTCCTCGCCTTCCTCATCACCCTTCCTTTTCTTTTGCCTCTCCTCCTCCCCACCCCTCTCCCTCCCTCACATCTCCCTCCCTCTCATTTTCCCTACACAGTCACTCCCTCCATAACACCTCTCCTCTCCCTAACCCCTTTGACGTCATCGTGAGGTGGAAGCTGCTGTGTTTTTTTAAAATGACGTTTAAAAAAAAAATGTAAATGGGATCCCATTGTGATGTCATTGTGTGCAGACAGGTTTTTTTTAAAAAGTGCAATTTATATTTTAAACGTGAATAGCTTGTAAAATAATGCATCAATCTGAACAAAACATTTTTAGGGGGTGGCATTCTGGAGCACTAGTGTGGGTGTTGTGTGCTGAGGGGACTGGTTTCCAGAGGGCTAGTATGGACATTGCGGGCTGAATGGATTCTTGGGCTGGCGGCTCAGTCACTCAAGCCTGTTGGGCTGGCAGCTCACTCACTCACGGCTGGTAGGCTGGCAGTTGACTCACAGATATTCCTTGAAACTCCATTTCAGGCAGGGTGCAAGGCCACCAAATTCACATGCAGTTTCATACAATTTCAAGCAGGGTGCAAGGCCACTAAAGACAGCGATGGGTGACCTCTCCCTCCTCCATCTTGCAGAGACTGAGCTACACACACACATCAGGGTTTAATAGTCCCCCCCCCCTTTCACCAGAAAGGGTGTGGCCTTCATGGCGTGATTGACAGGGGAGAGAATCTCAACATTTTGTAAACACTGATAACTCTTTTATTTTTCTTCGATGGGAAACATCCTCAGCACCTGATGAGCGGAGCAGGACTCTGAGTAGGATGGCCAAAAATCACAGCCGTATGTGGTAGCGTTTTTTCTAAAATCAATATAAAGCACAAACAGAAAGTGGTTAAGATTAGACTTTTAATTATATAGAAGGCAAGGCAACTTTAATTAGTCAAGGCATTTTTAATTAGGCAAGGCAACTTTAATTAGGCAAGGCAACTGAAATTAGGCAACATAGTTCTAGCATTTCCAAACCAAAGGCAACACAGCTTTAGCATTTCCAAACCAAAGGCAACACAGCTTTAGCATTTCCAAACCAAAGGCAACACAGTTTTAGCATTTCCAAACCACAGGCAATCCAGCTTTAGCATTTCCAAACCAAAGGCAACATAGCTTTAGCATTTCCAAACCAAAGGCAACACAGCTTTAGCATTCCCAAACCAAAGGCAACACAGCTTTAGCATTTCCAAACTATATTTTCAAATGAAAGGCTCTGACAGGTCAGTAAAACCACTCAAAGTTTAGTAGACATGTGTTCAGTGTTATTCACAGCTCAGACTGACAGGTCAGTAAAACCACTCACAGTTTAATAGACATGTGTTCAGTGTTATTCACAGCTCAGACTGAGAGACATGACCCTCTCACTCCCCCTTCTTGCAGAGACTGTCAGAGGCACTCAACACTTCCGGGTTTTATAGTCCCTCCGGAAGGTGGCTTCAGGAGAGAGAATCTCAACATTTTTATACACAAATAACTCTTTTATTTTTACAAATGCTTCCCTGCCAACATTGGTAGGAAATGTCCACTTCACATTTGTACCAGCAGGCCAACCTCCAGAGCACCAGATAACATCAATGGATGCAAGCATTCTGCAGCCTGCTCGGGATTGGAAAACGGAAGTGGACATAGAAAAAAGGCTTGTGTTTCCCCCAGACATTGTGGCTACAACACACTGGCCAGACATGGTCCTGTAGTCCACAATAGCCAAGTTGGCATACGTTTTGTAATTGACAGTTCCATGGGAAGATGGTGTTGAAGACGCTTATTAGAGGAAAAAGACCAAGTACTCTGAACTGGCAACTGAAGCTTCCCAGAATGGCTGGAAGACCAAGATTTTCCCTGTCGAAGTGGGATGCAAGGGATTTGTTGCTACATCTATGACCAGGCTATTAAAGAAAATGGGGGTGAGGGGTCGCTCCCTCCAACAAGCAATCAAATCATTATCAAATTCTGCAAAATAAAGCAGCAATTGGATTTGGATCAACAGGAGAGACCAGGTATCACCATTGAGCCCTCTGGAGATGTTGTGGGCTTATCAATGAAACGTCAAAGAAGGAGGGTGCCCACCTGATGACCCCGATGACGTACCTACCCTCCCTTTCACCACTCCAATCCCACTGCAAATAGCAAGAGTGCCGACATTACAGGGATTGAAACATCAAGTCCTATTAGCTCTTCTGACCTTCTGGAGGAAAAACCAGTGACTGCTGTGAAAGTGCAGCTGACGACAAGGGAAATACCATGTGACAGCTTGGAGAGACAGCTAACAGGAGGAAATAGACCCCAACGGGGCTGTTATGGGCTAGCTACCCATAACAGCTGGCTCCGTCACCTTGGAAGGGCACAAGAGCCACCCTCACTTGGCACCAAAAAGTTCAAAGAGAAGAATGCCCCCAGAGTCTGCGAGAGCGGGGACGCAAGGTGATTCATCGACTGACCTCCCGGTAACAAACCTTGGAACAGACATGACATTGAATCAGGTAAGTGGCAAAACTCTTGGAAAATGAACAGCTGGACACGTTCTTCAGACCTGCGGTGTGGCTGGACTAAAGTAACATCAACTCATGGTCTCAAAATTCATCAGGGATGGAAGAAATGCTTGAAAATCCCCAACCCAGGGCCCCTCATTGACCAGATTCTGTCAAGAGGAATTTCAAATCAGTCGGATGAAACTCAGCGGCAGGAAGAAATTCACAGTCTGCAGAGCATCAGCACCCTACAGAATGTGGCAGAAGTTTCAGGCAACAGTCCAAGACGTAACCAGGCACATCGTAAAGTGAAGAACATGCAAGGACATAAGCCATTGGTGAAATGGCCAAAGTCTAACATCAATGAGTGGGAAATCATAAATGCAGATGTGAGCTTAATCTTAAGTGGAATCAAGGGATCAGCAGAAAAGAAGTTGGAGAAGATGGGTGATCTAGTCTACAGCTATGGAAAGGAGAAATTTGGTGAGAAGGAACAACTCAGCAGGAAAGATAGGCCTCCTCCCCCCAAGTCCCGTCGTCTCCAGGAAATCCAACGACTTGTTAAAGAAAGAAGAAGCCTGAGGAAGGCGTGGAATAAAGCAACAGCAGAAGAAAGGGAGGGCATCAATCTCCTTCAACACGACCTAAAACAGAGGCTCTTGAAGCTGCGGAGAATTTAAGGAAACTGCGCAAAAAGAAGGAAAAAGCAAGAACAGGCTTTTACAAAGATCCCTTTAAGTTTGTGAAAGGCATTTTCCAAAGGAAAAAAGTGGATCCCTGAAAGCGTCAAAAAAGGAGGTTGAAGGACACATCAGAACTATCCACACTGATAAGTTAAAAGATGAACCGATTTTTGTCCCCGCTGACATCCCAGCAACACCCCCACAACAGCAATTTGACATCAGCCCTCCCAAGCTGAGTGAGGTAAGATAAGTAGTGAGGAAGGCAAGAATGGCCTCTGCACCAGGCCCTAATGATGTTCCGTATTACGTCTACAAGAATGCCCCACATATTCTGAAATTCCTCTGGAGGAACATGATTGTTGCATGGGAAAAGGAAGTCATCCCCAAAGCCTGGCGAAGAGTGGGGGGAGTCATGATCCCAAAAGAAAAAAAAATCTTCCACCATCGAACAGTTTCGGCAAATAAACCTTCTTAACATAGAGGGCACCATCTTTTTCAGTGTGGTGGCGAAAGGACTTACAGAGTATCTGAAGCAAAACCATTTCATTGATACGTCAATCCAAAAGGCTGGCATAGCAAGCTTCTCAGGATGCCTTGAACATACCAGCATCATATGGCATCAAATCCAGACTGCTAAGAAAGAACAAAATAATCTGCATGTCTTGTTCTTCGATCTGGTCAACGTCTATGGATCAGTTCCTCATTCGCTACTGTGGACTGATAACATCAATGGATGCAAGCATTCTGCAGCCTGCTCGGGATTGGAAAATGGAAGTGGACTTAGAAAAAAGGCTTGTGTTTCCCCCAGACATTGTGGCTACAACACTCCGGCCAGGCATCGTCCTGTGGTCCACAACAGCCAAGTTGGCATTTGTTGTGGAATTGACAGTTCCATGGGAAGATGGTGTTCAAGATGCTTATGAGAGGAAAAAGACCAAGTACTCTGAACTGGCAACTGAAGCTTCCCAGAATGGCTGGAAGACCAAGATTTTCCCTGTCGAAGTGGGATGCAAGGGATTTGTTGCTACATCTATGACCAGGCTATTAAAGAAAATGGGGGTGAGGGGTCGCTCACTCCAACAAGTAATCAAATGATTATCAAATTCTGCAAAAAAAGTTGCAATTAGATTTGGATCAAAAGGAGAGACAATAATTGAGCTGCACGATGAAGACAGGAGGGTATGGAATTGAGGGCGGTGTAACTGGGACGCCAGGTATCACCGTTGAGCCCCCTGGAGATGTTGTGGGCTTATCAATGAAACGTCAAAGATGGAGGGTGCCCACCTGATGACCCCGATGACATACCTACCCTACCTTTCACCACTCCAATCCCACTGCAAATAGCAAGAGTGCCGACTTATTACAGGGATTGAAACATCAAGTCTTATTAGCTCTACTTATTTTTCATCAATGGGAAAAATCCTTTTGTCCTGAGCAGCGGAGGGGGACTCTGAGTAAGATGGTCAATAATCACAGCCGTAAGTGGCAGCGCTTTTTCTAAAATCAATATACAGAACAACAGGAAGTGGTCCAGATCAGACTTATAGAAATATAGATACTTGGCCAAGTGGGACCTGTTGTGCCCCATTTCCCCAATGCAATATTCCACCACTCACCCATAGCCCCCAACTGCGCAGACGTGGCTCATTTTCCCTCATCCCTAACACTCCATCCCCCTCATCTTCTCCCTCCCTCTTTCCTTTCCTTCTCTGCTCCTCCACTCCCTCCCTCACCTCTCACTCCCTCTCCTTTCACTCACTCCCAACCTTCAGTCCCTCCCTCCCTCCATAACCAGATGGGTCGATATGGAGATATCCACGTACATCCCCTCCCTTGGATTTACATTTCACTCCTCCTCTATCCTTCCAGTATCTGACAGCCATTGTCTGCTTTTCACCTCAATCATTTGTCACTTACTCCACCCATCTACCAATCAAAACCCCCTCATCTGTATCCACCCATCATTTGCCAGAATTTATCCCATTTTCACCTCTCCTTTCCAGCTTTCTCCCCCCTACTACATTCACTCAAGAAGGGTCCTGACCCGAAACATGCCCAATCTATTTCCTCCACAGATGATGTCTGACATGCTGAGTTACTCCAGTACTTTGTGTTTTCTTCCAAAATTTAAATCCACACTACCTATCCTTTGTTAAACTTCTTTTAATTAGCTCGTTCTAAGCTTCCCCCAGTCTAGTTTCAGTCAATAAAATACTGAGTCAAGCATTTGCGCATCTAAACTTTATTTTGGAAAAACACAATTACAATTCCCCACTACTATACCTAACCACCGTGGGTCCAATCCTTGTTAATAGATGGAGGATGTAAGGCCAAGCACTTCTAGCCTCGTGCAAGCAGAGACATTCCAAAAGGTCACGCACTCCCAAGCATTCTTCCAGACGATCGACACAGGACCTCGTGGGAGTTACCTATTATAGGTCCCCGAACATTGAGGGGATGAACCATATGGTGGTGGTCTCTTTACAGTCCAATAACAGATATTGATTAACACAGATAGACATTTCCCTAACCCAACAATACAGTAACCTAATACATTGTATTCAAACAGTGCTTCTGGAAGGAAGCAAATGTAGCAACATTTGCCCAGATATTCAAGAAACCCAGACAAAGCTCAACACATAACCCAATCAACATCTAGCAAAGTAAAGCTTTGCAACATTATTTACAATGTGTATGTCCGGTTTGCATTCACCCAATCCGTTTCATGCAATTTACACCTTAAACCCCTGTCTCACGGTGCGAGTTGACCCACGAGTGACCCAGAGTTGTCACTCGCGGTAATCACGTACACTAAACGTAGCGGGAACATCGGAACTCTTGCAAGCAACTTAGCGACTCGTGGCGCTAACGACAGGTACCCGTGAAACTTTGTAACTCGTGAAAAAAATCAAACATGCTTGATTTTTTCCACGAGTCAAATTTACAGTTCAAGTTAAAAATTGAAACATTTTAAACTCTTTTATAACGTGGTGGCCCGTGCGTTTACCTTAGTGATTCATGAGTCTACCGTGGGAACTCTTTTAACTCAGCGGGCAGGCAGCATCTCTGGAGAGAAGGAATGGGTGACGGGATGACATTTCCAAATTTCTCCAGCCCCATGTGTTCACTTTTTTCAACTAGCATCTGCCCTTTCTTGTGTATGACATTATTTGTATCTACAGTGCCTTGTGTCTTGGCAATTCATGATTCACACACACACAATGCTGGGGTAACTCTCACACACACACACAATGCTGGGGTAACTCACACACACACACACACACACAATGCTGGGGTAACTCACACACACACACACACACACACACAATGCTGGAGTGACTCACACACACACACACACACATACAATGCTGGAGTAACTCGCACACACACACATTGCTGGAGTAACTCGCACACACACACACAATGCTGGAGTAACTCGCACACACACACAATGCTGGGGTAACTCGCACACACACACACACAATGCTGGTGTAACTCACACATGCACACACACAATGCTGGGGTAACTCACACACACACAATGCTGGGGTAACTCACACACACACACACACACACACACACACACAATGCTGGAGTAACTCTCTCACACACACACACACACGAACAATGCTGGAGTAACTCACACACACACACGCAATGTTGGAGTAACTCACACACACACACAATGCTAAGGTAACTCACACACATACACACAATGCTGGAGTAACACACACATGAACAATGCTGTAGTAACTCTCGCACACACACAATTCTGGAGTAACTCAGCGGGACAGGCAGCATCTCCGGAGAGAAGGAATGATGATGTATCGGGTCAAGACCCTTCCTTAGACCACTACCCAGAGATGCTGCCTGTCCCGCTGAGTTACTCCAGCATTTCGTCTATCTTTAAACCAGCATCTGGACTTCCTTCCCACGTAATAACCAATGAGATTCCCCATAAAACTTCCGTGTCCTCATTGTTCCCCCCAGGATGGATAGATAGATAGATAGATAGATAGATAGATAGATAGATAGATAGATAGATAGATAGATAGATAGATAGATAGATAGATAGATAGATAGATGCACAAATACACACACACACATATATATATATATATATATGCGCTGTATATATACACACATGTCCATGTGCTGTATGTATACTTTGCGTGGTTCCTGGGTTGCCTACTGCTGGGTACCTCCGCAAAATATCATCCCCCTGCATTTCACATCTAAATCTCGCGCCAATATATATATATAGGGTCCCAGCAGCCGCTCAGTCACCCAAGCTGCTTCCTTCCTCGGAAGTGGCGGCCAGTTCTGTTGTCCGTGCCCGGAGTGCTGTGGCAGCCACCCAAGCTAATTCACTTCCCGGCCACAAGAAAACCATACAGCAATGACAGCACGGAAACAGGCCATCTCTGCCTTTTTCCTCCGTGCCGTTTAATGTCACCTAGTCCCATCTACCTGCACTCAGACTGGAGCGTGGCAAGTGGGTTACTGACCCCAATTCCCTCCTTCACAATGCCAGACTCACCAAATACTATGAACTGAGCTCTTCCCCCACCCCGGGAAATACAGTATTTAAAAACATAAAGCACCACGAAATGCACTTACCACGTTATTGGTAGCTGGAGGGTGCCCATTTTCCCTTTGTAGGTCGTATCAATAGATGCGGCCGTGCTGAAATAACTCAAAGCCACAGGATGGAGATGTCTTTTAACATTGTTGCTTTATTAAAACATATCTTAATTCACGGTTGGCTCAAGAGTAAGGGGAGAGGAACTTGGTAACTCGGAGGAGGAACCTGGAACATCGCAGAAATGACATACCCGTGGGAACTCGGTTAAACACTTGAACATAAACGTGAAGTCTCGTACACAACCATGAGTCTTTCACTCGGGGTACCTCGTGGGTCAACTCGCACCGTGAGACAGGGCCATAATAGTGAGAATCCGAAAATGTCCCATTCTTTCCATTCAACTCTTATCTGGGCTCTAGACAAGCTGGCACCGTTCTGCAGCTTGTCCCATTTCTGCAGAAGGCACATTTAAATCGACCAAATGGCCTAGCTGCCCAGAAGCCTTTACTCAAATTTATTGTCCATGCATCGTTTTATCATATATGATAAACCATCATTTTTGATAACCATATAATCAGATAATCAGATATACATAGGTGTGTCTATTACATTCTCCATCTATTAACAACAACAACAACAACAACAACATGATGATGTTTCTTCCCAGAATCTTATCAAACTTCCCGAGCTTTGGTGGGTGTAGCTTCACAATTTACGTCTAATGAGTCTTCATCTCCCGAGTTTTTGTGGGTGCACATTCCCTCCATCAGTGTTGTGGCCCATTGTTCCACCCCTTTCCATAGTTGAACCTATAACCTATAATTCCTGAAAAACTTGGGGCAAAGCAAGTTACCATTCATGTACTAATGCTTTCCCATACATTCACTGTAATCTGTTCTGTTAATACTATCCCTTTTCAATTTCACCATCACTATCTCTATTATATTCTGCTCTATAATATACTCTTTACTATCCTAGAATCAACACTAATCAGCTCTCTCTGTATTCACACAATGTTTCTTAATGTATATCTGATGATGGTTTCTCATATAAATTTCAGCTGGGTTAAGTAAAACATTCCCTGCAGGTGTGACTTATTTAAAGCAAACCATGAAGAATGTTTCAATTTAACCAAATTCAGTCTCAGTCTTCAATTTAATATTTTAAATTTCAGGGTCTGTCTCACTCTTCTCATTCCACAGCTTTGTGGTTGATAACACAATTCCATTCCAATTCCTGTGGAATTCCTAGCTGTTCAAATTTAATCAATCAATTTCCATATGTTGTCAATTTTATCATAAAGCCAATTACGAATTCCAAATCTTGGGACAATTTCTTTCCACCATAAAAAAATAAGCAGCTTTACTATCAAGGGTTAAACAAATTTAGATCCACCATCTTAGCTCAGCTCTCAGTCAATGGGTGTTCTCTCTTATAACTAATTTCCTTTTATCACTAAGTGACTCTTTAGTATGCTAACTTTGGTCTCTTAAAGGGAAGTCTTGCTGTTCAGTTCCTCTTTTTTACTATTTCCAATTCCAACTCTCATGTTCCCTGAATAATCCTTCCATGTTACCAGATCTTCACAGGTTCCATCCTTTCCTATGTTCTCTGAATAATCCTTCCCATCTTTGGCTGCCTGTCTGGGGATAAGACAATAACAATACCCAATTAATAATCAAACTTTAAGTACTCCTAAGCCAAATCTCACAAGTCAGTTCCAAATCTCAAACTTTAAAGTCCCTCCAATTCATCATGCAAAATTGTATCAATTTATTTCTAATAGCTATAATTTAGTCACAAAGTAGGTGTTTTGGCCCAAACCACAGAGGGGTGTCTATTTTCAAATTCAAATTCAATTCTTCAAATTAGAACTTGCTCCAATAGTCGTTTTAGAAAAGTGTTATTTTCTTTATCCTTCACTGGTGTCGAAAGCTAGATGATGCTAAAGTTGGGCACTAGAGTAGGTATCTACTTCTTCCTTGATGTTCGTTTCAAAGGAGTAGGGATATTGAGGAGCAGCCTTCTCTATCTGTTGCCCTTCCCAGATGTGTCTTAAAGGGATAGGACAGTATCATTTCTTCCTTGTTGTTGGTCTTTGTTTCTAGGGAGCTACTTTACCTGAGCTGTGTCTTCTGCCCATTCTCAAAGGTCCACATACTCTTTACCTCACTCCCCAGATAGTAGTGTGTTGTAGATTTTACTTCGGAGTCACATGAGTGATTCCGTGAAGAAGCCCCGCCAGTTCGCATGCACGTCATATCGTCATTCGCATGGCGAAGCACCGGACTAGCAGGGGATCGCTCCTGCCGGCGGTAAGTTTAAAGCTAGCAGATAAGTTTGTTTTACTTACCAGGGTTTGTTGTTCGAGCTGGAACCTCTCTTCACAGAGGTTTCCTGCTAGTTTTATCGCGAAGTCCGGTGAGTGAACCGGCTATGGGCTGTGGGGAGACCCCTGTTCTGACCGTGGAAGCGGATAGCCGGTAAATGTCGGGCTTGCGATTCCAGCCACTGACAAGGCGGTCAGTGGCTTCGAGCCTGCTGTGATGCCCATGGAGGGGCAAATCAAGCAGGAATGCGGTATTACCGCCAGAGTCGCTGACAGTGGGGTCAGCGGCTCACAGACATATCGTCGTTTATAGTGGTCCCAAGGCATGGGGTGAAGTCACCGAAAAATCGATCCGCCTTACTGGACCTGGGGGGCAAGGGTTCCCCTCTGGCAATAAGTATGTATTTGCATGGATGCTGTTGTCATTTTAACCCTTCACAGGTGAAGCTCCAAAATTAATGTCCCCGCTTGGGGAAGGACACCATGCCGGGTCAGTACACCTCAGACACCGGATCTGTAACAGCGAGGGCCTATGGGACAGGCTGCACGAACAGCACCTGTTGACAGGGCTGCTTAATATGTGACAGCACCGGCCTGTAGGAAAGGCCACACCAGCAGCGCCTGGGACAGGGCTGCTTCATGTCTCCCTGTTGGAGGGGGAGACCATGACGGGTAAGTGTACTGCTGATACCAAATTTGTCACAGCACTGGCCTACGGGAGAGCCCGCGTCAGCAGCACCTGTTGACAGGGTTGCTTAATGTGTGACAGCGCCAGCTTGTAGGAGAGCCCTTGCCAGCAGCGTCTGGGACAGGACTGCTTCATGCCTCCCTCTTGGAGAAGGAGAGCATGCCCGGTCAGTGTAATTCTGACGCCGAGGCTGAGGGTGTAGCTGCGGAGCATATCCCAAGGGAAGAAGAGCACGTGTCAGAGGTACCATTCCTGACAACAAAGTTTGTCTTCCCAACAGAATGTTCCATCCTGGTATAGGTCCAATGGGGGCCGTATCAGCGCAGGCATCCTCAGGGACCTGCGGCAGCACCTATTTAGGGCTGCCTACGAATCGCCCTCACTGAGGAGGGGAGTGCGAAAGGTCAGATGTAACTGACTCCAGATTCTAAAGATGTCGGTGGAACATACTGGAGCACATGCGTGCCAGCAGTGAACAGCGCTAACAGGGGGATATGAGAGCCAGCCGCTGAATCTTCTATTCCGGTAAGGCCTATTCAACAGGAAAAACCTGGCTGGCGGATCAATCAAGGCCAACGGCGGGCAAAGGTTCATCGTTTCAGAATGCACCCCAGGCGCTCATCGGCAATAAGCGGTTCACTGAAGCTGGTGGTAGCATGACAGCTGGGCAGACGTTCCATGCACCCTACCAGTCCTACTCAACCAGGTGGGTCTGGCACTTCCGAAACATGTGTAATTGGACCACTCACAAGTTTGTAATATTTACACTTGTTTGTACATCACACAAATGATAAAAGCATCTGCTTAGAGGCATTTAACCATATAAAACTGCACAATACTAGCATTCCAAGCAAGTTTGGGATTATTGCCAGGATTGATGGCAGGAGTGGCCTGATCATTATGAAAAATGGAGAGTGTCGGTTAACTCGCATGAGAACCTTCAGAATAGGAAACTTCTTTATTGACTATTTACCCAGGTTATTTAACTAATTAATAAAATCGGTGTTTGGACTCAGAATTTAAAAACTATTGTTAAGTCTTGTCTGGATGATATTCTAATGCCGTATTTTTGTTAAAATCATCTGTTTCAGCCTCAAACTATATTTGAGTAATTGGGTTCATCCATCCAGTTAACTTTTAGTTGTTACCAAATAGACTTGTCGTCATTGGGATTTACCTTTAACTATTAATTAGCCTATGACTCCGCCCAGAGGCAAGAGATTGGAGTTAATAGCATCCTGTTATAAGCACAGACATCGTGCAAAGTAGCAACCTCTCAAAGGACATATAGATTATTGTTAATAACCTTATGCTATTGCCAGCTGAAGCTACCTAAGTCACAATGATGCATAAACAGTATTCAACATTGCTCCAGTAGTTTGGTCAGTCGAATTTCAGTTATTTACAAACTGATGCTAAGAGCTCTAAGATGGGAAATTGCGAATATCATCTCTAGTTGGAGGTGGAGGAGATTTGCATGAGTTGCCAATTCTTCAGTAGTTGGTATCAACTAAATATATACACTAGATGCACCCCATGGGTAAAGGGCAATTGAGCGAATATACATAATCTACATGCTGAACTTCAAGTTGCTACACTACAGTGGTGGCATATGTTAGTCACATGGCAATCAAGTAAAAGTATCCTGTAATAATTTACCTAAACACCTTTGCCACTGGTGTATCATCAAGTTCAGATCGATGGCAACACAGAGTAGGTATTGGATCTCAAAGTATTATGAAAGTATGGTTCAATGGTACATTGAATATCGACATGTTGGTTTCATGCTTATTCACTGATTGCAAAAATATGTGGCATAACTGTGGGGAGAAATACATTCTCACTACAAGAAGGAGGAATGTTCTTTTATGTCTTCCTCCATTTTGCCTCATTAGTCGGGTCTTGAAATAAGTCAGCAAGATCTCGCTTTAGTTTTCGTACTGTCTGACTGGCTATGCAGGCATGTTTACTGCTTTCGTCAGGTATAATAATACAACCGTATACGGTTATTCTAAAAAACGCAAACTTTGCTGGTTCAAACTGTGGTTCAGGAAACCAGCCTCCGTATAATAAAACTATAAAATTATTGACTTACACATTCTGAATGGACTGCCTTACGGCTCAGGTTGTCACATCAATCCATGGATGTGCTCACTGCAGACTGCAGGGATAGCACCAAAAATGCAGTGCATTTCCTACTGAGGGGATCGGAAGCAGTTTGTTTAATGTTAATGTTACATTTAATATGGTACAGATTACTGACGTCTTCCAGTTCATTTTTAAATGATCTTTGACAATAATTCAGTTATAGGGCCACTAACTGTGCTCAACGTGCCTTCCCATCGTATTAGCTGCAGCATACGGGACCCACTCTGTCGGGTTTCAACCCCGGATATCAAGTTGTAAAAGAGATCTTTGACACAAGTTCTCCCACTACAAGTATATGCAGTTTTGGATATTGACAGTGTGTTAACAATACTTCACCAGGGGGTTCCAGCTACATCCGTAGTCATGACACTAGTATCAGCACAACAAGGGCAAATATTGCAAACACTGTGGCTAGATAGGATGGAAATGGCTGCAGATGCCATTACATTTTACATTTCTGATCTACACAAGCAAAGCAGACCAGGGGTGGCAGGATTTAAGATCATATTTCGGCATACCCCACGGACTAACGTCTATGTGTGAGGGCAGGCTTGCAATATTATATCAAGGCCACCAGATCCTAAGAGGTGTGGAATCAGCATCGTTTATTAAGCGATAAACAACCACACAAGAAAAGGTCGGTTCAGACTATTTCAAGGTGGCTGAAGCAGGTTCTGGTTTATGCAGGTATTAACACTGACAATTTTACATCTCATTCCAATTTTGCATCTCATTTTACATCTCATTGCATTTGCAATGTTTGACCTCGTTGTGCTGATACTAGTGTCATGACTACAGATGTAGCTGGAACCCCCTGGTGAAGTATTGTTAACACACTGTCAATATCCAAAAACTGCATATACCTGTAGTGGGAGAACTTGTGTCAAAGATCTCTTTTACAACTCGAGATCTCTTTTACATCTCATTCCAGGGCAATGGACGTTCCCATCGACCATATCCTCGCGACCGCAGGATGGCAACTGTAATTTTTTTTTTTACCATAGGCCGATTACTGACCCGGGCTATTTGCCCATTCTGTTGTGCTTCCACTTTAGCCTCCCCTGAGATAGAGAGGTTGCTATTGATTTATTTATTAACTTAAACCATTAATACATTTGAATCAATGTCATGGGTAATGCATTGTTGATTATTCACTCATCCTGAGTCAATCGATGAAGTGAGACGCCGGGATTTGAATCTGCGGCATGAAATCACAGAGCTTTGAACTCGTCACGGAATCACTCACGTGACTGCGAAGTAAAATAGTAAGATTAAACGAGAACTTACCAGTTTGAGGTTTTGATCTTTATTTTATGTGGAGTACGTTGGTGATTATGTGCCCTCCACTCCCAACCCTCTCTCACAAAGGTTATCTGGTACTTATCAAGTTGCTGATTTTACTGTTACTTCAATTACTGTTACCTGTGATATCATACCGCTGCTTTGAAGATTGTCGCGCATGCGGACTGGCGGGGCTTCTTCACATAATCACCAACATATTCCTCATAAAATAAATATCAAACCTCAAACTGGTAAGTTCTCATTTAATCTTACTATTATACTGTTCTGCAGGCACAACAACTTAGTAACAAGTTCGTACAGTAGCTCCTTTCCCTACTCCCGTACCTCCTGCACAATAAGTTTGTTTCTTCTCTCCCTAGTGCCAGTTTAGTTCTCTTTAGTTCTTACTAGACTAAGTCCCATGTTCACATGAGAGGGCTGGTACCCCAATGCAATATTCCACCTCTCCACCAATTCCAATATTGGTGGCCAGTGGGGGGCTTTCTGAAGCGCTAGTATTGTGGGCTGAAGGGACTGGTTTCCAGAGGGCTACTATGGACATTGTGGGCCGAAAGGATTCTTGGGCTGGCAGCTCAGTCACTCAGGCCTGGTGGGCTGGCAGCTCAGTTACTCAGGCCTGGTGGGCTGGCAGCTCAGTTACTCAGGCCTGGTGAGCTGGCAACTCAGAAACTGCCAGAAATTCTGCCCAAAACAGGTGAGGGACTCTGTGAGATAGAAGGAGGGAGAGGGTGGAGAATCAATTTTAGAATGTTTTTATCTTTTTCTGCAGATCACAGTAATGAAGGAGAAAAGTCTATCCTAGCCTGGATCTCACAGGGAGCCAATGAAGGGAGGGAGAAATATATCGGGGTGAGGTTTAATACTTGCAGGGGGAATACTACTGATGGGCTGAAGGGACTCCTCCTGGGCTAGTACAGGCCTGATGGTCCGAAATCTGAGTGAAATCACTGTAAAAGACACTTTTTCTGGAGTTTTCCTTGCCTCGCATGGTCCTTTTGTACCAAAATGCTCCTCCTAGGCGAATATGGGAATTTTGAGCAAAACGGATGGGTTTCCCCGCTAATAGGGGCATTGTGGGCCGAAATTAGTGGTTTCAGGCAGGCCAAATAACTAATTTAATTTAATTTCAATTTCAATTCCAATTTCAAACACAGGGTAGCCCAAACAGCTCATTGCTCTTTCATTTCACTCCCATTGCCATTGCAGTTTCAAAGCATAGAGCAGGCCAAACAGCTGATTGCAATTTCATTTAATTTCCATTGCCATTGAGTTTGAAAGCATAGGGCAGGCCAAACAATTAATTGCATTTTCATTTCATTTCCATTCCATTTCCATTGCCATTGCAGTTTCAAAGCACAGGGCAGGCCAAACAGCTCATTGCATTTTCATTTCATTTCCATTGCCATTCCAGTTTCAAAGCACAGGGCAGGCCAAACAGCTCATTACATTTTCATTTCATTTCCATTGCCTTTGCAGTCTCAAAGCACAGGGCAGGCCAAACAACTAATTTCATTTTCATTAAGGGCTAACTAATCATTTATTCAAGTACATTGCCAACTTACAAAGTTGATTCACAGCAGAATGAGAGTCGTGTCCTCTCCCTCGCGATTTTGCAGAGAGACTGAGTCATGACCAGGCATTGGGGTTTTATAATCCTGCCCCACCCCTCCCTCCGGAAGGGGCATTACCTTCATCGCAGTGATTGACAGGAGAGAGGATCTCAAGGTTTTTAAACACTCATTACTCTTTTATTTTTCATCGATTGGAAAAATCATCGGGGCCTGCACAGCGGAGGATGACTGTGAGTAAGATGGCCAAAATCACAGCCATATATGGTAGCTTTCTTTCTAAAATCAATATATAGTGCAGACAGGAAGTGGTCAAGATGAGACTTTTAATGATATAGTTTCTCATTGCCATCAATTATTATGTTTCCCTTTTCGTAGTCCTTCCTTTTAGTGAGATTTCTCGATCACAATTAGATTCTTTGTGACTCTCTTCCTGGGATTTGGAAGGGGTGGTGTTCTTTCTTGTTGTTATAATTTATTATTATTTTTGGGCCATGTGAGGATGCCGTCAGATTTCATACTTTGTATTATCTGGCAGATCAGGGCTACCGGAATGGATTTGGCTGCCAGAATGTCCCTGCCCCCTGATCTTCTGGCCAGTGTCCTCTTCCTCTACCTTCAGGATCCCACGGGTCCCTGTAACCTCTAGGGGTCCATGGACTTCTTAAACCCCGTGGCCCTCTTATTTTTTTCCCCTTCCTTCTTGGTATTTCCTCACAGGGCAAGATCGGCTCCAATGTCCTGATTCCCCACAGCTGTAACATTGATCAGGTCTAACAGCTCTATACCCTCTCCAACCAAACCGAGGGAAAGTCGTTTCTCAGAATGGCATGTCTATCCATGCTATTCCTCTTCCTCCTTATCCTCCTTCGAAGTTACTTCCCATTTCTGGATTTTTAGTACCGGTCTCTAGAAGGATTTAGCTGCCGTCGAACCAGGTTGCATTGAAATATGGACGTCTGTGGCCCAGGGATAATTTGCATCTACTGCGGGATTTAATTCTGAAGGCAGAGTAGACAGCTTCTTATTAGGGAATTGCGTATGGGGAATCCGCTCCATATCCATATCGTCGGGAATTTGCTCTGATCTTATAATGTTATCAATGTCAGGATCAGCCACTTCATAGCCTCCTGCTGTCCCACCCTCAGAAAAGCTGCTCGTTTTGCTACCGGAATCTCTATACTTTAGGAAGGATACTTTCACTTTCCCAGTTAATTTTTACACCCTCTTCTGAGGAACTTTCCTTCTAGCTCCTTGATCTCCCACACTATCCTCTGCTGGTGAAGCAATCATCAGAGCTAGAGATTCCTTTCCCGATTTTCTTACTTTGAATTTGAATTTAGTGGGTGGAGTCGAAGATACCACTGACTCCTCCTGAGCGCCCTGTTCGCAAGCTGTGCATGGTGTCTCCAAACTAAGAACATGAGAGTGCTGAGAGGAATTCTGTGACTCTGTTCCAAAAAAGTCTGCCCATCCTTGTATATATTGAGCTTCTCTCCCTTCGAGATCCACGCTAACCGCGGCACTCTTACTAAATTTAATAAAGTTTGATTTTAGTCTGCACCTCCCCTTTAAGAACCATCTCAGTCATTTCTCTTTTAAAAGCTGATGTTCTCCTCTGCTCCTGCTCCTGGCTTCCACTATCTTCCTTACCCTGTTCCGGAATGTCTAGAGAAGGACCAGTTCTCTCCTTTTCCATTCTAACCCCTAACTTGAATGCTGCCATTCGTAGAGTAGAAAGTAGAACAACTTCTTTATTTCCTTTCCTTTCAGTGAAGAACATTCTCCATATTTCAATAAGCTTGTTCCCTTCTTCACTGCTTCTATATCATAGACACATTGAAACATAGAAAATAGGTGCAGGGGGAGGCCATTCGGCCCTTCGAGCCAGCACCGTCATTCATTGTGATCATGGCTGATCGTCCGCTATCAATAACCCTTGCCTGCCTTCTCCCCATATCCCTTGACTCCACTAGCTCCTAGAGCTCTATCCAACTCTCTTAAATCCATCCAGTGATTTGGCCTCCACTGCCCACTGTGGCAGGGAATTCCATAAATTCACAACTCTCTGGGTGAAAAAGTTTTTTCTCACCTCAGTCTTAAATGACCTCCCCTTTCTTCTAAGACTGTGGCCCCTGGTTCTGGACTTGCCCAACATTGGGAACATTTTTCCTGCATCGAGCTTGTCCAGTCCTTATATAATTTTATATGTTTCTATAAGATATCCCCTCATCCTTCTAAATCCAGTGAATACAAGCCTAGTCTTTTCAATCTTTCCTCATATGACAGTCCCACCATCCCAGGGATCAATCTCGTGAACCTACGCTGCACTGCCTCAATCACAATGATCTCCTTCCACAAATTAGGAGACCAAAAGGTATTGTATAACAATTGTCTCTATATAGGTTATTCCTACTGTAGACTTTAGCACACCTATCCGCCAAAGTTTGTTCCTCAAAACTCTATGTAGTTTTCCCGATAATTTTCTTAATCGCCTGCTTCATGCCGAATATTCTCACAAATTATTCTTCTCGGACTTTCAGGAATATTTGATAGGTCCTTCTCTGGTACATTCCCCATCCTCCTGCACAATAGACACAATACAGGTAAGATTCAAAGCACTCACATCAATTCAATACTCGCTCCTTCCTTTCAGACTCTAAGGCCACTGAAATCGATCCCACACAATGACTAACGTCTAGCAGATTTAAACCTTCTCACGCAATTGTTCCTTCAATATTTCCCAACCGTTATTCAATCACTTCACCTCTCTCTATTCAATTGTTCAAATCAATCGCTCATATTCAATCGCACTCTCAACTTTCTTATCAGCTCGTTCACAATCACTTCATTCAACTCTCAGCCTTCAAACAAAGAATCTCCGTTTTCCCAAACTAAGGCTCTGGCTCGTAATATATACACTTTAGCAGCAATCTCTCCCAAGCAGCAATCTCTCCTAAGCAGCAATCTCTCCTACTCAGAACACTTTAAGTTCACACAGACAAATAACCCCAAACCATGCAAGTAAGACTACAATCAAACAAGAAATTATTTCCCCAATTACAAGTAAACCATGACACACCCCAATATAAACTACAAGCATCCACTTATTATGTGATGCTTGTACGATGACGATGAATTACACTCTAATAAATCCTCCTCGTGGCATACTCGGTCAATGGAACGACTTGTCCCCTGACACAGCGATCTAAATAATATGAACCCTGATCGAACCACCATGAATCGGATTCTACAATACTACAATCCTGATTTAAACACAAATATTCAATTCAAACACACTTTTACTTCAACTATTTAACACCCAAAAATCCTTAAGCACTCACACAGACAATACAGGTAGCGGTCCATGATCTTAACACACTCTAAATCTTAACACACTCTAAATCTTTTTACATACACATAGTATTTATACTATTTGGATCCAATAAAGATGCTAAAAACAGACTATGCTGGATTTTTACTATTGACAATAATAATTTAACACACCAGGGCAGAGTTAACAAACACTCAATCTCAATATGGCGTCACGCTGTTATCAATCAGTGAACCTCTCCTGATACCGAAGATTCTCCCCTTCCTAGGGTACTCTTTGCAGAGGGGTACTACTTCTTAAATGGACTACTTTTCCTTCTAAATGTTACTTTCCCCTGCTAAGACTGGACTTCTATAGGGGGACGTCTATCCCTCCTCTCTAATTTCTACAGAATTAGGGGTACCTCTCATATCCGGGTACTTTTCATAAGTATGTTACAAAACTCACCTTAAGTGGCACTGCAGTTCTGCCACTACCCGTGTGCGCGACTTTGGCGCCTTTGAGAGGGGGGCAGGTTTAAAATGCCGTTTTTCTGCAGACAATTCAAATCGATCAATCTCAGGGGATTTAGTTGCTAAAGAGAAATCGCCCCGACATTTGTTTTATGAAGCTATTTTTAAACTACAGTGGATCATTTATTAGGAAGAGTGAATTAAAAATCATATTCTAAAGCCGTGAACGCTGACAACGGGATGGACCTTACGTAGGGGACAAAAGAAGGTACTCAGTTTATTCCTAAGTGGTTCTTAGGAAGCCTCTAATCAAAATTTCATGTTGCGAAAAGGGGACAAAAAAAATATACGAACCGGCAGTATTTTTCATGTCGACTGGGGGTTAAATTCACCGCAACTGCAACGTTCCAATCCATCGTGTTCCACAAAAACCCACTTGCAAGTTGATTTAAATGGCCATTAATTTACGGGAATTAAAAACTAAATTCCTTCAATTTGGCCTATAAATTCATGAAAATTAGATTTAAAAATCATGTTATATTGTGAATGTTATTTGGACACTTAGGCAATTTTAAAATGTTTATCTTTTCTTAAGAAATGGTTAGATGTTTAGATCTAGTAATTGAATTTTGTAATTAGCTACAATTAGGTAACTAACTAATTATATGATTTAATTTCAGGTCATCCAAGTAAGATTGTTTCATATTTGTTTTAGAATGCTTCAATCTATAATAACTGAAAATTTCATTGAGCTCTTAATTTTTAAGTAAGTTATGGGTTTTGATTGTCCTCGATCACAGCGTTTGAGTTAAGTCAATGGAAAAGCAATGGGGAACAAGATGCTAATTTCCGAGTATGAAATGGCCATAATTTTTTTTTAACACTGAAGATATGAAAGTGAATTAGGTGTCAAATTAAACTTCTTTTTATGCTTTATCTGATGGGATAAATTGCAGACTTGATTTTTTTTATTTCAAAATGTTGTAACATTGCTACTTTTTACCAAGTAAACCAGTTCCTGTCTCTCAGTTACTCTTCGCTATCAACAATCAATCAGAGGGTTACTATTCACCATTGAACAGCTGCTATTCAAAATCAATCTCGAACATGCACAAACTCGGATGTTCTATTTACACAGAATTCAAATTCTACTGTATGGGCAGAACTGCAATGTGAAATTCTGTATTTGGAAATTTGATTCTGCAAATCTAAACTTGTTCTCGGACCAACTCGTTTTGGTGCGTACCACTCCAAATACACGGGCTCTCAAATTCAAATTAAATTGCCCAATGAAATCTCGAATGGACTAGAGTATTCCCAGCCAATCTATACTCTAGCCACCGAGTCTAGTGCCTTTACGAGATTCCTCATCTGTCACTCCAGGGAGGGATTCAGATATCTTCACACAAGCGTGTCTAACCAACCTAGGATTTACGTCTTCAAAAGGATTTCCTTAACACCTGCTTGGCACCGGGTGTCGGAGCCTAGCCTCTTCACGCTGGCAGTCGATGCCGATTTTTGCAACGCATATTTCCAATTAGTGCTCCCAGCAACGACAGGTCAAATGCTTCACCGCTTAGCACATAAACCAGGCTTGTATTTCAATACCCCACCAATTAGATACCAAATCTGGGACAGGGTGCGCATTTGGCTCTCGTTAAGCAACTGCAGTCTGCCAACTACGACCAAGCTTTATCGGATCCGACCTCTAGCCCCACCCTGGTTTTATGGGCCCCTAACCCAAAGGAGTGCTATCCACCCCCGTGCTTGCTAGACTCTGTTCTACGATCTCATTGGGACCTTTTCCCAAGCCCTTGAATGATCGATCTGCTCCGACTAGCGAAGTACCAAAAATCAATGCGTAGACCACACAGTGGTGCTAATTTCTGCACTCGCAATCAAAACAGCTCAACACCCTTAATCGCAAACTTGTGTTTGGGGGTCAGTTGAGATCTCGGACGAGTCCCCAATGTAAATAGCTCATGCTAAGCCTCCCCCAGTCTAGTTTCAGTCAATAAGATGCTGAGTCCAGCACTTGCGCATCTAAACTTTATTTTGGAAAAACACAATAACAGTTCCCCACTACTATACCTAACCACCGCAGGTTCGATCCTTGTATCTGCTTGGCCAAGCCCTAACCTTGTGCAAGCAGAGACACTCCAAAAGGTCATGCAGTTGCAAGCGTTCTTCCAGAAGATCGACACAGGACCTCGTGGGAGCTACCTTTTATAGTTCCCCGAACCTTGAGGGGCCGAACAATATGGGGGTGGTCCCTTTACAGTCCAATAACAGATATCGATTAACACAGTACATGATATACATTTCCCTAACCCAATAATATAGTAACCAATACATTGTTTTCAAACAGAGCTTCTGGAAGGAAGCAAACTTAGCAACATTTGCCCAGATATTCAAGAAACCCAGACAAGGCTCAACACTTAACCCAATCAACATCTAGCAAAGTAAAGATTTGCAACAATATTTATAATGTGTATGTCTGGTTTGCATTCACCCAAACTGTTTCATGCTATTTACATCTAATTGTAAGGATCCTCGGATGTTCCATTCTTTCCCTGCTTGTCTAGAGCTCAGTCTTATCTGGGCTTTAGACAAGCTGGCATCATTCTGCAGCTTGTCCCATTTCCGCAGAAGGCACATTTAAATTGACCAAATGGCCTAGAAGCCCAGAAGCCTTTACTCAATTTTAGTGTCCTGGCATCTCCAATTTGACCAGAATTAACATTACCTGCTGAGTTACTCCAGTACTTTGTGTTTTCTTCCAAAATTTAATTCCATCAGGGTCACACTACCTATCCTTTGTTAAACTTCTAATCATAAGGCAACCAAGGAGGAACCTGCATGTGATGTCCACAAAGTCATGCAGGAAAAGGTGATGTTGACAGAAGGTGCCACAGGCCTATTGTCAAAGTCATTTGGCAGAATGTGTCATCAAACAGGTTTTTAAACAAGACCTCACTTAGCTTGAGATGCAAAGCTCTCTTTGTCGTATCCAGCTGGAGGCTCGATCCCATCGTCCTGGAGGTAACCATGGAAGGGTGAGAATTAATTCCACTTCTGCTGGAATGCTTTCAGTAGATCCAGAAAGAGGTACTGCGATCCTTGTCAAAGTTCATGCCCACACAGCTCCATGACACATGACCCGGTGCTCTCCGAGCTGTTCGAAGAGGCACTCACTGGTACCAGTCCCAATGGTTGTTGGAAGATTATCAGTTGGAAGGGCACTCTTGTGTGCAAAAAGCGGGTTTGTTTTCCAGTGGAGGTAACTGCCACACTAGGAATGTGTGCTGAGGAATGCAGTGAAGCATATTACAGCCACTCCAAAAACTATTTGGGAAAAGGCCACTATCGCACACTAAATGGCTGAAAACTGTGTAAAAACCTCATGAACTGTTTGCTCTAAGGATGCATGGAAAGTAAAACTTTGCTCTTGCTATCTAGGGAGTGCAGCATAGGTTCACAAGGTTCACAAAGTTAATTACCGCGATGGTGGGACTGTCATATGCTGAGAGATGGAGTGGCTGGGCTTGTTTACTCTGGAATTTAGAAGGATGAGAGGGGATCTTATTGAAACATATAAGATTGTTAAATATTTGGACACGCTAGAGGCAGGAAACATGTTCCCGATGTTGGGGGAGTCCAGAACCAGGGGCCACAGTTTAAGAATAAGGGGTGAGCCATTTAGAAGGTAGATGAGGAAACACTTTTTCACACACAGGGTTGTGAGTCTGTGGACTCTCTGCCTCAGGCCGATTCTCTGGATACTTTCAAGCTGGATAGGGCTCTTAAAGATAGTGGAGGTAGGGGATAAGGGGAGAAGGCAGGAACGGGGTACTGATTGTGGATGATCAGCCATGCTCACGTTGAATGGCGGTGCTGGCTCGAAGGGTCGATTGGCCTTCTCCTGCACCTATTTTCTATTGTCTTGTCTAAAATGTAAAGAATACCAAAAATCCCAACATAAATATTTTGTTGTATGTATTCTGCGCAAGTTTTATGAAATGTATATTTCTGTTAAAAAATAATTTCAGAAACAAAATTATTGTGGCAAAACATCACCAGGTAAAGTATTGGAAAATGAACAAGGGAGAGCCAGTGGATGTAGTGCACCTGGACTTTCAGAAAGCATTTGATAAGGTCCCACATAGGAGATTGGTGGGCAAAGTTAGAGCTCATGGTATTGGGGGTAGGGTACTGACATGGATAGAAAATTGGTTGGAAACAAAGAGTAGGGATTAATGGGTCCCTTTCAGAATGGCAGGCAGTGATTAGTGGGATACCGCAAGGCTCAGTGCTGGGACCGCAGCTATTTACAATATGCATCAATGATTTAGATGAAGGGATTCAAAGTAATATTAGCAAATTTGCAGATGACACAAAGCTGGGTGGCAGTGTGAACTGTGAGGAGGATGCTATAAGGATGCAGGGTGATTTGGACAGGTTGGGTGAATGGGCAAATGTATGGCAGATGCAGTTTAATGTGGATAATGTGAGATTAAACAAGAACTTACCAGTTCGAAGTTTGATCGTTATTTTATGAGGAGTTACGATGAGGGATTACGTGAAGAACCCGCCTCACGCTGGCAACGGCATACTTCAAAGCAGCGGCATGAAAAACACAGAACACCAAAAGCCGGAGTAACATAGTAAGGCTCATAAAAGACTTAGAACTACCATTTGATCATTTATTTTATGAGGGTGGGAGCGGAGGGGACGTAATCCCTCATCGTAACTCCTCATAAAATAACGATCAAACTTCGAACTGGTAAGTTCTTTTTTAATCTTACTATTTTACTTCGGAGTCACGTGAGTGACTACGTGAAGATTTTTAAAGCTTTCTGTGTTTTTTTTATGTCGTAGAATCAATCCGTACGACAGTCCGGCTAAGTAAACACATACATGAGAAACCAGACTAATGTTAGATCATTTCACAATTAACTTTTTAATGGTTTAAAGACCATATAATAACCCTCCTTATATCTGAGGGAAAATGATTACAAGTGATAAAAGATAGAAGTGACTACACCATTGATTATAGCAATTAATAGTAAACAAAGCAGGTGATTATAGTGCTCCCAACACCGCGTGTCCAAAGCTTGTCATAGTGTGAACAGGTTTTATTGTAGAACTTTGAAAAAGTTTCTTCTCTACTCCACCCTGCGACTTTTAAAATATGCTCGAGAGGTACGTCCCGCCCTTTGCCGCGGACGTAGCTGCCGCCCTGGTGGAGTGAGATTTGAACACATCAGTGTCTACTCCCGCTAAAACCAACACCTGTTTCAACCATTTGAGATAGTTTGAACTGAAGCTTTTGTGTGTGGTTTTTTGTGCGTAACCATTAACGCTTTTTCATTTCCTCAAAGGGTGTCAGTAAACTTTAATATATTCGTTCTAATGTTTAACCACACACAAAGTAGGATCAATATGATAAGCTTGAAAGGTTACCTTTGTTCCAGATCTCCCTGGTCTGCTTTGTTTGATCAACTCGTAAATAGAACACAACATTATCTGTAGTCACATGCATACAGTCTAAACGCAACATTTGTAAAGTTTGCACTCTTTGAGCTGAGACCAGTGACATTAACATGACTAATTTCAATGTCAATCTTTCCAATGTCAACCCTTCAATTGGAGTCCATTGTCTAAGTAGCGTAAGTACAATGCTCACATCCCAAATCTCTGTGTATCTTGGTTTGGGTGGATTAATATTAAAGATTCCTTTCATGAATCTAGATATTAATGGATGCGACCCAATTGATCTCTGATCAGTCATAAGCCCTAAATAGGACGACAAGGCACTGCGTGCAGTGTTAATGGCACTGTAACTTAAATGTTGCTGAAAATGCAAATTGGCAAGGAATTCCAAAACATTTGCAATATTTACAGTATCATAAGAAATATTTGACTGTGTGCAAAAGTCTTCCCATTTCTTAATATGTGTCATATATTGCTTTTGTGTGCTATTGCGCCATGATGCAACCATAACTTCCATAGTTTGGTCCGACAATCCCAAATCTGTAGTGGTCTGGTCAAAACCTGCAGATTAACAAATTCATATATGCATTACAATGGGTAAATCTCTTTAGTTACCGGATTAGTCAAGATATCACTACAGTTAGGAATCGACATATATGGTTCTTTAATCATATTCAGCATTACTGGGAACCAAGGTTGAGTTGGCCAATTTGGAACTACCAACAATCCAGAAGCAGAATCTTGTTCTATCTTCTTCAGGCATCTCTGAATCAAAGCAAATGGTGGAAAAAGCATAAACGAACATCTTTCCCCAGTGTAATGAAAAAAGCATCTACTGCTACTGCATCTGGATCGTGTTCCCAAGACACATAAGTAGGCAACTGATGATTAAGCCTAGATGTAAACAAATCTATTTCTGGCAACCCAAATTGGTTTACAATATTCTTAAATATTGCTGGCTTAAGCATCCATTCCGTATTATCTTTAAAAATCCTGGACCTTTCATCTGCTACCACATTGTCCTTACCCGGAATGTAGCTTGCTGAAATCCATATTTGGCGACCAATACACCATTGCCATATCTCATTGGCCAGACAATCACATGATACTGACCTAACTCCCCCCATGTGATTAATGTATGCAACAGCTGTTTTATTGTCTAACTGTATTAACACATGTAGACCTTGTTTAGCACAACAATATGCTTTAAGTCCATAAAAAGCACCCAATAACTCCAAATAGTTAATACCATAAACTTGAAGAAACGCTTCTTCTTGAGCTTTGCATCTACCTCCACAACTGGAGGACGAATCTGTAGCCCCCCCAGCCGAAAGCACTAGAATCCGTTTGTAAAACCATTTCAGGTTGTTTAATCATGATATTCTTAGCAGCTTGTGGGGACATTTTCAACCCACCATTGTAATTCCAACACGGCTTCTTTTGTTAATTGCATAGGCCTGTCAAAGTGACCTGCCTTCTCTTTAAGAGCTCTTATTTTGTCCCTTTGAAGATTTTGATAATGTAATGGACCAAATTCCACTGCCGGAAATGCTGCTACCAGTTTCCCAATGGTTTTCGCCACTTCTCGGATGGAGGGATAAGGTTTGTGAATGAGGTAATTTCAAGTCATCAAGATGTCATTGGCCTTCTCTGTTGGCAAAGTAACTAACATAGTCACTGAGTTAATTACAAACCCCAAAAAGTTAATTGATTGTGCTGGCTGCAGCTGGGACTTAATTGGATGAATCAAAAACCCTAGCTTTTCAAACAAAGCTTTAGTAACTGAAACTGAGTGCTCAGCTGACTCTTGAGTATCACTAATGATCAGAATATCATCCAGATAAGCCATAACAATGTGTGTCTGTGCTCTTAATTGGGCTAAAACTGGTTTCAACAGTTTTGTAAAGAGTCTAGGAGCCGAACTCAATCCATTTGGTAAAGCTTTAAACTGCCATAATTGTCCCAGCCAATTAAATTTTAAATACCTCCTGAAGCATTGATGAATTGCTACAGAATAATAGGCATCCTCCAAATCAATCTTAGCCATATAACACCCTGCTGAGATAAGATATTTTGCAGTACTGAATGTCTCCATCTTAAAATGTTTGTATTCTACAAACTTATTCAGATCTGTAAGGTCCAGAATAATTCTGCAACCACCATCTTTTTTATCTCTTCGAAATATATTAGAGACAAATTGATGCTTATGTCCATAAGTCTTTTCAATTACGCCTTTTCCAGATAATTTGTCAATTTCCACATTTAATCTCCATTCTTTCCTCTGCAGAAAACACATAAGCATAAGCAGGTCTATTCTGTACAGGAGGATTAACCCCTTCTTTAAAAATAATAATGGCTCCCGAAACTGCTTGTAATACATATCGATCAGAAGTAATGTTTAAGCCAGGCATTATAAAATTTTTGCAATCTCCCTCCAACTGGAGGGTCATCCACAGTTTCTTTAAGTATATAAGTCTTTAATACCTCTCCGTATGAGCGTGGTAGTCTCCTTCTTCCCGAATACAGGGAAGCACTTGCCTGCACAGCACGATAGTATTTTCGTGACAAACTTCTGCTTCTATAACGGAAATCGAAACCCCTTCGGGTCGAAAAACCCCTTCTTTGTCCAAAAACAAAAGGTTTAACATTGCTAAAATATTTAGCTTCTTCATCCAACTCTTTCAGCTGTTTTGGCAGATTTTCTCCAAACAAATACCCAGGAGCTTGAACTCCACTTTCTTGACACAGGCTTGCAAATCTAGGGTGAAATATGGGCCGAATCGCCGTTTTCCTCATGCAATTAATTTCATAGAATGAATTACATAATAAGCCCAAAGTATCCTTTTGAATCTTTTCCATTTCCAGATTCTCCATTTGCCTGCCATAGGCCGTAATGGCAGCAGAAATTAATTTGAGCACCTTTTGAAACTTCACTTCTAGGGCTCTCATACTTGGAGTCATAGACGTCCATATCATCGGATTCACCGTAGGTACTTCCAATGAGGCACAATTTCTTGGAGCTTTATATAATTCTGATGTTTCATTCATCACAGAATTGTGAAGTTGGTGAGATACCATATAATTTATGTTTGCAGCTAGGATTTCTTCCATAGCCTCACCACTTCCTTCAGGTATAGCAAAAATCTTGTGCTATCCAGGCACATTAGGCCTTTTCTTTTTACTTTGTGGTGTGCTTTCAAAAGCCATATAGCCACCAGCAGGGTCTGCCTTCTGCAGCCCTAAATCAATTGGGATATCATCCCATGAGACTTCTTCCAGCCCAAATCCTGGGTCCGGAGTATCATATTCCCAACTTGGCCCACAGCCATATTCATCATATTCAAACCCCTCAGGGATTTTTTGGGATTCATCTGGGTACTCTGACCCTTGTCTCATTATTGTTTGGAGAACTTTCTCCATATGCTCCATTTTTAGCCACATAGTTTTATTGTCTGGAGGTCTTTCAATATCAGAGTCATCAGAAACCACGGGCCTCGCAGATTTCTTTTTTCATTTTTTAGGAACATTTTCCTCCGTGGTTATTATTTCTGGAGAATCTGGAAACTCACTATCGGGTAAATCGGCGGCCAACGGTATCGGAACCGGGTCCGCACTAACTTCGCGTCCCGTATTTTTACATTCACCCCGGGAACATCTTTTTAACCGCGAAAACTTCCCGATTTCGTTTGCTGGAGCCATCCAGCGTAACCTAAAAAAACGCCCCGGTCTAACTGCACTTACCTGCGGGCCGTTCCGACCGCTGCCGAGGAGCTGCTCCTTACTGCAGCTCCTCCTCGCGCCGTCAGCGTTGACGTCATGCCGTTGCCAGCGTGAGGCGGGTTCTTCACGTAGTCACTCACGTGACTCCGAAGTATAATGTGAGGTTAGCCACTTTGGTGGCAAAAACTGGAGACAGAGTAGTATCTGTCTCCCTGTACCAACAGGTTAATAAACCAACAAGAAGAGGTAACATTTTAGACTTGGTATTCACAAATAACACTAGTCTTGTGCAGGGTACTAAAGTGTACGCAGGTGTAAGCGACCATGACAGTTATTGTTCACCTGGAACTGACAGCCAAGTGGAAACGACAACCTAGAAGGAAATACTACGTACGGCAGAAAGCAAACGAGGAACTGATCAATGCAGACCTGGATGCTTTACGAGACCATTATCTCTCAATGCACAATGCTTCTATTCAGGGGAAGTGGGACACTTTTGAAACCAAAATAAAGCTGATCATGGAGAGACATATTCCACAAAAATACTGCAGCCAAACCAAATACCCATACCCTGGTTCACCAGACATCACCACAGACTCAGACATAAGAAACAGAGGGCATACAATAAAGCAAAGAAGACACAAGACAAAGAAGATTGGGATTCCTTAGTAAATTGCCAGAAGGAATTAAGGAAAGCTCTGAATAAAGCTGAACTAGACTTTGTGTCAAACAACCTTACCACAGCAATGAAAGAAAACGTCATGCCATTTCGGTCTTACATGGAACGTTTGGGTAATGGAGAGAAGGGAGTTGCAGACCTCATGGTGAACAACACAGTTTTAAGTAACGGGAAAGGGAAGGCCAAAGCACTTAACGCTCAATTCATCAGTGTATTTACGAGGGAAAACAAGTGATACATTCCATCAATGCGAGGCAGTAACACACAGGATATCCCTGAACTAGTCATCCATGAGGCAGGAATACTAACGCAACTACAGAACCTAAAGCCAAACAATGCAGTGGGCCCCGATCAGTTGCCATCATGGTTTCTAAAGATGTCCGCATCGAAAATAGCACCAACATTCACAGATTTATTTCAGTCCTCAATTGATTGTGGGCCACCGTCATGACAGTGGAAGGAAGCAAACATCTGTGCAATATTTAAGAAGGGAAATAAGGCTGTGCCTGAGAATTACAGACCAGTTTCACTGACCAGTGTTGCTTGTAAGATCTTGGAACACATCATACACTCTCACATCATGGACCATTTTGAAACGATTGGAATACTGGTGGACTCACAACATGGCTTCAGAGCAAAACGTTCAACAGAAACACAACTCATTGTCACTATTGATGGCATCACAAGGGCATCAGATAAGGGAAATGTATACATATGGCAATCCTGGACTTTTCGAAAGCGTACGATAAAGTTCCTCATGAAAGGCTCCCAGGAAAACTGGATTAATATGGCATCAGAAATAGTCTACATAACTGGATTAGGGGTTTTCTAACAAACCAGACACAGAGGGTGGCCTTTGAAGGAAACATTTCTTTAACAGAACAAGTAGTGTCAGGAGTACCGCGAGGCACCGTCTTCGGACCACTGTTGTTCCTGACGTACATTGATGATCTACCTGAACACATAAATTGTAAAACAAGACTCTTTGCAGATGATTCACTTGTATATACACCTGTCACTGATGTTGAGGATATGAACTCCTTATAAGAAGACCTTAAACCCTGGAATTATGGCAAAACACGTGGAAGATGAGCTTCAACCCAACCAAATGCTCAATTATGGTAACTTCAAACAAGAAGAAACCACCTATTCGAGACTACGTCTTCTGTGGTCAAATACTTCATCGTCCATGTTCACAACCATACCCTGGAGTTCATCTTGATAGCAAGCTTTCGTGGGGGGGAACACATGGACAATATGGTCACTAAAGCCAACCGGACACTAGGATTCCTTAGTCGAAACCTTTGGTTCTGCCCAAAGGAAGTGAAAACCACAGCATATACAACATTGGCTAGACCCTTACTGGAATATGTTTCATGCACCTGGGACCCATACAAAACTGGCCATATCAACAAACTAGAAGGGGTACAAAGGAAAGCAGCACACTTTTGCAGCGGGAATTACAATAGAGGTAGCAATGTCACCCAGATGCTGTCCGACCTGGAGTGGAAACTGCTGGAAACAAGGGCAAGAAACAGACTAGCCATGTTGTACAAGATTCAAAAAGGGATCGCGGGCATAACTGCAGATAGATACATAACATACACAACAGAAAGGAGACCAAGAAAGAGAAATGATATGCAAATAGAAACCTCATTCGCCAGGACAGATATTTATAAGAACTCATTCTTTGTAAGAACATTAAGGCAATGGAATAAACTAGACAAGAATATAGTCAAATCACCTTCACTAGACAGTTTTAAGGGGGCACTAACAGCACGTTAGTATGCACAACACATCCAAGTTGGCAATATGCAGAGTACTGCATTGCTGACTACAAATTCAAAAGATTCAGTAGAAGATATCTGAATGGTGTCAAGTTGGGAAAAGTTGAAGTACAAAGATATCTGCGGGTCCTTGTTCATTAGGCAATGAAATTAAACATGTAGGCAGTGATGAAAGCTAATAGCATGTTTGCCTTTATAACAAGAAGAGTTTAGTATAGGGGCAAAGAGGTCCTTCCACAGTAGTACAGGGTCCTAGTGAGACCACACCTGGAGTATTGTGTGCAGTTTTGGATTCCAAATTTGAGGATGGACATTCTTGTTATTGAGGGAGTGCAGTGTAGGTTCATGGGGTTAATTCCCGGGATGGTGGGGCTGTCATATGTTGATAAAATGGAGCGGCTGGGCTTGTATACTCTGGAATTTAGAAGGATGAGAGGATATCTCATTTAAACATATAAGATTATTAAGGGATTTGGCACACGAGAGGCAGGAAACATGGTCCCGATGCTGGGGGAGTCCAGAACCAGGGGCCACAGTTTAAGAATAAGGAGCAGGCCATTTAGAACGGAGCTGAGGAAAAACTTTTTCACCCATAGAGTTGTGAATCCGTGAAATTCTCTGCCTCAGAGGGCGGTGGAGGCCGATTCTCTGGATGCTTTCAAGAGAGTTAGATAGAGCTCTTAAAGATAGCGGTCAGGGGATATGGTGAGAAGGCAGGAATGGTGTACTGAATATGGATGATCAGCCATGATCACAGTGAATGGCAGTGCTGGCTCGAAGGGCCGAATGGCCTACTCCTGCACCTATTGTCTATTGCCTTTTGTCTATTGTCTATGGAAAAATTAATTTATTAATAGCCATTATATAAGCATTTCATTGCTCCTCATTTACATACATTTTAGCTTGTTATCAGTGACACTGTCTTGTGCAAGCCCTCCCATTCGACTAGAGAGATAAGTGTACTTTAGATACTGAGTATAACAGATAAACTGGATTAATGTCCATTTTTTAATCTCTACAGTTAAACCAGTAATGTGAACAATATTTACTATTGCAATGGCGGATCCGGCGTGGGGGGACCGCCGTGAGGGAGGGGGAAAAACAATAAACAATAGGGGACCCAGCGGGGGGCCGCCCTGAGGGAGGGGGAGGGGGGGAGATCAAAGAGGAACCTAGCGCGGGGGTACTTTGTAACTTTGTGGGCGCCCTTTATGGGCGACTATTTGTGTACCTTTGTATGCAAGCAAAGAATTTCACCGGGACTTGTCACATGTGACAATAAAGTATTCAAATTAATTCAACTAATTAACTTATTTATCATTGCAACCAGTTATCTTATTTACTGTATAATTCTACCTCGGTAAAATGTTACAATAGTGGAGAGCACATGTATTTATTTTCTTCTTACTGGGCAGTTCCTTGAGATTGGCAATAACATTTCCACTCTGGAATGAGTCCAATACGGGCATTGTCAGTCTCTTCCACAGATGGGACAGGAGGCATCTGTTTGGCTGGGGAGTGTATTAGTCCATCCTTGAACATTTCCTCTGTCTACTTGCCAAGGCAGAGAATGGAACAGAATCTGGGGGTCTGGTTTAGTTTTGTTTAATTTAGTTTAGAGATGCAGGCCCTTCAGCCCACCAAGTCCGCGCCGACTAGTGATCCCCGCACATTAACATTATCTTACACACACTGGGGACACTTTACAATTATATCAAGTAAATTAACCTACAAACCTGTACGTCTTTGGAGTGTGTGAGGAAACCGGAGTCCCCAGAGAAAACCCACGCAGGTCACGGGGAGAACGTACAAACTCCATACAGACACGTACCCTTAGTCAGGATCGAATCTGGGTCCCTGGCGCTAAGGCAGCAACTCTACCATTGCACCTCTGTGCCGTCTGGTGTTGGGCAAGTGAATAACACCGCATGATCAATGGCTAACTAGGTGTAATCAGAGTCTTGCAGTGACTGGGGGAAACCCAAGACCTCAATACTGGCACATCTCTTATCTGCAGGCTAACAGTAAGATGTTTATATGCAAGTGTGGATTCACTTCAATGTCATTATTGTTCACCTGTCCTGACATTGAAATTTCTAAAGCGGTTTTTCTTCCTTTACTTTCACTGAGGTTCTCCAGAACTATCTGAACCTCCATATCAGTAGCTGCTCCCTATTGGCATGTGAGATTATTTTGTTCACCAATTTACCCAAGCACTCCATGTCTGGAAAAGTGAACTCAATACTCCGCAGGAAAGCTGAAGCAATTTGAAGATGGAAACTTTCAAAATCTTACCTTACACACAGTGGTGGCAAAGTAGTGCAGCTGGTGGAGCTGCTGCTTTACAGCTTCAGAGACCTGGGTTCTATCCTGACCTTGGGTGCTGTCTGTTTGGAGTTTGCATGTTCTTCCTGTGACCACGTCATTTTCTCTAGGTGCACTGGTTTCTTCCCACATCCCTAAGATATGTGATTAAATGTTGGTTAATTCACCTCTGTAGATTGTCACTAGTATGTCGCGGGTGGAGGAGAAAGTGGAATAACATAGAGCTAGTGTGAACAAGTAATCGATGGTCAGTGTAGACTCGGTGGGTTGAAGGGTCTATTTTCATGTTTTATGTAATCCAAACTAAATTTGAGACATTCACCATGAATGCCCATAATTTTATTTAATAGCATGGACCCTCAAATATGTCTCTTAATCTTCTGAAGCATATCTGGTGTGCAATTTATATCTGAAGCAGATAAAATGACCCCTTGTTGTACATTGTGGGTGATATGAGCTGAACATTTGACTCCTAACATTGAACAACAGCACCAACTGTGCATTGCCCAAGCAGTGGGCAAAACCAGTGCGTGATCCAACTCTGCTTCGATATAAATTTATATATCATTATTCTATATGCTTTTCTAAATTGTCACACTTCATTTCATGTGTTAGAAATAGATAGAGATCTTCTACATATAATATTTCTCAAGGTTCAAAGATATCCTGACCCTTATGGTAAATTAATTGCAATTTTAATTTACATACTTCACATTTCACTTGAAGTAATCATTACTGCATGAGTTCTCCCAGCATATAATTATTAAGATGGAAGATGGGGCATAAGCACTGACTTTCATTATATCTTCACAATTATTTTCAGGTTGGATCTGAGACACAGGAGTAGGCATCGTATTGCATGTCTACTTATTAAATTATTTCCCTTACACTTGTGGGTGGGGTGAAATTCATCCTTCAACGAATATTTAGGATAATATCTTATTTTCTCAGAAAACTAATGCCAAAAATGTACCAGTGCTTTTGACATTGAAATATATTATTTTGGAATCTGATTTTATTAATGGGTTATTAACTATAAAGGCACATCCAAGTTTCCTCTCATGCCTGACAAGAGGGATTTCACTCAAAACAGTAGCAATGGTTTATGCTACAAATGACATTTTTGATACAGAGCGCTGAAAGCTTAAGACAGAGCTTGCCGATTGTGTAAAATGAAAAACAAAAATCAAATGAACCAAAAACCAAATAAACAATTAGAATATTTTATTGGAAACTAATTTCAATTTATGGCCTGTTGTGTAAAAGCAATCTTAAAAATGCACATTTCTGATATAAGGATAATATTGCTGGTCCAAGTGACTGAACTGAATCTTAGCAAACCACTATTTACCATGCGGTAAATGCTACAAAGTCACCATTCATTATAAGCCAAGCATAACCTCACATCTTTCCACACATATCAGTAGTTCTTAAACTCCGAGAGGTTTTGCCTGTTGCCAAGTTTTGATTTTCTAAATTAAGACACATAGTTCTTGGTTCCAGCTGTCTTTAAATAACATCCTTGTGAAACTGATTGAGTAGTTTACCTTCCAAACCAAGAGGATGTTCATACATCAAGTAGTTTGTTTATGGCTTGAGAGAATGTTGGCAGGTAACCAAGTGACGCCGACAGTAACCACTGGAGCTGAAATGTCACAGGCAGCACTTTTTTCCCCTACTCTTGCGGGACCTAAAAGAATAGTTTCTTTGTGAGATTTGTACTGTATAACATTGGTACATGGCATGTCAAGAGAGCCTTTCTAATAAGAGGCTAATAAGTTGGAATTTAACACTTTGGTGAGTTACAGCAAAATTATAATGGAAAGTGAGGTAGTCTCAATGCTTCAAGGGTTTCTGTTCATAATTTCCCTTATTGAATAAATCTTAATCTTTCGTTTCAAAATTTCCATTTTAATTTTATACATATTTATTAAACAAGATTCTTATTCAAATTATAGTTTTACTGCTTAAAGTTGTGAGGGAACTTATTTTTCTTCCAGGGTGTTTTTTGAATATGTATTGAACTTTCTTTTATTTATTGTGCTATCTATGATTACTTCATTTGCAGACCTGTTATGCTGTTGTACGCAAGAATTTCATTGTTCTCTTTTGGATATATGACAATTAAATACTCTTGTCTCTCTTAACTTGGCAGACAGTAGGTATGGAAAGGAGACTGAAGAAAGAGCTACGATAATGACAGCTAATCAGATCCTTTGTCTGGATGGTTTTCAGTCTATCGGTATCGATTGCTACGATGAACAGGCAGGAAGTTAACAATGCTTAATATTGCTATTTCTATTATATCCATTCTCATTCACTGCCAGAATCTGTCCACCTCCTCAGTCCTACTTTTCACAGTATTCTGTGCCCCGGGTGTATCTAAGTCAGCAGAAAGATGGCATTGCTAAAAATAATTAGACAAACTCCAATCATAGATAATGCTTGGTTTCAAGCTCTTGGCTAGACTTGAAAGCATGATGATAGGGCAGAATTAATGGCAAAGCAAAAATTCTCCCAAGGGCTGCCACCCACTCTTAATGGAAAATTCTCATTTGTTGCAAATAAGATAACATTTTCATGGAATCAGGAGTGTAAAGGCAAGTGCACTCACCGTTTAATGTTATCACTAGAGTATAAAATGCCAGACAGAAGCTAAAAGCAGGATTTGCAGTGCCCTTACAAAAATGCCATGGGAAGCACCCACACAGGCTTCCTCCCTTTCTATACTATTATCATGAAAAGCAAGAACACCCTTTTTAGAAGAAGCACGATTTACAAACATTGTGACACAAAGAAACGCTGAAAGCTGTGTGCTGAACCAAATCCCAATGCATTTGCAGCATTTTTATAGTTAGTTGCACGGATGCTCTGGGTCCATGCTGCTTGGAAGAGTGGAGTCTTAACTTTTTGCTTGAATACTGGCAGCAAGAATGCTCTGATAAAGGATCAGATTATCCATGAAGAAATAGGTCTCCGCAACTGTGCTTACAAGTTGTGAATGTTGTTGGTGAGGCAAAGTATTAGGACAATTGCTGATACCCAGGTTGATATTACTTTTTTCATTGCTAGGAGCTTGATTGGAGCTGATACCATTCTGTGTCCATAATGTTGCTGAAGTATGGTGAAAGCATTATTTGCAGGTGGACTGGGGGCAGCCTGGCTGGATGTCCTACCATTGTTATTCCTACATACGATCCAACTGACTATTTGGTCACCTTGCCGATCTGTCAGTGAATAGAAAAGATCAATTAAATGGCTTTTGCAATTCATAAGCTCATGAGATAGGAGCAGAATTAGGCCATTCGGCCCATCAAGTCTACTCTGCCATTTAATCTCTCCCTCTTAACCCCATTCACCTGCCTTCTCCCCGTAATCTCTGTCACAAGTGGTGTGCATAGTAGGAGTAGTCACCTCACAAGCTTTGCCAGAATAGCCTAAACACAAACAGATATTCTCACATACATAGTCAGATTTTGGCCGCTGAGGACTTGACTCCTAATTTATTGGAGCCTGCCACTGACAAGTTTTCACAGTCTCACAGCTCAGACTGAATGTGCCAAGGTGCTGGAATTCACACAGCTAAGTGATATTCAATGTTATGGTTTCCCACGGATTTCATGAAACCTTTGCAGGAATGCCCAGCAACCGGCTCGGGGCGAAAAAAAATGCTGAGCTTTCTTTCCCTTCCAGCCTTTCTACATGATCCATCTCCTATGTGGTAATTTGTCTAAAATGTCATGAAATTAAAATAAACAAGAACGTTTGATATGGAATTGAGAGTGGCTGATCCTCATTGCAAGATATTTATTTTAACTAGGAATCAAAACCAAGAGCCCTTCAGTAAAATAAAAGCAACTGAGTTTTCCTAAGTTGGCATCCAAACTAATGGATGTTTTGGTGGTTTGAAACCAATTATCCCCGTGGCAGGATTTTGCTACAGTCACTGTGTTTTGATACAACCAATTTTGGCTGCTTTGGCAGTAACTTTCCCTTTGGCAGTGCTTTCCACTGTTGGCTCCAGGTTTCTAGTTTTAATCCCAATTCCACAAGCAGCGATTCTTGATGGAAAATGCAAATGTTGAATGCAGCACTTTGCAAAAATATTTTTAAGTTCTTGCCTCTGAAACCACTGACATATGTGGGATAGATGTCTAGTGCAAGGTGAGTTAATAGACCATAAAATAGAATGAGATATTAATATTGTACCTTCGGTGCAGCAATCAGCTTCAAGTAAGCCATGGTGTGGTTGATGAGCAACTGGTTCGGACATTCATCTTCAGCACGGTAATGACCCATCCTAAATTTGCAACTGCTTCCGCCTCCTGAGTCCTCACCAAGAAAAAAACACAGACAAAATATAGGTTAGCTGTACTTGGGAACTTTTGATTAGTGTCAACAAAGAACCGTACCTACATGACCTATAAGACATGTGCAGAGAGGTAGAATGGCTGCCTCACAGCACCAGAGATCTGTACAAAGTTTGTACATTCTCCCTGAGACAGCACGGGTTTTCTCCGGGTGCTCCAATTACCTCCCACATTCCAAAGACGTACAGGTTTGTAGGTTAATTGCCTTTTGTAATTGTCTCTGGTGTGTAGGATAGAACTAGTGTATGGGTGGTAGGTGCAGAGCTGGTGGGCTGAAGGGCCTGTTTCCACATTGGTCAGAATGAAGTTCCACATTTTTGAAGCACCCACACATTGTTTTTGAAAATTAATTTCCAGCCTGCTGCTGTTGTCAGGTTGGAAAGGGATAAAGCTAATTTGTTCAGCATAAAAAAAAAATATATATAATATTAGTTGAAAAGAATCAAATGGACGATTTTCTCTTCCTTTTAATTTAATCTTGTAATTAGAATATTTAACACCGAGGAAGGTTCCTCTTTGATTCCTAAATTAACACTCTTCTATCTGACCTACGCTATACAGAGAGCAAAATAAACTAAACAAGTCTTATCATTGCACAGCAGGGCTAAAATACAATGCTGAGTAAATTGCAACTTAATTCTCACTAGCCTGAGGCTGTAAGAAATGGGCTGAGTGCAGAAATGCATTAGTGACACTAATTTATTTAACTATATTAGCAATAACATGATAAATACCATGACAAGGTTAAGTAGTGGTGATTATGGTTGAAATAAACTAATACTTAAATCAATGGATATAATCTAAATCATCATCAATGAAGGAGTAATTTAATTGTGTTGCAGAATTTCTGTGGGAGTGGAGCGGAACTCCTGTGAGTGCAATCCCCAGTGGCAAGTTATCCTTCACAGCCTTTGTCTTCTTACTCTGGTCATTTCTCTTTCTAATTTTAGCATGTAAAGTGCCAGATGCTTTTCTGGAGATTTATTTTGTTGGCGTCTTTGAATGATGTAAAACAAAGAGGAAATTAAGGAAATACTTAACTCCTTCATCACATTATTATTTTTTTCAGGGACTTCACTGCTAGAACTACAATAAAATCATTTGCAATCACAACCGACCCACTTTTGAGTTGGATTTCAAGCTGCCACAGCTTAAAATTAAATGTAATGTTGTTGGTAACCTGGCAACAGTATGATTTATTACTCCACGAATGTTCATTAGAACCTTTAAAAATGTTTTCTTGTTAGCCTAAGCACATTTGCTCAGCCACTGTTAACTTCTAGTAAGTATGATTTATTTGAAAACATCCGTTCAATTTGGATTGTTATACGGTTCCGTGATCCAACCCTAAACTGTCTTTTGGAATCGGCATATTATTTTATGCTTCACATAAAGGCTTCATGTATTATCAAAGCAAACCGGAGTGCAAATGGACTGCAATTCAATGTTCTCACCAAATATTCTTTCAAAATCCAAAAAATAATTCAAGATTTTCTATACACAATGAATAAAATATTGCTGTGTGTGAATTAATGCTAAGATCACTAAAGGCCTGTTGGACATAGTTTTAAAACATAAAACCGAAGTAAAATTGGAGATACAAGAAACTGCAGATGCTGGTTTACAAACAAAAGACACAAAGTCCTGGAGTAACTTAGCGAGACAGGCAGCATCTCCTGATAACATGGTTCGGTGATGTTTCAGATGTGAAGAAGAGTCCCTACCTGAAAGGTCACCTATTCATTTTCACCAGAGATGCTGCCTGATTTATTCCAGCACTCTCTGTCTTTTTTTTTAAAGCAAGGCTGGGGCAGCACCAACATATCATCAATTAAACTACCCTGAACCACCATCAGATCATACAATGCACAGACTACCAGGAGCCTGAATAGGAAACAACAAAGTGGGATTTGTAACCAAAAGGCGCTCATCACTAACCCCAATGACAGCTTATCATTGTCATTCTTTCATAGGCTTTTGGGGACAAAAGCAGCCTTGCCAGCATCACCAGACTGAAGAAGGGTCTTGACCTGAAATGTCACCCATTCCATCTCTCCAGAGATGCTGCCCGTACTGCTGAGTGGCTCCGGCAGTTTGTGTCTATCTTCGATTTAAACCAGCATCTGCAGTTCCTTCCTACTCATCTACATTGCTTAAAGGTTGACCTGTAAACCTTTGTGAAGTCATATTACAGGAGTTCAGGGAATAACCCACACAAGTAGTTCTATCTACAACCAGTTTGTATTTGTAGAAATTATTTTTCTCAGCTCAGAGCCTGTTTCAAAACTTGAGTTTAGTTTAGAGTTTAGAGATACAGTGCGGAAATAGGCCCTTTGGCCCAACGAGTCCGCACTGACCAGCAATCATCCCATACAATGGCACTATCCCACACACTAGGGACAATTTATAATCTTTACCAAAGCCAATTAACCTACAAACCAGTATGTCTTTGGAGGGAACCGGAGTACCCGGAGAAAACCCATGTGGTTACGGGGAGAAAGTACAAACTCTGTACAGATAGCACCTGTAGTCAGGATCAAATCTAGGTCTCTGGCTGCAAATCTACTGCTGCACCACTGTGCCACCCTAAGGAGTACATTAAATAAAACTCCTCAGCTCATCATATTATTCTGAGATAGAAAGTTTGCTCCATGTTGATTTATCACAAGTTACAGCAGACTTTCCAAAAACATTTAATGACACAATAGTGAATCAACTTTATCAGTAGTTATATATATTCAATAATTTAATTTTTTAATGGTCGGAGCAGCAGTGATTTCAGAATATGATTAAATTGAAAGCATCAAGTAACATCTATGTAACAAAATATTAAAAAATTGTTCAATATCTATTTAATCGACAAATGTAATGTCGATAATTTCCTATATATGAGAGAAAATTAAAATGGCACATTCCATTACTGAACCATAGTTTGGATGTTCTGAAAACATTCACATTTATAATCAGTTTAAGATATCATAACTAGTTTTGGCACAATAATATTGAGATAAAATAGTACTAGGTGCCACATAACAAAAGAATGTGATAGAATTATCAATCAATAAAGCAGAAGAGTTCCTCCCTTAATTTAATCAACAATAATGCTGTTTTGCCATATGCCAAATTTTGTGAGTTCCTGCCAAATAGTTGGCTCATACTTGGAATTTATCATCTGGAATTTGGCCACCACTTGGTAATTATTTTGCAGCTTTGCCAGGTGTTATATTCTCACTGATTTTATAGATTTGGAACATAGGCATTAATCGCAATGCTCCTGGTTAACTTTCGCTTTCTGCACCAGTAATCTAAGCATGAGATTCGATAGCGATCGTCATACAAAATGTTTCAACATATTTTCAGCATGCAACATTGTGAAGGCACAGCTAATAATTACTTCAAATATAAGCACATGTTGGTACATCCCAGTGCTAATTGACATCTGGGAAAAGTCCCCAAAGGTGTGCACTAAACCAGGGCATTGCAGAAATTGGTGCATGTTGCTGTGCTGATGGAAGCAGTTGCAACAAAAAATGCAGGGGAAAGGGGAGCACACTACATATGCACAGATGGACACTCATGCACACACATGAACATGCATTTGTACACATTGGCATTGCATCAAACTTGAAAATGCATGTAACACTTTTATATATGTAAACACTTTTGCATACTTAAGTACAATACAGTATATATACACACAGATGTCAATATTTATATTTTCTTTATGATATGGAACCATCTAGTCTCTGGTGGTTGATAGAAAATCCTATTTCTCACTAGTTTCCCTGCAATATATATGCACATATGTACAATTATATGCAATAAACATGTAATCACACAACACATAAACATACATCGGCACCCACAAATCCATAATGAGATAGATGGTGGATAACTCTTCTTAGGTTGCCAGGCTGTGACTAGTGGATACAACAGTGTCAAATACTTGGGCCCAGACTATTCACATTTTAGTATTGACAATTTGGATGAGGAGACCAAATGTAATTAGGCACAAAGACTTAGGTAGACTGAGGAAGTGGGCAAGAACATAATGGGTGGCACAGTGGCCTAGTTGGTAGCTGCTGCCTCACAGCGCCAGAGACCTGTGTTCGCTCTTGAAATAATTGAAATAAATAATTGGGGTGGCACAGTGGCACAACGGTAGAGCTGCTGTACCATTGTATTGAATTATTGTATACTATATTGAAGTATTGTGCACTATTTTAGTCTCCTTACCTGAAAAGGGTTATATTTAGTACTGAAGGAATGCTGCAACAATTCATCAGACTGGTGATGACAGGTTTGCCATAGGAGGACAGGTCTCTGTTCTTTTGAATTCAAAAAAATGAGAGATGACTGCATTGGAATTTATAACATTTTAAGATAGCTTGATGGGGCAATGCAGAGGGATGATTCCCTGGATAAGAAGTCTGGAACAAAGTACAGTCTTAAAATTAAAAAAAAAGTCAATTAGGACTGAAAATAATTTTTTTCATTCAAATGTGGAAGTGGCGGCGCTGCCCTAGCAGCTGCGGCTCGCCTGCAGTCCGTCTGTTTTTTCTTTTTTTTTGTTGTCCTTGTCCTGTTTTAGCCAGTTAATTTGAGTTATTAGGGTGTGTATGGGGGTGGGAGAAACGTGTCTTAGTCTCTTCCTTCGGGGGGATGCGACTTTTTTTTGATTTGTCGTATCCCCCGTCTCCGTCTGCGCTGAGGCCTAATGGCGGAGCTGGCGGCCTCCAACTGCGACTGACCCAAGGCTCCGGAGGCAGAGCCAGCCAGGACTTACCAACGCGAAGCTGGCCGACTTCGGGGCTGAGGCGGTTTTCCGGCGGCGGTGACGGCCTGACTCGGGGCTGAGGAGGTGTCCCGGAGGTGACGGCCTGACTCGGGGCTGAGGAGGTGTCCCAGAGGTGACAGCCTGACTCGGGGCTGAGGAGGTGTCCCAGAGGTGACGGCCTGACTCGGGGCTGAGGAGGTGTCCCAGAGGTGACGGCCTGACTCGGGGCTGAGGAGGTGTCCCGGAGGTGACGGCCTGACTCGGGGCTGAGGAGGTGTCCCGGAGGTGACGGCCTGACTCGGGGCTGAGGAGGTGTCCCAGAGGTGACAGCCTGACTCGGGGCTGAGGAGGTGTCCCAGAGGTGACGGCCTGACTCGGGGCTGAGGAGGTGTCCCAGAGGTGACGGCCTGACTCGGGGCTGAGGAGGTGTCCCAGAGGTGACGGCGGCCCGACCTCGGACGTTCGGCCGCTGGCCCAGCAGACGACATCGTTGGGAGCTCGCAGGTCACAGGTTGGTGACCTGTTTTTTCGGAGCTCCCACGGCAACAGCTTTGTCTTCTGGACTGGAGGGCGGCAGCTTCGGCAGCTTCAACCACCCCGGGCTGTGGAGTTTGAACCGGCCCGTTCGCGGAGCTCGGATTCAGCCGCGGGACTTACCAACACTCGGCGGGGAAACAACATCGGAGGCCTGGATTGCCTCAGCGCAGAGTGAGAGCAAGGAGGGAAGACACAAAGACTTAAGACTTTTGTCTTCCACCACAGTGAGGAGGTGCTTGGTGAACTCACTGTGGTGGATGTTAATTTGTGTTTATTGTGTGTTTTTTTATTTTATTAAATGTATGATTGCAAGGAACGGAATTTCGTTCAGGCCGAAAGGTCTGATTGCAAGGAACGGAATTTCGTTCAGGCCGAAAGGTCTGAATGACAATAAAGGATACTTTACTTTACTTTACTTTATGTTGGTGAATATTTGGGATTCTCTATCAATGAGCGCTGTGAAAAAAAAAAACAGACATTGATTGTTTTCGAAGTAGAGATAATTGGATATCTGGATATTGAAAGGTTATTACTTTAATCAAAGTCATGGATACCATTAAAATGAATGGGACTTACACAAACAAGGCATGAAGCTGAGGTGCCTGTTGAAATTTGCTCCCAGTCCCTCAGCTCTGTCATTCTGTGCTCTGGCACTGGACTCATATTGATCCGACTTTGGTTGCCAACTGATCTCTGCCTTCCGAGTTGCAATATATATGTGTGCTCAGATGTCAGAGACTTGGACATAGGTTCAACACAAAGCAGCAACTCACAGGTAAATGTGATCCCACTCTCGATAAATCATGCACATAGCTGTCCTGTCACAGGGTGCCTCAATTTCTGATGAATCAACAGTTTTACCAAACTTCAAGCACAGTGGTGTAGCGGTCAAGCTATAGACCCGGTTTGATCCTGACTACGGGTGCTGTCTGTACGGATGTTATACGTTCACCCTGTGACCTGCGTGGGTTTTCTCCGAGATCCACGGTTTCCTCCCACACACCAAACATGTACAGGTTTCTAGCTTGGTATTAGTGTAAATTGTCCCCAGTGTGTGTAGGGTAGTGTTAATATATTGGGTTTGCTGGTCAAACACGGACTCGGTGGGCCGAAGGGCTTGTTTTCACACTGTATCTCTAAAACTAAAACTTTACAAAGACCTAACTTTCTATCTCAGCATGCTATGAAGAGCTATGAAGAGCTAAGGGATCCTTCTGTAATTAACTTTTCAACCAGGCTGAGAGCTGAGAGAATTGTTTATATAAATCAAACAGGATACAGCTTGACCTATTTTTGTGGGATATTCTATGAACTCATGCAATGTGGGCTCACCAAGAAGCGCCTGGCAGTCTGTGTATCACAGATTGATTGCAGTTCTGGGCTATTTGATAGATCTCTGTTGGTGCTGACACATTCTTGCAACAGCTTTTTTTAAACAGGCTTTACTCGCTACTAACCTGCTTATTGATACTTGATTTCATTTTTGCCCGGTTCCAACAACCTCCTATGAACCAGAGTGAAATGAAAATGATGGCACTTATTATCAGTTAAAGAAAGAACTGCAGATGCTGGATAAACGAAGGTAGACAAAAATGCTGGAGAAACTCAGCGGGTGAGGCAGTATCTATGAAGCGTAGGAAATAGGCGACATTTCGGGTCGAGACCCTTCTTCAGACCCATATTATCAGGGTAGTATTTGACCGAGTGTAGCATCGAGGACCTTTTGGAACTGACGTCAATGGCATCAAGGAGAAACAGAGCCTCTTGGACCTGTGTTCATCATCACCAAAAAGCATAAGGAGAGCATTGTTACGCACTGTCCTAACTTGGAAAAACTACCACTGCTTCATTGACACTGGGTTCTAAATCCAGGAATGGTAAGAGTACCTTTGCTCAATGCAGTTCAGCAATATGGCTTAACATCAACTTCTCGGATGATGTAGAATGGGCATCAAGCGGAAACAGATCTCCCGACCTCTGCTCTTCACCACCAAAAAGCACAGAAGAACATTGCTTGTATGGGCAATAAATTCTGGCCTTGCTAGCGACTCCCGGATCCCAAAAGTTGAATAAATTAAACAAAAATATCCCAATAATTTCTTTGCATTCGATTCTTCCTTTAAAATGAATTGCACAGCTCACTAAAATAAGACATTCACAATTTTCCTTTCAGAGTTCGGCGTTTGGAACACAGCTCAGGAGGGTCCACTTTAAACATATGATGATTCGGGAATGTCTTAGGCACCTCAGCCTCCCTGTCCAGTTATAAACAATTCCTATGCTCTACCAGCTTCAAGACCCTCTCCTACCACCTCTTCCCACAAACCAACAATTGATCTGTCAAACATCCCACCCTTAACTAGCAAGCTCCAGGCCAGAAGGTCTTCCCTCAGTTTACGACCTATTTTTATCCCAGCTTCTCCCTCCTTTCCCGATGCAAAATCTGAAGCCAGAGTTTACTTGGTTCTTTTTTGCGCCTGCTTCTCTTTCATCTCACCTGTTGCACGACCTGAACCTAGATATAGCTGGTTCTCCTCCTGCACTCAACAATGGAAAAGTGCATGAAGGAAAGGCAGTTCAATGAGAGAGGTTGATTTAACTCCCCACAACAATTTGAACCGCATGTGAACTGCAGCATGCTGGGACAGCTCTGGAGAAGAGCATTGCCACACAATCGTACTTTAAGACACTGAGGTAAACCAATGTTGTGTAGAGGGAACAGTTGGTCTGCGGAGCCTGGTTCTGCACAAGCACAATAGGCCAGTCTGAAGAAGGGTTTCGGCCCGAAAGGTTGCCTATTTCCTTCGCTCCATAGATCCTGCCTCACCCGCTGAATTTCTCCAGCATTTTTGTCTACCCAGGCCATTCACTAATGTTAGTTTAATGTCTGGAAAAAAGCAGAGCCATAATTAAACATATTTTTATTTAATTGAAAAACAAATCAACTTAGTGTCGATTTTCTGAACTTGCGCTTCTGCGGTCTCATTCAACAAATCACATGAAACCCACAAGAATATTACATTTATCCAAGTTAAAAAATAATGCATCTCGGGTGAATATAGTGGCGTCAAAGTCCAAAGATAAGTACAGCCAAACCCTCACATCAATATAATTGACCCCTCAAATACTCCACAAGACCACGTGTGACTGATGTACGTTTTCTGCTGAGATTCCGATCCATTATTGGACTTTTCAGTAGTGTGTACAGGATTACAGTAAATGGGCAAAACATTTTACAGCTGCCCTCTTTTTTGTTTCCAGTGGCATTAGCATAACTGATAATTACAAGATGTTTAAATTAGACAATTTTGTTTTATGCTACTGTATTAAGTCAGGGTTATCAGCAATTTGTAATTTTGTAATTTTCTCTCGTCTGACAATCAAGCTGGCTGCGGTTCCCAGGTTACCTGTTGTCACCTGTGCAACTCAAATCACAGTCACGGGATTGATTCCTGAGGTATCTTTGAAACCCTTTTCTCCCCAGGATAATTTTTCTAGTTCATAGCAAAATGTTTTCGCCAAAAGCCTAATATCTCAGAGTCCTTCATTCAATGCAGATGCTCTGGCTCTAGACACAACTTCAGCATTGCTAAGCCACTTGATATGCGGTTTGACTGTAGCAGCAACATGTAGAATTTGTCATTTCCCTGCAGTCTTGGCAGGTCTGTTTAAAGAGAGCACAAAAGTCATACAGCACATAAACTGATCCTTCCACTCACCAAATCCATTCCAGCATTTATGCACAAATACACTAATCCTATTTGCACACATTAAGACAATATACTTACTTACCTTGCCTATTTAAGAGTCTGAATGAATGCATTATAAAACCAGTGACAGTGTATGACTCCAGTACCTCCTCAAACAGCATGTTCCACTTATCATTTTTTCTCTGTGTAAAAAATGTAACCCCCAGATTACATTTAAAACTCTCTGGTCTCACCTTCAATCTAATCCCTCTTGTTTCTGATGGCCCTATCGTAGGAAAAATATTTTGACTATCTCTTCTATGATAACCTCTTGTAATTTTATGTACAGGTGACCCAAGCAATTAGTTTACCGAAAATTAACCCTTACACAATCATAAATCATTACCAAGAATTATGGGATACAGAATAAATAAAATGTTCATGAAATTTATGTAAATAAAGTAAACTCAATCAGACTTTATATCTTAGACTTCAGAAATACAGTGTGGAAACAGGCCCTTCGGCCCATCGAGTCCACGCCAACCAGTGATCACCCCTTACACTACCACCCGCCCAAACTTAATGTGGGACTTACCCAGGTCACCACACTACCTTCTCATTAAGGAAACACAAGCCATCCTATCCCGTTTGTTCCCATAACGGATTTCTTCCAATCTGGTGAATTCCCTTGTCACTCTCCCCAGCACGATAACATACTTCCTATAGTGTGGGGATCAGAATGTAACACAATGCTGCCGGTGCATGCTGAACCAGTGTTTTGTAAAGTTGTGGCATCATGTGGCATTTTATATTCATTGCCCTAACATCTGAAGTCAAACATGCCACCTGCCATCCTCGCTACCCTGTCAACATATGTTGGCTCTTTCAGGAGACTATGGATTTGTTCCTGAATGACTCTCTGTTCATCAACATTCATTAATGCCCTACCATTTACCTATTATGTCCTACCCTACTTGACTTCCTGATAATATATCCAAGTATTTTAACTAATCTAAATGTAGCCTGTAACATAGATACATAGATACATAGAAAATAGGTGCAGCAGTAGGCCATTCGGCCCTTTGAGCCAGTACTGCCATTCAATGTGATCATGGTTGATCATCCACAATTGGTACCCTGTTACTGCCTTCTCCCCATAGCCCTTGATTCCACTAGCCCTAAGAGCTCTATTTAACTCTCTTTTGAATGCATCCAGTGAATTGGCCCCCACTGCCTTCTGAGGCAGAGAATTCCACAAATTCACAACTCTCTGGGTGAAAAGGTTTTTCCTCATCTCAATGCTAAATGACCTACCCCTTATTCTTAAACTGTGTCCCCTGGTTCTGGGGACATCGGGAACATGTTTCCTGCATCTAGCGTGTCCAATCCTTTAATAATTTTATATGTTTCTATGTGATCTCCTCTCATCCTTCTAAGGTGACAGTTGAAGAAATGCTGACAAGCTCTCGCATACGCTTTTGCTGCAGTGCCAAATATTTGAAACTTATTTCAGAAGGGAAATATATATGATGGGCATTTTTCTCTGATGCAGAGTTTTAGTCTCACCCTTCGGGGGGATGCGTGTCCCCTGTCACCATCTGTGCCGAGGCCTAATGGCGGAGCTGTGTCGGTGGCCTGGTTTGGAGCTGCAGTGCTCCAGCGGCGGTGGCCCAGCTTAGAGCTGCAGTGCTCCAGCGGCGGTGGCCCAGCTTAGAGCTGCAGTGCTCCAGAGGCAGCGGCGGCCCAGCTTAGAGCTGCGGTGCTCCAATGGTGGCGGCCAAGCTTAGAGTTGCGGTGCTCCAACAGTGGCGGCGGCGGCCCAGCTTAGAGCTGCGGTGCTCCAGCGGTGGCGGCGGCCCAGCTTAGAGCTGCGGTGCTCCAGCGGTGGCGGTGGCCCAGCTTAGAGCTGCGGTGCTCCAGCGGTGGCAGCAGCCAAGATTAGATCTGTCGTGCTCCAGCGGTGGCGGCGGCCAAGATTAGAGCTGCGGTGCTCCAGCGGTGGCGGCAGCCCAGCTTAGAGCTGCGGTGCTCCAGCGGTGGCGGCGGCCCAGCTTAGAGCTGTGGTGCTCCAGCGGCGGCGGCGGCCCAGCTTAGAGCTGCGGTGCTCCAGCGGCGGCGGCGGCCCAGCTTAGAGCTGCGGTGCTCCAGCGGCGGCGGCCAAGCTTAGAGTTGCGGTGCTCCAGCGGTGGCGGCGGCCAAGCTTAGAGCTGCGGTGCTCCAGCGGCGGCGGCGGCCCAGCTTAGAGCTGCGGTGCTCCAGCGGTGGCGGCGGCCCAGCTTAGAGCTGTGGTGCTCCAGCGGCGGCGGCGGCCCAGCTTAGAGCTGTGGTGCTCCAGCGGCGGCGGCGGCAGAGGCCTGGTTTGGAGCTGCGGTGCTCCAGCGGCGGCGGCGGCCTGTTTTGGAGCTGCGGTGCTCCAGCGGCGGTCCAGCTTAGAGCTGCGGTGCTCCAGCGGCGGCAGCGGTCCAGCTTAGAGCTGCAGTGCTCCAGCGGTGGCGGCGGTCTGGCTTAGAGCTGCGGTGCTCCAGCGGCGTTGGAGGCCTGGATCGTCTCAGCGCAGAGGAAGAATTAAGAGGGATGAAGACAATGACTTAAGACTTGTGCCTTCCACCACAGTGAGGAGGTGCCTGGTGAACTTATTGTGGTGGATGTTGGATATGTTTTTATTGTGTGTTTTTTTAAATTTTTATTATATGTTATGACTGTATGGTAACAATTTCGTTCAGGCCGAAAGGTCTGAATGACAATAAAGAAATCTAATCTAATCTAATCTAAAACTGCTGGCTGGGCTACTCATGCTAAACAAAGGATGGTTTCAGTCAGAACTGACGCAAATGGGCTGGTGCCATTTTAACCTTTGCTTGTTGACTACGGCCTCCCTGGGATAATTTCCAGACAGGCCTCAAAACAAGCTGCCCCTGGCTCGTGTTGGTTCTGCAGCCTGGGTCTACACCACATCCAGTACAGGATCTGACTTGGACAAGCAGATGTACTCATTATCCTGGGTTGGCCGCACAGTCCACCATCCAATCTCACCATCCTGACTTGATCTCACTCTATGACTGTGACTCTATGGGGCATCTAGTCGCCATTGGCCAGTTGGGTCGAAGTTGCCTGTTTCCACACTCTATGACACTATGACACCGTTCAAATCTATCCCCGCAGGTCAGAACCTGATCTCACCTTCCAGTCTTGTCCTGTTCCCCACCTCCACCCAGGAAGAGATGTCTCCTCATCCTCCCAGTGTTAGCAAGGTACTGCAGAGAGGCAGATTAGCATCTGCAGCTCACTGGCTATATGTCTCCGTGGATTGTCACCTTGTAGTGGTGGGGAAGCTTGTGTGGTCCTGAGAGCGATGCCGTGTCAAATGGGATAATCAAGGACGGAGTCAAGGGAAAGAGAGCAAAGGGACAGTTAATGACCCCAGAATTAATGGGAAATAAAGCTCACAAAGGGATAGGAGTGTATGGCCAAGTGTAATAGGGATCGATGTGAAAGGTGCGATGCATAAGGAATTAAAAGTATTGTATATGAATGCGTGAAGTATAAGAAGTAAAGTAGATGAGCTTGAGGCTCAGTTAGGGGTTAGTAGATTTGACATTGTGGGGATTACTGAGACGTGGCTGCAGGAGGATCGGGCCTGGGAACTTAATATTCAGGGTTATACATCCTATAGAAAGGACAGGCAGGTGAGCTGAGGGGGGGGGGTAGCTCTGCTGGTGAGGGATGGAATTCAGTCCCTTCCGAAGGAAGACATAGGGACTGATGAGGTAGAATCACTGTGGATTAAGTTGAGGAATTGTAAAGGCAAGAAGACACTAAATGGTGTTATCTACAGCCCCCAAATAGTAGCCCGGATGTAGGGTCTAAGTTGCAGCAGGAGTTAAATCTGGCATGTACAAAGGTAATGCCACTGTGGTGATAGAGGATTTCACTATGCAGGTAGACTGGGAAAATCAGGTTGGTTCAGGATCCCAAGAACGAGCGTTTGTAGAGTGCTTCCGAGATGGATTCTTAGAGCAGCTTGTAATGGAGCCGACCAGAGAAATGGCAATTCTGGATTTAGTGTTGTCTAATGAACCAGATTTGATAAGAGAACTCGAGGTAAAGGAACCATTTGGAGGTAGTGATCATAATATGATTAGTTTTAATCTGCAATTTGAGAAGGAGAAGATAAAATCGGAAGTGTAAGTGATACAGTTGAACAAAGGGGACTATGAAGGCATGAGAGAGGAGCTGGCCAAAGTAGACTGGAAAGGGATTCTAGCAGGAATGACGGTGAACAGCAATGGCAGGAATTTCTGGGCATAATCCAGAAGAAAGATTCTAAGGGGAGTAGGAGGCAACCGTGGCTGACAAGAGAAGTTAGGGATAGAATTAAACTAAAAGAAAAGATGTATAACACAGCAAAGTGTAGCCGGAAGCCAGAGGATTGGGAAACTTTCATAGGACAACAGAAGGAAACAAAACAGGCAATATGGGCTGAAAAGATGAAGTACGAGGGGAAGCTGGCCAGGAACATAAAGAAGGACAGTAAAAGCTTCTTTAGATATGTTAAGGGAAAAGAGTAGCAAAGTCAAATGTGGGTTCCTTGAAGGGAGACACGGGTGACATTATTATGGGTAACAAGGAAATGGCAGATGAGTTGAACAGGTACTTCGGATCTGTCTTCACTAAGGAAGACACAAACAATCATCCCACAAATGGCCTTCATAACAAGATGATTTCAGTATAGCAGTAAAGAGGTTCTTCTGCAGTTGTGTAGGGCTCTGGTAAGACAACGTCTGGAGTATTGTGTACAGTTTTCATGACCTAATTTGAGGAAGAACATCCTTGTGATTGAGGCAGTGCAGCATAGGTTCACGAGATTGATCCCTGGGATGGCGGGACTGTCATAGGAGGAAAGATTGAAAAGACTAGGCTTGTATTCAGTGTAGTTTAGAAGGATGAGGGGAGATCTTATAGAAACAAATACAATTATAAAAGGACAAGCTAGATGCAGGAAAAATGTTCCCAATGTTGGGCGAGTCCAGAACCAGGGGCCACAGTCTTAGAAAAAGAGGAGGCCATTTAAGACTGAGGTGAGAAAAAAAAAATTCACCCAGAGAGTTGTGAATTTGTGGAATTCCCTGCACAGAGGGCAGTGGAGGCCAAGTCACTGGATGGATTTAAGAGAGAGTTAGATAGAGCTCTAGGGGCTAGTGGAATCAAGGGATATGGGGAGAAGGCAGGCACGGGTTATTGATTGGGGACGATCAGCCATGATCGCAATGAATGGCGGTGCTAGCTCTAAGGGCCGAATGGCCTCCTCCTGCACCTATTTTCTATGTTTCTATGATTCTTTGTCTGAAGCTATGCTTCTGGTAGAGTCACTCATGGCGGTACGGTCGAGGGGGGAGTCTCTGACAAAGAGTAATCCAACCAAGACCTCAATGGTGGAACAGACGTAGGATGATGGCTGACTTTAGTGGAGCTTCACAACGGCTGGGAAGGCGGATGAAGGCTGCAGCAGAAAAGGGTCCCTGGTCGACTTGGATTCCATGCCTCTGGATTCTGACCCAGATCTGTCAAGGACCGTGTGGTGGCTGTCTGTGCACCAGTCTCCCCACGTTAAACAAAGTCACACACAGGCGTCCTCCATTAGAGAACAGTCATACTCATTTCGAGTGACCACCGATGATGATTTGTCACAAGATTGCAAACTACAAAAACTGGTCTTTAGCTTCTAGCTGCTAACATGTCAGGTCAACCAACTCTGTGACTATTTCATGGATACAAAAAACTGCAGTAAATCAGCGGGTCAGACAGCATCCATGGAGAAAATAAATAGGCGTCATCGAGACCCTTCTGCGGACTGAGAGTCAGAGGAGAGGGTAACGAGAGATACGAAAGGGTACATACGTAGAACAAATGGATGAAAGATATGCAGGAGGACAAATCAAAACCAGCATCTATGATCACGGAAAGGTGGAGCCCACAATAGTCCATTGTTGGCTGTGGGGATGGTGATAACGTGTGATACAAACAGTGAAACTCAGCAGGATGACAGTGAATCTAATATGACAACTAGGGTGGGGAGGGAGAGGGATTGGTCAGGTTCAAGATTACTCTTTATTTTTGCTTTGCAAACTATACTATTTTGTCATAGGTTTTGGATGCAACTGCATATTTAAAGATTAATGTGAGAAGTGTTATTTTTATTTTCAATTTTTTGGCCCAGATTTTCTGAAAATTAATGATTTTTCTTTTTCCACGGCCTGAAAATTACTCTTGTGCTATAAATGCGTGAAATATGCTGAGGAAGTATTCTCCTGCATTTCTTCATGTGGAATTTCAAAGGGATCCACATAAAAGTTTATTATCAACGATGGGAGCATGAAATTTGGATAGGAAGTTGAATGTAAGTTATGGGAATAAAAGATATATTTTCCTGATCTGTTGGAAATGATGAAGGGATTGATTCTGCAACTTTGACTTAGCATTTGACTTTCTGCAGTGTTGAATTACAGAAACAACGGGTAAGTGGACAATGCAGGTGAAATGTAATGAGGACAATTACTAGATGATTCATTTTAGATCGGGTGGCATGGTGGTGCAGCAGTAGAGTTGCTGCCTTACCGCACCAGAGACTCGTGTTCGATGCTGAGTACAGGTGCTGTCTGTACGGACTTTGTACATTCTCCCGACGACAATAGAGTGGGTTTCCTTCGGGTGGTCTGGTTTCCTTCCACACTCCAAAGATGAACAGGACTCGGTGGGCCAAAGGGCCTGTTTCTGCGCTGTATCCCTAAACTAAACTAAACTAAAAAGAAAATAGATGAAGCAGTTTCAAAAAGGCTAGAATTAGAGAGCTGTAATGGAGTAGAAAGGTTGAGAAGCACCCCCCTCCCGTACCACCCCACCCAACCCAACTCCACCCCCAAACACATAAAACATTGAAAGCAAGCAAACATGTAGATTGATAAAGATTTGTGAAAAGTTTAATCTTTGTTTCAAGAGAAGTTTGAGTTGTGCAGAGCAGTGTTCAAAACTCATTTAATACATTGCATTTGGTTTGTGGAATTCAATACAATCCAATATAATACAATACAATAATACTTTATTAGTCAAGTATGTTTTGCAACATACGAGGAATTTCATTTGCCAAGTCAGTCATACAAATAAAAAGCAACAGATCACACAAAATACATTTTAACATAAACATCCACCACAGTGACTCCTCCACATTTCTCACTGTGATGGAAGGCGAACAAAAGTTCAATCTGTTCCCTTCTTTGTTCTCCCGAGGTCGGGGGCCTTGAGTCTTCTGTTGACGGGACGATCTTGACTACTGTAGCCGGCGGCATTTCGGCCCTCCATGTTGGGTCCACATCCCGCAGTGGGGCTTAAAGTCAGTCCCGAGCAATGCCTCCACATCCAGATGTTTGGCCGCAGAGCGACTGGAGATACGATCCGGAAAACAATCACATCTCCGGCAAGGAAAGAGATTGAAAAAATGTTTCCTCCAACCCCAAACCCCTCCCCCCACAAAAAACAAACCGGAGAACATTTACACAAACTTCTAAACATATTAAAAATAACAAAAAAAGATGAAAAAGCAGACTGTTGGTGGAGTTGCCAATCGTGCAGCGCCCCTGGTGGTCTCATCGTGGTATGGAAGGGTGTTCTTTCCTTTTAAAGTGGGCTAATTTCCAGAACGGTGCCTCAGTTAAGATGGATGAAGTATGAGAACCTGGCTCGTAACTGTGATATCAAAAATAGTCAAGATCTGTTCAAATACTTGCAGATCTGTTCAAATATTTAAAGAGTTTTCTAAGGTACATTCCGATAAATTATTTTGCCTGATGGAGAGATCAAAAACATGATCCTAAAATGAGAGGAAGGTTATTTTGGAGGAAAATCAGGCAGCACTTTTCCACATGACGGAGGATGAAAATTTATCTTCCTAAACGCTGCGAAAACTGGGACACTTGGAACTTTCATGACTAAGACAGAAATACTTTCAATCGGGATATATATTTATTGACTATAGCTCCACCATGTGCAGGTGTAACTCAGCGGATCAGGCAGCATCTCTGGAGAGAAAGGATGGGTAATGTTTCGGGTCAGAACCCATCTTCAGATTGCTAAAGGTTCAGTCTGAAGATTAGTTCCGACCCAAAATGTCACCCATCCTTTTTCTCCAGAGATGCTGCCTTACTCGCTGTTACTCCAGCACTTTATGTCTATCTTTGTAACATGGTGTCAGGACAATATCTGTTCCCTCAATGTCAGCAAGATGAAGGAGCTAGTTGTAAGTTTCACAAAACAAGGCGTACATGCTCCAACTAGCATCAATGGTGTTGAAGTGGAAAGGATTGAGAGCTTCAAGTTCCTTGACATTAATATTATCACTATCCTTTCGTGGACCCACCATATTGATGTGACATCAAGAAGGCTCACCAATGCCTCTTCTTCATTAGGAGACTGAAGAAATTTGGCATGTCTCCAATGACTTACAAACTTGTACAGATGCATCAGAGAAAGCATATTGTCAGTTTGCATCAGAGTTTGGCTTGGGAATAGCTTTGCCAAAGATCGTAAGAAACTGCACTGTAAATGTAGCCCAGTGCGTCACACTTACCAGACTCCCCATGTTTAACCACCATCTGCACTTCATGTTTCCTCAAAAACAGCCAACATATTCAATGATTCCTACCCAAGCCATTCTTTCTTCTTCCTGCTCCTGTCGGGCAAAAGATACAGAAGTTTGAAAGTGCATGCCACCAGCTTCTTACCCCGTTATCAGGAAACCATCAGCTTGGATACTGTCCGATTCCCCTTTACTCCATTGCGGCCATTGGACTTTGTCGAAGGAACTATGGCACTACAACTTATGGCTAAATACTATATTCTGCACTCTGTATCTTTGACTTTGCTCTACCTATTGCATTTGAATTTGATGTGATTGTATTTATGTATTGTATTATTTGATCTGATTGGATAACATGCAGAACAATGTGTTTCTCTGTTGATACAAATTTCTTGAGTAAGTCAGCAGGTCAGGTAGCATTTCTGGAGAAAAAGGGACAGGTGACATTTCGGGTTGGGATCCTTCTTCAGATTGAAGTAAAGGGGAGGAAACTGGAGATAAGAAAATGCCAGAACAAAGCAGGGCCAGCAACAGATGACCAAGGAAGGGTGGAGCCCATAATGGCCTAGTTTTGGCTGGGGAAGAGGTTATAACAAAGGGATACAGTTAGAGGTTACCTAAAATTGGAGAATTCACTTTATCAATGGAAGAGGCCCAGGACAGAAATATCTCCATGGTCTTCAGAGATGTTGCCTGACTTGCTGAGTTACTCCAGCACTTTGTGTCCTTTTGTATATTCACCAGCATCTGCAGTTCCTTATTTCTAAAGCTTTTCACTCTACCTTAGCACACATGACCATAATAAAGCTAAACCTAATCCTAATTTTAAATAAATTAAACATTTCCTTGTGGAGTTGAGGAATTTCATTTTGGAGTCACGTGAGTGACTTCGTGAAGACCCCGCCAGGCACGAATGCGAGACATATCGTCGACCGCATGTGAGCGACAGGCAGTGAGGAGCACTGAGTACTCAAGGCCGCTTCGGCACTGAATGCGGACCGCGGGATGCGGGCAGTCAGCGGCGGCAGCAAAGATTGGAGTCAGACAAGCCCGTTGACCCACAGGGTCCGGGCTCACAAACCTGCCGGTCGGAGGGACGGCAGAGGCAGCCCGACTCTACACCACAGACCGCAGAACACCACAGACTGTCGGCATGGAAGAAGGAGTGGGGCTTGCAGGCTAGCCGTTCAAAGTTAGTAACGGCAGAGCAGCAGCCCCGGCAAGGACACTGTGGGCTGATGGCTTTACTTCGCACCGGACCCGGTTCGCAGTTAGCGACGGCGCAGTGACAGCCCCGACTTCATTTTCTACACCGGGCAGGTTGAGCAGCTCGTTGATCTGGTAGGGTCCGGGCTCACACTCGCCGTTCGCAGGTAGTGACGGCAGAGCGGCAGCCTGAATCTACACCACAGCCCGCAGGGTCACCACGGGCTGACGGCAGCACTACCCGGAAGTTGGTCCAGGCTCGGAGACTGCCATTCACGGGTAGCGAAGGCAGAGCAGGAACTCTGCCTCAATGCCGCAGGCCGCAAGAATTCCGCGGACTGACGGTTATGCTACCCTATAGAGGTAGTAGACAGAGCCGGGGCCCCGACTCACACACAGGCGGGAGCCTTGCCGTTAGCGGCAGTCTATGTCCCACATGAGAGTCTGGTCATCATTGGAGCTGGGGGGGGGGGGGGGGGGGGGGGGGAGAGTGCGCTCCTCCACTGGAAGCTTCATAAAGACCCTCAGGTAAGATACTAACCTTGAGTTGTTTAGCTTCTGTACTAGACTTTGCTTAAATAACGATGGATGGGAGACCAGAATGAAGGCATCGAAACATGCCTCCAAGGGCTATGGGACTTCGGATGGGAGTCAGCGCCCACTATTCCCGGAGCTGCCCGCAACACCGGCAGTCCCCGCTCCATGGGCTGGGATAAGAACACGGAAACCGGGGAGCCCTGCGCAGCCAGGACCTGATTCTCCACCACGGCTGCCCATGGAGCCGCAAAGTGGTAGGAGAACCGCGTGGGAGCAGGGTAGGCAAGACCCTGACTCCCTACCACTGTCACCTAAGCATAGTGACAGTGGAGCAAAGGTGCGTAAACGTATGACCCGGTCGGCGGCACGTTCTGTCTCCCCTATTATGCAGGTCACTAGACGGCAGACCAGGGGAAGAACCGCACAACAGTCGGTGAGCCCCGCTGTAGCAGCCGGTGTCGACTTGCCACCTGAGCAGTCCGCCAGATCGTGGACCAGTGAGGGATCGAGGCCTGAGTCTGGGAGCCCCGCAGCTGCGGCCGGCACAGACTCACCACCGGTGGAGTGTCATCTCGGTCACCGCACCCTGCTTTAGCGGCTGGACGTGACCGAACGTCGCCTTAGTCCCAGTGGAGGACAGGCGGGAAGCCCACGCGGATGTCGGGTTACCACGCTTCGGCGACAAGGACTGACTCACCACTGCTCATGTCTTCCAGACAGGCAGGCCGCCACCGTCCGGAAGACTGCGGACCAGTGGCACGTCCGCGTGGGAGTCGCTAAGCCCCGCTGGAGCGGCAGGCAGTGACATCCTGTCTAGGCACCCATAGTCATCACCTCGACGAGGTGCGGGCCGATGACAGAAGCCTCAGTAGTTCAGGAGAACCTGTGGAAGTCGACTTGTCGTCCACAGATGCGGTGGCGGTCGCACGGCACGGATGGAGCGCATGAGTAGCGTATCCTAGAGCACAATCTCTGCAGCTGGACCAGATGTCCTCCAGTCCAGGAGACATGCGGCTGGGCCACCCAGCATGTCCCCGTCATCAGTGGGGAATGCCACGGATCAGCAGCTGGCTGACATGTAAGAAGGGTTGGAGCAGGAACCTACAGTACCTGAGAAAACCCAGGAGGAACTGCTGAATGTGGTCTCCAAGTTTGCCCAGCCGAAGCACTCAGGTCAGCCTTTGCAGCCCAAACCAGTGGCCAGCACAGACTACCTCACCACACACGAGCTGCAGGAACAGGTCCTTACCGAGGCGATCAACAAATACAAGGCCCAAACAATTGCATATCATTGAATGTACCGACAGTCAACACGCCCATCTGGGGCAACATCAGTCCGGGGATAAGAGCACAGGAGCTGAAGTTACAAAAGATCCTGAAATTGCTGACGTCGGGGATTACTGCCTTTGCCAGGTTGGTTGACGGTATGGAAATGACGGCAGAGTAGGAGGATGCTCTTGATATTAGTCATGAAGTTAACGCTTCCCGGAGTATCGCCATTAAACTGACTCCAAACCCCATATTTGCGGGGTTGTACAAGGCATCTGCGACGCCACCACCGAGACAGCTGTTCGGTGAGGATCTGCCCAAACAGGTCTAGGACCTGGATTAGGAGGCGAAGGCAGTCGGGTTGATGAACCCACCTCCCTCCAGCAGCAGTGCGCAGGCAAATCGCCATATGTAAGACCTCGGGGGCCACCTGAAAGACCAGTAAGGACCTACATGCTGGAAGCACCTCAACACAATTCAACGGAACACCAGGAACCAGAACGTCAGGCCCACCGGTAACCATGGAGGTAAGGGGGTCTGGTTCTCTTGGAAGTGCTGCATGTATAACCTCACAAGTAGGAGAGAGGTTACATACATTCTGGGATGCATGGGTCTGATTGTCACTATCCCAGGGAACAAAGCAATAGACATAATAGAGGCATATAACAGCCTTGCTTGCGCCAGGAAACCGACTATTAGTCATGCTGCTAAGGTAATTGGTAAACTTGTAGCTACAGTCTAGCTACATAATTGGGCCGTTACACTATCAAGCTTGCAAAGAGCAAAATCTCGGCATTAAAAGTGAATGCTGGACCTTTTTTTACGGGCCTATGCAGCCGCCAATCAAGGCATAAATTGAGCTACAATGGTGGATTAGCAATGTTTGTGATTGTTAAATCCCATCATTACATCAAACCCATTAGTCGTGTTACAAACCGACGCAAGCACCCAGGGCTGGGGAGCTACCGACACCATTTCAAGTGGGGTGGTAGATGGGATTTGCACAAGTCTTTTTTTCTTCAATCACAAGGTATAAACTGTTTAGAAATGCTGGGAGCATGTCACGGGCTGCGGGCTTAGTGCGCTAATCTGCAGCATACGCATGTCCGTCTTCAAAAGGTTTAAATAATACCACTGAGGTGGCATATTTAAACCTTATCGGTGGTATCAAGTCAATATATTGTGATGAATTGGAAAAAATTAATTTGACTCTGGTGGATTGAAAGAAATATTTGGATATCAGCTACATACCTTCTGGTTAAGCTCAATACAGTGGTGGACACCAGGTCACAAGTATTTAATAACGACATCAAGTGGATGTTGAGCCTCCAAATATTTGCTAAAATTATAGCCTAATATGGAACACCAGATATCGACCTCCTTGCGTCCAGGTTGAACCATTAGATACCAACATATGTATCTTGAGAACCAGATCCTGGGGCAGTGGCGATGGACAAGTTCTCGCTACATTGGGGGAAATGGGTCTTTACTATGCTTTCCCCATTCTGCTTCATCAGTCAGGTGTTTCAGAAAATGGAACCAGATTCTGCAACATAAAGGACCATGGACGTCATACAGCATCTTGCAGAGAGAGTCCACTAGGAAGCAGTACCTCACCTACATAAGGATATGGGAGGTTTCTGTAGTCAGACCAAGACCACCTACATATCTGCTACGATCTCCAATGTGCTGGAATCCTCATGGGTCTTCATTATGATGAGTCCCTCAGTTACAGTACCGTATACAGTGCCAGGAGTGCACTGTCATCCTATCTCAACATTGGAGTGGGATCTCAGCAGCTGGTATCCAAACTATGAGGGGTATGTTCTATCCATCCCTCCCCGACCACGATATTATATTACCTGAGATATAGGTGGTGGTGTTGACCCTACTCAGGAGCTGGTCAGCTATGACGGATTTACCACTGGACTTACTCACCTTCAAAGTGGTGATGGTAATGGCACTGAACACAGCACAACGTGGGTCCAGACTCTACAGGAATTATACCTGGATAGAATGATCAACCCATAATAAAGTAACTTCTTTATAGAAGAGTTGCTTAAACTACACAGACCTGTGACTACAGGTCTGAATATGGCCATCAGGAATATGGAGACGGATCTGTTATCAGCCATGGAAACCCATGTCACAGGGTGATGGTGCAGACTATCTCCAGATGGCTCACGGTGGTATTCGGTGCAGCAGGTAAGACACTAACATTTTAAAATGTCATTCTATCAGGGCTGCATCCACATCAGTGGCGAGGACCATGGAGGTGTTCATGGATCATGTCCTCGCAATAGCGGGCTGGGCCAGTGTAACTACATTTCAGCGGTTTTATAACAAACTTGTGGCCGCTCCCGCAACGTTTGCGGAGTCAGTTTTAAGTGCTGTTCCCTAAACGTTTGTCCCCGAGTTCAGGGGTTTATTGTTGTAGTAACAAAAATGTTATTATTTTTCAGCTTGTTCAAGTCTGAAATACGTTAACATACTTCCTCCATCAGTATTACGGCAGTGTGTGAGCATGGACTCACGTGACTCCGAAATGAAATAGTAAGATTAAATGAGAACTTACCAGTTTGAAGTTTGATCTTTATTTTATGAGGAGTTGCGGTGAGGGATTTCGTGCCCTCCGCTCCAACCCCTCTACTATAAGGTCAGCTGGTAAATAGAGTCTCTTCAATCTTACTATATTAGTTCATTTCTGGGTAGATCTGTGATTCCACTCCGCTGCTTTGAAGAATGTCGCGCATGCGTGACTGGCGGGGTCTTCACAAAATCCCTCATCGCACCTCCTCATAAAATAAAGATCAAACTTCAAACTGGTAAGTTCTCATTTAATCTTACTATTATTCATGATCTCCTGGAAAGGCAGAATGGATCAATAGTCTTAATGACTTATTCCTGTTCCTATGTTATTATGTTTAATGGAATGTCTAAACCATTTATTTGATGTAGGGTAATGGATTGCATTAAGGTAGTAGTTGAGCAAATAGGTATGCGTGTTCACCTCCATGTTTATATAACTTGCACCTAAATATTAGAGTTACTGTACTGAATAATAAATTCAGATGCAAACCATAAAAACATATTTTCAAATAACTCCCACATAGGCTTTGGCTGTTGAATAGTTTCAGTTTACAATGAACACCTTGGAGTGATATGTGCGTTTGTGTCAGTAATATTACCATTACTTCATGGCAGGTAGAACATAAATAGGAGCTGTCTTCAATGTTGTCAGTGTAACTCCACTGCTGAGCCCTGACATCCCATAATGACTGTATGACACGGTGGTGCAAGAAACAGATGCTTCATGGCACTAAATCTTTAGAATCTGAATCTTACCAAGGCATCTGTTGACCAGCAACTGAAATAAGGAACCTGGAAGAAATTACATCCTTGTTGCCCAATTCAATATGTTTTGCAGAGACTTCAAATGAAGGCTGGTTCCTTGAAATTACATTGATTATAGCTATGGCAGATTGCACATAAAAGTGATTTAACTTGGATTAGATTCTGGATGAAACTGTGCTCATAAGGAAACTGGAGCAGGCACTCTAATGCAAGCTATTCATGTTAGCAAGTCTGACAAGTCTATTTCCCTAGCATCAGATGTATGTCTAATTATGTAATTATTTACAAAATGTTTTGCCATTAACAATATCTAAAGGAGTTTTATGGGGGCAACCTACATCCTCTTTCGATGGTCGCAATATAATCAGAAGCAAATTACGCTTTTGCGGTTCTTTTATGGGAGTCTACCGATATCAAGCAATTGACTGGGAAGTTTCAAAACGCACTGTAGGCTGTTCAAACACCTTAAATAGCCCACTTGGTCTACACTTGAACCAACTCTCCAGCTCTGCTGTAGGATTTTCATTGGTAATATTACTTACCTGTTCCTACTAGCTCCATGTTATCATATCTTCAGATTCACTCCCAACACACTTTACAGGGGCCAATTAGCCTCCAAACCCACGCATCTTTGGGACATCTCTGACATTAATGCCCATCTGCGAGGTCTTTCTACAGATCAGCCAATTTGTTTTTTTTCTCTCCCTCTCTTTCTCTTTCTCTTTCTCTCTAAATGCCAATAGACAATAGACAATAGGTGCAGGAGTAGGCCATTCGGCCCTTCGAACCAACACCGCCATTCAATGTGATCATGGCTGATTATCCCCAATCAGTATCCCGTTCCTGCCTTCTCCCCATATCCCATGACTCCACTATTTTTAAGAGCCCTATCTAGCTCGCTCTTGAAAGCATCCAGAGAACCTGCCTCCACCGCCCTCTGAGGCAGAGAATTCCACAGACTCACCATTCTCTGTGAGAAAAAGTGTTTCCTCGTCTCCGTTCTAAATGGCTTACTACTTATTCTTAAACAATGTACTGATTCTGGACTCCCCCAACATCGGGAACATGTTTCCTGCCTCTAGCGTGTCCAAACCCTTAACAATATTATATGTTTCAATGAGATACCCTCTCATCCTTCTAAACTCCAGAGTGTACAAGCCCAGCTGCTCCATTCTCTCAGCATATGACAGTCCCGCCATCCCGGGAATTAGCCTTGTAAACCTATTCTGCACTCCCTCAACAGCAAGAATGTCCTTCTTCAAATTAAAGGAGAAAAACTGCACACAATACTCCAGGTGTGGTCTCACTAGGGCTCTGTACAACTGCAGAAGGATATCTTTGCTCCTATATTCGATTCCTCTTGTTATAAAGGCCAACATGCCATTCGCTTTCTTCACTGCCTGCTGTACCTGCATGCTTACTTTCATAGACTGATGAACAAGGATGCCCTCATTAATCTGTCGAGCAGATGGGTTCAATAACTGTAGTTCCATGACAGCTCTGGACCCAGAATATCTGATACTCACTTTATTCTGTTCCACCCTCCCTGACCTACTCTGAAATCTGATTCCCCCTGTCCAATTTCCGGTAAATGGGCCATACCCCGGAATGTTAGCTGGTTATTTTTCCACGGATACTGGCTGACTTGCTGACTGTTCCCGACATCCCAAGTTGTCCGTGTAAATTGTACCAGTGTGTTGGGAGTGAATGCAAAAATGGGATACCATAGAGCAAATATGAACGGGTGATCAATGGTTGGTGTGGACTCAGTTGGTCAAAGAGCCTGTTTCCATGCTTTTAAATCAATCAACCCATCAATCAGATCAGTAGTGTCAGTGAAGACTGAAAAACTAAACTAAACTATAAAAGTTTTCATTGTTAAAGATTTTTTTCAGGCTCAAATTGAAATGCTGCAGGAAGATGTTCGGTCCTAGGCTGCTCAATCCACCGAATTCAAAGTCAGTGTAGCTTTCAGCTTGCAAGCCACAGGTTCACTAACTTGTGCCATTGGAGAGGTCACGCCGTTAGTGTATTTCCGGAAAAGGTATCTCTTCTCCTTTGATTTCAGTGAGGAGCAAGTGGTATCTTGAAAACTGGGAAGTCCTGGCATTAATGACTTCCCACATTAATGATTATACATAACTGACCATAAAAGCTCCCATCAATAACCTGACCATATCCCCAGCAGAAAGAATTTCCACTCCGTACATGAGCAGTTAATTGTGGACCATTAGATATTTCCTCAAGATTCAAGATTCAAGAGAGTTTATTGTCATGTGTCTGTGATAGGACAATGAAATTCTTACTTTGCTTCAGCACAAGAGAACATAGTAGGCATGACTACAGAACAGATCAGTATGTCCATATGTGACCAGAGTGTCCTGATGATGATTCCATGTTCCACAGAGGACACAGTCTCAACAACACTGAACCTCGTACTGCCACACCTTGATCGGAAAAATACTTATGCCAGGATCCTCTTCATAGACTTCAGCTCTGCTTTTAACACAATCATTCCGCAGCAGCTGGTGGAGAAGTTGGAGTTATTGGGGGTTGATGCTGGCACATGTAACTGGGTCCTGAACTTTCTATTGCAACGGCAGCAGACAGTCAGGGTGGGCAGTAGGACATCAAAAACCATAGCCATGAGCACTGGCTCGCCCCAAGGCTGTGTCCTAACCCCCTGCTGTTTAGTCTGCTTACACACGACTGTACTGCTAGACTCAACAACAACTTCATCAACAAGTTCACTGATGACACAACAGTGGTGGGTCTCATCAGTGACAATGATGAGGTGGCGTACAGGATGGAGGTGGAGCTGCTCACAGGATGGTGCAAATCCCACAACCTCATTGTCAACGTGGGAAAAACGAAGGAGATGGCGGTTGACTTCAGGAGGGCGGGAAAACAATGCCATACACCTCTGCACATCGATGGAGCTGATGTGGAAAGGGTCAGCAGTGTGAAGTTCTTAGGACTCCACCTGTCAGATGACCTGACGTCCACGACCAACACCACAGCACTGGTCAAGAGAGCCCAGCAGCGACTACACCCTCTCCGTAGACTTCGGAAAGCAGGTCTCCCCACTGCACACCTACGAACATTTTATAGGGGGACAATCGAGAGCACATTAACCTACAGCATCACTTCCTAGTTCGGGAGCTGCAAGGCGTACGAACGGCACCAACTGGACAGGATTGTGAAGACCGCCAGCAGGATTATTGGTGCTCCACTCCCTTTCCTGCTGGACATATACAGGAAGAGATGTATTAGCAGAGCCATCTCCATCATCAAAGACCCCTACCACCCATCGCATCACATATTCTCCATCCTGCCAACTGGGAAGAGGTACAGGAGCATCAGCTGCAAAACCAGCAGGATGCTCCTCAGCTTCTTCCCGCAGGCTATAAGACTGATAAACGGACTTTGCCCCCTGCCAAAGTATCGCGCACCTACCACCAACCTGGACACACTGAAGCAGAGCCATTGTCGTGCCGCTGCCGATTGGAACTCATGATATATGTATTTTTATTTTTATTTCTATTTATTTTTTACCGCACACTGAATGGACACTGGTTGAGCAACGTTTTTTCGTTTCCTTTTGGGTATGTAAGTACTCAGGAAAAATGATAATAAAGATATACAATACAATACCATACAATGTTTCTGGAAAGTTCACAAGTCATAAGTGCAGAAATAGGTCATTCGGCCCTTCGAGTTTACTCTGCCATTCAACAATGTTGATCTGTCTTTCTCTCTCAACCGCATTCTCCTGCCTCCCTCCATTACCTTTGAAACCCGTACTAATCAAGAACCTGTCAATCTCAGCTTCAAAAATGCCCAATAACTTGGCCTTCACAGCCATCTGTGGCAATGAATTTCACACATTCATCACCCTCTGGCTAAAGAAATTCCTCATCAACTCCAGCTAAAGGTACACATGTTACAGAGACCATGCTGCCAGACATCTTCCACACACAGTACCATTTGGATTAATGTAACCTGGAGGACCTAGACCACTTTTAGTTATCTGGCTCTCCCACCAATTTACACTCCTGTCATGAACATCAAAGCACTAAGATAGACACAAAACGCTGGAGTAACACAGCGGGTCAGGCAGCATCACTGGAAAAAAGGAATGGAAGTGTCCAGCCAGAAATGTAATTTATTCCTTTTCTCCAGAGATATTGCCTGACCCACTGAGTTAATCCAACTTTATGTGTCTATCTTTGGTGTAAACCGGAATCTGCATTTTCTTCTTAAACATCTAGACATTGATACAATGGGAGTTACACAGGCAACAGACTTGTTGAGGAAAATTCTATTGGTCTTCTGCAATGAGATGATGCTGCGTGCATTGGTCTTAGGGTTCTCGGAAACACCTGCCCAGAATGCAAGGGTTTTCATCGGTTTGTGCTGCATAAACTAGCCAGCAGAAGACAGCTGCCCATGACAGTGTCCAGAGCCTGAGAACAATAGAGGACCTGCAAAGTCACAAGAAAGACACCAGCAGCTTCATCTCCCAGCAGACCAAAGGAGTCGAGGCATTGAATGCATGGAGTATATTGGGTATTCCAACAAAGAGAACACTTCTATGGGGGTCCAGATAAGCGATAATCATTGATCTAGACAAAATTACTATTTCCACACTCCAATCTTTAACATTAACAGTTCATCAGTGATCAGTCCAGAGTACACATAATAATTCATTGTATCCTCCTTTGCAACAATTTATTGCCCCAATCATAAAATATCATTACGTGACTCTCTGAAGATAGACACAATATGCTGGAGTAACTCAGGGGGTCAGGCAGTATCTCAGGGGAAAAGGAATACACTGTAAATGGCTCGATTGTAATCATGAATTGTTTTTCCGCTGACTGATTAGCACACAACAAAATCTTTTCACTGAACCTCAGTGCACATGACAATAAACTAAACTGAACTGAAACGAGGTGACATTTCAGGTGAGACTCTTCTTCAGACCCAAACCCAAACGTCTGGACCCGAAACATACCTATTCCTTTTTTCCAGAGGTCATACCTGACCCACTGAATTCCTCCAGCGTTTTATGTCTATCTTTGGTGTAAACCACCAACGCCAGTTCCTTCCTACACAAATGACTCTCTGATCCATCCACTGCAATTGCTCACGACTGTATATTATGTGAATGTAAATTTTGTATTGGTCAATTGACTGGAGATTACAACACCTGGCAGACACTGCTGGAGCTACCTCCTGAATCCTCATCCTAAAATGACCGTTGTGGGTCTCTTGGTACCTCACTGGTACTTTCCTCCAGAGCTTTTTTATTAAATCCATAGGCTCATCTCTATAGCCTTGCTCTTCCCCACAATAGTCATGGTGTGTTTCTGCTGCCTGGCTCCATGGAGAGTGTCCCTTTAAGTGCCGGTGCTGTATTCAGATTAGTACAAATTGGTAGAAGTTACAGTATGTTCAACTGAGCTTGGTCCAATTGGCAACCATGGCTGACCTGAATTAGTGGATGTTTCTGGGTGCAAAATTAGCAGAGCTATTTCAAATGTATCTTCCATTTTTTTTTTGCATGGAAAGGGAAACTAGGAGTATTCATAGAGCACAATTTTAGGGGAACAAGAAAGAGCACAAGACCTTAAGGAAGAAGCAGCAGGAGCAGGCCATTCATCTCTTGAGCCTGCTCCATCAATAAGATCATGGATCTTCCAACTTAGCCTGTCCTCTTTCCCATATTCTCTCCATCATGCTCGAGTTTACATACTATTTGAAAAAGCTATTGGTCTTAGTTTTAAACACATTCAATGATTCAACTTTCACAGCTTTCTGGACAAAGTAAATCCAAATTATCCTTTCAGAGAATAAATTATTTATATCAGTCTTACATTGGTGCCATCTTATTCTGTGGCTTTGTTGCCTGATCCCAGAGTATCCCACTGAATCAGTGGCATAGAGGTAGAGCTACTGCCTTAAGGGCCTGTCCACAATGCGAGTTTACCCAAGAGCTCCACCGAGTTTAAAAAGCATTACGAGCCACTACAAGATGTCCACGAGCTCTGACGTACCTCTACGTACTTACCACGAGTTTGATTTTTTTTAAACTTGGGAGAGCTCTTGGGTGAACTTGCATCGTGAGACAGGCCCTTTACAGCATTAGAGGTCTGGTTCGATCCTGACTACGGATGCTGTCTGTACGGAGTTTGGACATTCTCCCCATGATCTGCGGGGTATTCTCCAAGGTCTTCAGTTTCCTCCCGCACTCCAAAGACAAACAGATTTGTAGGTTAATTGGCTTGGTATAAATGTAAAATTGTCCCTAGCGTGTGTAGGGTAGTGTTAATATGCGGGGATCGCTGGTCGGCGTGGACTCGGTGGGCTGAAGAGCCTGTTTCAAGGCTGTAACTCTAAACTGAACTAAACACTTCTTCCCGGATAGCAGGATGCAAACTATTGGGTCCTGGAATCTTATCAGACTTTATATCAGTTAGTTTTTCTGATATTAATTTACTGGTGATGGTGAAAAAGGGGGGAAATCAATTCTTCATATTACTATCTTCAGCATTTGATCTGTTGTTACACCATTGCTGGTCTGCAAGGATTGAGGAATAAACAAAATCTGCCATTTGTGTTTTACTGCACTGTATGTGGGTACTTGATCTTAATATTTCAAGATGTACTGATTATGAAATCCAGCTAAACATGTAATTGTAGGAACATTCTCTGACAACTCTGCTAATCTATTAGACAGAAGAGATAGTTAAAGCAGGTCACAAAATAATTTCTGCTATTAGTTAAAATTGCATGTGTTTCCACAACACACAAAAAAAAAATCCCCATCACTAAACATCTGAGCTAATAATGATATAATGATAGAGACTGGGCACTGAGGCCTGTGTGATCTGTGTAACCAAAGGTAACCCATTTTGACCAATGAACCTAACAATCGGAAAACAAATTGCTAAACAGGTTATCCACTTTGGTGGCATAAACAAGGGAGCAGATTATTATCTCAATGGGGTTAGGTTAGGTAAGGGGGAGGTACAGCGAGACCAGGGTGTCCTTGTACACCGGTCACTGAAAGTTGCCGTGCAGGTACAGCAGGCAGTGAAGAAAGCTAATGGAATGTTGGCCTTCATAACAAGAGGATTTCAGTATAAGAGTAAAGAGGTTCTTCTGCCGTTGTATAGGGCTCTGGTGAGACCACATCTGGAGTATTGTGTACAGATTTTGTCTCCTAATTTGAGGAAGGACATCCTTGTGATTGAGGCAGTGCAGCGTAGGTTCACGAGAATGATCCCTGGGATGGCGGGACTGTCATATGAGGAAAGACTAGGCTTGTATTCACTAGAGTTTAAAAGGATGAGGGGGATCTTATAGAAACATATAAAATTATAAAAGGACTGGACAAGCTAGATGCAGGAAAATGTTCCCAATGTTGGGTGAGTCCAGAACCAGGGGCCACAGTCTTAGAATAAATGGGAGGTTATTTAAGACTGAGGTGAGAAAAACTTTTTTACCTAGAGAGTTGTGAATGTATCGAATTCCCTGCCACAGAGGGCAGTGGAGGCCAAATCACTGGATGGATTTAAGAGAGAGTTGGATAGAGCTCTCGGGGCTAGCGGAATCAAGGGATATGGGGAGAAGGCAGGTACGGGTTATTGATAGCGGACGATCAGCCATGATCACAATGAATGGCGGTGCTGGCTCGAAGGGCCGAATGGCCTCCTCCTGCACCTATTTTCTATGTTTCTATGTTTCTATAAATGTCTGAGACTGAGGGTGAATTTCTCCTTCAAATCAGGCCAAGGATGAGAATTTGTGGAAGAAATTGGAGTTTGTCCTTTCTTTTGTACGCTAAATGACTTTTTGAGTGCAAAACGGTCTAGCATGGATGAACATCTTAGTTGGCACATTCGAGGGGCTAAAGGGCTTTTTTTTCCAAGCTGTATGACCCAATGAATGTGTTGTTAGTGTCCAATCAGCTAAGAAATGAAAAATTGGGAACATGGCAAAAAACAGGTTTAAAAAATATATAGGGTGATTCTCGGCTCGATTTGTGTGTCAAACCTTTATTGTGCAGTTCTTGGCAGGACTGAATGTCGGGATCACCACATGCATGTATGTCAGTGCTATGCTTTATCTGCAAGTGTCTCCATTACACCTGCAGGATAAGCAAACACGTACTGGCATCCTCTCCCAGGCCAACATCCCCAATATCGAGGCTCCAATTATTTCCAGCTCTCTCCAATGGGTCAGCTACAATATTCATTTGCCTGACTCCAGATACTCAAATCAGGCAATTTGAACTCCATGACAGCAAGGGGTTACCATCAGGACCAAAGACTCCATGACAAGATGTGAAAAACTTTCATTAACTTCTGTAAATCTTGTACTTTTCATAATATATGGAACAAGCTGCCAGAAGAGGTAGTTGAAGCAGGGACTATCCCAACATTTAAGAATCAGTTAGACAGGTACATGAATATGACAGGTTTGGAGAGATATGGATCAAATGCCGGCAGATGGAACTAATGTAGCCAGGACATGTTGGCTGATGTGGGCAAGTTGGGCTGAAGGGCCTGTTTCCACACTGTATTACTCTATGACTATAAATGAAAGGAGCAGAATAGGAGCCCATCAAGTCTACCCCGACATTCAATCATGGCTGATCTATCTCTCTTTCCTAACCCCATTCTCCTGCCTTCTCCCCATATCTCCTGACACCCATACTCATCATTAATCTATCTATCTCTGCCTTACAAATATCCATTGACGGCCTCCACAGCCTTCTGTGGCAATGAATTTCACAGATTCACCAGAAACCATAGAGAGGAACCATCCAGGCTGGCATTGAGAACTTCAAATGTATTCTTTTTTTTTTAATTTTATTTATTTATTTATTTATGTATTTATTTATTTATTTATTTATTTATTTATTTATTTTACAAATGCTTTTATTCAAACCAGCAAATACAAAACAGTAATCAAATGTATTCATTGGGAGTGCACTGTAGCTCAACATGATGGAATGCGTCACCTCTCAACCTGTTCACCCTTCCCACCAGGCACCTCCTACCGTGCCTGTGGATCCAACATTGATCTCAACAGCCTTCTCACAATCCAAAGAATTGAAGGGGAAACACATTTTTCTCGCTCCCAAGCAACAGCCTGAAAGTAAAGAAGTTAGTGGGCCTCACAGGAATGAACCATTTCTGGACTGTTGCCATGAGCAGGTCAGCAAATAGCTCTTCCTTCATACTTGTTACTAACACCTGCAATAAACACTTAGCCCAGAAAGCCTACTCTGTGTGGCATTCCCTCTGTTTGTGCAGCAACAGAATGATGGCAGTGTGACTGACAGAAAATAATTGACATAAAGACATAACTGACAAAAGAACCAACAGTAAGACTGACATAAATGAGGGTGGCACACTGGTGCAGCTGGTAGAGTTGCTGCCTTACAGGCCCAGAGACCCAGAGACCCAGAGATCCAGGTTCAATCCTGATCCTGGTTGCTGTGGATTCACGTTTAACCAGGAGAATACATTCTTATTTTAAAGAAGCTTGGCTGACGAATTCTGTGCTGCTCTGGTTTAATGCATGACAAATATTGCATGACATTTATTTCTAAATGGCACAGTCGGCTGTCTTCAATTACTGATATAATAATTTAAATTTAGAGTCAAATTAACATTCTTGTTTTACTATGAACACCATCCTTCATTTTAAGAACATTTTGAAATGACAGCGTGCTCTTGATTCTTGGAAAATGCATCAGAACTGAAATCAGATAATCGAGCACCGAGCCACAATTGACAATGACAATTGAATATCATGGCAGGTATAGTATTTTAATCCACAAAGGTGTAGGAGTATAAAATTGCAATTGTCACCGCAGAGAAATAGATGTTCCAGTTTATTTTGTTTCCAAAGCATTGTGTATTCTGCATAACCGTGTGTTTCAGAGAGAGGCCTCTGTGTGCATTTAATAATTATCAATATGTTTTAATATACAATAGACAATAGGTGCAGGAGTAGGCCATTCAGCCCTTCGAGCCAGCACCGCTATTTAATGTGATCATGGCTGATCATCCCCAATCAGTACCCCGTTCCTGCCTTCTCCCCATATCCTCTGACTCCGCTATCTTTAAGAGCCCTATCTAGCTGTCTCTTGAATTTATCCAGAGAATCGGCCTCCACTGCCCTCTGAGGCAGAGATTTCCACAGACTCACAACTCTCTGTGAGAAAGTGTTTCCTCGTCTCCGTTTGAAATAGCTTAACCCTTATTCTTAAACTGTGGCCCCCTGGTTCTAGACTCCCCCATCATTGGGAACATGTTTCTTGCCTCTAGCGTGTCCAAACCCATAATAATCTTATATGTTTCAATAAGATCCCCTCTCATCCTTCTAAACTCCAGAGTATACAAGCCCAGCCGCTCCATTCTCTCAGCATATGACAGTCCCGCCATCCCGGGAATTAACCTTTTAAACCTATGCTGCACACCCTCATGGGGCAAAATGGTTTGGGAGCCTTTGAAAGGAGAATGACAGATCTATGCTGGAAGTCATGGAACTCTGATAGTGCTGACACTTGTCTTCAATGTGGGTCCTCGAAACTTCTTAATACGACTTCCGGTGGCGCTATGGAGGGCTAGAGGATAACGCCAGCCAGCTCCACGAAAAAAAACTGGAAAAAACGGGGGATTAAGGGACCTACCCGCTGTCTGCTGCTTGCTGCCTGCCGTTTCTGCACCGAGTGTTGTGAGTGACGTCATCAGGCGCGCGACTAATTATGTCAACAGCACGGAGCCCTACCGACAAAGGGAAAACTCGATCCACCCGGCAGAGACAGCCAGAAGGCCAAACTGAAGCCTCGGACTCGAGTAGGACCTCCTCCCTGGAAGATGTATCCAAAAGAACAGGGAAAAAAACGGAAGGTGAGGAATTGAAAACTTTTATTTCTCAACAGATTGCTGGTTTAAAGGAAGAAATAAAGGAAGAAATAAACCAGATGAACAACCAGATGAACCAGATGAACAGCCAGATGAACACTCAGATGAATCAGATGAATAATCAACTGAAAGAATTCCAACAAGAAACACAGTTAAATATTGAAAACAAGATCAAGAAATTATCGGAAGATTTGAAGAATAAATTCACTGAAATGTTTAATGAAATGGAAAAGAAGATGGACAAAAAACTTGAAAAGGTTAAAAAAGACTTTCAAAATAGGATGAATCCTATGGAGGAAGTACTGGAACAACAGACGGCTGGTATAAAGAACCTTGAACAAATAGCTGAGACAAGTGCTTTGACTACAGCAAAGCTGATTACAGAAAATGAACGTCTAACGAACTTGCTGACTAAAACAACAGAGAAATGTATTGAGCTAGAAGGACGTCAGAGAAGACAAAATCTGAGAATTGCAGGGATTCCTGAAGGACGAGAGAAAAACGAAGATCCTCGAGAATTTATTGCAAACCTACTCCAAGGTGTTCTATCTCTGGAAGAAATGCCTTTATTAGCTCGTGCTCATAGAGTCAGCAGATGTCAGACCAGACTAAACGCCCCTCCAAGACAAATGATTATAAAGCTACAATATGACTTTGTTCTGGATGAGATTATGCGAAAAGCTTCGAGAATCAGAAACCTGATATTTGAAGGACAAAGGATCAGTATCTACCGAGATTACCCACCAGAGGTTGCCAGGAAACGGAAAGCATTTAATGAAGCTAAAAGTCTCATGAGGGGTGTGCAAAACCTGAGATATGGTTTGAATTATCCAGCTATTTTAAGAGTTACTTTTAACAACGCGGAACATTTCTTTAATACCCCAACAGCAGCATTGGAATTCGCACAGCAGTTCAAGACCTGAAAAATATCTACAAGTGAATATACTGACTCTCACTACTTTTAGAGATTTTACACGGACTCTCAACATCCTGCAAGATCTTACAAGATAATATTGGACTGGACGGAATGGACAATGTCGAATGGAATTGAGAGAAAAAACTGAATCGGAAAGCGTTATCTGGATATTAATAATTAGTCTCATCATATAACTAATATAAATAAATAACACAAATATTAAAATCACAACGCGGTATTATTATTAGTATTATTTTTACCAATTAAGATTATTCACTACTGCTAATCACTACTACTAATAATTAACAACTAATGTTTATTTAATGAATAGAGTTAAATATAGCGATGGATCTCATTTGGAGATCTTTCCTTATAACAACAATTTTTACCTTGAATTTTAGTTTTTCCTTTTGTTTTATGGTTTTTTTTCATATTCCTTTTTTTTTATATAGCCTTTACATTTTTTATGTTTAATATTACTTAGATTTTTAAATTAATTCTAGATATAGACACTTTTATATCTTTAATCAGTAGAATTTGATAAATCTCTCCCTTTTTTTTCTTTTCTGTTTTCCCCCCCTGATGAATTCTACCCCTTTTCCTTTTTTCTTTTACCCTTTTTTTCCCTTAATGTTATACCCCCGTATATACTGTAAAATATTATTATGGAATAATAATTCCTTAAACCTAGGAGCTGGTCAAGTTAATAACATCAACGACGGAAGTCGCTAGATGGATAGCCATGCTAGTATGGCTAGCACTAACTACAACTATTCTAGATGTAGTTCTTTCTATCTTTAAACACACCACTAACCTCTTAAACTATCCTTTACTCTTCTTTTATACAATCTATTGTGTTTTTCAGTTTGAATGGAGTTACACATTGGACCAATGGAGATATATTCGTGAGGGACATAAACGAGATTTAAAATTCATCTATTCAATGTTCGGGTGTAAGGTTGGGTCTGTCACGTGCTGATCTTTAGACTCTATTGTAGATCTCTATAAACTTAAAATGCAAGACTTAAAAAAGAATACGGGGAATGAGGGATTAACATTTTGTAGTTGGAATGTTAAAGGTATTAATGAACCGATAAAGAGAGGAAAAGTATTGGCACATTTAAAGGCAATTAAAGCTGATGTAATTTACATTCAAGAAACTCACTTAAAAAAAGACGCTGAATATAGGTTGAAAGCTAAATGGATAGATAAAATGTATCATTCTTCTTTTACGCATAAATCAAGAGGTGTAGCAATATTATTTCGTAAAGGTACTTTATTTAAGCATACATCAACTATAACTGATAAAGATGGTAGATACGTTATTGTGATAGGAGAATTAAACACAGAAAAAATGATTTTTGTTAATATATATGGACCAAATTTTGATAGCCCATTGTTTTTTAAGAAAGTACTTAACAATATTCCGGAATTAACACAATATAATTTGATAATTGGAGGAGATTTTAATTGCACACTAGACCCCTACTTAGATAGATCTACAAAACAAAGAAAAACTAAATCACATTCCAGTGACTTATTAAACGCATATATGCAAACGACTAACATTAAAGATGTTTGGAGAACAGAAAACCCTACTGGACGAGAATACTCTTTTTACTGGCCAGTACATAAAACTTATTCAAGAATAGATTATTTTTTGGTGGATGCAAAACTTATCTCACTTACTTATGAATCCAAATATCATAATATTATAATTTCAGATCATGCGCCATTAACATTTAAAATTAAAATAAATGGCAAAACAGAAAATTCAGGACAGTGGATATTTAACCCACAAATTTTAAAAAATAAAACTACTCAGGAATATATCACAACTCAAATTAAGATTTTTTTTTAAATAAATGATCAACCAGAAATATCTCGCTCTTTATTATGGGAAACATTCAAAGCATATCTCCGGGGAATCATGATCTCTTCACAAGTATTCCATAATAAAAAGATTCGGAAGGAACAACAAGATTTGGAAAGGGAGATTAAGTAATTAGATATACAGAATGCAACAAAACCAGATATAATGTTACACAATAAAATTACAGCATTGAAATATAAATAAAATAAAATATATACAGATCAAGTTGTAAAATTTTGTTGTAAAACATACTAAACAATTACAGTTTGAATTTGGAGACAAACCCCAAAAATTATTGGCTCGACAATTAAGGAAAATTGAAGCTGAAAAAATTATCCATAGGATTAAATCACATAACGGTGATTTGTTAATACAACCCAAAGATATTAATGAAAGATTTATGCAATATTATAAAAAACTTATACACTGCTAAAGCAACAGTAAATAAAACAGAAATAGATGCATTTTAAAAAAAATGTAACCTGAAAGGACTGGATTTACAAAATAGAGAATTACTAAATGCTGATATCTCAATAAAAGAAATCCAAGAATCTATTAAATCATTAAAAAATGGTAAAATACCGGGACCAGATGGTATAGGTTCGGAATTTTATGAAAAAATATATTTACCAGACACGTTGAATGAATCTATTATAACACTTATACCCAAAATAAATAAAGACTTGGATGAACCAGGATCATATAGAGCAATAGCTCTATTAAATACTGATCAAAAGATATTAACAAAAATACTAGCACAAAGGCTAAGTTCAGTCGTTAACGAATTAATCCATCCCGATCAAACAGGATTTATACCAAAAAGATATTCCTCATACAATCTAAGACGGTTATTTAATATTATATATTCGAAAAGAAGTGATAAAAAAGATTTAGTAGTCATTTCGCTTCACGCAGAAAAAGCTTTCGATCAAGTGGAATGGCCTTACCTATTTTCGGTTATGGAAGCTTTCAAATTGGGAGAGAAGTTTACTACTTGGATTAAATTGTTATATACAAATCCAATAGCTAGAATAACAACAAACCGAATGTTATCAACTAAATTCAGTTTATCTCGAGGTTGTAGACAAGGTTGTCCTTTATCACCTTTATTGTTTGCACTCGCAATAGAACCTCTCGACTAGAGGGTGAGATTACATCCGGAAATACATGGATATGATACTAGAGATACTAAAAATAAAATCTCCTTATATGCGGATGATGTATTACTTTATATCACTGAACCAGAAACAAGTATCCGAAATTTGTTAAAACTAATAACGGAATTCGGATCTCTCTCAGGATACAGTATTAATTGGAATAAAAGTGAACTCATGCCAATAACGGTGAATAATTTACATATATTACAACAATTCCCTTTTAAGATAACAAACGAAAATATTAAATATCTTGGGATTTTCGTTACAAAAAGATTTGACTCTTTATTTAAATTTAATTTCCCTCCATTATTGAATAAATTAAATAAGAATATTTTATACTGGAAAGGCTTACCTATTTCAATGATAGGTAAAATTAATGCAATAAAAATGATTTTTCTCCCACAATTACTATATCTATTTCAATTAATTCCGATATATCTCCCTAAAATTTTTTTCAAAAAAGTAGATTCTCTTATTACTAACTTTATCTGGGATTACAAGAGCCATAGAATAAATAAAAACCATTTATGTAAACCTAAAATAAATGGAGGATTAGCATTACCAAATCTTATGTATTATTACTGGGCAGTTAATAGTAAAAATATGAATTTTTGGCTAGAAGAAATAGATAATAAACCAAATTGGTTAAATATGGAAAAAGAAGATTGTTCTCCATTTGAAATTAGCTCTATAATATTTGCTAACACTAACGTAGCTAAGAAAATTTATAGTGAAAATCCGATAATAGAAAACGGAATCCGCATCTGGAAACAAATAAAGAAAACATTAAAACTAAAATCTATACCATTAGGTCTTACCATCGCCAATAATCTTACGTTCAAACCTTCAATGATGGATAAGGCTTTTCTACAATGGAAAAATAAAGGAATTTCTAAGATGGGTGATCTTTATAAGGAAAACTCTTTTCTCTCATTTCAAGAGTTACAACAAACTTATGGACTACACAATAAAGAATATTTTAGATATTTACAAATCAGAAATTATGTTTCTGCAAATACACAAGAACTTAGAAATAGAAAGACAGAAATCTTAGATGAATGCTTGAATAAACATCCAAATACGGAAAAAATGATATCATATATATACAATGTTTTATTGGAAAGTGATGTCCCATCAACAGAAATACATAGACAGTCTTGGGAAAATGAATTAGGCCAAATTATAAGACCAGAAATATGGGATGAAAGTTTACAACATATACATCATTGCTCGTTAAATGCTAAACATTCCCTTATACAGTTTAAAATACTACATAGATTACATTATTCCAAATCTAAATTACATAATATTTTCCCAAAAATATCCTCTATATGTGATAAATGTCAAATCTCAGAAGCAAATTTGTCACATTCATTCACTAACTGTATAAAAATTGTAAAATACTGGAATGAAATATTTAAGATAATTTCGAATGTTGTCAATATAACTTTGACTCCTGATCCAAAGTTAATAATACTTGGAATACTTGAAACTGACCAACTAATAACAATGAACCAAAGAACTTTTATCGACTATGGTTTAATAATTGGGAAAAAATTAATATTAAAATTTTGGAAAGGCCCTACATCCCCAACAATCAAAATGTGGAACATAGAAATGTTGGAGACACTTCATCTGGAGAGATTAAGGCTTGTCCTAATGGACAGGTTAGATCTCTTCAGAGGGATTTGGTCTCCATATATTAAATATTTACAGGGTCATAATGGTTCGGCACGAGGACTTGACTGAGGCCTGAATATTTGAATGGATGAAGAAATATATATAATAAATCATGAATATATCTCCAAGGACGGATTAATGATTAATATTCCATTCTCCATCAAACTTTTCACACTCTTTCTCTCTATTTTTTCATACTTTTATAAAAAAAATTAGAAAAATGTATAGAAACACATAATCTTAAATTTTCAATATCAGTACGAATATAAATATCACTAACTTTATGAAAGTATTATTAGTATCATGTATTTTCAATTATATAAAATATATAATTTTAAATTTTAAAATCAATGATAATACAAATATTATTAACAGTATGAAAATATAACGAATGTCATAAAAGTTTTACTAGTATTACGTATTTTTAATTACATAAAATTTGGTTCTACATTTCAAAATCAGTGACAATACAAATATTATCAACAGTATGAGTATATTACTAATATTATGAATGTATTACTAGTACCATGTATTCTCAATTATATAAAATATATAATCTTAAAATTTATAATCAATAATAATACAAATAATATTAATAGTACGAATATATCATTAATATCATGTATTTTCATCATTGTAAAATAATGTACTTTGTTATTATTTTGTTTCTATAATAAAAATATTTTTTAAAAAAATAAAAAAAATTTAAAAAAAAGAAACTTCTTAATACAACGGGATGCAAAATCTAAACAAGGGGCAGGCCTTACATTCGAGTTAACACATTACTATATTTTAGGCAAGATGTAGAGCTTATTAACAGCTCAAAACATTTAATGCGTCATCGCTATATTGTTCTCTGTACTTTATATTACATCACCTTTGCTTCTCATTCGTGTAGTTAACTCTGATCAATTACTGAAATATTAATTTAAAATCGGAGCTAAATGCACACCTGTGTTCAGGCCGGAAGCTTGTTTTCTTGCTTCAGACAAAGCTAGCCATTTTGTTATATTATTTATCATGATTACATATGTGCTGCAGCAAGTAAGAATTTAATTGTTCCATCTGGGACATATGACAATAAAACAGTCTTGACTCTTGACCTGTATAACAACAAAATGAGAGTCGCATTTGGACAGCGACAAATATGGAAAACCAGCAACTAATTTTTTTAAAATAGTTGTACAGAATCTTTTCCTCTCAGAGCCGATGAAAACTTGGTTTAAAATGCAGGACTTCCTCATTCCATCACTGGCATGTCAGCTTATACTTTTAAATGCACATGTCTGGAGTAGCATGTGAACCTGCACTCCCTCTAAGTCAGTGGTAAGAATGCAGACAACTGATGCACTGCTAACATATTTTAATTCAAAGATACATCAGTGGAAACAGGCCCTTCAGACTACCAATTCCATGCTGGCCGTCGATCATTCAGTCATATCTATATTTCTAAAAGTCTGATCGTGACTACTTCCTGTTGTTCTGTATATTGATTATAGATAAAACGCTACCACTCAGAGTCCCGCTCCGTTGTGCAGGATTTTTCATTGATGAAAAATAAAAGATTCATTAGTGTTTAAAAAATGTTGAGATTCTCTCTCCTAAAGGCCATGCCACTTCCGGAAGAAGAATAAAACCCGGACGTGTTGAGTGCCTCAGTCAGTCTCTGCAAGATGGGGGAGCGAGAGGGTCACGTCTCTCAGTCTCAGCTGTGAATAACACTGAACACATGTCTACTGAACTGTGAATGTGGTTTTACTGACCTTGAGTGCTCTTAATGTGGTTTGAAAATGTGGTTGGTTTGAAATAAAGCAAAGCAAATGGTGGTTGGTGGTGGTTGGATTTGAAATAAAGCACAGCAAATGGGGGTTGGTGGTGGTTGGTTTGAAATAAAGCACTGCAAATGGTTGTTGGTGGTGGTTGGTTTGAAATAAAGCACTGCAAATTGTTGTTGGTGGTGGTTGGTTTAAAATAAAGCACTGCAAATTGTGGTTGGTTTGAAATAAAGCACTGCAAATGGTTGTTGGTGGTGGTTGGTTTGAAATAAAGCACTGCAAATTGTTGTTGGTGGTGGCTGGTTTAAAATAAAGCACTGCAAATTGTGGTTGGTTTGAAATAAAGCACTGCAAATGGTTGTTGGTGGTGGTTGGTTTGAAATAAAGCATTGCAAATTGTTGTTGGTGGTGGTTGCTTTGAAATAAGGCACTGCAAATGGTGGTTGGTTTGAAATAAAGCACTGCAAATGGTGGTTGGTTTGGAATAAAGCACTGCAAATGGTGGTTGTTTTGAAATAAAGCACTGCAAATGGTGGTTAGTTTGAAATAAAGCACTGCAAATGGTGGTTAGTTTGGAATAAAGAACTGCAAATGGTGCTTAGTTTGACATAAAGCACTGCAAATGGTGGTTGGTTTAAAATAAAACAATGCAAATGGTGGTTGTTTTGAAATAAACACTACAAATGGTGGTTAGTTTGAAATAAAGCACTGCAAATGGTGGTTGGTTAGAAATAAAGCACTGCAAATGGTTGTTGGTGGTGGTCGGTTTGAAATAAAGCACTGCAAATGGTTGTTGGTGGTGGTTAGTTTGAAATAAAGCACTGGAAATGGTTGCTGGTAGTGTTTATTTTGAAATAAAGCACTGCAAATGGTTGTTGGTGGTGGTTGGTTGGAAATAAAGCACTGCAAATGGATGTTGGTGGTGGTTGGTTTGAAATAAAGAACTGCAAATAGTTGTTGGTGGTGGTGGGTTTGAAATAAAACACTGCAAATGGTTGTTGGTGGTAGTTAGTTTGAAATAAAGCACTACAAATGGATCTTGATGGTGGTTAGTTTGAAATAAAGCATTGCAAATGGTTGTTGGTGGTGGCTGGTTTGAAATAAAGAACTGCAAATAGTTGTTGGTGGTGGCTGGTTTGAAATAAAGCACTGCAAATGGTTGTTGGTGGTGGTTGGTTCGAAATGGCAAATGATTAAAAGTCTAAACTTGGCAACTTCCTGTTTACACTGCATATTGATTTTTGATAAAACGCTACCACTTACATCTGTGATTTTTGGCCATCTTACTCAGTCCCCCTCCGCTCATCAGGTGCAGAGGATTCTTTCCATCAATGAAAAATAAAAGTGTTATTAGTGTTTAAAAAATGTTTATAATCTCTCTCCTGTCAATCATACCATGAAGGCCACACCCATTTCGGTGGGATGGGGGAGGGATTACAAACCCAGAAGTGTGGGTGTGGCTCAGTCTCTGCAAGATGGGGGAGGGAGAGGTCACGAATGTCTGAACAGTGAATCAACTGAACACACAGAACGCCTACTGAGCTGAGAGTGTGGTTTTTCTGTGGTGTTGTGTGTGGTTGTATGGTGATTTTATGGTTGTTTCACCCTGCTTGAAAGATATGGATCTGCATTTGAATGTGGTGGCCTTGGACCCTGCATGAAATGGTATGAAACTGCATTTGAATTTGGTGGCCTTGCACACTGCTTGACGTGGTACGAAACTGCACTTGAATTTGGTTGCCTTGCACAATGCTTGAAATGGCACAAAACAGCACTAGCATTTGGTGGCCTTGCACCCTGCTTGAAGTGGTGCGAAACTGCACTTGAATTTGGTGGCCTTGCACCCTGCTTAAAGTGGTTGGAAACTGCAATTGAATTTGGTATCCTTGCACCCTGCTAGAAATGGTATGAACTGTAGTTGAATTTGGTTGTCTTCCATCCTGCTTTAAATGACATGAAACTGCACTTGAATTTGGTGGCCTTGCACCCTGCTTGAAGAGGCATGAAACTGAACTTGCATTTGGTGGCCCTGCACCCTGCTTGAAGTGCTAGGAAACTGCACTTGAGTTTGATGGCCCTGCACCCTGCTTGACGTGATAGGAAACTGCATTTGAGTTTGGTGGCCTTGCACCCTGCTTGAAGTGGTTGGAAACTGCACTTGAGTTTGGTGGAATTGGACACTGATTGAAGTGGTATGAAATTGCACTTGAATTTGGTGAACTTGCCCCCTACTTGAAGTGGTATGAAACTGCACTTGAATTTGGTGGCCTTGCACCCTGCTTGAAATGGTATGAAACTGCACTTGAATTTGGTGGCCTTGTACCCTGCTTGAAATGGAATTTCAAGGAAGAACCATGAGTCAACTGCCAGCCCACCAGCCATAAGTGAGCTGCCAGCACATCGGGCTTGGGTGACTTAGCTGCCACCCGAAGAATCCATTTTGCCCTCAATGTCCATACTAGGCCTCTGGAAATCAGTCCCTTCAGCCCACAACACCCATACTAGCGCTCCAGAAACCCCCCCCCCGCCACTGGCCTCCAATATTGGAATTGGCGGAGAGGTGGAATATTGCTTTTGGGGACCAGCCCTCCCATGTGAACATGGGACCCACTTAGACTAGTTAATTATATTAAGCGCTGGGTGGCGCTTCGATGGCAGCCTTGCAAACAGTCTGTCTGTCCTTTTCATCTTTTTTTTAGTGTGTTTAAAAAGTACGTTTTGACATTATCTGGTTTGTTTTGTGTGGGGGGTGTGGGGGGTGTGGGGGGTGTGGGGGGTGGGCGGGGGACTTAAAAAAAATCTCTTACCTTGCCGGGGATGTAATTGTTTTCCGGATCGTATCTTGTATCAAAACACAATTTATGCGGATAGATGTCAGATATTGACTCAGTATTTACATTACGGAATTTTAATCTGCATCAAAAAAAAATCCTGACATACTGAACATTTGTAAAATACACCCGAATGCCGTGTTAGGAATGTGTTTCATTATTAAACTCCACATCAGTACACCTACTGAAACTCCGAGAACATAAAACACAGAATAGTACAGCATAGGAAAAAGCCCTTTGGCACACAATGTCTGTGCGAGAGTGATGCCAATATTAACTCATCTCCGTTGCCTGCATATGATCCATATTCTTCCATTCTCTGTATATTCATGTGCCTATCTAAAAGTGGTTAAATGCCACTCTGGGATCTGCCTCCACCACCACCCATGGTAGCGTGTTCCAGGCACCCAGCACCCAATGTGTAAAAATACTTGCCCCGCACATCTCCTTTAAACATTGTCCCTCTCACCTCTCACGGGGCAGGCAGCATATCTGGAGAGGAGGAATGGGTGATGTTTCGGATTGAGAACCTTCTTCAGACTAGGTGAAGAAGGGTCTTGACCCAAAACGTCACCCATTCCTTCTCTCCAGAGATGCTGCCTGTCCCGCTCAAGATACAAGATACAAGATACATTTATTTGTCACATGTGCCAGTTGGCACAGTGAAATGTGATCACCATACAGCCATACAATAAAATAAAGAACACAACACACGATAGAGTTCAACATAAAACATCCCCCCCTCAGCAGAATCAAAGGTTTCCCACTGTGAGGAAGGGCGCTAAAGTCAGTCCTCTTCCTCTGATCTTCTTGATGTTCACCTGTGGTCGGGGCCTCCATGAGCCATAGTCCCGCAATGTCGATGCTGCAGGCCCAACGCTCCGGAGCTCCAAACGGCGAACCAGGTAGGTATCGCCCGCTCCGCGGTGAATCCAGCAGCACGCCGCCGCTGCCGGAGCTCTGATCCGGTTCCCGGTCTCAGGTAGGAAATGCCGCTCCAATCCAGCTGGTATGTCGCGAGGTGAGGGGTGAGGACACGACTCGGAGAAATAGTCGCATCCTCGCCAGGAAGCGACTGGGAAACGGTTTCCCCCTTACCTTACCCCGCTTCCCCACATAGAAGAACTAAAGAATCCCAAAAACAAACAGTTTAGACAACCTAAAATTTAACAAAAAAGATAGGAAAAAAACGAACAGAATTACCCCTAGTGGTAATTAATTATTATTGGTTTGTTAAAGAAGGAATTGCAGATGCTGGAGAATCGAGGGTACACAAAAGGCTGGAGAAACTCCGCGGGTGCAGCAGCATCTAAGGAGCGAAGGAGATAGGCGACGTTTCGGGTCGAGACCCTTCTTCAGACTGGTGATAGGCGAGACCCTTCTTCAGAATAATTATTATTGGTTTGTTGTGTTGAAATCAATATGTTCTGACAGTTTTATATCATCAGTTGTTGAGCTGAGGAGCTTTATAAAAGTAAAGAAAGCTAGACATAAAGTCGAATTCAGTTTAAAAAATGTTGTTTAAATAGTCATCCTGCAAAGAGTTAGTTTGCACTAATGCTCTGTTCTAATTATGTTAATCCATGAGGTTGTTAAATTAGTTTTTGACATAAATTGTTGTCATTTTTAATTATCAAGCAGCAACTATTGGACTTGACCTGAGTTGGAATATTAATGATAATGTTTTTTCTCCAATGTAAATCAGTTTTGATTTGCATTGGTTTAAGTGCACATGAAACTTGTTTAAATTGCAATTGGTTTTCCAGTCCATGATTATTTACGTAATTATTCACAACTTCAAGTGCACATTCTGTGAGATTTGACATGAAAGAAATTAGCAAGAATATCTCTATAAATAGCAATAATGATGGACTTTGAAGCAAAAGGAGGAACTAGCAGAGTCAATGTAAATTACCAATAGTATAATCATTTTGAAGAAAGTGATAAAACTGTGAAGGATATTTCTTGTTCTTAGAATATCCCAGACTTTTCCGGTGTCAATACATTAAGCTTGGAAAGATAATGAAGGTGAAATGCAACCTTCTTAAAGCTAGATCCTACATGATACTCACATGTTTACATGATATACTGCAAATAATCTGTTTTACATTTTGTGTTAAAGCAGGAATGTTGGACAGAATATTGGAAGAGCTGTGTAGCAATTGGCCAAACAATGCCATTGTATATTTATTGTCCACTCAAGTCAGAACAGAACATCCAGTCCAAGCATTGGCAACCTCCGAAAAGCAGAAATAAACCGAAATTCAATATTTTTGCTTGTATTCCATATAGGGCCAGAACCCAGAATTTCCTCTTCTGTGATGGTATATTGTCGTTAGGTTAATATAATAAGATAGTTTAGTAGAGGATTCAATTACATTTCCTCAAGCTAAAATTCAATAGACACTTAAAATTCAATTGACTGGATTCTGTTTCAGGTAATGGAAAGGATCACTAAGCTCTAAAGGTCAGAAGAACCAAAACTTTTCAATTGGAGTTTAAAAATCCTTCAAATGACCAAACATTTAAAACAATGGTTAAAAGCAATGGGTGACCACTGCAAATAAATGGGCTACAATGCACCATGGTCAGCTTTTATTCATCGGATTTTGTTTGAAAGTCACCAATCAAATATGATATATCATTGAAAATAGCTGCTACATTTAATTGTTCACATCTGTGTAGTCTTGCAATCTTTATTTTCCCAAAGGATCATAAAGTGGCAGAACTACAAGTTCTAAAATGGATATAATGACATTATCAGGTATCTATTACTCATCTTAAAATTATCCCTCTTGGCTTTGCAAAAGGAATTCCATCTTTCTAAATTCTGGTCCTCCCATGTATGAGGTAATTCAGACCAGAGTTTCCCCACTACCAGCACTGGCCAAACATTTACTAAGATGTAAGGTTAATGATTCAACTTTTCTGGAGTAAGGCAATGGTACAAAATAGGTATGAGGAAGCAGCCGTCAATTGCAAACAAAATAGTTAAAATTGCAGATATGAAACTGCCAAATCATAGGCACTCATTTTCACTGCTCTCAACTTCTCCTGTCAGTGTGCTCCTACGTGGCTTTTTATTTTAGAGTCAAGAGAGTCAAGAATCAAGAATGTTTTATTGTGATATATCCTTATACAGATCAACAAAATTCTTACTTGCAGCGGCACAACAGATATGTAAACATAGTATTCTGTAGTGTTCTATAATATTCGAGTGGTGGTGCCATTGAGTGTGGCAGCCTCGCCAGCAGCTGTCTGTCCTTTCATCCTTTTTGTTATTTTTAGTCGCAAAGTTTTGTTTTGGAAATCTTTTAGTCTTTTTCATGTGGGGGGTGGCGGGAGGGGGGGAAACCGTCTTCTCAGTCACTACCTGGTCAAGGATGCGTCTTTTCTCCAAGTCGCATCTTTGCCCCCCCCCCGGACTACCATCTGGATTGATGCGGCCTTTCTTGCCGGAGACCGGCCAGAGCTTCAGCGGCGGCGCAGCACTGAATTACCATCGTGGAGTGGGCGATGCCTTATCGGGATCGCCGTGTTGGAGCTCCGGAATGTTGGGCTTGGAGACTTTAACACCATGGAGCTGTGGTCTGTGGAGCTTCCAGCCGCTGCCCAGCTCGGCCTGTGGACTTCGGAAGCCGCGGTCTCCGGTAGGAAGTGGCCGATTCGGAAACTCCAAGCCACTGAGAGTGTTCTCTGTTCCGACGCCGGAGCTCCATCATCCCAGCGAGAGGACTAGAAACATCGTGCCGCCATTGTGGCGACTGCGGAGGCCTTAATAGGCCCCGACCTTGGGTGAACAAGAGGAAGAGGACTGAACATTGTTGCCCTTTCCTCACAGTGGGAAACGTTGATTCCGCTGTGGGGGGATGCTTTTATGTTTCATGTTAAATTCTATAGTGTTTTGTTTATCTCATTTTTATGCTGCATGGTAACTCAAATTTCACTGCAGCAATTGGTGTATGTGACAATAAATGTCCTTTGTCCTTTGTAAACACCACAAGAAGCAAAAAAAAAGTTCAGTATACATTCATTTATATATATATATATACTAGACTAAGTGGGATCCATTGGGTCCCTATCACACGGGAGGCCTGGTCCCCCAACGCAACTCGTTCCCCAATGCAATATTCCACCACTCACCCGTTCTCCCAAACCCCAATGCAATATTGCACCACTTACACATAGCCTCCAACTGCGCAGGCACGGCTAATTTCCCATCCCCAGCACTCCCTCACCCTCCTCTTCTTTCGCCTTTTCTCCTCCCTCCCCAAATCCCTCCCTCACCTCTCCCTCTCTCTCCTTTCCCCTACCCTCAGTCACTCCCTCCCTCTGTCCATAACTCCTCTCCCCTCCCTACACTCCTCCTATCCCTGTATCCCCCACTCCTCACGTCCCCCATCCCCGCCACTACTGACCTCCCCCACAGCTCTCCTCTCCCTCTATTCCACATTCCGTACCTCCCTCACTCCCCCCTACTCTCCCTCTATACGCCCTCCTCACCTCCCCCACTTTCCCCCTTCCCCTACCTACCCCTTCCTCTCCCTCAAACCCCCAATCTCTCTCCTCACCTCCCCAATATCTTTCCCCTCTCCTCCTCCCCTCCCCCAATCCCTCCCTCTCCTTTCCCCTACACTCAGTCACTCCCTCCCTCCATACATAAAAAGCAGCATCTGCAGTTCCTTCCCCCACAGGTCATTCATTGTTCGCGGTGGTTTAGATCCCGTTGAGTTGACGATTGGACCAGTTTGCATTGTGTGTGTGTGTATGTGTGAGTTAATCAACCTCCGCGCAAACTGCTCGGCCACTCTGCAACCCGACTTCCCCTCCCACTACCTTTGCCCACTCCGGTTCAGCCACAGCTTGGCCCGTCCCCATTCTGTCTGACCATCCGCTGCTGCTGCTCAGCCCGTCCACGCCCTGCCCACGCGCCCTACCTGCTTGCCAGCTTACTGCCGCCGCCGTGCTGGGGGGACGGGGGGGATGGAATCGGTTTTCGTCATGGTGGGCACCATGAGTTTCGATGAGCTGGTGGAGATGGACCTGGGGGGACGGGTAGACGGGACTGCCATTGCCGCAGAGGCCTGCCGGGGAAGAGGGGTGAGTGATGAGGGGAACAGAGACGGCACCTAGGCCTCCACTGGGAATCCACTGAACCCCCCCGCAGCCGCCGCCGGTGGTAGTGGGAGACGATAGGCAGGTTACTGTGAGGAGGGGAGAGAGGAGTTAGAAGAGGGAGAGGGGAGTGAGTGAGACGGGACAGGCCGCCGCTAGTGGGGCAGGATTGGGCGTCGCAATCCTGGCTGTGACATTGACAGGAGAAGTGACCAATCTGCGTGGCGCTGACTGAAGGAATCTGCACACGGGCGGTTTTTACTATTTTTAAACCTCGATAACTTTTACAATATTGCACCGATCGGAACAAAACTTATTGCACTCACAGCACAGCACGGTGAGTAACCTGGTGGAAAATCGTAGCACCATCGTCTACTTTTTTTGCGCAAATAGAAAACCCCACAAACCAGAAGAGCACAAGATCAGAGTTTTAGTTATTTATAGATAGATAGATATACCCACACACACATGCACACACACAGATCACAGTTGTTATCAGGCAACTGAACCATCCTACCAACAACTAGAGAGGAGTCCTGAGTTACTATCTACCGCATTGGAGACCCTCAGACCATCTTTGATCGGACTAAACCGGATTTTATCTTGCATTAAACATTATTCACGTTATTCCCTTTATCATGTATCTGTAGGCTGTGAATGGCTCGAATATAATTACGTACAGTCTTTCTGCTGATTGATTGGCACTCAATAAATGCTTTTCATTGTACTGTCACATGTGACAATAAACTAAACTCATTTATATATATATATATATAGATATAGATATAGATATAGATATAGATATAGATATAGATATAGATATACAAACAAACAGTAAACCCTTGTAATAACGAACCATATTATAATACATTTTGGTTATAGCGGACCAAATCTGGTCTGAGATCATTGATTCGCAGAATATCGATTATCGTTTTAGCCTAGTTTTAGAGATATAGATACTGTATATTGATATTGCTCTGTTTCTTTTGCTATCCTTACTACCGTACTAATAAAAGCATTTTGAATACTGGAAAATTACACATTTGCATGTCATAGATTCATAGAGTGAAGATAGACACAAAATGCTGGAGTACCTCAGCGGGACATGCAGTTGAGACACTCCTTCTCTGGAGAGAAGGAATGGGTGATGTTTCTTCAGACTGAAGTCAGAGTCATAGAGCGATACAGTATGGAAACAGGCCCTACGGCCCAACTTGCCCACACTGGCCAACATGTCCCAGTTATACTAGTCCCACTTTCCCGCGTGTGGTCCATATCCCTCGAAACCTGTCCTATCCATGTACCTGTCTAACTTTCTTAAATATTGGGATAGTTCCTGCCTCAACTACCTCCTCGGGCAGCTTGTTCCATACACCCAAAGGTTATCCCTCAGATTCCTATTAAATCTTTTCCCCTTCACCTTAAACCTATGTCTTCTGGTCCTCAATTAACCTACTCTGGGCAAGAGACTTTTGCATCAACCCGATCTATTCCTCTCATGATTTCATACACCTCAATAAGATCACCCCTCATCCTCCTGCGCTCCAAGGAATTGAGGCTCAGCCTACTCAACCTCTCCCGAAAGCTCAGACACTCTAGCCCTGACAACATCCTTGTAAATCTTCTCTGTACACTTTCCAGTTTGGCATGTTTCCTATAACACGGTGCTCAGAACTGAACACAATACTGTATGTGCGGCCTCACCAATGTCTTATACAACTGCAACATGACCGTCCAACTACTATACTCAATACTCAACAGTGTTTTATAATACTTCTATACTCAGCGGTGTTTCTGAACCATTTTATCTTAGTTTATTTTAAACATACATCATAGAAACACCATGTTTAGTGATCACCCATACTCTGGTTCCACCCTACACACTGGGGACAATTCAGTGTGTAGGACAGAATTACCACAGTGGTTTTATCTTTCCTCCCGCATAACACCCGTCGTGGTTCTTTCTTTCCTCCCACATTGCAAAGGCAGAAGACTGACGGCACAGGATTCCCCCAGGCGTCCCGCTTCCTGCTCCCACTCATTCCACAGAGCAGAGACGTGCAGTGCAGGCCTCGCGAATCCCGCGAACCGCCAGCAACGGACAACGGGTCCTGATTCCAACTCCGATCCCGGGTGCTCCACACAAACGTGACCCTCTGCTAGGTGCCCCTGCACACCACGGCTCCCCACACACTAGAGAGAACTCACAGTATGCAGGATTGAACAATTGCACCGGAGGACCTGAAGGAAACTCACACTTCCACAGGGAGCACCCATGGCCATGATCGAACCCAGGCCCCAGACACCGCAAGGCAGCAACTCCACTAGTGACCAGCAGAGCCCACACAACCTGCAGAACCAACAGAAATTAACTAAACCACCCACCTGCACGTCTCAGCAAAGTGGAAAGAAACTCGAGGAACCGGAGGAAACAGATATGGCCACAGGGAGCATCCAAGGTCAGCATCGAACTCGGGTCTCATGCGTGTTTATTGGCTGCTTTTCCATTAGTATTGTAAATATTAACCCCCTTATTCAATTATAGTGGCCAATCGGTAATAATAGACATTGTATTCCTCCCAAGGATTTATTGTGAGTATATATATATAGTGTTGTGTTTAGCCTGATGGCTGTAGGAAAGAAGTTGGAGATTGTAGTGTTTAATAGCCTGATTGTTGTAGGGAAGAAGCTGCTCCTGAACCTGGATATTACAGTTTCCACACTCATATATCTTCTTCCTGATGGCAGGAGTGAAATGAGATCATGGCCAGGGTGGTGTGGGTCTCTGATGATGCTGGCTGCCTTTTTGAGGCAGCTTCTTCTTCTTCGTTTCATGTCCATCTTGTTACAAATGTTAACCTCGCTGTCATAGTTTGTCCTGAAAAGAACGCAAGCTTCCGGCGATAATCAGTGGAATCCATAACTTGCCGCAATAGATGCTGATGGTTGCAGAATTAGCTCAGGGTACTTCCAGTTTTCAGCCAGCGATGTGGATGGTTCTGCTATGGGGTCTTTGAGGCAGCGACTCCTGTTGATTCCTTCGATGGTGGGGAGGTCAGTACCAGTGATGGACTTGGCAGTGTTCACCACTTTTTGTAATCTTCTTTGTTTCCTGAGTGTTCAAGTTGCTGAACTAGGCTGTGATGCAACCAGTCAATATGATCTCCAGCATACACTTGGAGAAATTGAAGAAAGTATTCAGTGACCTATTGAATCTCCTAAGCAGAGGCTTTGATTTTTCTTTATGATCATTTTCTTTCAATGTTTTAAAATCAATTCTTTATGATTGCATCAATGTGCTGGGTCCAAGACAGATCTTCAGAGATATACACACCCATGAATTTGAAGCTTTTCACTTTCTCCACCACTGTCCTGTCGATGAAGACAGGTTTCTGGATCCTCGACCTTCCTTTTCCAAAGTCAACAAACAGTTCCTTCGTTTTCCTGATGCTGAGAGCAAGGTGGTTGTGTTAGCCAGTTGATCGATCGATCTCCCTCCTTTACTCTGACATTATCATCAATAATTTGTTCAACAATGGTGTGTACTTTCCAACACTTAAACACTGGGAATTAGACAGCATTGCTAATTGGATCCAGGGCTTGAAACGATTAACGTCCTGTCAATGCTAAACAAAGGCAGCAACAATCTCCCCATAAAGTACAGAAATATCAAAGTTCCATAGATTAATGCACCACAATATAAATGTCATCTCCAATGGGTCAAAATAGGTCTATGTATGGCCTGGACTCTGATCTGATAGCATCATTACTCTGATACAGATGCAACTAGTGTGTTTGGAAGAAGGGAACTTCAGAAACAAAATGCAAGTGAGTGCAAGTTCCACTTTGGACATTTTTTACACCTGTTCCCTATGACTGGGCTCTTCAAGGTTGAGTGGATGGTGCAATTTCCCACTGCTTGGCTGTATTCCTTATGGATCCCAGAGCCAGGGAAATAATGTTGAACATGTCAGATAAGTTTACCTCTTGTTCCTTCAGTAATCCCAGCCAGCTGCTTGCATGATGTGTAAATCACCGGAGACACTTTTCTTTACATTATTGCACTATTTTCTATAAATATGATATTTGGTTGTGACTAACCTCGGTAATTATGAACTGTGTTGTAGGACGTCCCTTCACGTTTGGTTTAAATCCCTTGCCACCATTTGTCATGGAGGGTATGTTAATTGCATGGTTAATCAGAAACATGGAAAATGCAGCGTCCAGCAATACCCACATGTTCTGTTGGCTCCTGTCACGGTTATGCCTGGCAAACTGCACTCCCTGTGCTGTTAGGAGTGTTCTATCAAAGCCATTTGACATCAGTAAATGTTCTACACCAACCATAGTGGCTTAGACATAAAATTACAGTCACTATAACAACTACACTAATCTGAACTATTTTATTACTGCAGAAATAAAGTAATTCCAACATCAATTTTAATGGTATTAGTGGCAGCAATGATTCATCTCAACCAAAACATGCAATTGCACATTGTACCATTCAACATTAAGCCCCATATTCACTTTACTAACTAATGGGAAGTAAACAAAAGAGCACACTTACATACAATGTGTCTCTTTCAAATAATGTAAAATTAACAGAACAGAACTGCGTCGATAATGGCTGTGCCAAACATGATAGCAAGTTAACCTAATCTCCCCTGCCTACACATGATCCATATCTCTCTATTCCCTTTATTATCCGTGTGCCCATCCAAAAGCCACTTAAATGCACTGTAATATCTGCCTCCACCACTATCCCTGGCAGTGAATTCCAGTTACCCACCACTCTACGTGTAAAAAATGAATCGGACAGTCTACCCTAGTCATGCCTCTCATAATTGTACGTACTTCTAGCAGTTCTCCCCTCAGCTTCCAACACTCCAATGCAAACAAACCAAGTTTGTCCTCCCTCTTCTTATACATTACATTAATATCCTTTAATCCAGGAAGCATTCTAATAAACTTCTTCTGCACCCTTCCAAAGCCTCCACATCCTTCCCGTAACCAGAACTGCACCCAATAAAGTTAAAGCTGAACGTGCAATTGCTCTTTTCGCACATCTACGCCAGTTTTAACACTAATTCTAATCACCAATATCGATAAGGCATACTTCCCAATTGTTTACAAATGATACAGACTATTTTTTAATGTGTTCACTGGTTGTGGGTGTCCCTGGTATGGCCTGCATCCATTGTCCACCCTGAATTGCCACGAGCTAAATGGCTTTCTATGCAATTACAGAGGTTAATTTAACGTTAATTCACTGCTGTAGACCTAAAGTTATATCCAGGCCAGACCAGTTTTTTTTTTAAATGCAGATTGCTTTTGCTTCATGCCTGAGAGAATTAATTGAATTTTAAGCAGTATGTGGAGGCCCCCACACGTGAGAGGGCACGCTGGATCTAGTAATAGGAAATTGGGAAAGGCAAGTTAATGAAGTGGAGGAGCCTTTTGGGACCAGTGACCACAGTTAGATTAGTTTTTAAATAATAATGGGTAGGGACAGAGAGGGTCCACGTGTTAAAATGCTCATCTGGGGTAAGGCCAACTTTGATGGTATGAGAGGAAGTCTCGCTCGAGTTGAGTGGACCAGGTTTTTAGATGGGAAAGGAACATCAGCCAATTGGGATGTTTTTAAAAATGTACTGAAGAAAGCTCAGGATCTGTATGTCCCAGTTAGAATGAAAGGCAAAGCAGGCAAACAAAAGGAAGCTTGGCTGACGAGAGAAATTGAGATGTTAGTCAAAAACAAGAAGGATACATGGGATGGGTATAAGCAGCTGGGGTCAAGTGCATCCCTCCAGTAGTTTTGGGAGCTAAGGAGGAAACTTAAAAAGGAAATGAGAAGGGCAAAAAGGGGCCAGGAAATAGCTCTGGCAGGTAGCATTAAGGACAATCCCAAAATATTTTATAAATAACCTAGACCAAGTGGGACCCATTGGGTCCCTGTCACCCAGGAGGCCTGGTCCCCCAATGCAACCTGTTCCCCAATGCAATATTGCACCACTCACCCATAGCCGACAACTGTGCAGGGGCTGCTCATTTCGCCTTATGCGATTTCACCTCATTTTTAAACTTTAAAAAAAATGCAATTGCACTTGCTGGTTGGCAGAAATCAGTGTATGACAACTTTAAAAAAAAATGGATTTGCACTTGCTAGCTAGCAGAACTCAGTGTACTGTGACTTTAAAAAAATGGATAAAAAAATAGGGCTAGCAGGACTCAGTGTATTAGGATAATAATGTCGCGAGCAGAACTACAATCCCATTGTGACGTCACAGTTGTAAGCAGAGGGAATTAGCAGTTATTTTTTCCAAGTTTCTTAAGATATTTGAACATTTTGATTATTAACTCAAGAAATAATGCATTAACCTTTCAGCTAAGGTGATTTCTGACCACGGAATAAAGGAATATGTAAAACTTTTATCGTTATAGCATTGTTTTTTCAGGCAGTATGATTATACACACGAGCACACACACAAACATCCAAGATCAGAGTTCTAGACCAATGGGTTCCTTCCCCTGAATGCACGGTTGTGGGGGGGGGGGGGGGTAGACTGCGGCATCACACACACACTAACCACCCCCACACACACGCGCGCACTAACCACCCCCCCCCCCGACACACACACACTAACCCCCTCCTCTTGATATTATATTAATATTATTTACTCGCTCCTTTTACCCCATCCCCCACCCTATCCACTCACACATAGCCCCCTACTGTGCAGGCGTGGCTAGAGAGGGAGGGGGGTGTAGAGAGAGAGGGCATAGAGAGAGAGAGGGCAGAGACAGGGAGAGAGAGAGAGGGCAGAGACAGGGAGAGAGAGAATGCAGAGACAGGGAGAGAGCGAGGGCAGAGACAGGGAGAGGGCAGAAACAGGGAGAGAGAGAGGGCAGAGATAGGGAGAGAGAGGGACGAGACAGGGAGAGAGAGTGAGGGCAAAATGTTAAACTTCTTTAATACTTTTAAGCAACATTAAAACCACTGTCTTTGAAATTAAATGCTAAACGTTAAATGTTAAATTCAGAAGTATTTAAAGCAACGTTAATGTATTAAACATTTAGAATTTAAAGCATAAAAAATGAAGTTCAATCAAACTTATCTTTAAAGATGTGGAAGTCAGTATGAAGCTTTGTTCACATTTGGTTCACAAAGTGAGAATGACCGTTGCGAATGTTCTGGAAAGATGAGCGGGGAGGCTCACAGGAGTCGGGGGTCACTCACAGCGCATGGAACACAGTGAAAAACCGTAGTTGATGGTAGACAGGTGATGGAGGGTGACGTCACTCACAGCTCATGGAACATAGCGAAAAACCAGGGGGGGGATGTTAGAGTGGTCGGAGCTTGATGTCACTCACAGTGCGTGGAATACAGAGGAGCAGGGCCATTGCGATGCCCCATCTCATTAATCTTCAAAGATTTATGAACATTTTCATAAATAACTCAAGAAATAAAGCTTGACATTTTCAGGTAAGCTGATTTTTGACATCACCGGATAAATCTCTACAGGAATATGTAAAAAATTTGCATTCAGGGCGTCGTTTTTTCAAGCAGTATGATTATACACACACACAAATAACCACACACATCCAATATCAGAGTTTTATAGGTATACTAGACCAAGTGGGACCCGTTGTGTCCCGTCCCATCAACACGTAGATGCGGGCGGGGGGGATGGTGTGGCCTGCGGCGTCACACAAATACTAACCATCCCCACACACACCGTGGGGGAAGGGGAAGACAGGGGGAGGGGGGAAAGGAAGGGGAATGTGGGGAGAAGGGGGGTGAGGGGGTAGAGTGGGGAGGGTGAGAAGAAGGGGGAGAGGAAGGGGAGAAGGGGGAGAGAGTAGAAGGGAGAGAGGAAGGGGGTAGAGAGGAGGGGGGAGAGAGGGGGAGGGAGGAGAGGGGAGGGGGATAGGGGGGAGAGGAGGAGGAGGGGAGAAGGGGAGAAGGGAGGGTGAGAGAAGGAGAGGGGGTTAGAGGAGGAGGGAAGCTGGGCGAGCGAGTGGGCTGGGAAAAGCGAGCGGGCTGTGAAACGTGAGTGGGCTGCAAAAAGCGAGCAGGCTGTGAAAAGTGAACAGGCTGCGAGCGAGCAGGCGATGTCACTCGCAGTGCATGAACGCAACATGCAGACATTGTGACATCATCACATCATCAGCCAAAGCCAGCCGAAGTTCTAAGTTATTTGAAATTTTTGAACATTTTGATTAATAACTGGAAAAATAATGCATGCATGTTTCAGATAATGCGATTTTTGACTGCACATGATAAATTACTACAGGAAAATGTACATTTTTTACCATTAGAGCGTCCTTTTTCTGAGTCATCTGATCAAAAACACACACACACACACACACACACACACACACACACACACACACACACACACACACACACACACACACACACACACACACACACACACACTTCCAAGTGCAGACCCATTGGGTCTGTTCCCCTAATGCGCGTTTGCGGGGTGGGGGGGGGGGGGGGGTTGGCGCAGGGCGGCCTGCGGCATCACACACATTAACCACCCCCACACTAACTACCCCCTTGATATTTTCAAAGGACTTGTGAGCGGCGCAACTGGCAGCGAGTTCGGTTTTCAGCTCTGAGCGAGCGGCGGCTCTGAGCGCGTCGGCGGCTCTGAGCGAGCAGTAGCTCTGTGCGTGTGGGCGGCACTGAACAAGCGGCGGCCGTGAACGGTCACCTCCGGATCTGCAGAACGCTTATTCTTTCCAAAGATCCTATAGCCGCTTAGCCGCTATAGGATCGATCTTTGGTTATTTCTGTGCAATTTGAACAACATGGAGGGGGGAGGGGGGTTGGAGCGGGCGGGCAGGCGGTACTGGGATTCCAGCTGCGGGAGGCATGGCGTGAGTGTACTTGGAGTGGGGAGTGGAGGAGAGCCAGGCTGTCAAATGAAGAGAGAGAGAGAAGCGGCTTGAATTGGTCAGCATGTGGGCATTGTGACGTCAGCAGCTGGTGAGTGCCGTTTAGATTTTTAAAATTTGAATTTTGTTTGAGTTTTGTGATCAATTTTACTCAAAATCTGGGGAAATAATTGACCAAGGAGTGGATTAGCGAATGTAAAAGTAAAATCGCTAGCGAAATGGTAAAAATCTTAGCGTTTTTGCATCTGGTTTTCGCAGAGTAACAAATCAAAGGCAAAAATCAAAGGCATATAAAGGCAAAATGACATGCGCACGTGCGCACACACACACACACACACACACACACACACACACACACACACACACACACACACACACACACACACACACACACACACACACACACACACACACACACACACACACACACACACACACACACACACACACACACACACACACACACACACACACACACACACACAAAGTTTTAAAAGTATATAAATAGATAGTTAAGATAAAGGGGAAAAGGGTAACTATATAGAGAGAGAGAGAGAGACCTCTCAGGAATCAAAGCTGTCACCTTTTTGTGGAGCCACAGGAGTTGGGCAAGTTCCTAAATGAGTATTTTTTCTCTGTATTTAACGAGAAGAAAGACAGTAGGACGATGGAAATTGGAGCAGTCACTGGAAGTGTGTTGAGAGCAGCCAGGGTTACGGTCGAAGAAATACTGAAGGTACTCATGTTTGAAGGTAGACAATTCTCCAGGGCCTGATCTGATATATCCAAGAACATTGTGGGATACTAGAGAGGAAATTGCGGGTGCCCTGGTTGAAATTTACGAGTCGTCCTTAAATACAGGAGAGGTGCTGGAAGACTGGAGGGTGGCCAATGTTGTAATGTTTTCCAAGAAGGGCTGCAGTGGAAACATTGGGAACTATAGGCCAGTGAGCGTAACATCTGTAGTTGGTAAGTTACTGCAGAGTATTCTGAGGGATAGGTTATACAGGCATTTGGATGGGCAAGGGCTGATTATGAATAGTCAGCATGGTTTTGTACATGGGAGGTCGTGTCTCACAAATCTGATTGATTTTTTTGAAGACGTGACCAAAAAGGTTGAAGGCAGAGCAGTAGATGTTGTGTACATGGACTTCAGTAAGGCGTTCAACAAGGTTCCGCATGGTAGGCTGCTCTGGAAGATTCGTTCGCATGGGATCCAAGGAGAGATAGCTGAATGGGTAGCAAATTGACTCCATGGAAGGAAGCAGAAGGTAATAGTGAAAGGTTGCTTCTCAGACTGGATGCCTGTGACTAGTGGTGTGCCTCAGGGTTTGGTGCTGGGCCCGTTACTGTTTGTCGTCTACATCAATGATTTGGATGAGAACATACAGGGCAAGATTAGCAGGTTTGCTGATGATACAAAAGTTAGTGGTTTTGCAGATATTGAAGATGGTTGTGAACGACTGCTGCAGGATCTGGATTGATTGGCCAGGTGGGCGGAGGAATGGTTGATGGAATTTAATACAGAGAAGCCTGATGTGTTGCACTTTGGGACATCGAACAAGGGCAGGACCTACACATTAAATGGTAGGCCTCTGGGTAGTTTTGTAGAGCAGAGGGATCTAGGTGTACAGATGCATGGTTCCTTGAAGGTCGAGCTGGTAGATAAGGTGGTCATAAAGGCTTTTGGCACTTTGGCCTTCATCAGTTAGAGTATTGGGTATAGAAGTTGGAAGGTCATGTTGCAGTTGTATAAGACGTTGGTGAGACCGCATTTAGAATATTGTGTTCAGTTCTGGGCACCATGTTATAGGAAAGATATTGTCAAGCTTGAAAGGATTCAGAAAATATTTACGAGGATGTTGCTAGGACTAGGAGGTGTGAGCTACAGGGAGAGGTTTTGTAGGCTGGGCTCTATTCCATGGAGCGCAGGAGGATAGGGGGTGATCATGTAAATGTGTATAAGATCATGAGAGGAATAGATCAGGTAGACACACACAGTCTTTTGTCCAGAGTAGCAGAATCGAGGACCAGAGGACATAGGTTCATGGTGAAGGTGAAAAGATTTAATAGGAATCCGAGGGGTAACCTTTTCACACAGAGGGTGGTGGGTGTATGGAACAAGTTGCCAGAGGAGGTAGTTGAGGCTGGGACTATGCCATTGTTTAAGAAACAGTTAGACAGGTACATGGATAGGACAGGTTTGGAGGGATATGGACCAAGCGTAGGCTAGTGACTCTAGTGTGGCTGGGACATTGTTAGCTGGTGTGGGCGAGTTGGAGCCAAAGGGCCTGTTTCCACACTGTATCACTCTATGACTCTAAATATGTTTTTGCAATAATTAGCTCGATTATTGGTCACTCTTACTGATGTTAACTTCTCAATTCCACATTTATATAATAATTTGAATTGAATTGTATAACAATATCATAAACATATATTAAGTGGTGAGAAATTGATGGGTTAAATGGCCTCCTTCCATGTTGCAACAATTTTCAATTCTATAATTCAATTGTTGCTGGCACAACAATGCAGGGAAATATATTAAAGGACACAAAGTGCTGGAGTAACTTGCCAGTTCAGGCATCATCTCTGGAGAACATGGATTGTTGACATTTCGGGTCGAGACCTTTCTCGACCCGAAACGTCACCTATCCATGTTTTCCAGAGATGCTGCCTGATCTACTGAGTTACACCAGCACTTTGTGTCCTTTTTTATATTAACCAGCATCTGCAGTTCTTTGTTTCTAAAGGGAAATATATTGCTACTTCATCGCTTGTATCCTGCAGACCCTCTCAATACTCCTACTCGCATCCTACACCATTTGTTCCTACCTGGAATGCCAACAGATTCATTCACTGAATTGTGTTTAAATAAATCTTGTCAATCTAAAATTGATATGTAAGAGAGTGAGAGAGAAAGGGACAATTTCCGCTTTAATGACAAGCAATTAAGCATCAGGCATGTATAGTAATATTATGACCTCTGCATCATTGTCCATTTAATTACAGAACATGTTTTGCCTTTTATAATTTGAACATGAACAAAAGGTTACCACACAAATAAAGCAAATCATACTGAAGCCAATGCTTATTTCAACTATGTAAAAGATAATTTTGTCTGAGCACACTGTGGATAATTTTCTCACGTAATGCATAAATTTGGCAATTTACTTTTGTGTTTTATGGAGAGAAACAAGCATTGGTATTTACAGTACCTCTTTTGACTGTTCAATTCTATCAGCATGATGGCTGTATTTTTAACGATAATGAGGAAAAGCATTAAAGTAAGAAAATTACACGAGAGAAATAATTCTGGTTGTCCCATTACAGGAAAGATGTAGAAGCTTTGGAGATGGTGCAAAAGAGGTTTACCAGAATGCTGCATGGATGAGAGGGTATCAGTTATAAGGCGAGGTTGTACCAATTTGATTGTTTTCTCTTGAACCTGAGGGGAGATCTGATAAAAGTATATAAAATTATGAAAAACATCGAGAGGGTAGTCAGAACTTTTTTCCCCCAAGGTGGAAATGTTAAATGACTATCAGGTATAACTTGAGAGCTGAGAGAGGCAAAGTTTAAAGGAGACACCCTGCGCAAAATGTTTACACATTTTTACCAGAGTGGTGGGTGCCTGGAACATGCTTCTAGGGATGGTGGTGGAGGCTTATAGGATAGTTGAATTTAAGAGGCACTTGGATATGCAGAGAATGGAGAAATATAGATCACGTGGTAGGCAGAGATTAGTTTAACTTGACATTGTGTTCAGAACAAACTTTTCTCAGCTCTATGTTAAATGCACGATGAAAAATAGTAATTTTGATTGGTAAAAATATTATGATCAAAATAATAGACCAGAGTGGCCATTAATTTATTTATTATCGATTGTTATAGTCATAGAGTCCAAGAGTGATACAGTGCGGAAACAGGCACTTCGGCCCAACTTGCCCACAATGACCAACATGTCCCAGCAGCACTGGTCCCACCTGCCTGCATTTGGTCCATATCCCTCCAAATCCGTCCTATCCATGTACCTGTCTAACTGTTTCTTAAACGTTGGGATAATCCCTGCCTCAACAGCCTCATCTGCCAGCTTGTTCTATACACCAACTAGCCTTTGTGTAAAAAGGTTACCCCTCGGATTCCAAATCTTTTCCCATTTAGATTAAATCTACGTCCTCTGGTCCTCGATTCCCCTACCCTGGGCAAAAGATTTGCGTTTACACAATCTATTCCCCTCATGATTTTATTGAGGTGTATAAATCTATTTCTTACATGATTTTATACACCTCAATAAGATCACCCCACATCCGCCTGCGTTCAACCTGTCCCTATAGCTCAGACCCTCTAGTCCTGGCAACATCCTTGTAAATCTTCTCTGTACCCTTACAAGCTTGATGACATCATTCCTATAACATAGTGCCCAAACTGAACACAATACTCTAAATGCGGCCTCACCAATACCTTATAAAACTAGAAACATATAAACATAGAAAGGTGCAGGAGTAGGCCATTCGGCCCTGAGCCAGCACTGCCATTCAATATGATCATGGCTGATCATCTAAAATCAAGACCCAGTTCCCACTTTTTCCCCTTATCCCTTGACTCAAAAAGTCAAAGTCAAAAGTCAAAAGAGTTTATTGTCATGTGTCCCTGACAGGACAATGACATTATTTCTTTGCATAGCACAACAGAACATAGTAGGCATTGACTACAATTATATACGTAAATAGACACATGAATGCATAAATTGATAAAGTGCAAATAACAGATGGAGGGGTATTAATGTTCAGAGTTTTGTCCGAGCCAAGTTTAATAGCCTGATGGCTGTGGGGAAGTAGCTATTCCTGAACCGGGTCGTTGCAGTCCTCAGGCTCCAGTACCTTCTACCCGAAGGTAGCAGGGAGATGAATGTGTGGTCAGGCTGGTGTGGGTCCTTGATGATGCTGCCAGCCTTTTTGAGGCAGTGACTGTGGTAGATCCTATCGTTGGAAGGAAGGTCAGAGCCGATGATGGACTGGGAAGTGTTTACTTCTTTTGGTAGTCTTTTCCTCTCCAGGGCGCTCAAGGTGCCGAACCAGTCAGCAAGCTCTCTGCTGTGCACCTGTAGAAGTTAGAGAGAGTCCTCCTTGACAGACCGACTATCCGTAATCTTCTCAGGAAGTAGAGGCGCTGATGAGCTTTCTTAATAATTGCATCTGTGTTCTCGGACCAGGAAAGATCTTCACAGATGGGCATGCCCAGGAATTTGAAGCTCTTGACCCTTTCAACCATCGTTGATATAAACAGGACTGTGGGTCCCCATCCTACTCCTTCCAAAGTCCACAATCAGTTCCTTGGTTATGCTGGTGTTGAGGGCCAGGTTATTGTGCTGGCACCATATGGACAGTCGCTCGATCTCTCTTCTATACTCTGACTCATCCCCATCAGTGATACGTCCCACAACAGTGGTGTCGTCAGCGAACTTGATGATGGAGTTCGCACTATGACCGGCTACGCAGTCATGAGTATAGAGTGAGTACAGCAGGGGGCTGAGCGAGCAGCCTTGAGGTGCTCCCGTGCAGATTGGTATCGAGTCTGACACATTTCCACCAATACGAACAGACTGTGGTCTGTGAATGCGGAAGTCGAGGATCCAATTGCAGAGGGATGCGCAGAGACCCAGTTCTGCGAGTTTGGTAACCAGCTTGGAGGGGATGATTGTGTTAAATGCTGAGTTGTAGTCAATGAATAACAGCCTGACATATGAGTTTTTGTTGTCCAAGTGGTCCAGAGCAGAGTGGAGTGCCAGCGAGATCGCACCCACCGTTGATCTGTTGTGGCGGTAAGTGAACTGCAGTGGGTCCAGGTTTTCGTCGAGGTAGGAGTTGATTTTCGCCATGATCAACCTCTCAAAGCACTTCATCACCACAGGCTTTAGTGCCACTGGTCGATAATCATTGAGGCATGTCACCTTGCTCTTCTTGGGCACTGGTATTATTTATGCCCTTTTGAAGCAGGTGGGAACCTCAAACCTCAGAAGTGACAGGTTGAAAATGTCTGTAAAAACTCCAGCCAGTTGGTCCGCACAGGTTTTTAGAACACGACCAGGTATACCATCAGGTCCAGACGCTTTTCGAGGGTTCACCTCTCTGAAGGATTTCCTGACGTCGGCCTCTGTGACTGAGACTGAAATACCATCACAGCGAATGGGGGCTTCGGAAGGCACATCGGTGTTCTCCCTATCAAAGCTTGTGTAAAACGCATTGAGCTCGTCAGGGAGTGATGTATCGCCAACATCCAAGCTGCCTCCTGGTTTCGCCTTGTAGGAGGTAATTGCATTCAGTCCCCGCCACAGCTGCCAAACATCTGTCTCATCCTCCAGCTTGGAGCAGAACTTCCTTTTGGCCTTTTTGATGGCCTTACCAAGGTCATATCTGGACTTCATTAGCCCTAAGAGCTAAATCAAACTCTTTCTTGAAAACATCCAGTGAATTGTCCTCCACTGCCCTCTGTGGCAGAGAATTCCACAGATTCACAACTCTCTGGGTGTAAGTGTTTTTCCTCATCTCAGTCCCAAATGGCCTAACCCTTATTCTTAAACTGTGTCTCCTGTTTCTGGACTCCCCCAACATTGGGAATCTTCTAAATTCCAATCAACTGCAACATGACCTCCCAACTTCTGTACTCAATACTCTGACTGATGAAGGCCAATGTGCCAAATGGCTTTTTGATCACCCAATTTATCTGCAACTCCACCTTCAAGGAACTATGCATCTACACTCCTAGATCCCACTGCTCTACATCACTCGCCAGAGCCTTACCATTCACTGTGTAGGTCCTGCCCATGTTAGACTTCCCAAAATGCAACATCTCACATTTCTCTGTATTAAATTCCATCAACCATTCCTCGGCCCACCTGGTCAATCGATGAAGATCCTGCTGCAATTTTTCACAACCATCTTTACTATCTGTAAAACCACCCACTTTTGTATCATCTGCAAACTTGCTGATCTTACCGTGCATGTTCTCATCCAAATCATTGATATAAATGACAAACTGTAACTTGCTCAGCACCGAACACTGAGGCACGCCACTAGTCACAGGCCTCCAGTCCGAGAAGCAACCTTCCACCATCACCCTCTGCTTCCTTCAATTTTCTATCCATTCCGTTATCTCTCTTTGGATCCCTTGCAACCTAAACTTCCAGGGCAGCCTACGATGCATATCCTTGAATGCTTTGGTGTATTGATATATATTTATGTATTGTTATATATTCAACTGAGGGTACAGTAAACTGCTGATTTACCACCGGCTGCCTACGCCACCCCCGGCTAGCACCACCTCCCCGGCTGCTTACAGTCTCGGCTGCATGCACCATGTTTGCTTCCATGCTGGTCCTTCTGCCTCCACTGCTAGCAAACACAGCAGTGTTTACAGGCCGCGCCTGCCACTACCACTGCCACCGCCGAACCTTACCTGCACCCTGCGGGCCACAACAACTGACCCTGCCGATCCTTGCCAGCCAGCCAAGGACATCAACTGGATTCCAGACCCACTTCCAGACCGGGAGAAGTGTCTCAATCAGAAATGTCACCTATCTATAGTCTCCTGAACCTATATAATCTGAAAAGCCACCTATCCGTTCCTTCCATTCATGCTGGATGACCTGCTGAGTTACTCCAGCACTAAATGTTCCTCCATGTAGTAACCAGAAAATGCAGTTATTTATTTCTCCCTTTTTTATGATAATATCTTACTCAGTTATAGCCGACGGTGGGCAATGACAGACACCATTCCCCAACCCCCCGGTGGTCCATTATAATGAGGGTTTACGGTATTTGTATTAATAGGCCTGTGAACCTGCAGCAAGGAATTCATTGTTCCGTTGAGTGACTGAAAATAGCATTTGGGGAAGAACTGGACAATAATATAGACAAACATTAAGGGGAAACAGCTATTGAAAACATTTAAAATTGTGTTTAAGAGTGTCCAGAAATATCTAGATGCACACTGTTCATTAATTTCTGATACCACACTCAAAATACCAAAGCTGAATAAAGACCTAAGGGAAAAAGTCAGACATATGCTAAGACGTAGAGGAGAGCTTGAATAAAAAAATAATTAGAAAGGCAACACTGCACTGTGAAATTACATTTTTCAGGAACATAAAGCAAAATAGTAAAATAACATACGGTATTAGGAGTTCAGTATTGATGTGGATAGAGAACTGGCTGGCAAACAGGAAGCAAAGAGTAGGAGTAAACGGGTCCTTTTCACAATGGCAGGCAGTGACTAGTGGGGTACCGCAGGGCTCAGTGCTGGGACCCCAGCTATTTACAATATATATTAATGATCTGGATGAGGGAATTGAAGGCAATATCTCCAAGTTTGCGGATGACACTAAGCTGGGGGGCAGTGTTAGCTGTGAGGAGGATGCTAGGAGACTGCAAGATGACTTGGATAGGCTGGGTGAGTGGGCAAATGTTTGGCAGATGCAGTATAATGTGGATAAATGTGAGGTTATCCACTTTGGTGGCAAAAACAGGAAAGCAGACTATTATTTAAATGGCGGCCGATTAGGAAAACGGGAGATGCAGCGAGACCTGGGTGTCATGGTACACCAGTCATTGAAAGTAGGCATGCAGGTGCAGCAGGCAGTGAAAAAAGCGAATGGTATGTTAGCTTTCATAGCAAAAGGATTTGAGTACAGGAGCAGGGAGGTTCTACTTCAGTTGTACAGGGTCTTGGTGAGACCACACCTGGAGTATTGCGTACAGTTTTGGTCTCCAAATCTGAGGAAGGACATTATTGCCATAGAGGGAGTGCAGAGAAGGTTCACCAGACTGATTCCTGGGATGTCAGGACTGTCTTATGAAGAAAGACTGGATAGACTCGGTTTATACTCTCTGGAATTTAGGAGATTGAGAGGGGATCTTATAGAAACTTACAAAATTCTTAAGGGGTTGGACAGGCTAGATGCAGGAAGATTGTTCCCGATGTTGGGGAAGTCCAGGACAAGGGGTCACAGCTTAAGGATAAGGGGGAAATCCTTTAAGACCGAGATGAGAAAGACTTTTTTCACACAGAGAGTGGTGAGTCTCTGGAACTCTCTGCCACAGAGGGTAGTTGAGGCCAGTTCATTGGCTATATTTAAGAGTGAGTTGGATGTGGCCCTTGTGGCTAAGGGGATCAGAGGGTATGGAGAGAAGGCAGGTACAGGATACTGAGTTGGATGATCAGCCATGATCATATTGAATGGCGGTGCAGGCTCGAAGGGCTGAATGGCCTACTCCTGCACCTAATTTCTATGTTTCTATGTTTCTAACCCCAATACATATGCATATCTAAAAAGAAAAATCAAGATAGCAATGAGTCCTCTGGGAAAAGCAATTCAAAATCACAGGCAATGATAGGGGAATTGCAGAAACATCCCAAAACTTGCTTTTTGGCACCTGCCAGGGAGACAGATCAGGTGGAGATGACATCGAGAAATTTTCATAAGATTTACAATGGATAAGATCTGAGTCTCTGGAACGATAGAATAAGTGACAACATGGACACATGGCTGTCTTGCAGATGGAAAGAGCATGGCAAAATGGCGGTGATTAAAGTGCCAGAAGTTGGTACATGGCAGTATCGGTACTGGGACTATTGTTATTTCAAGTTTGTGTTAATAATGTGACTTTTTCTTTAAATTTGGGGATGACACCAAATTAGGACTGATAGTGCTGCAACTCAGAACAACAATATTATATCATTACATTGTATTTTATGCATCTAAATAGGCTAGAGAAAGAAGAATCTCAGATTAAGAATCCATAAATCATGAAAAATAATGTAATAAGCCCAAGGAGAAACCAACCCAAATAATAAGGCATATTTCTAAAGTTGAAAAATTCAAAAGCAGAAAAGTTTGCTGAACTTTTATCTAACTTTGGTTGCACCACATCTGGAGCCATGGGGATAACACCATGTTATAAGGCAACCAAAGGTCCATGGAGTATGCCATGAGAAAATAGTTTGGGACCTGACGCCCTTGGTCTGCTCTGCATAACTACATCATAAACATAAAATATTATATTATTAGCAGATGTAACCATCCTGTCCAGTCACAATATAAGTAGTGGCTGGACTCTTTGCGCTGAGACTAGCGCCATGAACATAACCACTTTGTAAGTGAGTTTGACCAGGGATAGAGATGTAGCTGGGCCCTACTGGTGAAGCAGTTTAAGAACAATGCTAACATCCCATATCTCCGAGTATCTGGGCCTGGGAGAATTTGCGTTAAAGATATCTTTATAAATCTGGATATCAGAGAGTGAGACCTGACAGAGCGGGTCCTGATCGCTGCAGCAATTATGATGAGAAAGCACATTGGCACTGTTAATTGTACTATAAATTAAATCATTGTCAAGACTCATCTAAATGAACTCCGAGACGTTAGTTATCCGTGCTGTATTATATGGAACATTGGCATTAAAACAAAACACTTGCCATCTCCTGATGAGGAAAATCTGCTTTCTCGGTGCTATCCCTGCACTCTGCAGTGGGCTCGTACATAGATCAGCTTCGCAGAGACTTCAAATCTATAAACTGATTTTATAATGCAGAGGATAGTTTCCTCAGTCAAGGGGTGAACCACCAATATTTTGTGTTTAGGATCACCATAAAATGTCCTATAATAATTCCCAACATTTAGCAGGAACCATAGCTGCATAGACCAGTCAGGCATTATGACATGCCTGAGGCGAGATCTTGCTGGATTTTGTGCAAGACCCGAATGATGAGGCAAAATGGAGGAACAACATAAAGAACATTCCTCCTCAGAGGAGCGAGAATACATCTATTGCCACTGTGCCACATATTTTTGCAACTGGTGATTGAGCCTGGATGCAAACATATTGATATTTAATGTTCCATTGAACCACAATGTCATTAAATACATTGTGATACAACATCCATACTATGTTATCATAGACTTTTTAATGTGATGATACACCATCGTCAAATGAGGTTAGGTAAATTATCACAGGACATTTAACTTGACTGCACCCATGTGATTAACATATGTCACCACCATAGTGTATCAACTTGGAGTTGAGCATGCAGATTATGCATATTCACACAAAATTTCAACCCATAGAATACACCTAGTGTCTTATAGGTAGTTGATACCATATAACTGAAAATAGCTAACTCATGCAAACCCCATCTGCCTCCGTAACTAGAGATGGTATTCATAATTGTTTTCATCTTGTAGTAGTAGTATCAGTTTGTAATATAATTGAGGAGTTACTGAGCAAAGGTACAGGAGCAATGTTGAATATAGTTTGTCCACCATTGTGACTTTGATAGCTTCAGCTGGTAATAGGATAGGTCATGATGTTAATAACGACCTATATGGCACTGAAAAGGTTACTCCTTTGCCCGTTATAGGTCCTGATAATGCAAAGGCCTAAATGTACAGCTGAAATACAGCTGCTATATTGCCAAATACACTTGATGAATAGTGGACTGCTTGATAACAAGGTTGTTACAGGCTTCTATTAATTCCAATCTCTTGCCACAGGGCGGAGTCACAGATTCATATATAGTTAAAGGTAAACCCGAATAATCAATAACTGTAGTTGGTATCAACTTAAATTAACTGGATAGATGAAGAACCTCAATTTCTCAAATATAGTTGTGGCTGAAACAATTGATTTTAACAACACAGCCTTCAGAATATCATCCAGATAAGCCATAACAAATGTTTGTGAGCTCTGAGCAGTCCCAGCACCGGTTTAGAAATTTGGTAGATGACCTGGGAGCTGAAGTAGCCCATTTGCAACGCATTAACTGTTATCATTGCTCCATCCAGATAAATTCCAAATGTCTCCTAGTATCCCAGTGACTGGAACCTGAATAGAATTCATCTTCAAAATCGATGCATGTCATAAAGATCCTAAGGAAATAAGTTTGTTAGTCAGGAACGAAGTTCCATACTTCAAATCTATGTTGTACATGCAAGTTAAATCAAGTATAAACCGACATCCTCCATCTTTCACAATGAACAGGCCACGCCTGCCACAATTCCGTGCCTGCCTTGAATGACAACTCTGGCCAGATTCCACTAGCCTGTCTCGAAAGATGATCCTGGCCATAATACTGAACCTGCCTCGAAAAGACATCTCTGGCCATAATATCTGAGTCTGTCTCGAAAGACAACTCTCACATGTTATCAATTAATCTGAATCTTATCATTGTCATTTGTACAGAAAACAAGCGTAAATATTACCAACTTGTAAATGGTCCACATACTGCATGTTTTGGAAGAACCAGACCCAACTACCTCCATGGCTACCGGTGGCCTTATGGTAAGCCCAAAGGCCCCTAATGTGGGTTCTATTCCCGTCCTTGATTGAAGAGTAGGACTGGTCGTGTGTGTGGTTTCCGTATTTCCTGAGACTGGCTTGGACCTTGGCCAGCTTTCAAGCTGCCACCAGCTTCAGTAAACTACTTACTGCCAATGAGGCGTGGGGTGTGTTGTCACAAAAAGGAGGAAGCTTTGTTCGTCGCCTTGATTATTCCGACAGCTTTTGCTTCCTCATCCAGGTATACCTGTTGGATAAGTCTTACCTGAAGAGAAGCTTCGGCAGCTGGTTTCTTTCCTCAAACGTCACCCCTGATAGCGCTGTTCACTGCCGGCCATGAGGGGAATTCTGGTCCCTTCCGGGTTTTTCTGCCCACGGCAGTAATCCTTTTGTTTGTGAGAATTTCCTAGGAGCCATATGCATGTGCTCCAGTATGTTCCACGGACATACTTCGAATTTGAAGCCAGTTACATACTGACCACTCGCACTCCCCTCCACAGAGAGGGAGATTCGTAGGCAGCCCTGAAAACAGGTGCTGCCGCAGGCCCCTGCGCTGACATGGCCCTTCCAGCGGACCCATATCAGGTTTTTTGCTCTGGGTCAGACTGAAACTGACCCTGAAGCTCCCCTCCTCAGAGAGGGAGACATTGTGCAGCCTTGAAACAGGTGCCGCTGCCAGCGGGTTCTCCATAATACTCGGGCTGATAACTCCCTCCTTTGGAGTATATCATTGTGGAGCACCTCTCCATCAGGTGCTCCATGTGGGTTTGAATGTTTAAAGACGTTACCCATGAAGGAGAGGACCGTCTCCATCAGGAATCCTCCTGGCCCGACTTGTTTGACTCAACGGGCCTCTTCCCTATGCTCCCCTCCTCTGAGAGGGAGATATAATATCGTGGCTACCCCCCAAGAGGGGTTGCCTAGGTGCTCCTGGCCTGACTTGTTTGAATGAACGGGCCTCATCCCTACGCTCCCCTCCACAGAGAGGGAGATATAATATCATGGCTATCCTCCAAGCAGGGTTGCCTAGGTGCTACCGGCACCAGTCTGAAGCCAATGGCTCCACCGCCAGTGACTTGGAAGGCGAATTCGACCACCGCTTGCTACTCGCACTTCTGCGGTCTCCGTATTGGGTTCCCCGCAGTCCGTTTCCGGGATTCCCCGAGGTCATCACCGGGATTCCCTATGGTCCGTGACTGGGGTTCCCCACGGTCCATAAACGTTCCCCCGCGGCCAGTCCGGACTTCGCCCTGAATCCACCAGGCAAACTCTGTAAAGAGCTTCCTGCAATACAAAAAACAACCCTAGAAATAAGTTTAAAAACTTACCTTCCAGGTTTAAACTTACCGCTGGCAGAAGCAGTTATGACGCGCATGCGGGTTGACAGCCTTCTTCACGTAGTCCCTCGTGTGTGTAGGATAGTGTTAGTGGGGAATCGCTGGTCAGCACGGACTCGGTGGACTGAAGGGCCTGTTTCCGCACTGTATCTCAAAACTAAACTAAATTAAACAGTTAACCTTTCTCTAAGTTTACAATCTCAAATTTGGCTTGGTGGTCACTTTATAAAGTATATGAGGATCTTCACAGACAATGCACTGGGTATAAATGATCAAGAGCAAGGAGAAACAAGAGCATGAGGGTGAGCATTGGGAAGATAACCTGACATGCTAGAGTTGCTCTGGGGACACAAGTACAGAAGGTTGTACGCCAAAAGTCCAAGTGGTAGGCAAATAATTGCCTGAGAAATAAAAGTAGTATGTATAATGTTTTAATTAGCCATGCTAGTTTACATTTTCTGACACCATTATTACCCTGAGAGAATAAAATGACAGAGACAAAACAGTAGTCACAGGTATATCCAATGAGAAGGATTAACTCTGTTTATTTGTGAAAAGGAAGGAAGTTGTTGTTAGCCTGTGAGAAAACGCTCACACATTACAAAAAGACAAAATACCGCAGATGCTGGAAATATTAAATAAATAAAAAAGGTAAGAAATACACAAATAGACAGGCAGATTGTGTGGAGCGGTGCAAAATTATTTTGCTTTTAATTTCCGATACTTAAATATTGACATCTTTATTGCCATTTATACAATTGACTCAAAATGTAAATGATGGAACCTGCAATATCAAACGTGTTTAAACTAATATATTGTGATGGGATGCTCTCTGATACTGTGAACATTGCCTATTCATTCACTGGGGAAAATTTTGACTCTGGGTGGTAGTGTAATATCTTTTTCATTGATCAAGCTGACCATTGTGAATCTCTCCTGATTAGTGCAATAAAACTCAGGTGAGATGTACGACAAATGTGAGTGTTGACTTGCTCTGCTTTACACCATGCAAAGACAAAAATTATTCTCCATGTGTGCAATAAATTCAAGGTTATATCTTTGCATTTAAATATGAAATGATTAAAAGAAGAACATTTGAAATTTAATAGTCTGCTACTTAAGTCTTCCCAAACCAATAAGATAATTATGTTATAATAACGAGTGGCATTTCCCTTAAGCTCTTACCTGAAGCTCACATATCATACTTAAACTGTTGTGTGTACTTCGCAAATTTTCCTATTTAATTCAATAGACAATAGACAATAGACAATAGGTGCAGGAGTAGGCCATTCGGCCCTTCGAGCCAGCACCGCCATTCAATGTGATCATGGCTGATCATCCCCAATCAGTACCCCGTTCCTGCCTTCTCCCCATGTCCCCTGACTCCGCTATTTTTAAGAGCCCTATCTAGCTCTCTCTTGAAAGCTATCTTGAACAAGCCCTACCTAGCTCCCTCTTCAACATCAAATTAAAGCTGGCATGTATGTGCAATGGCTAGAGTAACATAATAGTAACACAATCCTCACACAATGAGAAGATCATTTTAGACATGAATGCTGGAGTTACTCAGCAGACAGGCAGCATTTCTGGAGAGAAGGAATGGGTGATGCTCGATTTTTCCAGCATTTTGTGTCTATCTTCGGTCAACTATCAACTGTCTGCAGCTCCTTCCTACACAGAGTTAATTTTGTATGTTTAAAAGTTTGGTGACACTTTACCATCATTTCACAGTTAAGTGGTTGCTACTTGCCCCCTTTTCAAAGTTGGCCCCCTTTTCCAGCTTTCTTTTCCCACCCTACAATCAGTCTGAAGAAGGGTCGCACCCCAAACCTTCGCCTTCGCAGATTTGCTTCACTGATCCTGCCTGACCTGCTGAGATATTCCAGCACTGAGTCCTTTTGTGCTACTTCATACTGTCCAGGTCAACAGAAAACAGGGAATGGAATATGGACATGGGCTTTTTGGGAGTAAGTGGTTTATTTCTATACTTTAACAGTCAATGGGGAAACCAGTCAGTGGGGGGAAAGCAAAATAGGAATTGGTTAGAATGTGTTGTGACAGAAGCTGCCTGTTTTCCCCATGCATTGATTTGTGGATTCTGCCTGGTTTTCAAACATTAATGGTCTTACTTACAGTATGTTTCTTTATATGTCACTGCCGCAGAAAGTTGCATTTACCCTGGAGGCCTTTGACAAGAGATGTCAACTTCATGTTGAAGATCAATAATGCACTTCTTTCAAACAAAAGGTATTAAGTCTAAAAGTGAATGTTATCACATCCCTAAATTTGTTAGCAGTTCATATAAAAAAGGCTATCTTTAAACCAATCCTCTCAATGGAGTTGAATATATAAAGACAGGAAGCTTTCTAACAACTGCCTGATAGAATTCCACAGAGGCAAGAAGGAAATGAAGGAAATGAAGGAAACAAATACTAACCTCCAAATCTCCATATGAGGACTCTCTCAATTCCAACTTCAATGTCACAAGCTTACAGGGAGATGAATTCTAAAGTTCACATTGGCATGGACATTTTGGTTTCAGAATGACATTCATCAAAAGTTAAAACCTCAAAACATGTCTGCTTCTTATTACAATTCCTACTCTTTGTATCAACTCCTTTAACTACTTTAGCTGCCAATCTATGTTTTCTGTGAGCTGGTACACAAGTGAGGCACTGGTTGTTTCGCCTGGAGTTATAGGAAGCTGAAATGGTTCTTTTCTCAACGAAGCCACTCTCTCAGAGAGAACAGATTTCACCTCCAGGGAATCAAGTGCCCTTATCTGAAATGCCTACAAATGGAGTTGCTGCGGGAGAAGTGAGATAAACATAATTGACCTATTGTTCCTTATTAAGATGAAGAGATGCTTGGGACTCCATCTTGCAATTCACAGCACTGGGTAGGGGGGCAATTTTGAAATGTCATTCTTCCCAGTGTTGATAGGTCCAAACCAAATTCTAATCAAGTCTTTTGTAGCTGTGGTGTTCATCTGGCTGGTCTAGATGAATTTCTGGTCAATGGAGAACCTGCCATATTTATGGTGGGGGTTTCAGTGAAGCAATGTCCTGGGATGTCAAGAGGGATGATTAGACATTGAGTTCCTGGAGATGGTTTCTGCCTGTGTGGTGCTGATTGCTTGCTTGCTTCTTACCATTTAATATCTAGCAAGGGATGAGTAAAACCAGTGCCAGCAAGAAAAGCCAGGCTGAGAAAAAATAGTTATATAAAATTGAAGTCTTGTTTAAAAGCACGCACAGCATTTGTAATGAGATAGATATGTTGATCACTCAAATAAGGGTTATTGAAAATAATGTGTCAGGCATTATGAATATGTGGTTGCGAGATGACAACTATGTGTAAGTACACAAGGCTGGTTAGTGACATTTTGCAGAGTTTGGAGAAAATGAAAGGGAGATGTGTTAGCTCTATTAACAATGGATAAGATCACAGTGGTAGTGATGAACTATATTGGCTCAGATGCTCAAGATGTGTAATTATTTTGAGATGAAAAATTGTAAGGGTAAGGTGTTGGTGGTAGGTTATATGGGACTCCGAACTGCACTGTAATGTAGTACAGAGCATAAATCAAGAAAGAATGGGGACTCGCACGAAAAGTATTGCAATATTCATGGGTGATTTTAATTATCATATAGATTGTAGAAACCAAATTGGCAAGGGTAGCCTTGAGGCTGAATTAACAAAGTGTATTCAGGATGATTTCTTAGAAAAATACATTGAGGTACCAAACTTGGACCAAGTTATTTCAAATTTGGTGTTGTAAAATAAGGCAGGATTTATTATTTTTTGTAATATTCAAGAAAAAAAAAATAAAGATATTCAAGAAAAAAAAAAAGCAATATTACTTTGCAGAACTTTAAATTCAGTTTGAGAATGAGAAACTTGGGTTGAGAACTAACTTCCTGAACTTAAATATATAGTATAAAGATAGTAATTCTGAGAAAATCTCCATCTCCCTCTTAAGATTTCATTGATATCTAGTGCGGCTCATGAGAACCCGAAGCATTCTCCAGCATTGTTCTGTTTCTTGATGTTCTCTGCTCTCCCTCCCTACAAGGAGTGTATGAAAAGACCTGAAGGCAAAGGCGTGCAGTCATCTAATGAATGGATGATTATTTGGTCATGTGAATATGTACAAGGTACATGGTGCTCGAATGTTGAGCAAAGCAAAGTACTGGAGGAACTCAGGCAGCAGCTGCGGAGGAAATGGACAGGTAACATTTCTGATCACCTGAATCATTCCATCAGAATAGGTTGCGAACAGGTGAAGAAAAAGAGGGCTGCAAATGTGAGAAATGGGGCTCTGTAGCTGTTTTGACATAAGGCGAGGGACATGATCATGTTCATGTTGAGTTTTAAAATCCAAAGCAGCACTTTTCCAGTGCTGCTTGGGATATAGACATATGTGGAGCGGCCCACTGGCATACCTGGCAGAAATGCTGCCTCACAGTTCCAGAGACCCGGATGCGATCCTGATCTCGGTGTGGAGTTTTCATGTTCTTTGTGACAGCATGAGTTTCCACCATGTCCTCCAATGTCCTCCCACGTCCAAAAGATGTCCAGATTGATAGATTCATTAGCCTCTGTAAATTACCCCAATGTGTAGGGAGTGGATGAGAAAGTGGGATAACAGTACTAATGTGAAAGAGTGATCAATGGTCGACATGGACTTGTTTGGTCAAAAGGCCTGTCTTCATGCAGTATCAATCAACCAAGCAATCGATATCTCCCTTCACAGGGGAAAAAAAGCACAACATTCCTGTTGCTGATAACTGTTACAACTTCTAGTTACATTTGATCTCTAATTCCCAGCTTCTTAGTTCCTTTTGTTGATGAGACAGCATCTCTTTGCTCCTCACAACCCTGGCATCATGTCCAGGAATAGTCCATTGGCTGCCTAGCCAGACTGGAACTTTTTTCCCCTTGTTTTTCAAATTCAAACCCTTTCAAGGTCCATGCTTGGACTGTCCCTTTCAATACTGCAGTTGCATTTAAAATCTATAGATCAACATCATGCCCATTGAGATTGCTTGGATAAAAAGTGTATTGGAAGTACAATTTCTGACTTAAAACCACTACGAGTGCTGATTCACCTACTTCTGTGTTTCCCATGCACTACCTATGCATTACCACAGTAACTGCACAACCCCATCTCACTGCACCTTGTGGAAATAAAATGGTGTAATTTCATACCTCTATGAATTTGACAATAAATACATTCTTTTGGTTGTTAAAACTAACCAAATAGGTCAATGAATATACTTTCACTGAAAAATTAATACAAGGCAGCACCATATATTTTCTTGACTGAGTGTTGGAATTTCACTACTTCAGAAATACCTGAAAAATAAAGAGAATTCTTTATTTCCCCTAAAGTTATTTTCAACCTTTGTTCACAAATATTGTATCAAAGGCACTTTGTTCCAAATCTTTGCATCGAATGTTAACCTGCCAGCAATCATTGCATCGAAGGGCTATATTTAATATACTCGTTTGTCCTTGAGAATGTCAATGTTTTCTTTCATTACTGACATCTACTCTGGCATCTATCGAGTGCTTAACTAAACAAATAAAGCAATTAAATGAGAGCAAAAACCTTTTGACTTTTCACTGCTGAAGCAAAGGAATATTTCTGAAAATAACAGATTTGTTGCGGTCACTTGCATTGGCTGGTCATTGAAACAAATTCACCCTTCCACAAAACAGCTCCTCAAAGCTTGCAGTAACTACTTCGATTGAGAACAACGCTTCATCGTTAAGCCTTTCATTCTGACACTGCAGGAGCAAGAAGAAAAACAAAACACTTGACAGTGGACATCAGGTGGGCCAGATACATTTATCCCAAGCCTGTTTATACTTAAAAGATCACCAACACCTCTCTTACTTTGATTTGACATTATCCCAAGAAATTTTACATTTTAAAGATACCACATATCTACCCCAGATTGTTGGACGTTCTATTCAGTGAATGACCAATTTAAAGAGGTGCCTTCTTCACAAGAAAGTGTTTGCTAATCTTTGTGCTTTTTCTGCTTGAAATGATCTATGTGATGTGCATAACATATGTTTTACTGAATACATCCTTACGAGCCCCAGCAACGAATGATGAATGGAGTTTCTGGCTTGTCCCCATATTCAGAAAACAAAGTTTTAAATCTCATTTTCATTAAAGTAAAGCTCTTTTAATGAAACAAAAACTAAAAAAAATAACTTACTTTATTTCTGTGACATTTTATTCCTGGAGCAGAGTTGCCAGTAGTCATATTTAGTGTGTTGTTTATTTTATATTGCTGCTGCAGTCTTTTTGTTTTGGCTTAAAGCAAGAACTCAGATTGTGTAAATCCCAAACAAATAATGATTGGTACAGCTTCTCACCATCCATATCCTGTAAAGGATTTGTCGCCCCTTGCATAGTGCTTTTCAACCTACTCAGAGCAGAGTAAAAAACACCTGGTGTTGATTAATATTTATATGAGAATCTACACAAACTAAATTGCTCATCTGTCTTACAATTTTTAAATTGGTTGGTAAGTGCCTAATTTTTCATTCACTGAATATAATGATGAATATCACAGTGCACTGATGAAATGCTAGTCTTTTTTGGATTACAGGGATCTTTGGTGAAATGACTTTGCCTGGTCCCAATCCAACTCCTAATGAGTTGACAAATGGAACAAAACCCTCTTAAGCACAGAAGTCACAGCATGGCTGATGCTGAAAATGGAAAGTGACACAGAAGGTGACACTCTACTCACATACATCATTGCACCAGATCAGAGGAAAAGCTGCTTTGCAAAAGTTTGGATTCTTATAAGCTGTGTTCCCACATACACCTCCACAGCCAACAATGGGTCATTGTGAGCTCCTGGGTCATCGGTGCCGGCTCTGATTTGTTCTATATCATTACAGACCTCTAGTTTCCCTCTCCTGTGACTCTCAGTCTGAAAAAGGATCTCGACTAAAATGTTACCTATTCCTTTTCTCCAGAGATGCAGCCTGACCCACTGAGTTATGGCAGCATTTTATGTCTATCTTCGGTGTAAACCAGCATCTGTAGTTCCTTCCCACACATGAAATTTCCAAGTATGTTAGTTTCCTCACATGTTTGTCCCTCATATGTCATGAACGTTTCTGGTTATTTTGATGGCTCTTACCTGCATACAGTACATCCCTATTCAGTCTGAAGAAGAATCATTGATCTATGCCTGAAGAAGGGTCTCGACCCGAAACGTCGCCTATCTCCTTCACTCCTTAGATGCTGCTGCACCCGCGGAGTTTCTCCAGCTTTTTGTGTACCATCCCTATTCATTGTTGAGTCTCTATGCATAAGCAAAGGGGTAAGTAGAAATTTGGTTGCATCTACTAGTGTAACGGTTTCCTGTAAAATGGATTGTTGCAGATCCTCATTTCACTTTATTGCACATTGCACATTCATGTTCTGGCGCAGAACTATTTTAATGAGTGCCTTCTGTCGTGATATTCTCAGTAGATAGCATCACCCTGATGCAGACTTCTGCTGCCACAAACGCAAGAAGAAGAAGAAGTAGATGGTAGTTGGGATAATCCAAAAATCTATTGTTTTCTTAAATTTTCAATAAAATCCAAAATCTTGCTTTATCATCTCAAAGGGCAGCATCTTCAACAGCGAATCCTCCATCCAGTTGAGATGGAGTGGTCAACAGGATTGAGAGCTCAAGCCATGCTGAATTGAAGTGAACATTGTGACATCCAATGCAGCAGTGGAGATCATGTCAACTGTCTCTTTATCAATGTGAGGACTTAGAAATTACTTTGTTACCTATGGGGGCAATGACAAAGTGCTCCGTGTGAAATGGAACAAATTGGCCAGAATGTATTCAAGGTTCTTGTGAACATATCCATGTTCTCAACGAGAATCATTGATTTGTGAAACAGGCAGGAAAGTGGAGTTAAGGCATAGATCAAATCAGTCATAATCTTATTGAATAATGGAGCAGGGCCATATAGTCCGGTCCTGTTCTTCCTCCACAGGTTCTATGTCTGAGGAGACTTTAGAGGTACAGCGCGGAAACAGGCCCTTGGGCCCACCGGGCCTGCGTCGACCAACGATAACCCCATGACTAGCACTAGCCTACATCTTAGGGACTATTTACAATTTTACCAAAGCCAATTAACCTACAAACCTGTAGTGTGGGAGGAAACTGGAGCAGCTGGAGAGAGCTCACATGATCACATGGAGATCATACAGACATAATACAGACGACACCCATAATCAGGATCGAACCCGAGATCGACAATTCCAAAAATTCTCACACTCCATGAAATAAAAAATCTTAGGTAGACAAAAATGCTGGAGAAACTCAGCGAGTGCGGCATCATCTATGGAGCGAAGGAAGTAGGCAAAGTTTCGGGCTGAAACCCTTCTTCAGACTGATGCAGAGTGGAGGGAGCGGGAAGGAGGAGCCAGAGGGCTGAGGGAGAGCAGAGAAGGGGAGGAGACAGCAGGGGCTATCGGAAATTGGAGAAGTCAATGTTCAGGCCACTGGGATGCAGACTGCCCAAGCGGAATATGAGGTGCTGCTCCTCCAGTTACCGGTGGTCCTCACTCTGGCAATGGAGGAGGCCCAGGATAGAAAGGTCAGATTCGGAATGGGAGGGGGAGTTGAAGTGCTGAACCACCGGGAGATCAGGTTGGTTAATGCGGACCGAGCGTAGGTGTTCGGCAAAACGATCGCCAAGCTTATGCTTGGTCTCACCGATGTAGATCAACTGACATCTAGAGCAGTGGATGCAATAGATGAGGTTGGAGGAGGTACAGGTGAACCTCTGTCGCACCTTGAATGACTGCTTGGGTCCTTGAATGGAGTCGAGGGGGGAGATAAAGCGACACGTGTAGCATCTCTTGCAGTTGCAAGGGAAAGTGCCCGGGGAGGGGGTGGTGCAGGTGGGAAGAGAAGAATTGACCAGGGAGTTACGGAGGGAGCGGTCTTTGTAGAGAACAGACGGGGGGGAGATGGAAAGAGGTGGCAAGTGGTGGGGTCACGTTGGTGGTGGCGAAATTGATGACATTGTTTAGCAATTACATTTCATAATTTTCCATCATGTTCAAATATTCCTCCTTTAATTTAACCTCTACACCCTAATTCTGTTCATTAAGAAATCTAGCTTTTTTTATTCACCACATAACCATTTTCTGCCCCCAAGCCACACAATATTGATTAACTCTGTCATATGCTCTTGATTTGTCTTTCTCACAGATGTTCAGGGCTTCATTCCACTTTTGGCTTCAGTGGATTACTAAGATTAAATTATCTCCATTGGAATTACGGTAGTTGGCAATTCACCCGCACAGCAGTTTTGAGATTATTAACAACTTCAAAAATGCTATTGAAGGAGAGAACTCTACAGTGTCACATTGAACAACTGAAATGATTTTAAGTTATTTTAAGCCAATAGTTTTGTTGTGAAATGCACAGATAATCTAGAGCAATAGTGCAGGTGCTGTACTCTGGTGCAAAACTATAACCTGGAATCTCTTGTGGACCCAAATAATCTGTTTGTGTGGTGTTGATTGATGGAAGAACATTTGTCAGGACATCAGGAAATCACCATTCTACTTTGAATAATGCCATCGGACATAAACACTCTACCTGAGCCTTAAAATGCTATCTCAGTTTAATATCTAATTTCCACAACAGTAACAAAATCACTAGTACTGTGAAGGAGACATGTATGTCTCCTTCACATGTGTATAGTTAATTTGAGCCTGGAACTTTTTAATCCAAAGGCATTGACTGATTTTTGAGATGGGGCAATGAAATTGTAAATTTGAAAGACATTGGTTGTGTTTGTGATATACTACTTTAGAGAAAAGCATGTGCTTTTGCAATTCTTTAAATAGATAAGAATTACTGCCTGGATGTTTCCTGTATAAAGATTGTAAATACAAAGTATCAGCATTGTTTAAACTAAAATTCACCTCAGGCATGAATATACTAAAAAATATAGTTGAATTGCATAGAGTATAAACGCTTAAATTATGTGCAATAATCAAGTAAATAAATCGTAGGAATGCCTGCAACTGCATGTTCTAACCTTCAGCGGGTGATTAGAGGACTCCTGTTCCCTACATTCATGGGATATTTTATATGAGCGTTAATTTAAGTACACTTTGAAAACTAAAAACAGTATTCACCTGAAATTTCAGTGCTTCTGGTGAATGTCACTCTTAAAAATGCATAAAATCATAAAATTATCTCTTTTTGTTGTTTTTATTTTTATATCTGTCCTGCATCTGCTGCATAATCTGGTTACAATTTAGACTTGTGCAATTGAAAATCTTTTTTTCTTTGAGTCATAGATTCATAGAGTGTTAGATGAAAAGGGCTCTAATTACATTGAAGATAGCAAAATGCTGGAATAACTCAGCAAGTCCTCTGAAGAAAAGGAATAGGTGATGTTTCGGATAGAGATTCTTCAGACTCTCCCTCACTCTTATCCTACCAAGCACCAAACCAATCCCTTCAAACCAACTCTTTCCTATCCACACCAGTCCTCCTGATCCATCATCAATGCCTCCCTGTTGTGATTTTTTTTTAATTTACCAGCCCTCACCTCTCCAAACTCAAACATAGATGCACTCATGACATAAAGTTTGTTTATTCTCCCGATACCCTCCGCACATGGTAAGTTTACTTTTCTTCATTTTTCATGACCATACTCCCAATCTTGTGCACATCCATACATCCGCACCATCTCACTGACCCTCATTCAATTCAGTTTGTTGACCATGCAGCTTCTGGTTGACAAAAGGAACAAAGGTTGTACATCTACAAGTGTTAGTGTATGGATAAACATAGGTGTCAATAGCAAAACTAAATGCTGGAAGAACTCACTGGGTCAAGCAGCATTTGGGGGAGGAAATGGACAAGCAACAGTTCAGGTCCTGACCTTGCAGATACTGCCTGACCCATTGAGTTCCTGCAGCACTTTGTGTTTTGCTCAAGATCCCAGGATAGGCAGCCTCTTGTGTCTCCATGGCTGTTAATAGTCTGTAGTTGCTGGGCGACCTGTCAAACATAAACATTGCAAACGCAGTGGAATCAGTAGCCCAATGTGCCGGGCTGACAGTTTCAATTTACCAACAAATTAACTTCTTGAATTGTAACTGCAAGCACAATTTATTACTATCGTACTAAATCATTTATTCAAATTTTCAGCCCCTTTTCAAACCCTATCCTTTGTTTCTTTACTTCTGACATTAACACCTTGTTTTACCATGGTGTCATCAACTCTTTGATCATTGACTCTCTCTTGGGCTCTGACGTTCCATCACTACATCTCAAAACTTATTTCATCTCGAGCTCTGACATCTCGTAAAATATTGATGGTAAGATACAGTGGCTTGCAAAAGTATTCATACCCCTTGAACTTTTCCACATTTTGTCACGTTACAACCACAAACGTAAATGTATTTTATTGAGATTTTATGTGATAGACCAACACAAAGTGGCACATAATTGTGAAGTGGAAGGAAAATGATACATGGTTTTCAAATCTTTTTACAAATAAAAAACTGAAAAGTGTGGTGTGCAAAAGTATTCAGCCCCCTTTACTCTGATACCCTAAATAAAATCCAGTGCAACCAATTGCCTTCAGAAGTCACCTAATTAGTAAATAGAGTCAACTTGTGTGTAATCTAATCTCAGTATAAATACAGCCTCAGAGGTTTGTTAGAGAACATTAGTGAACAAACAATGTTCCTTGGGCATCATGAAGCCCAAGGAACACACCAGACAGGTCAGGGATAAAGTTGTGGAGAAGTTTAAAGCAGGGTTTGGTTATAACAAAATTTCCCAAGCTTTGAACGTCTCACGGAACACTGATAAATCCATCATCCGAAAATGGAATGAGTATGGCACAACTGCAAACCTACCAAGACTTGGCCGTCCACCTAAACTGACAGGCCGGGCAAGGAGAGCATTGATCAGAGAAGCAGCCAAGAGGCCCATGGTAACTCTGGAGGAGCTGCAGAGATCCACAGCTCAGGTGGGAGAATCTGTCCACAGGACAGTGCACTCCACAAATCGGGTCTTTATGGAAGAGTGGCAAGAAGAAAGCCATTGTTGAAACAAAGCCATAAGAAGTCCCGTTTGCAGTTTGCCACATGCCATGTGGGGGACACAGCAAACATGTGGAGGAAGGTGCTCTGGTCTGATGAGACCAAAATTGAAGTTTATGGCATAAATGCAAAACGCTATGTGTGGTGGAAAACTAACACTGCACATCACCCTGAACACACCATCCCCACTGTGAAACATGGTGGTGGCAGCATCATGCTGTGGGGATGCTTTTCTTCAGCAGGGACAGGGAAGCTGGTCAGAGTTGATGGGAAGATGGATGGAGCCAAATACAGGGCAATGTTGGAAGAAAACCTGTTAGAGTCTGCAAAAGACTTGAAACTGGGGCAGAGGTTCACCTTCCAGCAGGACAACAACCGTAAACCTACAGCCAGAGCTACAATGGAATGGTTTAGATCAAAGCATATTCATGTGTTAGAATGGCCCAATCAAAGTCCAGACCTAAGTCCAATTGAGAATCTCTGGCAAGACTTGAAAATTGCTGTTCACAGACGCTCTCCATCCAATCCGACTGAGCTTGAGCTATTTTGCAAAGAAGAATGGGCAAAAATTTCAGTCTCTAGATGTGCAAAGCTGGTAGAGACTTACCCCAAAAGACTTGCAGCTGTAATTGCAGTGAAAGGTGGTTCTACAAAGTATTGACTCAGCGGGGCTGAATACTTTTGCACGCCACACTTTTCAGTTAGTTATTTGTAATAAAATTTGGAAATCATGTATCATTTTCCTTCCACTTCACAATTATGCACCACTTTGTGTTGGTCTATCACATAAAATCCCAATAAAATACATTTACGTTTGTGGTTGTAACGTGACAAAATGTGGAAAAGTTCAAGGGGTATGAATTACTTTTGCAAGCCACTGTATATCACTCCCTCAAAGCTGAGCTGGCCATAAGCAATGTGCCCTGCATCTCAGAGATCGAGTTTCCCTCAGTCTACAGCAATCGACTGAAGGTTTCCACAATAGATCAACGGAGGGTCATGCAACTGACAAAAGGACTTGTGAGCCACTGCTTTACTAAAGCACTTCTAGTGGACCATGCTGGAGTGGTGCAACATAACCACCAAGAGCTAACTCTGACATTCACTAATTATGAATTGCAATGCTGTTTTGTAAGAAGAGTCCCAGACCTGTTAACTCCTTCCCTGTGCATAAATGCTGCCTGAATTGCTGAGTGTTTTCAGCATTTCTGTTTTTATTATATATAATCAAGAAATAGGAATTAGCTTATTTTGTTCTACATAAACTCAACTGTTAATGACATAATGTTAAAAGAAAAAAAAGCAGTGTTCCGGATTTCCAGCCTATAGCCTCGCCCTGGATGTGAACAAAGGGTTACTGCTCCACAGATCTACTGATTTTACTTTGGAGTCACGTGAGTGACTACGTGAAGAACCCGCCAGCATGCATGCGCGTCATATCGTCTATCGCATTGCGCAACGACTGGCTGGCAGGCGCGCTGCTCCTCCAGCGGTAAGTTTCAAACCTGAAGGTACGTTTTCAACTTATTTCCAGGTTCTGTTTTTCCTTGCAGGAAAGCTCTTTACAGAGATTCCTGCTGGATGGACTGCGGAGAAGTATAATGTACGCCGCAGGGAATCCCGGTCGCACTGCGGGAAACCGGTTATGACCACGGACCGTGGGGAGAACCAACTACAGACCGCGGTGAAACCCGGTTGCACTGTGGGGAAATAGTTATGACCGTGGGGAATCACGGTCACGGACTGCAGGGAGAACCGGCTACAGACCATGGGGAATCCCGCTCAGGGACCGCAGGGAGAACCGGCTACGGACAGCAGGGAATCCTGGTCAGGGACCGCGGGAAGAACCGACTACGGACCGTAGGGAATCCCGATAACGGACCGCGGGGAACCGGTTATGGACCGTGGGGAAACCCGGTCGCAGACTGCGGGAGAAGACCGGCTATGGACCGCGGGGAACAGGCTACGGAGACCGCGGAAGTGCGAGTAGCCGGCGGCCGTCGGGTTCGCTACCCGAGTCACTGACAGTGCGGTCAGCGACTTCCGGGTGCCTCTTGAATCCGTGGTGGTTCCCCAGAAAGGGGGTAAAATCAAAAGTAAGATGGATAGGAACTGCAGTGGTTCCCCAGAAAGGGGGTAAAACCAAAAGTAAGACAGATAGGAACTGCAGTGGTTCCCCAGAAAAGGGTTAAAGCCAAGGGTAAGACGGATAGGAACTGCAGTGGTTCCCCAGTAAGGGGGTAAAGCCAAGATTAAGACTGATAGGCCTATCGAGATGGATACGTCCTCGGACGTTTAACCCAGATGGTGCATTGATAGCATCCTCGGGCATTTATCCCACAAAATGTGATGCTCCATCCTGGTATGGTCCATGGAACGGGGCCATATCAGCGCAGATCTCCTCGGTGACTGCGGCAGCACCTGTTTCAAGGTTGCTTACAGATCTCCCTCTGTGGAGGGGAGTGCGAGGGGTCAGTGCGTAACTGACTCCACACTGGGAAGGATGTCCGTGGAACATAATATTGTTCCTGACAATACCGGCAGTGAACAACGCTATCTGGGGTGACATTGGAAGGGGCATGAAAATCCAGGAGATAAAACTCCAACAAATTTAAAAAAAATTACTGGCCTGGTGTTGATGTACAATGCACACTTCATAATGAACTGGAACGCCATCAGACCTGCCTTACAACCAAATTTGCAGGCTCATGTAAGGCCAGCAATGTCCAGCCGCTGAATCTTCTCTTCGAGGAAGACCTATCCGACAGGTAACACCTGGATGAGGAAGCAAAGCAGTCGGACTAATCAAGGTACCAACAACAAGCAAAGCTTCATTTTTTCGGCGACATCACACCCCTCGCCATCAGCAGTAAGCGGTTCACTGAAGCTGGGCAAAGGTCTTCCAGGCCAAGGCCCAAGCCGGTTCACGCACCCGGAACTAAGGATGGAAATAGAACCCGCATCAGGGGCCTTTTGGGCTTACCATAAGACCACCGGTAACCAGGAAGGTAGGTGGGTCTGGTTCTTTCCAAAACATGCGGTAGGTGGACCATTTACAAGTTGGTAAGATTTACACTTGATTTGTACAAATAACAATAGTAACATGAAATTAGTATAGGCATTTCAGCATAGGAAACTTCATTCTGTCTAACAGCTGATTTCCATAGGAATGCATCGATCTCAAAGATACATACTATTCAGTTCCCATTCATAGGGATCACCGGAGATATTTGAAATTTAACTGGATGGGGCAATAATAACAGTTAAAGCGTTGCAAAATGGGCTAACTTCAGCTCCCAGGTTATTTACCAAATTACTAAAAACCAGGGCTTGGGCTGCTCAGAGCCCTAAACCACTTGTTATGGCCTATCTGGAAGATATTCTAAACACTTTGCTAAAATTAGCTGTTTCAGCCGCAAGCTATATTTGAGACTCTCATCCATCCGGTTAAATTGGATACCAACTGGAGTTATTGATTATTGGGATTTACCTTTAACTCTATTAATTTGTCTGTGACTCCGCCCTGGGGCAAGAGATTAGATTTAATAGAAGCGCATCAAGTGACCAGTGTAATTGGCAATATAGTGGCTGTGATTTAGCAGCGCTATTTGGGCCTTGCATTATCAGAACTTACAAACATGCAAAGGACCAAGATCTTTAGTACCATTTAGGTCTTTGTTAACAGACCTATGCTAGCTAGTACCAGCTGAAGCTATCAAAGTCACAATGGTGGACGAACAGTATTCAGCATTACTAATAACTTTTGGTCAGTAAATCTTCAGTTATATTACAACCTGATGTTAATGCTCAAAGATGGAAAATGACTATTACCATCTCTAGTTACGGAGGCAGATGCGATTTGCATGAGTTACCAATTCTTCAGTTATATGGTATCAACTACTGGGTGCATTCTAAGAGTTAAAGGTTATTATGCCCATATGCATAATCTGCATGCTCAACTCCAAGTTGATACACTTTGGTGGTGGCATATATTAATCACATGGGTGCAATAACTCAGTATCCTGTGATAGTTTACATAACCTCATTTGGCGCTGGTGTATCATCACATAAAATCAATGATAACACAGAGTGGATGTTGGATCATAAATTATTTAATGACATTGTCCAAAAATCGAGATGTTTTGCAACCAGGCTCAATCGACAATTGCAAAAAATATGTGGCATGGCAGTGGCGATGGATGCATTCTCGCTACACTGGGAAGGAATGTCCTTTTATGTCTTTTCTCCATTTTGCTTCATCAGTCGGGTCTTGCAAAAATTCAGCAAGTCCCCGCTTCAGGCATTTCTAGTAGTGCCTGACTGGCCTTTACAGCCATGGTTCCTGCTGACGTTGGGAATGCTAATGGAACCTCATATGGTTATTTCCAGACACAAAAATTGCTGGTTTAGCCCGTGACTCGGGAAACCATCCTCTGCATGATAAAATCAATTCATTGACTTGCAGACTCTGAGAAGACCATTCCTGCGGCACGGGTTGTCAGACCGAACCATGGACGTGCTCACTGCAGATTGCAGGGATAGCACGAAAAAAGCAGTACATTTCCTCATACGAAGATGGGAAATATTTTGTTTAAATGCTAATATTACATATAATGCAGCACGGATGACTAACGTCTTGAAGTTCAGTTTTATATGGGTCTTTGACAATCATTAAGTTATAGTGCCATTAACTGTGCCAAACGTGCCTTCCCATCATATTGGCTGTGGGGAGCAGGATCCACTCTGTCGGGTCTCACCCTCTGATATCTGGATTGTAAAGGGTATCCTCAACTCAAAACCTCCCAGGTCCAGGTACGCAGAAATATGGGATGTTAACATTGTACTAATGCTGCCTCGCCGGTGGGCTCCAGCTACATTCCTGTCCTTAGTCAAACTCAATTACAAAGTGGTTATGCTCATGGCGCTGGGTTCAGCGCAACGGGTCCAGTCATTGCATAAGCTGTGACTGGACAGGATGATTACATCTGCAGGCAAATAGAAACATTTCAGCCTTTGCATCCAACTCAGTATCCTGTACCTGCGATCCCCTTAGCCACAAGGGTAAACATAGCCAATGAACTGGCCTCAAACCCTCTGTGGCAGAGAGTTCCAGACTCACCACTCTCTGTGTGAAAAAAGCATCTTAAAAGACTTCCCCAACATGAACAATCTTCCTGCACTAGTCCAACCCCATTTTGTAAGTTTACAAAATATAAGTTTACAAATCTAGTTTGAGACCAGATCTGGTCTACTCTGCTTGACAAGTCTACATAAGATTTTATGTTTATGACTTAGTCAAGCAGAGTAGACCAGGGGCATCTGGTCTCAAACTAGATTTGTTGACATATTCCATAGACCTTCGGTTGTCACACATCTACACCAATACGTTAAGGTCACTAAGAGCCTTAGAGACTCTGAACTAGCAATGTTTGTTAGTTACATAAAGCCTCAGAAGAAGGTATCAGTACAGACCATGTCTGGGTAGTTGAAACGGGTTCTGGCTTATACGGGAGTGAACACTGACATTTTCAAGTCTCACTCCACCAGGGCTGCAACAACATCAGCAGCAGGGTTATGGACGTTTCGCAGAGCCACATCCTAGCGGCTGCAGGATGGTCAAATGAACGATCTTCCCAAACTTTTTAGAACTAACCCATTGCCAGACCGGGGGTATTTGCCAACTCTATTTTAGGTTCTGTTTTATAGTTTCCTCACGGTTGGGGGGGGGTTATTATTATCATTATTTGTTCATTAAAAAGCATCAACATATCTATATCTATGTAATGTCTGAATGCATTATTAATGTTCACTCATCCTTGGTCAACTGATGCAGTGTGTGACACATGGACTCATTTCCAAGGCATGAAATCACAGAGCTTTGAAATCTTCACGTAGTCACTCACGTGACTCCGAGGTAAAATAGTAAGATTAAATGAGAACTTACCAGTTTGAAGTATGATCTTTATTTTACGAGGAATTACATTGTGGGATTAAGTGCCCTCCACTGCCAACCCTCTATCATAAAGGTCAGCTGGTATGCTAGTTATCTAATCTTACTATATTCAGTTCACCAACTGTCATCTGTGATTTCACACCGCTGCTTTGAAGATTGACATGCATGCGTGCTGACGGGTTCTTCACATAATCCCTCAATGTAACTCCTCATAAAATAAATATCAAACTTCAATCTGGTAAGTTCTCATTTAATCTTACTATTCTCTCTCAGTTGCAGCTTTGATATACTAGAAAACATGTTGTTGACTGCTAAGCTACAGTTCCCTCCATAATGTTTGGGACAGACCCATCAATTATTTATTTGCCTCTGTACTCCACAATTTGTGATTTGTAATAGAATAAAATCACATATGGATAAATTGTCAAAAATTTATTAAAGGCCATTTTTATACATTTTGGTTTCACCATGTAGAAATTACAGCAGTGTTTATACATAGTCCCCCCATTTCAGGGCACCATAATGTTTGGGACACAGCAATGTCATGTAAATAAAAGTAGTCATGTTTAGTATTTGTTGCATATCCTTTGCATGCAATGACTGCTTGAAGTCTGCAATTCATGGATATCACCAGTTGCTGGGTGTCTTTTCTGGTGATGCTCTGCCAGGCCTGTATTAAAGCCATCTTTAGCATATGCATGTTTTGGAGGCTAATCCCCTTCAGTTTTCTCTTCCGCATATGAAAGGCATGCTCAATTGGGATCAGATCAGGTGATTGACTTGGCCACTCAAGAATTTACAATGTTTTAGCTTTGACAAATTCCTTCGTTGCTTTAGCAGTATGTTTAAAATCATTGTCTTGCTGTAGAAAGAAACGCCAGCCAATGAGTTTTGAGGCATTTGTTTGAACTTGAGCAGATAGTCTATACACAGATAGTCTGTGAAATTCTCTGCCTCAGAGGGCGGTGGAGGCGGGTTCTCTGGATGCTTTCAAGAGAGAGCTCGACAGGGCTCTTAAAAATAGCGGAGTCAGGGGATATGGGGAGAAGGCAGGAACAGGGTACTGATTGGAGATGATCAGCTATGATCACATTGAATGGCGGTGCTGGCTCGAAGGGCCGAATGGCCTACTCCTGCACCTATTGTCTATTGTCTATTGTCCACATGTCAGAATTCAGTATACTACTACCATGAGCAGTTGTATCAACAATGATGATAAGTGAGTCAGTACCTTCTGCAGCCATACATGCCCAGGCCATAGCATCCCCACCACCGTGTTTCACAGATGAGGTGGTATGCTTTGGATCTTGGGCAGTTCCTTCTCTCCTCCATACTTTGCTCTTGCCATCACTCTGATATAAGTTAATCTTTTTGTCTCATCCTATTTTTGCGACTTACCAGTGGTTTCCATTTTGCAGTACAGCCGCTGTAATTCTGTTCACGAAGCCTTTTGTGGACAGTGGTCATTGAAAAATCCACACCTGACTCCTGAAGTGTTTCTGATCTCTCAGCTGTGAAGGTCTTCCTTGGCCTGCCAGTTCCTTTGCGATTAGTAAGATCACCAGTGCTCTCTTTCTTCTTAATGATGTTCCAAACAGTTGATTTTGGTAAGCCTACGGTTTGACTGATGTCTCTAACGGTTTTATTCTTGTTTCTCAGTCTCATAATCACTTTTTTGACTTTCATTGGCACAACTTTGGTCCTCATGTTGATAAACATCAATAACATTTCCCAAAGAGCTCTCTTATACCTGCATTAAGGAGGCAAGTAAACGCAACTGAGCAATTACAAACACCCGTGAAGCCATGTGTCCCAAACATTAAGGTGCTCTGAAATGGGGGGGATTATGTATAAACACAGCTGTAATTTCTACATGGTGAAACCAAAATGTTCAAAAAATCCCTTTAATAAAATGTGACAATGTGCACTTTAACCACATGTGATTTTTTTCTATTACAAATCTCAAATTGTGGAGCACAGAAGCAAATAAATAAATGGGCCTTTGTCCCAAACATTATTGAGGGCACTTCCTATTTTAGATATCCATGTGCCTGTTCAAAAGCCTCTTAAACGCCACCATCATATCTGCTTCCGCAACCACCCCTGGCAGTGTGCTCCTGGCACCCACCACTTTGTGAATTATCCCTTGCTGTTTCTCAGCTTCACAAAACTAATTCCACTTCTTCATTTTTAATCTTTTATCACATCATTTATCATCAGGGATTTCCCACCTGCTTTTCCATTATGCATAATCCTAAAATTGTACAAATGGACAATAAATATGTTTAGTCTTATAGCACTTACAGAAATGGGGTTGAGAATTAAATTAATCTAATTCTCAGCCTTAATCACTTTGCAACCACATTTCTGTAATTGCTATAAGACTGAGCATATTTGTCCTTAAATGTGCCGCTAATTTGTCCATCTTGTTACAATTGCAGTGTTATCTCCTGCTTTGACTTTGATAGGTATATGTTTTATTCCTCTTGACACACAAGGGTTTCATTACCTATTTTGCTACTACAATATTGCCTTGAACTTTCAGTTTAATGTTCTTTGTTTCACTTTCCCAGAACTCTCCCCTTCACTAATTATTTAATGGATTGCCTGTGACACTGGCTCCAGCCTGATTCCAGTGAAACATGTTCCAATGGGAAGCTCCCATTTTCCCAAAACTGGTACCAATGCCCCATGATCTGAAATGTTTTTCTCCCGCGCTCCTCTTCATCCACATCTACTTTTGAGGTATAAATTCAATTTTCTGATTGCATTGACCTTGTGCTATCTCCATGTGCAGGTCTAATTTTTAATTTCATCTACTTATCTTCTGTCAACAGAACTTCTTTCTTAAGCCTTCTATGTATTTGATTTCCATGGACAGCCTTACCCTCCCACTCTCACAAATATGTCTCCAGCTCCATGGAGAACCCTTGCAACCAGCAGGCTGTAAACAAAAGTTTCAAACTTGCTTAAATGTAGTGTCCATGTCACTAGTACATCCTTTTTCACTTCCCCACCATGAATCATAATCATAATCATACTTTATTAGCCAACTATGTTTTGCAACATACAAGGAATTTGATTTGCCATGCAGTCATACCAATAAAAAGCAACAAGACACATAAAATACATTTTAACATAAACATCCAACACAGTGACTCCTCCACATTCCTCACTGCGATGGAAGGTGAAAAAAAGTTCAATTTCTTCCCTTCTGCGTTCTCCCGCAGTCGGGGGCCTCGAGCCTTCCGTTAACGGGACGATTTTAGCTCCCGTAGCCAATGGTCCAGTCCTCCGTGTTGGGGTGATCAAGCTCCTACATCGGGGGGATGTCAGTTCCCCCACGCCAGGTGATCAAACCCTGGTCGGGGTTGGTTGAACCTTCTGCTACTTTCAAGCTTCTCAATATTGGTCTGTACTCGAGACTGCGAGCTCCTTGATGGTGAAATTCGCAGGCTGCAGTTGGAGCATTGATTCCAGGCAAGGGATTGGCTCCGATGGTAAGTTCACGGCCCCGCGGTGGGGCTCAAAGTCAGTCCTGAGAGCAAGGCCTCCAGCTCCATGATGTTAGGCTGCAGAAAACTATCACAACTCCGGCAAGGTTTCCCCGACCCGCTCCCCCATCACCCACATAAATCAATCCAGAGAACATTAACACAAATTTTTAAAGCACACTAAAAATAATAACAAAGTTGAAAAGATTGACAGACCTTAGGCGAGGCTGCCATCACTGATAGTGCCAGCCGGTGGATTCCTGTGCCAACGGTGGTCTGGTTATATCGCTCATTCTTTCTGCAGTTTCTGATCTCATCAACACAGATTGAAAAAAAATTATTGCTGCATTATGAGCACAAGATATGACAATCAAAACATTTTTTCACAGGATGGAAATATCAAATACAAGGGTGCATAGGTTTAAAGTGAGAGAGAAAAAGTTTAGAAAGTTTAGAGTTTATAGTACTGCATGAAAATAGGCCCATCAATTCCACGCTGACCACCGATCACCTGTTCACACTTGTTCTATATTATCCCATTTTCACATCTACCCCATACACACTGGGGGGGATTTTACAGAGACCAATTAAACTACAAACCCACATGTCTTTGAGATTTGTGAGGAGACATGAGCACCCAGATAAAACCCACGTGATCGCAGGGAGAATGGTCAAACTCCACACAGACAGCACCCGGGGCCAGGATGTTACACAGAGAGTGGTGAGTGCCTGGAACCCACTGTTAAGGGAAGAGATGGAGGCAGGTACGATAGTGGAATTTAATAGGCTTTTAGATAGGCATATAGATTTGCAGGTAATAGAGAGATACGAACCTTGTGCAAGCAGTCAAGAGTTGGTCTTGGCATTGTGTTTGCAGAGACATTGTGGGCCAAAGGGCCTGTTCCCCTGCTGTACATTCTATGTTCTGAGTTCCTCCATTCCTACATTCTGATTCCATGTACTGCCTCATTACCAGTCACAAACTCTTGTTTTCTTGGAAGAGCAGTTCTACAACAATTAACCTAAGACACATAACTGCCTCTTGGGACATGTGTAATACCCCCACCCTTTGATGCATCACAATGTCCAAATCTCAGACTCTAGCTCATCACCTTTGAGTTGCAGACACTGCAGCTCTGTTGTGACGGAAATCTGGCTTTCAGTTTCTCTCACTTATGGAAGCCTCAACATATCTTCTGTCTTGTTGTACTTGTCTTAATTCATATTATTTAATTAATAATTACTCAGGAAATTGTTATATTTATGTATTTATAAACATATTTATTTATTTATTAATTGTCTCTGGTCTTGTTTCAAGATAGTAGGTTGTTAAATATATGAAGTGAATTATAATATACAGGGTATCCTCACCAACCAGATTATCTCAAATCTCAGATCCACCATCAGATCAACCACTGAACAAACTCCAAATAGGTGTTTTTCATAGCAAATGACAATGTGGTGGAGATACTCAGCAGATCAGGCAGAATCCATGGAGGCAGAGGGATTCCTCCAGCACTTTGTTTCTTTTGCTCCATATTACAACACCTGCAGCCTCTGAGGTATTTTAAATCTTGTAGTCTTCTTAAAGCTGTACCTTTGCATTTGTCTTCAAGGTATCCTTTACTCACCAAGTCCATATTACCGTTACACCGCATTAATTTGGTAGTTCCGCCACAAGCCTTAGCAGAACCTAAAGAGATTCGGGCTTATCCAATCTTGGGAATAAATCTGGTCTTGGGATTAGTGCAATTGGTGAGACATGGCAGAAAAATTCACTCATATTGGCCATGTACGTGGTTTCTTTTTACAAGTGGTCTGTGGGCTTGATCTATGACCTCTGTCTATTTATTCCCATAACTCTTTGGAGCTTGTGTCTGGAGGGTCCCCTGGCCACCCCCCCTTCAACTCACCCACTGGAGCGCACTGGAAAATTGAGGACCCGCTTTGTCTCTGAAGTAGAGTCATTCTTCTTACATTCCCAACCCGAAAGAGCTTCTTAACACTTGCCATCACCCGTTGCAGTCACAATCCATTTAAGAGCTGCCAACTAGTGCTAAATAGTGCAGCCTGGCTTTGTGTAGTCCTATCTCACTCAATAATAGAATCCTGCTGAGATATGCTACCACTCAACAACACAGATAGCAATGGTTGCACACAGCAATCATGAAAACTAACAGGCTACAAAGTTGGCATTCTGCCTATTTTGGGAACTATTCAATTTAGTAACCATTAGTTTCTAATTGTACGTTTTCTGCTGACAATTTGCCAATCAGAAAATACAAACCTTGGCATGGATATTGTAGAGACCAGATCATTGTCAAAATGTATTTGCTGATGTCTGTTAGTTTAACACTTACCACTTATTGAGGGAGACAGTTTGTATTCTCTCAAATACATTATAATTTTCTGCTCTCAGGCAGTTTCTGAGCTACATCTTTCACAATTACCACCCGGAACACCTTTAGCTGATGGCACATTCCCAACATCTCCAATGTAATTGTAAAAATGAATATGTTTGTATTGCATGGCAAACTAGATCTAGTCAGAAATGAGCAAAAGAGAAAGATGATAGCGACACAAAGGGGAAAGCCCTAGGGCATTTCGGCAAGAAAGTGACACATTAATTGTGTATGGATTTCGTGAACCAATTGGAATAACAGTGTGTTTGCCGATAGCTGTGCATGAAAGATTAATCAAAAAGATGAGAGCAGATCTAGAAGTCTGAAGTACAAGATGTAGATGTCTGAAGAAGGGTTCCAACTCGAAACGTCATACATCCTTTTTCTCTAGAGATACTGCCTGACCCGCTGAGTTACTGTAGTACTTTGTGTCTACCTAGAGCAGATGTAAACTTCTGTCCAAGGAATTATAAACAATGTGAATACCTTGCAGTAGAAAAAGAGAAAAGTATTAATCTTACAGTACAGCAGGGCTGATGGTGGTTCAGCGGTCTCATGTCCAAGTTAAAAGATTGTGTTGAGTGATGATCATTATTTTTCTTTTAGTCCTATAATTCTCCAATTTAATCTAAACCTATCCAAGTAGGGTGAAATGGGTCAACATTCATAAAGCATACATTTCAATATTCCTGGAGAAAATGGATAGGAGACTTTTTGTGTCGGGACGATTATTCAGACTCGGAACGTCACCTATCCATTTTGTCCAGAGACCAACATCTGCAGTTCATTGCCACAAGTTCTTCCTCTGACGATGTGGGTTTTCTTTGGTTGCTCCGGTTTCCTCCAATACTTCAAAGACATGAAGGTTTGTAGGTTAATTGGCTTTGGTAACATTGTAAATTGTCCCTATTGCATAGGATAGTTCGAATGCGCGTGGTGATCACTATCTCTAATATCTAATGTCTAGTTTCTCAGTCCTCACATCTTTCTCCATGATAAAAACACAGGACAAATACACATTGAGGACTTTGTCCATCCCCTGTGGCTCCATACATTTTCCTTGCAAATTGCTAATATTTACAGAGATCCCTATTCTTTTATAATAGAAAAGTCATGTAAAATTCACATTGCAACTACTGTCCACCATATACACATTTGACTGTACCATCGTTATCCTAATCTTACCTGCTTGCTAAATCTACATATGAAATAACATATTTTAGTCAGTGAAATAGTTTATAGATTATATGTGTGTTATATTATAGATTATCTAAGAACATACGATTATACAAGTTAGATATAGCTATTTGGGCTAACGGAATCAAGGGATATGGGGAGAAAGGAGTGGGGTACTGATTTTGGATGATCAGCCATGATCCCATTCAATGGCTCGTAGAGCCAAATTGGATCTTAGAGTCAAATTATTCTCTTTGTTTATATGTTTCTATTCCCCTCAAATGAATGTCAAGCTGGTTAATGTATCATCCTGTACCATGCCAAGATATTTGAATGGGAATTGTTCCTTGTTTATCAGCACTCTGAAAAGCTGATGGATTGTACAACATGAATTGTCTGAGTACTTGCACTTTAATAGGATTTGGAGGATTAATCCAAAATTTGGTCCTCCTTTCTTTGGAAATATTGTGGTCAGCCAGACAAAAGGAGTTCAGAGAAGGAAGCAGACAGTTAAGTTCTGACAAACACAGCTTCTTTCTCTGGTATTCTTCTTTCTATTTGTGTCTTTGCATGAAAGCTCATTTATCCTTTATCATTAATTCTCCTGACATGTTTAATATTAGTTTTGTTTTTTTCAGACATACATGCAGTGTACTTACTGCTGGTCACATGAGAGTTGTTGGTTCAAGTTCCATTACAATAAGCTGAGCACAGAAGGCCAAGCTCGTTGAGGGATATTTTTTGAGTGAAATATCAAATTAATGCATTGATTTAAGAGCATGTAAATGATTCAAAGAGCAGTGGAACTATACATGATGTGTAACAATTTTATTTCGGAGTCACGTGAGCGTCATTACGTCCGATGCATTGCGCACCGACAGGCTGGAGAGCGCAGCTCCACCAGTGGTAAGTAGTAAACCGGCAGGTAAGTGATTTTAAAACTTTTCTGCGGGTACTTAAACTCCGTGAGTCTGGCTCGGAAGCCAGCAGGAGTTAGTAGCAATTGAGCGAGTTGGGAAAAAGTCTGTCCATAGTAGGAGCTTAACACGCGGGCCCGCGGTTAGTGCTTGCAGATCGGGTAGGGAGATAAAGGCTGCGGTAACGCCGGCTCCGACACCGACTGCTGATCTACCGGCAGCTCAACTGCCTCCGTTAACTCCAGTGCTTCAGGGCACTGAGGCCACTCCACCAGGGAGGAAGGCCAATAGGAAATCTCTCAGGCCTGTCTTATCCGACGAGTCTGATGAGGAAGACTCCCCTCCTTCTAACAAAAAGGTCTGGGGACCGCTCGATCAAATGGAGAAAATGCTGCAAACTTTGATGAGCCACGAAATATTCCAATCGGGGTCAAATGCCCCTAGGATTCCCCAAACAGCCTCACGTAGAGGCCCAAATGACGAAGAGGACTTTACCGCCGACGAATATCAGTGGGAATCACCCTCGCCAGCACCTTGTTTTGTACTGGTAGAGATCGCCCTGGAGCAAGACCCAGGAGAGCCAGGGCAGGAGGAGTCGGACCCTGAAGTTGGTGTCACTGCTTTTGGGCACACACCAAGGCACATGAGCTCCAGGTGTCCCGGATGTAGCATGAAATGTTGCCATTCCGGAAGGTACCGGTGAAGCCATGGAGGAAAATCTGGCTGCTAACATCAACTACATGGCCTCCCACCAGCTACAGGATTCCATTATGGAACAAACAACCACCCGTTATGTAACACCTGCTAATTGTGTGACGCTCAAGGGGCCCACTGTGAACTCTGCTATCTGGGCACAAATTAGTGCAACAATGCGTGGACAAGAGATTCGGTTCCAGTGAGTCCTCAAATTGGTGGGGGCAGGGATTACGGCTTTCGGCAAAATGATCCCAGGGGCACCGATGTCCAGGACACAGCAGGATATGTTGGCCCTGCTGTGCAATGCATGCTTTGAAATAAACTGCATCCGGAAAATTGCTATTAAACCGACACTAAACCCACGGTTTGCAGCTCTGTGCAGGTCATCCAACATACAAACGCCAAATTATCTATTTGGCGAGGACCTGCTCAAACAGGTCAAAGACCTGGAAGAAGAGGCCAAAACAATTGGTCTCATGAAGACTTACGTCCCTTCGGCCAGGATGCCACCTCGCAGGTCTTTTTCGCCACGATGGGGGTCAGATCCTGGGGCAGGGCCAAGCAGAGTGGTACTAGTGGGACGGCATTATTACCCACCTGTGTACGCCAACTACAGCCCTAGCATGGCAAGGAGACAAGAACTTCAACGTCGAATATGGAGGTATGGGTGATTAATTCAGTCCAGGATAAATCCTCTGGGGAACAACCTCCGGTTGGGGGTAGGTTACAGTTATTTTATGATGGCTGGTGCTGCATAACATCTGATCTGTTTATACTGGACACTGTCTCAGGGTCTCGAATAGAGTTTATATCAGGAATTCATGCACCTGCACAAAATATGCCTAGTCAGGTATTGTTTTTTTCTGGACCTGAAACTCTGCAGGTAACTAAAGAAATTAGAGTTTTGTTGCAAAAAGGGGTAACTGAGAGGACGACATACCATCCTCAACAATTTGTGCCCAATATATTCCCCAGACAGAAAAAAGATGGTGGGTGTCGAGTCATTCTGGATCTAAACCAGTTAAATTCCTATGTCCATTATAGGCATTTTAAAATGGACACCTTCAATACAACTAAACAGCTGCTATCAGAAGCTTGTTATATGGCAACCATAGATCTGAAAGATGCATATTATTCAGTACCAATTCATCATCAGTACTGAAGATACTTGAAATTTAGTTGGATGGGACAGCTGTGGCAATTTAAAGCATTGCCCAATGGGTTAACCTTAGCTCCTAGGTTGTTCACGAAATTGTTAAAACTAGATCTGGTGCTACTTCGTGCCCAGAATCACATTGTGATGGCTTATCTAGATGATATTTTAATTATAAGCAACACTCAGGAAACAGCTGAGGAATCGGTTTCAGCAACCACACACCTGTTTGAGAGGTTAGGTTTTCTTGTCCATCCAGCAAAATCCAAGCTAGAGCCGTCCCCAAAAAAATATTTGGGGTTTGTCATTGATTCAGTTGATATGTCAGTGACTTTGCCTACGCCAAGGCTGTTGAAATCACGGAGGTCTGTACCAGTCTCGCTGAAATGCATCAACCCTCCATCAGGCAAGTAGCCAGTGTTATTGGTAAATTGGTGGTGGCTTTCCCTGCACTGGATTTTGGACCCCTGCACTATCAAAGTTTGCAACGAGCTAGAGAACAAGCACTTAAAGAACATGCAGGTCATTTTGACCTATGCAGTTGCCAGCCAAAGCCATCGCCGATTTACAATGGTGGATAATCAATATTGCACAAAGTACCAAAAACCTTTTGGTCCAACAACCTTCAGTGGTTTTACAAACAGATGGGAGTGCTTTGGGATGGGGAGCCACAGACAGCGAGTCTAGCTGTGGTGGTAGATGGAGTGTGCAAGAGGATTTAATCCTGCAAAGGCATGGTATAAATTGCTTAGAATTGCTGGGTGCATTCTATGGATTAAAAGCTTACTGTTCAGCAATGAATAATTTACATGTTCAGCTCCAGATTGATAATACCATAGCTGTTGCCTATATCAATCACATGGGAGGAATAAGTCAGTATCATGTGATAAACTGGCTAACCTCATTTGGGACTGGTGTATTTCCAGAAATATCTGGGTCTCAGCTATCTACTTACCAGATAGACATAATGTGGTGGCAGACAACAAGTCACGGAAATTTAATGACAACATAGAATGGATGCTAAATCCTGATGCTTTTAAAATGATTGTCAGCCACTATGGTTTGCCAGATATAGATCTGTTTGCATCCAGGCTAAATCACCAGTTGCCTAAATACGTTTCGTGGGAACCAGATCTAGGAGCAGTAGCGGTGGATGCATTCTCGCTACATTGGGGACATACGTTTTGTTACGCTTTTCCCCCATTCTGCCTCATTAGGCAATGCCTCACCAAAATAGAGCAGAACTCTCTCTCAGGTGTTTTGGTGGTTCTGGACTGGCCTACACAGCCATGGTTCCCATTAGTGCTGAGAATGATGACTCGGCCATTCATGGCTGTCCCCAACTGCAGTAATGTGTTGGTGCATCCAGTAACAGGAGAAAGTCATCCATTACATGATCGTATAAATCTGTTAATCTGCAAGTTCTGACCAGACCGTTCCAAGGGCTTGGACTGTCGAGTAGGACATGGATGTGATAACTGCAGCTTGGAGAGATAGCACTAAAAAACAATATGTGTCTCATATTAAGAAATGGGATATGTTTTGTTTGCAGCCAGATATATCTTATCATACTGCAAGCATACCGGATGTATTGGAGTTCCTTGCTACATTGCATTTTGATGAACACCTGAGCTATAGTGCCATTAATAGTGCTCGGAGTGCTTTGTCCTCCTATTTAGGGCAGTTATCAGAACAACCATCTATCGGGTCTCATCCGTTAGTGTCCTAATTCATGAGAGGAATCATTAACAAGAACCCTGCTAAGCCTAGATATACAGAAATCTGGGATGTCAGTATAGTTCACACACTGTTGCGGCAATGGGCTCCAATTACGTCACTGTCTTTTCAGAAGTTAACACTTAAAGTGGTTATGCTCATGGTGCTGGTATCAGCGCAACAAGTTCAAACATTGCAAAAGCTACGGCTAGATAGCATGTACTCTTCTGTAGATAACATTACGTTTTATGTGTATGATTTAATCAAACAAAGGTTTGGTTCCGGCCAGGAATGGCTGGAACCAAAGTAAGCTTTAAAGCATACCCCGTTGACCAAACGCTATGTGTAGTCAAGCATTTGAGTCAATATATCAAGGTAACTAAGAGTCTCAGAGGCTCTGAGACACCAATGCTCATCAGCCACAAAAAAACTCATAAAACGGTGTCAGTACAAACTATTTCTAGATGGTTATAACAGGTTTTGGATTGTGCTGGAGTAGATACTCATGTGTTTAAATCTCACTCCACCAGGGCGGCATCAACATCTGCAGCGAAGGCACAGGACATGCCTCTAGACCAAATCCTCGGGGCCGCAGGATTGTCTAGGGAGGTGACCTTCTCAAAATTTTATGATAAACCTGTCCTGACAGTGCAAGGTTTTGGGTATGCTGTTTTGGGTTCGGTTTGATTTTCTTTTATTTCTAAATTTCATTTGTAATTTCCCCCTGGGGCAGAGGGGTTATTACTGTTTTTGTTTATTATTATTAAAAATGTTTATTGGATAATTTGAAGCAATGTTCAATACATTATTTATGCACTACTGTGTCAACTGAAGCAGTGTGTCGTATGGAATGGATCTATGGCATGAAATCACAGAGCTTTGAAATCTTCACGTAGTTACTCACGTGACTCCGAAGAAAAATAGTAAGATTAAACAAGATCTTACCAGCTTTATTTTATGAGGAGTTACAATGAGGGATTACATGCCCTCCGCTCCCGGTCCTCATAATCGCAAAGATCATCTGGTAGTTCTAGTCTTCTGAGTCTTACTATATCACGACTATAGTTTCTGTGTTTTCACGCTGCTGCTTTGAAGTATGATGCACATGTACCTGGCAGGGCTTCTTCACGTAATTCCTCATCGGAATTCCGGTCTCGCTACCCCAGTCACTGTCAATGGGGTCAGCAGCTCCCAGACCACTTAGGGGTTCCCAGATAGGGGTTAGACTGGCAGTAAGCCGGTCTTGCTACCCCATTCACTGACAATGGGGTCAGCAGCTCCCAGACCGTTAAGGTCTCCCCAAATGAGGGGAAAACTGGCAGTAAGCTGGTCTCGAGACCCAGTCACTCACTACGGGGTCAGCAAATCACAGACTGCTATGGTTCCCCCAGGAAAGGGGTTAAACCACGAGGAAGTGGGTCAGGCCTTGGGACTCGGTCGAGTCGGGCCAGGAGGTTTCCCCTCCTTCTATGGGTAGTGTCTGTGAATGCCTAAAACCCACCTGGAGCACCTGATGGAGAGGTTGCTCCAGAGAGATATTTTCCCGAAGAGAGCTATCTGAGCCTGGGTATTATGGAGAATCCGCTGGCAGCGGCACCTGTCTCAGGGCTGCACAATGTCTTCCTCTCTGAGGAGGGGAGCATCAGGGGTCAGTTTCACACTGGCCCAGAGTCTTATCCTGATATAGGTCTGAGGGGCTATGTCAGTGCAGGTATCCTCAGGGGCCTGCGGCAGCACCTGTCTCAGGGCTATCTACGAGTCTCCCTCTTGGTGGAGGGGAGTGCGAGGATATACTCTCAAGGGAAGAGGCAGAAAACCTGGAAGGGGCCAGATTTCCCTCATGCTACAAGTGCTGGCAGTGAACAGAGCTATCAAATGAAACCATCATATCGACGATGACACCCCCACACCTCATCGGCAGTAAGCAGTTCACTGAAGTTGATGGCCGCCTGAAAGCTGGGCACAGGTCTTTCAGGTCAAGGGCCAAGTCAGTCTCAGGAATATGGAATTCACATACACTACCATTCCTACTCTCCAATCAAGGATGGGAATAGAATCCACATCAGGGGCCATTGGGCTTACCATAAGACCACCGGTAACCATGGAGGTAGATGGGTCTGGTTCTTCCGAAATATGGGGTAAGTGGACCATTTACTAGTTGGTAATATTTACACTTGTTTTGTACAAATGAAAATGATAACATGTGATGGTTATTATTACACAGTATACAAGGGTACCAAGCATGGGTTGGAATTGGGGCCATAGTTGTTTTTCGAGGCAGGCTCAGGATTACGGCCAGGATTGCCTTCCATGACAAGCTCGGTAATATGGCCAGAGTTGTCTTTCGAGGCAGGCTTAGAATCATGGCCGGAGCAGTTTTAAGGCAGGCCAGTAGTATGGCCAGAGTTGCATTCAAGGCAGGCACGGAATTATGGCAGGCATGGCCTGTTCATTGTGAAAGATGGAAGATGTTGGTTCTTAATTCATTTAACTCCCATGTGCAACATAGCTTTTCAGTATATGAAATTTCTCTACTGTCTAACTACTGATTTCCTTAGGATCTTTATGGCATGCATCAATCTCAAAGATGCATACTATTTAGGTCCCATTCACAGGAGATCACCGGAGAATTTTGAAATTGATCGGGAGGATATTTCTAACGCTGAGTTTTTAGCTTAAATCAAGTTTTCAGCCATCCAGTCAAATTTAAGTTGATACCAACTGGAAGTTATTGTTTATCGGATTTACCTTTAACTATTAATGTATCTGTGACTCCGCCCTGGGGCAACAGATTGGAATCAATAGAAGTCCGTAACAACCTTGTTATCAAGCAGTCTTCTATTCATCAAGTGTAATTGGCAATGTAGCAGCTGTGTTTCAGCTGTGTAATTGGGCCTTGCATTATCAGAACTATCAACATGCAAGTAGTAACCTCTCAAGTGCCATATAGGTCATTGTTAACAGACCTATGCTATTACCAGTTGAAGCTACCAAAGTAACAATGGTGGTCGAACTATATTCAGCATTGCTCCAGTAGTTTTGGTCAAATAATCTTCAGTTATATTACTAACAGATGCTAGAGCTCAAAGATGGAAAATTATGAATGCCATCTCTAGTAACGAAGGTGGATGGGATTTGCATGAATCACCAATTCTTCAGTTATTGGTATCAACTACCTATAGACACTAGGGGCATACTATGGGTTAAAGGGTTGTGCGAACATACAAAACCTGCATGGTCAGTTACAAGTTGATACACTGTGATGGTGGCATATGTTAGTCACATGGATGCAATAAAGTCAAAAGTATCCTGTCATAATGTACCCAACCTTTTTTGGCACTGGTGTATCATCATGCAAAGTCAATGACAACACAGTATGGATGTTGGATCACAAAGTATTTTAGGATCTATGGCTCGATGGCACCCAATATCGATATGTTTGCATGCAGGCTCATTCTCACTACACGGGAGGGAATGTTCTTTTATGTGGATTCTCCATTTTTCCTCATCAGTCGGACCTTGCAATAATTCAGCAAGATCCCGCATTCAGGGTTCTCATACTGACTGACTGGCCTACGCAGCCATGGTTTCCCGCAAATGTTGGGAATAATAATAGAACCTTATAGGGGGTTCTGAACATAAAACTTTGCTGGTTCAGCCTGGGATTCGGGGAACCAGCCTCTACATGATTAATCAATTCATTGCTTTACAGAATCTGAGAAGACCACTCCTGCGGCTCGGGCTGTCAGACGATCCATGTATGTGCTCACTGCAGAGTGCAGGGATAGCACCAAAAAAGCAGTACTTTGCCTCTTCACCAGATGGGAAGCATTTTCTGTTTAAATGTTATGTTACCTATAATACGGCACGGACACTGATATCTTTGTTCATCCCAGTTTGGCAAAAGAATAAATCAGAGAAGGTGGCACATCCGTGGATAACGAGGGAAATCGGGGATAGTATCAAAGAAAAAGATGAAGCATACAAATTAGCCAGAAAAAACAGCCTACCAGGGGACTGGGAGAAATTCAGAGACCAACAGAGGAGGACAAAGGGCTTAATTAGGAAAGGGAAAATGGAGTATGAAAGAAAACTGGCAGAAAACATAAAAACTGGCTGCAAAAGCTTTTATCGATATGTGAAGTGCAAAAGATTAGTTAAAACAAATGTAGGTCCCTTGCAGTCAGAAACGGGTGAATTGATCATGGGGAACAAGGATATGGCAGATCAATTGAATAACTACTTTGGTTCTGTCTTCACTAAGGAAGACATAAATAATTTGCCGGAAATAGCAGGGGATCGCGGGTCAAATGAGATGGAGGAAATGAGTGAAATCGAGGTTAGCCGGAGAGTGGTGTTCGGTAAATTGAATGGATTAAAGGCCGATAAATCCCCAGGGCCAGATAGGCTGCATCCCAGGGTACTTAAGGAAGTAGCCCCGGAAATAGCAGATTCCTTAGTGATAATTTTTCAAAACTCTTTAGATTCTGGAGTAGTTCCTGAGGATTGGAGGGTAGCTAATGTAACCCAACTTTTTAAAAAGGGAGGGAGAGAGAAAACGGGGAATTACAGACCAGTAAGTCTAACATCGGTAGTGGGGAAACTGCTAGAGTCAATTATTAAAGATGGGATAGCAGTGCATTTGGAAAGTGGTGAAATCATTGGACAAAGTCAGCATGGATTTACGAAGGGTAAATCATGTCTGACGAACCTTATTGAATTTTTTGAGGATGTAACTAGTAGAGTGGATAAGGGAGAAGCAGTGGATGTGTTGTATCTGGACTTTCAGAAGGCTTTCGACAAGGTCCCACACAAGAGATTGGTATACAAACTAAAAGCACACGGTATTGGTGGTTCAGTATTGATGTGGATAGAGAACTGGCTGGCAGACAGGAAGCAAAGAGTAGGAGTGAACGGGTCCTTTTCAGGTTGGCAGACAGTGACTAGTGGGGTGCCACAAGGCTCAGTGCTGGGACCCCAGCTAATTACAATATACATTAATGATTTGGATGAGGGACTTAAATGTAACATCTCGAAGTTTGCGGATGACACGAAGCTGGGGGGCAGTGTTAGCTGTGAGGAGAATGCTAGGAGGCTGCAGGATGACTTGGATAGACTGGGTGAGTGGGCAAATGCATGGCAGATGCAGTATAATGTGGATAAATGTGAGGTTATCCACTTTGGTGGCAAAAACAGGAAGGTAGACTATTATTTGAATGGTGACCGATTAGGAAAAGGGGAGATGCAGCGAGACCTGGGTGTCATGGTACACCAGTCATTGAAAGTAGGCATGCAGGTGCAGCGGGCTGTGAAGAAAGCGAATGGTATGTTGGCATTCATAGCAAAAGGATTTGAGTACAAGAGCAGGGAGGTTCTACTGCAGTTGTACAGGGTCTTGGTGAGGCCACACCTGGAGTATTGCTTACAGTTTTGGTCTCCTAATCTGAGGAAAGACATTCTTGCCATAGAGGGAGTACAGAGAAGGTTCACCAGACTGATTCCTGGGATGGCACGACTTCCATATGAAGAAAGACTGGATAGACTTGGTTTGTACTCGCTGGAATTTAGAAGATTGAGGGGTGATCTCATAGAGACTTACGAAATTCTTAAAGGGTTCGACAGGCTAGATGCAGGACGATTGTTCCCGATGTTGGGGAAGTCCAGGACAAGGGGTCACAGTTTAAGGATGAGGGGGAAGTCTTTTAGGACCGAGATGAGAAAATCATTTTTCACACAGAGAGTGGTGAATCTGTGGAATTCTCTGCCACAGAAGATAGTTGAGGCCTGTTCGTTGGCCATATTTAAGAGGGAGTTGGATGTGGCCCTTGTGGCTGAAGAAATCAGGGAGTATGGAGAGAAGGCAGGTACAGGATACTGAGTTGGATGATCAGCCATGATCATATTGAATGGCGGTGCAGGCTCGAAGGGCCGAAAGGCCTGCTCCTGCACCTAATTTCTATGTTTCTATGTTTCTATCTTAGAGTTCATTTTCTATGGGTCTTTGACAATAAATTAAGTTATAGTCCCATTAACTGTGCCCAACGTGCTTCTCATCATAGTTGCTGCAGCAAGTGGGACCCGCTCTCTCAGGTTTCACTCTCTGGTGTCCAGTTATTTAGGATATCATTAACACAAGTTCTTCCAGACCCAAGTACATGAAAATATGGGATATTGACATCGTGTTAACATTTATTCACCATGGGGCTCCAGCTATATCTCTATATTTGGTTCGGCTCTCATAGATAGGTTATTCCTTGGCCTGCCCTCAGCGCACGGGTCCAGTCATTATAAAAATTGCAAATGGACAGGATCATTACACCTGCGATATAATAATTCATGTTTACATACCCCATGCACCTTCGGTTACATGTGGTCACACATTTACAACACTACGTCAAGGTCATCTAGAGCCTTAGAGGTTCTGATACTAGTTCAGACCATCTCCAGGTGGTTATGCGATGTTTTGGCTTATACAGGAGTAGATTTTATTTTAACCCATTGCCAGACCAGCGGTATTTGCCAACTCTATATAGATTCTATTTTATAGTTCCCCTCGGATGAGAGGGGTTACTGTTATTATTGTTTGTTCATTTATCAGCATCAGCATGTTTTAAATCTATGTCATGTATGTATACATTATGAACGTTTCCCTTATCTGTGGTCAACTGATGCAGTCATGCTTGTGTGGACTCGTTTTTGTCCACGGCATGAAATCACAGAGCTTCAAAAACTTCACGTAGTCACTCACGTGACTCCGAAGTAAAATAGTAAGATTAAACGAGAATTTAACTGTTTGAACTTTGATCATTATTTTGTGAGGAGTTACGATGAGGGATTACGTGCCCACCGCTCCCGACCCTCGTAACATAAAGATCTTTCTGTAAGTTCTAGTCAACTCTAATCTTACTATTTTAGTTCAACAACTCTTCTCTGTGATTTCACACCACTGCTTTGAAGATTGACGCGCATGCGTGGTGACGGCCTTCTTCACGTAATTGCTCATCGTAACTCCTCATAAAATAATGATCAAACTAGTTCTCGTTTAATCTTACTATTCTACTCACACTAGGGACAATTTGCAATTAAGCCAATTTACCTACAAACCTGTATGTCTTTGGAGTGTGGGAGGAAACCGGAGATTCATGAGAAAACCACCTAGGTCATGGGGAGAACGTACAAATTCCATACTGATAGCACCCGGAGTCAGGATCGAACATGGGTCTCTGATGCTGTAAGGTAGCAGCTCTACTTCTGCGCCACCATGCCACCCGTGTGGGAATGGGAAGGGGTATTAAAGTGTTTGGCAACCGGGAATCTTGTAGGTTCAGGCGGACTGAGCGATAGTATTCAGCTAAATGATTGCGCAGTCTACGTTTGGAATCGCTGAATTACACGCGTTCACACCTTGAACAATGGATACAGTAGATGAGGTTGGAGGAGGTACAAGGGAACCTCTGTCTAACTTGAAAGGACTGTCGGGGTCCCTGGACAGAGTCGAGGGAGAAGATATAGGGACAGGTGTTGCATCTTTTGAGGTTGCAAGGGAAGGTACCTGGCGAGTGGGTGTTTTGGGTGGGAAGGGATGAGTCAACCTGGGAGTTATGGAGGGAACATTCTCTGTAAAAGGCGGAAAGGGATGGATATGGAAAAATGTGGCGTGATGGGATCCGGTTGGAGGTGACAAAAATGTTGGAAGATTATGTATTGTATGCCTGGGCTGATGGGGTGAAAGGCAAGGACTTGCGGGACTCTATCCCTGTTGCAACTGAAATGGGTGGAAATGGGGAGAAAGAGCAGAGCTGTGAGGTACTGAGGAGACCCATGTAAGGGCCTCATCTCTGATGGAAGAGGGGAACCCCACATTCACTAATATATGAGGACATCTTAGATGTCCTGGTATGAAACACCTCATCTTGGTCACAGATGTGGCACAGACGGAGGGAATTTAAAAAACAAGTGGATTGCACCAATGGAAATAGATGCAAAGTTCAGTAGTCAGGAAATCACAAGTTAGTTTTAGATGAAGAATGCACTTTTGCTCAATTGGCTTAATCTTTCTTTATGCATCTTGCTCTCTCCCTTTTGTATCCTTGGTGAATGTAATTGTAACTTCTCAATTGTAGTGGCATAACACTCACATAGGCTCGTTTCTGGAGAATACATGCTCAGGCCACACATATTTACTCTCTTCAATCAGTATCAGAATTGAAAATGGAAGGAACATGAAATAAAATAATTAAAGAGATGACTCCACAAATAATAAACTGCCAGATAGAGGGAAGCTGTGGATTTTAATGTTTAATTTTACACTGACCTTAAATGTCCAAAAGGAAGTTCTGTAAGATCCTCATTTATGTCATTGGATAGATCATGAATCTGATTGATACAAAAACTCTGTTCTGTGATCAGTTAAACATAGTGCTACGAAAGGGTCTATCCATCATTATCTTCCTGTTTCCAGAATGCTGCCATACAGTAAGGTGTCTTCCCTGTGCCTGCTGGGAGTAAGTGGTTCAGAACTTCCCTGTATTTTTCTCAAGAGTAATTGTAAAAAATCCTTCAGAAAGATCACAGCTATAATTATCTTTCCTCATCTGAACCACACACACACAGTTCATATTATTTTGCAACTCAGTTCAAATGATCAAAATGATATAGGGTTAAAATAAACCAATTTAATGACCAGCAAATTCCTCAAGGTAGCCCTCATTCTAATAATGCTACATCATAGAGATTGACATCCTTGTTGACAAACAAGACTGAAATACTCATCACTTGCCTGCCAATTTTGTAATCAGTATTTGGAAAATGTTTATCTTCTGTTATTTCAAATGGAAAATAGGACACTAAACTCTCACAAAAGTCAACTCCCAACATGTTATTTAGAACTGAGCATATATGGCCTTATTAAGAGTTATTATCAAAAGGAAAAAAATCTGATAAATAATAATAGCAATATTGTCATGTAAACAAACTGAAAAATAAGTGGAAGATAGACAGAAAAAGGTGGAGTGTCTGCGCGTCAGTCAGCATTTCTGGAGAAAAGGATAGGTGATTATTTGGGTCGAGACCCTTTATCAGACTGAGAGTTAGGGGAAAGGGAAATGAGATAATATAGACGGTAATATAGAGAGTATAGAACAAATGAACTAAAGATATGCAAAAAAGTAATGATAATAAAGCAAATGAGTTAGAAACATAGAAAATAGGTGCAGGAGTAGGCTATTTGTCCCTTTGAGCCAGCACCGCCATTCAATATGATCATGGCTGATCATCCAAAATCAGTACACCGTTCTGGCTTTTTGCCCATATCCCTTGATTCCCTTAACCCTCAGAGCTAGGCCTAACTCTCTCTTGAAAACATCCAGTAAATTTTCCTCCACTGCCTTTTGTGGCAGATTCACAACTCTCTGAAAAACTCATCTCTGTCCTAAATGGCCTACCCCTTATTCTTAAACTGTAACCCCTGGTTCTGGACTCCCCCAACATTGGGAATATTTTTCCTGCATCTATCATGTCCAATCATCTAAAGCCCCTGTCCCACAGGTGATTTTTTTGGCGATTACAGGCGATTAGGTTGTTGCCACATGGTCGCAGGGTGACGCCTGTATGGTCGTGAGTAATCTCCACAGAGTCATAATGTGTTTCTGGTCGCCGCTGACGTAGTTTAACGTAGCTTGGCTTCTCCAGTCATAGGTGCTGTCATAGGTTGTCACCAGGATGACACAGGTTGTCGCCAAGTGACGTTGGTTGTCGCTGGGTGCTGACTTTGGTGAATTTCATTGGCCACTACCTACGTCAACCCGCGACAGATATTGTCTTCAGTTGTCTTCGGCTGTCGCCACCAAAGTGGATAACCTCATATTTAACCACATTATACTGCATCTGCCATACTTCTCTTCACTCACCCAACTCATCCAAGTCATCCTGCAGCCTCATAGCATCCTCCTCGCAGCTCACACTGCCACCCAGCTTTGTGTCATCCGCACTTAGAGTTGTTATATTTACAGGTAATTCCCTCATCTAAATCATTAATGTACATCGTAAATAGCTGGGGTCCCAGCACTGAGCCTTGTAGCACCCCACTAGTCACTGCCTGCCATTCTGAAAAGGACACGTTAATTCCTACTCTTTGCTTCCTGTCTGCCTACCAGTTCTCTGTCCATGTAAATACCAACCTCCAATACCACAGATCCACTGAGGACGCCATCGCCATAGCAACTCACACCACACTGACCCACTTGGAACACCGGGAAAGCTACGTGAGGATGTTATTTATTGATTATCGCTCAACATTAATACTATTATTCCAGACATTTTAATCAGCAAACTGCTTGACCTCAGCCTCATCTCCCCCATCTGCACATGGATCATAAACTTTCTCACAAACCGCCCACAGAGATTTAAAACTGGCGCCCACATCTCTTTCTCCATCACACTAAGCACTGGTGCACCTCAAAGCTGTGTGCTGAGTCCACTCATTTATTCCTTATACACCTATGACCGTACACCTGCCCACCCTTCCAACACGATTATTAAATTTGCTGACAGTACAACTGTCGTCGGGCTCATCTCAGGGGGGAACAAGTCAGCATACAGGGACAAGACTGTCAGAGTGGTGTTCAGTAAATAACCTGACATTGAACACCACAAAGACAAAGGAGCTAACACTGGACTTCATAAGGAAACAGGACGCAGATCCGGCCCCGCTCTGCAGAAATGAGCATGTGTGGAAAGGGTGCAGACTTTCAAATTCCTAGGAGCCCTCATATCTGAAGACCTCGCATGGTCGGCCAACACCACTGCAACCGTCAAGAGAGCACAACAGAAACTCCACTTCCTGAGAGTGCTCAGGAGGCACAACACCAAGAAGAAGCTGCTGGTGGCCTTCTATCACCAGATGACCATTGAGAGTCTACTGATATATTGCATATCAGTGTGGTATGCAGGCTGCTCTGCTGCAGATAAGAAAGCGCTCCAGAAAGTGGTAAAAACAGCAGAGAATCACCGGCTGCCCACTGCCCTTTCTGGAGGATATTACCACCTCACACCACCTCAGCAGAGCCACTAAAATCATCAAAGACTCCACACACCCTGCTCACCAACTTTTTGAACTGTTGCCCTCTGGCAGGCATTACAGGTAAGCCAAAACACACACCTCCAGACTCAGAGACAGTTTCGTCCCCAAAGCAATCTTCACTCAAGATGAAAAAACACTGAGTACTATTCATGCTGCACCTTTCCATGCTGCCACCCACCTTGCACTTTACTATAACCATGTGCAATACTGATTTTACTTCGGAGTCATGTGAGTGACTACGTGAGGAAGCCCTGCCAGAGCGCATGCTTGTCATTACGTCAGACGCATTGGCAAGCACCCGACTGGTGGGGCAACGCTCCTGCCGGCGGTAAGTTTCAACCTAGAAGGTAAGTGTTTTTTACTTACCAGCATTCTTTGTTCGAGCAGGAGCCTCTCATTACAGAGGTTTCCTGCCGGATTTATCGGAGGTCCGATGCCTAAGCTGGCTATGGGGGGGGGGGGGAACCCCGGTCCGACAGCAGAAGCGAATAGCCGGCAAAAAGATCGGGTTTCCTGATAACAGCCGCTGACAAAGCAGTCAGTGACTTCCAGTCTGTGGGGTTGCCGTTTAAATAATGCTTGAGTCGGTGACAGTCGGTCAGCGACTCACAGACACGGTGCCCCAGGCATGGAGGGAGAGAGAACTTGTGCAGCCCTATTGGAACTCAGGTGAGTTGGGCTGCAAGGGTTCCTCTTCGATAATAAGGGTATTTCACCCTTTACAAATTCACAATACCAAATTAGTGAGACTCCACTATAATAGCCTATGGGACAGGCCGCGCCAGCAGCGCCTGGAACAGGGCTGCTTCATGGGAAAAAGTGCCGGCCTCTACGAGAGGCGGCGCCAGCAATGCCTAAGGACAGGGTTGCTCAAGGTCTCCCTGCTGGAGGGGGAGACCAGGATGGGTCAGTGTGCTACTGACGCCAAATCTATCACAGCACTGGCCTATGGGAGAGCCGCGCCAGCAGCGCATAGGACAGGGTTGCTCAAGGTCTCCCTGCTGGAGGGGGAGACCAGGATGGGTCAGTGTGCTACTGACACCAAATCTATCACAGCGCTGGCCTACGGGAGAGCCGCGCCAGCAGCGCCTGGGACAGGGCTGCTTCATGTTTAAAAGAGCCGGCCTATGGGAGAGCAGCGCTAGCAGCGCCTAGGACAGGGCTGCTTCATGTGTAAAAGCACCGGCCTATGGGAGAGCAGCACTAGCAGCGCCTAGGACAGGGCTGCTTCATGAAAAAAGCACCGGCCTCTACGAGAGGCGGCGCCGCAACGCCTGGGACAGGGTTGCTCAAGGTCTCCCTGCTGTAGGGGGAGACCAGGATGGGTCAGTGTTCTACTGACGCCGTATCTGTCACAGCAACGGCCTATGGAGAACCGCGCCAGCAGCGCCTGCGATAGGGCTGCTTCATGTGTGAAAATGCCGGCCTACGGGAGAGCCGTGCCAGCAGTGCCTAGGAGAGGGCTGCTCAAGGTCTCCCTGTGGCAAAGGGCAGACCAGTTCGGGTCAATGGGTTGCTGACACCAAACTTTTTCACAGCGCAGGCCTACGGGAGAGCCGCGCCACAAGCACCTGTTGACAGGGCTGTGTGTATGACCTTCCGTGAGCATCAGCCGGGAGAGCCAGGGCAGTAGGATGCTGACCCTGAAGTTTAGGGACCCCTCACACCAGCACCTTGTTTAGGGCTGTGTGTGACCTCCCGTGCGCATCAGCCAGGAGAGCCAGGGCAATAGAATGCTGACCCTGAAGTTGGTGGCACTGCTTATGTGCATACACCAAAGCACAAGAGCCACGCTCCAGGTGTCCCGGATGTGGTTAGCAAGTTACCATACCTGTGAAGTGGGGGATGACAATTTGGCCAGCAAATTAATGGTCCTCATAATACTTCATAAGGACTTCATAATGGGGGAAAATATTCACATATCAAACACCCGTTTACTGTGCATCACTCTAAAGGAGCGCATCATAAGGGCGCATGAATTAAGGCTGCAAAAGACCTAAAAAATAAATATATAAAAAACTGGTGGAAGCAGGAATTATACCCATTTGTTAGTTTAATATTTACAAATAAATATCCAGCCTACGCTCAACCCACGGTTCACAGCCTTGCGCAGATCCTCTAGTACCTAGGGGAACACCTGGACGATGACACTAAAACTGAGGCCAGGATGCCACCTCAAAAACCATATCCTTTCAGATTATGAAACAGTAAGTGAATATTGGACTGTATCCGGGGATCTCGAATAAGTATCTCGGAAGTACATCCACTCGTACAAAATAGACATAGTTTTGTATTGGGGTTCAATACCACTAACTCTATAGGTGGATGAAGCATATCAGCCTTCACAATTGTGTCCAATTCCCCACCCAAAAGGACGATGGTGGGTGTCGAGTCATTCTGGGCCGGAACATACTTAACCCTTAAGGTCCAGTATAAAAGGTTTAAATAAAAATGTCAGTATTGTAACTGGGATAAAAAAGGGTGTTATATTGGCAGCCATAGATCTGAAAGATAAATATTCAGCTACCACACACCTGTCGAGAGGTTAGGTCCTCACCCATCTAATTAAACTAAGATTAGTACCATTTAGAATGATTGGCTATTTGAGGTCATCATTGGTTAATTAGCATGACAGTACTTTGGCTAGGGCCAAAATTGTAACTAATGTCTCGCGATGTACTAGCGACATTCTGACTCAATAACCTTAGTTTACAAACTGATGGGAGCTTCAGGATGAGGAGCCACTGATATCAAGTCTGACTGGGACGGCAGGTAAAATGTGAAAGAGGCATTAACCCTGCAGAGGCTGGGGTAAACTGTGTAGAATTGCTGGGTGCATTCTATGGCCTAAAGAATTCTGCTCAACAAAGCATGATTGCATGTGCAGCTTCAGATTCACAATACCACAGCTGGTACCCATATCAATCACATGGGTAGATTGAGGTCATTATTCTGTAACAGTCTGCCTAGCCTTATCTGGCACTGGTGCATTACAAGGGACATCTGGGTCTCGGTTATTTACCTATCAGGTAGAGATAATGCGAAAGTTGCAGACACCAGGTCATGTAAATTCCATGACAAACATAAAAGGAATTAAGAATCCAAAAGTTTCAAAATCATGTTAGCTGGTATGGATTGCCAGACATAGATCTGTTGTATCTGGGTTAAATTATCAGTAACTGTATTCGGCATGGGAACTAAATCTAGGGGCAGTAGTGGAGGATACATTCTCGCTACATTGGGGATGTATGTTCTTATGCTTCCCCATTTCTTCCTCATTCAATCAATGTCTCACCAAAATAGAGTATGACTACACTTAGGGTTTAGTGGGTTCTAAACTGGTCCACACAGCATGGTCCCATTCGTTTGAGACGGATGACACAGCATTCATGATCATCCATTACAGTAACTTGTTGGTTCCCACTGGGACAGGAGGAAAGTTCCCCTTTACATGAGCATATTATTTTATTGATTTGTATCTTCTGGCCAGACTGATCCAGGGACTCAGACTATTGAGTAGAACCGTTGATGTGATTACGATGGTCTGGAGAGATAATACTAAAAAACAATATGTATCTCAGATTAAAAAATGGGAGATGTCATGTTTACCATTAAATATATCTTTCCATAAGTTGCAGGCATACCGGATGTATTGGAGTTCCTGGCTACATTGCATTTTGACGAGCAGTTAAGCTATAGTGCAATTTATAGTGCTAGAAGTACTTTGTCCTCCTACTTAGGGCAAGGGTCCGGACAACACTCTGTCGGATCTCATCTATTGGTGGCTGATTCATAGTTGGTATTTTAACAAAACCCTCCCTGACATGCATATTCAGAAATCTGGGATGTGAGCATAGTTCTCACGCTGCTTTGGCAATGGGCTCCAATTACATCTCTGCCTTTCAGGATGTTAACGCTCAAAGTGATCATGTTCATTGTGCAGCATTATGGGTCCAAATATTGCAAAAGGTATGACTGGAATGCATTCTTCTGTAGATGATATTGTGTTTTATGCATACGATCTAATCAAAGAGCAGGCCAGGGATGAGTGGAACCAAAATAAGCTTAAAATATACCCATTGATCTAAGACCATATGTAATTACGCATCTGAGCTGATAATATCAAGGTCAACAAGAGTCTCAGAGGCTCTGAAACAGTGATGGACATCAGCCACATAAAATCTCATACAAAGGTGTCAGTACAAGCTATTGCTGGATGACCAAAACAGGTTTGCATTTTGCTGGAGTAGACACTGATGTGTTTAAATCATTCCACCAGGGCGGCATCAATGTACGCAGCAAAGGCGTAGGACGTGCCATTAGACCAAAACCTCACCGTAGGATAGTCCAGTTAAGGAATCTTCTTAGGATTTCTGACAAACCTGTCCTCGCAATGCAAAGATTGGGCAAGCTTTTTTGGGTTCTGTTTGAGTTCTCCTTTGTAATTTCCCCTGCGAAAGAGGGGTTATTACTGTTGTGTAAAATTTTATTGTTTAAGACATTTATTGTATAAATTAAACAAAGTTTAATACATTATTTGGTTATCCTGTGTCAACCAAGTCAAATCACGTGACTCCGAAGTAAAATAGTAGGATTAAACGAGAACTTACCAGTTTGAAGTTTGATCCTTATTTTATGAGGAGTTATGAAGAGGGATTACGTGCCCTCCGCTCCCACCCTCATAATCTAAAGGGTCATCTGGTAGTTCTAGTCTTCTAAAAGCCTTACTATGTTACTTCAGCTATTGGGTTTCTGTGTTTTCACACCGCTGCTTTGAAGTATGACAAGCATGTGCTCTGGTGGGGCTTCTTCACGTAATCCCTCATGGTAACTCCTCATAAAATAAGGATCAAACTTCAAACTGGTAAGTTCTCATTTAATCCTACTATTAGTTACTTATCTTGATACCTAGTTTTTAACATTGTTTTTAAATTGTCTCCTATGTTTTTATGTTTGTATATTTTGCACCAATGGAGTGACAATATCAATTGTATGCAGTGCTTACAATGACAAATAAAGGCATTTCATCTTTCATTTAATGTGCTCTAATTTTGCACACTAATCTCTTGCTTGTCAAAGGCTTTTTGAAAGTCCAGATACACCACATCCACTGGCTCTCCCTTATCCATTCTACTTGTTACATCCCCAACAAAATCCAGATTAGTCAAGCATGATTTCCCCTTCATCAATCTATGCTGACTTTGACCGATCCTGTCATTGCTTTCCAAATGCGCTGCTACAACATCTTTAATAATCGACTTAAAATATGGAGTTACATTAGCTACCCTCCAGTCTCCAGGAACTGATCCAGATTCGAGAGAACATTGGAAAATGATGACCAATACGTCCACAATTTCTAGGCCCAAGTCCTTGATTTCTCTGGGATGCAGTCCATCTGGCCTTGGTGATTTATCCCCGTCCCCGGGCACTTTCCCTTGCAACCGCAAGAGATGCTTCACTTGTCGCTTTACCTCCCCCCTCGACTCCATTCAAGGACCCAAGCAGTCGTTCCATGTGTGACAATGGTTCACCTGCATCTCCTCCAACCTCATCTATTGCATCCGCTGCTCTAGATGTCAGCTGATCTACATCGGTGAGACCAAACGTAGGCTTGCCGATCGTTTCGACGAACACCTCCGTTCGGTCCACATTAACCAACCTGACCACCCGGTGGCTCAGCACTTCAACTCCCCCTCCCATTCCATATCCGACCTCTCTGTCCTGGGCCTCCTCCATGGCCAGAGTGAGCAACACCGGAAATTGGAGGAACAGCACCTCATATTCCGCTTGGGCAGTCTGCATCCCGGTGGCCTGAACATTGAATTCTCCCAATTCCGTTAGCCCTTGCTGTCTCCTCCCTTTCCTAGCTCTCCCTAGCCCTCGGGCTCCTCCTCCTCCTTTTTCCTTTATTTCCCCGCCCCCCCCCCCCCCCCCCCCACCATCCATCATTCTGAAGAAGGGTTTTGGCCCGAAACGTTACCTATTTCCTTCGCTACATAGATGCTGCTGCACCCACTGATTTTCTCCAGCACTTTTGTCTACCTTCGAGTTCCTTCTTAAATACTCATTTAACTGTTCTGTGATTTCCTTGTTTCCCAATATAAATTCACCTGTCTCTGAGTGTAAGGGAACTGCATTCGTCTTCACTATTCTTCTTGTTTTGACATACGTATAGAAACTTTTACAGTCAGTTTTTATTATGGCCCGCAAGCTTTCTTTCATGCTCTTTTCCCCCCTCTTAATTAACCCCTTTGTCCTCATCTGTTGAGTCCTAAATTTCTCCCAGTCCCCTGGTTTGCCACTTCTTCTGGCCAATTTATATGCCTCTTCCTTGGCTTGAAACCCAATCCTTGACTTCCCTCATCAGCCACGGTTGAGCAGCCTTCCCAGTTTTTTTTTTTCGCCAGACTGGGAAAAACAATTTCTGGAGTTCATCCATGCGGTCTTTAAATCTTTGCCATTGCATCTCCACCGTCAACCCTTCAAGTATAATTTGCCAGTCTATCCTAGCCAATTCACATCTCATACTTTCAAAATCTCCTTTATTCAAGTTCAGGACCATAGTCTCTGAATTAACCGTGTCACTCTCCATCCTAATGCAGAATTCCATCATATTATGGTCACTGTTGCCCAAGAGGCCTTGCACAACAAGATCGCTAATTAATCCTTCCTCATTACATAATAGGGTAGCCTGCTATCTAGCCGTTTCCTCTACATATTGGTTTAAAAACCCATCCTTATACATTCCAGGAAATCCTCCTCCTCAGCACTGTTACCAATTTGAATGGCCCAATCTATATGTAGATTAAAGTCACCCATGACAGCCACTGTACCTTTTCTACACGCATCCCTAATTTCCTGCTTGATGCTATCCCCGACCTCCCTTCTGCTGTTTGGTGCTCTGTATACCAGTCCAACAATCATTTTCTGCCCTCAGCTATTTCACAGTTCTACCCATACCGATTCTACAGCATCCAAGCTAATGGCTTTCCTTGCAATTGCATTAATCTCCTCGATAACCAACAATGCCACCCCACCTACTCTTCCTTTCTGTCTATCCTTCCTGAATATCAAATACCCCTGCATGTGTAGCTCTCAGCCTTGGTCACCCTGGAGCCATGTCTCCATAATTCTAACTATATCATATCCCTTAACTACTGATTGTGCATTCAATTCAACCACCTTACAGTATTTCGAATACTCCTCGCATTAAGGCACAAAGTTTTCAGGTTAGTTTTCTTATCTCCCTTCTACCCTTTGCTTCTGTCCTCTTTTTATGGGCCTCTGTCTCCTTGCATTGGGCCCCATCCCTCTTCCCTGTTAGTTTAAATGTGACCTTTCCTACGCTCTCTTTCCAATAGCTGCACGGCCATGCTTCCACATTGTTGACTCCACTCCCCCACTTTTTAGTTTAAACCCACCCAAAAAACTAAAATGTTACAGGCAATGAAAGTCACCAAAACGACATTGAAACTAGTACAATGACTAAAGTAGGTGAGGGACGGAGAGAGTGGGGATGCAAGGGTTACTTAAATTCAAAGATCATATTGCTGAGTCAGTATGGGTAGTGGGCAGGTTTAATGGACCTGCACAGGAAGGTAGACGCTCCCGCCCCCATGAGTCTCGGGCAGATGGGGCTCGTCAGCCTGGGAAGGCAGTCCATCTAGGAGAGGGAAAACTCTGATTTAAAACCTCCACTGTCTTTATCCAGTCATGGAAAAGGCTCCTGGAGTAAACCTCAAGAAAATCCGGAGTTATAGCCCCTAAGGCAGTTCGTCGTTGTCTAAAACCTCGCTCTGGCAGCTCCTGCGACAGCGTTCGTGCCAAACTGTAACAGCCCTGCTGTTCCTCTGAATCGATCAGCGACGTGGAGAGGGGGGACATGCTGCATGGGCAACAGCCTGCACTCCATATGACATCGCCCAGGCTTGCATCTGACCACACATCACCTGCAAACTAGGATGCATCACCCATGATCAGTCATGGCCGAGGGGTCCTACTACTATTGCTGAGTCGTAAGCTGGCCAAACGTAATATGAGATGCTGTCCTCGATTTTCCATTTGGCTTCACTCTGACAATGGAGGAGGTTTAGGACATGAAGGTCCGTGTGTTTTGCTTAGTTTAGTTTAGAGATACAGTGCAGAAACAGGCACTTCGGCCGACTGAGCCCAAGACGATCAGCGATCCCCACACACTAACACTATCCTACACACACTAGGGCCAATTTACAATTGTGGGAGGAAACCGGAGATCCCGGAGAAAACCAACGCAGGTCATAGGGAGAATGTACAAACTCCATACAGACAGCACCCGGTGTCAGGATCGAACCCGGGCCTCTGGCGCTGTGTTGAAATCCTTGACAAACAAGACTGAAATACTCATCACCTGCCTGCTTAACCAAGGTTCATGATTCCCATTATGTGGATGAAATAAACTGGGAATAGACGCTGAAACACGTTATCATATATACTGCATACGGACTGGTTTAGTACAAAGATTGCAATAGAGGTAACAATAAACTGTAAATACATCAACACTGGTGTATAAGCTCCATCAGAGTCATATCTGATGAAAAGTGTGTCATTTCTTTACATGGTTGACCATCTGTGGAATTCCAGCATTTACAGTTTTAATTCAGGAGTTCATTTCATTTGCAAATGTAGAACAATATCACAGGCTCTGTGATATTGTTCTACATTTGTTGTTCTGGGTCACATCAAAACCATTATTTGGTCTGTTCAGAGTTTTTATTCCATCGACTCTCAGTAGCTACACTGTTGGATATATGTTTGTGGTTCTCCCATTCAGCTTCCCGCTTGTGTGACTATGGTCAGAGGGACAGAAGACAGAATAACACAAATTAATGCCTCAGCCTTCAAAATATCTTGTGTTTAGATCAACTATATTGGCGGCCTTGACAATTCTGAATCATAACGGATTGATGTCTGGGTGTCACTGGCTAATATCTTAATCCCGAAACGTCACCTATTCTCTGGAGATACTGCATGACCCACTGAATTACTCCAGCTTTTTGAGTCTACTCTGAATCTCCAAGACTGTTAACCAGTCAGACATCCCACAACAGACCAATGTAAACTTTTCCTTTGTACTATTATCACATTGTTACGTTCAAAGGCTCCTCGACCTTGAGGGACTTAGCGAGAGAAATTGCTGCCAGGGGAAGAGAATTTGGTTCTCTCAGTCCCTACCTCTCTGCCATAAATCAAAATTCCATTAGGAGCTTTGTTCCCATCCATCTTAATATCAAGACTGATGAGTTAGTGTTTTTTTTTCCTGCAGCACATTGGATGTGTAAGCATAACCCAGGCACGTTTGCCATGGAATTTTAAAAATTAGGCCAACAGTTCTGGTTTTCCATTTGATACTGATCAATGTTGAAGAAAATATGAGTAGTTAAAAAGGCTTTTAAGCCAAAATTCAGGATAAGACTGAAACATTTCTCATAAGAATATAAGGAAGTAGGAGCAGGAGAATGTCACTTGCATCCTCAAGTCTGCCCTGCTGTTCGTAATGATTGTGGTTGACCTGTTCCATCTCCTGTTCAAAAGCATTTTGCCAATTCCCTGTTCTTTCAAAATTGTATTTATCTCCTTTTTAAACACATCCTGTAATCGAGCCTCCCCATCCCTACAAGGAAGAAAATTCCCCAAAAAATCATCACCGTGTGCAAAAAAGAAATTACTACACACATCGGTTTTAAATGACTAACCCTGATCTTACAATTGTGTGCCCTTATTTGAGATTTGCCCACTAATTGAAGCATCTTGGCATCTATACTGTTGTGCCTATTTCTGACATTCCTAACGTATATTGTTCAAGGGTGCAATTGACAGCATTTGCAGAATACTCACAATATAACCAAGACCCTATCTGATTAGTTTGTTGCTTTTCTTCCTTTGCAAGGGAAAATGCTGTCTTTGCTGAATCTGAAAGAACAAGTTGAGAAGTTCACAAAGTATGCTAAACTAACGGTGAATGTTTTCTCCAGTCTTTACACTTTACTTTAGACTTTAGAGATACCGCATGAAACAGGCCCTTCAGCCCACCTAGCCCGCACTGACAAGCGATCACCCTGTACACTAATCTACATGCCTTAAGAACATTTTTGCAACTTATCGAAGCCAGTTAATCTGCAAACTTGTAATTCTTTGGCGTATGGGAGAAAACAGGAGAACCCAGAAAACCAACGCGGTAACAGGGATAACGTACAAATTCCGTAGAACTGCACCCGTGGTCAGGATCGTGCCCGGATCTCTGGTTCTGTAAGGCAGCAACATTACCGTTGCACCACTGTACCAGTCATTGGTTTACTCATGCAATGATGGTGATCTCAGCCACTAGAGAAACACTCACTGTCAGTGTTGTCACTGCTGAACAGTACTCCGTAACTTAATGCTATGGAATGGTTGGTTATGCAATGTGGATTAGGGACCTCAGGACAGGAAGCAAAGACATTGCCATCAGTGAAGAGCTCTCAGTGACAAGCAGGAGAGGCATGATGTTTGATATTTAAGCAGTGGGCCGAAACGTTTATATGATATTGCACAAGTATATGAGTCTGTGACTCTAGACCCAGCCAGGCATTGACTGCATTGCAGTGGTATACTTGCTCTTACAGAGATGATTTCACTGAGACATTTCAAAATCATAATCCTTAAATTCGGGCAAAGTGGCCCTCTCTGCACTTCAATCTTTAATGCCGACTGTCTTCACCAGTAAACAGTTTGGAGAGCTCTCACAATGCACAAAAATGGCTCACATCTTCCTTTACATGAACAGTTCCCTGATCCTAGAACATAATTCTCAAAGCAAAGTCTCCATGTTTCCTGACAGGTTGCACCTAGTTTACAAAGCTCTGACTCAGCAGCCTTTGCGGGGTCAGCTGAACACTGGGGATTCAACCTTATTCAAAACCTTGACTCTGTGCCTCAAAGAAACATAGAAACATAGAAAATAGGTGCAGGAGTAGGCCATTCGGCCCTTCGAGCCTGCACCGCCATTCAATATGATCATGGCTGACCATCCAACTCAGTATCCTCTACCTGCCTTCTCTCCATACCCACTGATCCCTCATGCCACAACAGCCACAACTCACTCCCTCTTAAATATAGCCAATGAACTGGCCTCAACTACCTTCTGTGGCAGATAATTCCAGAGACTCACCACTCTCTGTGTGAAATATGTTTTCCTCATCCCAGTCCTAAAGGAATTCCCCCTTATCCTTAGACTGTGACCCCTTGTTCAGGACCTCCCCAACATCGGGAACAATCTTCCTGCATCTAGCCTATCCAACCCCTTAAGAATTTTGTAAGTTTCTATAAGATCTCCCCTCAGTCTTCTAAATTCTAGAGAGTACAAGCCAAGTCTATCCAGTCTTTCCTCATATGAAAGTCCTGACATCTCAGGAATCAGTCTGGTGAACCTTCTCTGTACCCCCTCTATGGCAAGAATGTCTTTTCTCAGATTTGGAGACCAAAACTGTACGCAATACTCCAGGTGTGGCTCAGCATCAATGCTGGTTAATTGCACATTGGCGATGTAGTTGTCGCTACCGTATTTCCCAGCAATGAAAACGCACCTGCATTGAAGACGCACCCTCAATTTAAGTTGCTAAATTTTGAAAAAAGGATGGCGGGACAGGATCAAGGGTTTGGTTTAGTCCAGGGATCGGCAACCTCGCCTGCGTGCCCCAGGACTGGCTTCAGTTCCCAGATCCCTCGTGTCCCCAGGACTAGCTGTAGTTCCCAGGTAACCTGCGAGCCCCGGGGCTGGCTGCAGTTCCCAGGTCACCTGTGAGCCCCGGGACGAGCTGCAGAGAGAGAGAGAGAGAGAGAGAGAGAGACTTATTTTTGGGTTAAAAATTTGCCTGTGCCAGGAAATACAGTAGTTCACAATATAATGTATTGATCGGATTGGCATTTATTGGGTATGGAAAAACATTAAGGCTGATTTTTCAGGTCGATAGTTGAGAATCATTCAACGGTGATAAATCGCTCAAGATAGTCCAATTCAGGTTCATCTTTGATCATCACACTGATTGAACATTTCAACTTGCACAACTTGCACAGTGGGGCAATAGGAGCACAATGTTTCTCTCATCTCACACCAATAGGCCAATATCTTCTTACAGGCATGTGCAACAAAATATAATTTCACTTTTGTTCTCTCACTTAATTCTGATTTAAAATACTCTAATAAATAAAGGGGGTCTCTTAGAGAAGGAGCAATGTAGAACAGATAGTCCTGGAGTCATAGAGTGATACAGTGTGGAAACAGGCCCTTTGGCCCAACTTGTCTGAACCGGCCAACAATGTCCTAGCTACACTAGTCCCACTTGCGTGTGCTTGGTCCATATCCCCCAAATCTGACCTATTCATGTACCTGTCTAACTGTTTCTTAAACGATGGGATAGTCCCAGCCTCAACTACCTCCTCTGGCAGCTTGTTCCATACACCCACCAACATTTGTGTGAAAAAGTTACCAACCAGATTTCTTTTTCCCTTCACCTTGAACCTATGTCCTCTGGTCGTCGATCCCCCTACTCTGGGCATGAGACTCTGTGCATCTTGCATGCCACAACTTGCTTCATATTTCTCTGTCTCTAGCAACAAACCATGCCCATCTGAGGTGGACATGATCAATGCGGGATCAGTGGAACAGACACAGAGGAAGAACTACCTCATCGCAATTAAATTAGGATTGATGGCCATGTGCAATTATTAGAAACCTAGAAACATAGAAAATAGGTGCAGGAGGAGGCCATTCGGCCATTCGACCCAGCACCGCCATTCATTGTGATCATGGCTGATCGTCCCCAATCAATCTGTACCTGCCTTCTCCCCATATCCCTTGATTCCACTAGCCCCTAGAGCTCGATCTAACTCTCTCTTAAATCCATCCAGTGACTTGGCCTCCACTGCCATCTGTGGCAGGGAATTCCACAAATTCACAACTCTCTGGATGAAAACGTTTTTTCTCACCTCAGTCTTAAATGGCTTCCCCTTTATTCTAAGACTGTGGCCCCTGGTTCTGGACTCGCCCAACATTGGGAACATTTCTCCTGCATCTTTTCTGCACCTTGTATAATTGTATATGTTTCTATAAGATCCCCCTCATCCTTCTAAACTCCAGTGAATACAAGCCTAGACTTTTAAATCCATATGACAGTCCCGCCATCCCAGGGATCAATCTCGTGAACCTAGCCTGCACTGCCTCAATCACAAGGATGTCCTTCCTCAGATTAGGAGACAAAAACGATAAGTCTAATTCTTTCACATTCAAGGTGACACAGTGGCACAGCGGTTGAGTTGCTGCCTTATAACACCAGAGACACATGTTCGATCCTGACTACAGATGCTTTCTGTATGGAGCTTTTACGTTCTCCCTGTGGCCACGTGGGTTTTCTCCGGGTGCTCTTGTTTCCTCCAATTCTCCAAAGACGTACAGGTTTGTAGGTTAATAGGCTTCTGTAAATTGTTCCTCGTGTGTAGGATGGTGCTAGTGTACAGGGTGATCACTGGTCGGCACAGAATCGGGCGGTCGAAGGGGCTGTTTCCTTGCAGTATGTCTAAAGTCTAAAGTCCAAAGTACTGCCTTTAAAGGGAAACCATTACCCAATATCTACTGCCAATTAAAACAAGTGAGTCAAAGGACAAAGACAAAGGATATTTATTGTCACATACACCAATTGGTGCAGTGAAATTTGCGTTACAATACAGCACACAAATAAGATAAACACAACACTTTAGAATTTAACATAAAAACATCCCCCCACAGAGGAATCAACGTTTCCCACTGTGAGGGAAGGCGATAAAGTTCAGTCATCTTCCTCTTGTTCACCCATGGTCGGGGCCTATTGAGGCCTTTGCAGTCGCCGCAATGGCGGCCCAATGTTTCAGGCCCAGCTCCGGCGTCAGAGTGGAAGAACACTCTCAGCGACTTGGAGTTTCCAAATCGGCCGGTTCTTACCGGTGACCGCAGCTTCTGAAGTCCACAGGCCGAGCTGAGTGCAGCTCCAACACTGCCGATCCTCGGCGAAAGATCCCAGGCCTCCGCGATGTTAACGTCAGCACTGCCTGCGGCTGGAAGCTCCGCAGACCACAGCTCCATTGTGTTAAAGTTGGCAGGCCCTCCAGACCTCCAACACAGCGATCCTGGTAAGGCATCGCCCGCACCACGATGGAATTCAGTGCTGCGGTGCTGCTGAAGCTCTGGCCGGTCTCCGGCAAGAAAGGCCGCGCCAATCCAGATGGTAGGCCGCAAGGAGGGGGTGAAGATGTGGCTCAGCGAAAAAGTGCATCCTCGACCAGGTAGTGACCAGGTAGTTCCCCCCTTCCCCCCTCCCCCCCCCACCCCCCACATTAAAAAGACGAAAAGACCTCCAAAATCAAACTTTTAGATTAAAAATAACAAAAAGGATGAAAGAACAGACAACTGCTGGTGAGGCTGCCACACGCAATGGCAGTACATTGTCAAATGCACAAGTACAGCGAGATAAAGGAATAATAGTAAGATTAAATGAGAACTTACAGTTTGAAGTTTGATCTTTATTTTATGAGGAGTTACGATGAAGGTTTACATGAAGAAGCCCCGTCAGAGCGCCTGTGCGTCATACTTCAAAGCAGCGGCATGAAATCACAGTAACTACAGTCGAAGTGATATAGTAAGACTCAGAAGACTAGAACTACCAGATGATCTTTGCGATTATGAGGGTCGGGAGCGGAGGGCATGTAATCCCTCATCGTAACACCTCATAAAATAAAGATCAAACTTCAAACTGGTAAGTTCGCATTTAATCTTACTAATTTACTTCAGAGTCACGTGAGTGATTCCGTGAAGATTTCAAAGCTCTGTGATTTCATGCCATAGATACAATTCCATATGACAGACTGCTTGGGTTGACACAGGATAAACAAATAATGTATTGAACATGAGACGTATTTAGGTAACTGGTGATTTAACCTGGACGCAACAGGTCTATGTCTGGCAATCCATACCAGCTGACAATCATTTTGAAACTTTTGGATTCAGCATCCATTCTGTGTTGTCATTGAATTTACGTGACCTGGTGTCTGCCACTTTCACGTTATCTCTACCTGGTAGGTAGATATCTGAGACCCAGATGTTTCTCGTAATGCACCAGTGCCAGATGAGGCTAGCCAGTCACACAATAATGACCTAATTCCACCTATGTGATTGATATGCAACAGCTGTGGTATTGTCAATTTGAAGCTGCACATGCAAATCATGCATTGTTGAGCAGAATGCTTTAGGCCATAGAATGCACCTAGCAATTCTACGTAGTTTATCCCATGCCTCTGCAGGATTAATGCCTCTTCCACATTCCAGCTAGACTTGGTATCAGTGGCTCCCCATCCCGAAGCTCTCACATCAGTTTGTAAACTGAAGTTTATCGAGTCAGAATGTCTCTAGTACATCGTGAGACATTAGTTACAGTTTTGGCCGTAGGCAAAGTACTGACATGTTAGTTAAATCAATGAAGAACCCCAAATAGCCAATCATTCTAGATTGTACTAATTTGGCTTTAATTAGATGGGTGAGGAGCCTAACCTCTCAAGAGGTGTTTGGTAGCTGAATATTATGCATCTTTCAGATCTATGGTTGCCATATAACACCCTTTTGATACCAGTTGCTTAGCAGTACTGAAAGTTTCCATTTTAAAAACGTTTATACTGGACCTAAGAGTTAAGTCTGGTTAGGTCCAGAATGAGTCGACACCAACCATCGTTTTTTTGCCTGGGGAGTATTGGACACAAATTGTTGAGGCTGATATGCCGTCCTTTCAATTACCCCTTTTTTGGAATAATATACCAATTTCATCATTCACCTGTAGAGTTTCTGGTATTGAAAACCCAGTACCCGACTAGGTGTATTTTGTACGGGTGGATGTACTTCCGAGATAAACCCCATTCGAGACCCCCAGATACAGTCCAGTATGAATAGATCTGATGTTATGCAGCACCATGTATCATAGAACAATTGCTACCTACCCTCGACCGGTGACTGATCTCTAGAGGATATATCCTGGACTTTCTGCTGGTTACAGGAGCCAGCAGGGACACCTCTGCAAGAGGTTGCTGCTGAAAGCCTCTGGGGACCCTGGGGTATAAACCCCGGCTGCAACACCTCCTGGTTGTTATCATTTTAGCTATGAGGTGTTCCACGTTGTCCAGATGTCCCCAATGTTTATTTTTTGACAGGGGAAAGTCTTTGTGGCCTCACTCATCAGAGTTGACAGGCCTGGACAATTTACTCTTGGCCTGCCTCCCGACAGGAGTGAACACAGTGCTTAAAAACACCGGAGTTGCTGCTGCTGGCTGAACTGCCGACGGCTCTAAAGTCGGCGTCTCAAAAACAGGCATCATCCGCTGACTGCAGCTACGAGTTCATCATGAGGAATTTCCCCTACAATCGAGAGAGCAAGCAAGGCTGGCAGAACTCCATCCGCCACAACCTCAGCCTCAATAAGTGTTGCATCAAAGTGCCTCGGCAATACGACGACCCTGGCAAGCGTAATTACTGAATGCTGGACCCGTCCTGCAACGAAGTGTTCATTGGCGGGATGATGGGCAAACTTCACCAGAGGTCAGCCACGTCGTTGCTCAGCGGTTGCGGATCCGGGGTGGAGCAGATGGCGAGCGGGATATCTCTCTCCCGCTGTTGAGGGGATCTGTACAGTGCGGGTACACGGTGAACCCTTGCTCCGTCAGCTTGCTGGCGGGGCAAGCCGGCTACTTCTTCCCATCCTTGCATCACATGCAGGCAATGCAGCAGCAGAACGGACCCGGGATGCCTTCTCTCCGAGACCCTCAGACCGTCCCTTTCCACCTTCCCATCCGGACCGGCCGCAGGTAGGCTTTACTTTATAAGCGACACACTCGCCTTATTTTCACTGTTTTAATATTTTTTCCCTTTTAGGAAGTGTCCCTGCTAGCTCCTGTAACCAGCCTTACGGGACCTAGTAAACCACCGCAAGTTTAAAATGCGCTCTCCAGCCTGTCGGTGCGCCAAACGCGTCTGACGTAATGGCGCACAGGCGCTCTGGCAGGGCTTCTTCACGGAATTACTCACGTGACTCAGAAATAAAATTAAAAATATTGCTTTCAGCAGCATCACAGGCTTATAGACTCAGACAAACAAATTACATGTAATTTATACATACATTACACATAAAACTTTTGAAAGAAAGAGATCTGTATGGAACACAATTAGAGGGAAAAAAACAAATCCACAGTAGTGCAAGAGGTGGTCCCCAATGTTCGTTATCGAGCAAGATTAGGATAAGGTTATGCTCCAGCACATAAACAGCTGTACAGTACATGTCTTCTAAGTGAACATGGCAGAATCTGCAGCAATACCAGAAGTTGAGTATCACTTATCTCAATATAGGATGTGATTTAGCCCCAATGAAGATCTGAATAGTTCCAATGGCTTCCTTCATGTGTGTACCTGTTTGCATTATTATTGTATACTGTAAGTTATAGGAACAGAGGTAGGTCATTTGGCCCATTATGAGTAGAAAAGAACTGCAGATGCTGGTTTAAATCAAAGGTAGACACAAAATGCTGGAGTAACTCAGCGGGTTACTCCAGCATTTTGTGTCTACCTTCGACTGAAGAAGGGTCTCGGCCTGAAACGTCACCCACTCCTTCTCTCCAGAGATGCTGCCTGTCCTGCTGAGTTACTCCAGCATTTTGTGTCTAGATTCGGCCCATTAAGTCTATAGCCTGGGACTGGATGTCAAGTATCCCGACAGGCTTTGGGAGGATGGTACTAACTGGACACACTGAGCAAAACCCTGGGAACAGAAGAACAAAGAATCACTGTGAAAATGGTCACATGATGGACATCTGATGAGAACAGAACTGCAAGTAAATTCATGGCTAGGGAGTATAGCCTTGAGAAGATAAGGCGTCTGGTAACGGCCATCTTGCAAAAGAACTGTATGATGAGAATGGAAATATGAACAAGCAACATAATTAAGAACTCCCTAGCCTGATAAAGAACGAAGATGCGTTTTGTTTATTCAGCACTTGGACACGTGACAACTCAAAATGATTGACTTTAGAATTGTGGGAGCCTTGGGTTAGAACAAAGGCTGCCTTTAGGAGATTGAAGGAAAATGTGTATAAAAGAAGGGTGGTCCGAGACATCGGCAGCGACAGCCATTGCTAGAAGGAGGGACCTTAGTTCGAAGCTCAGAGAAGACTACCCGCTACCAAAAGAGTGAATCTGGCCAATTCATTCATACGGGTAATATTTGACTCCAAGTTACGAGTTTTGTGATTTAGTTTAAGTGATAAGTTGAAATAATAAAAGTAAATGAGAAATTATTTGAAGTCAATTGTTTGAATGCATGTTCAAATTTACTTGAGTGTTAATAAAGATTAAGTTGTACTGAACTAAACTAAACCTTGGTTTAGAGTCCTTTGTTCGACACATCAGTTGATACCCTATAGAGGTAATAGGGTCAACATTTTTGTGTCCCTGGGTGGGCACGGTTGAGTGGAACATGTTGTGGTCCCAACGTGCCCGAGTCATAGACGTGGCAAACAACAGTGGTCGTAGAGGGACTGGGCGGGAATTTAGTGGGGAAGACAGTCACTGACTGCACATCAGAACCCTGTACCTGGTTGCCTCCTTGCTCTTTGGATAGGGTCAACATTTTGGTGTAGAAAAGTTGTAAATTGTCCAGGAGTGGGGGTAAACTTTGCAAGTCTGCCTTTAGGAGTGTTCAGCATACCTCCTGTGATGTGACTCAGAGAAACTGGGCGGGAATTTAGAAGGGGAGACAGTCACTAAGGATTCAAAGTTCATCCATATGCCCTCCTGACCACACATCAGAACCGCCAGACCCGTACCCTGGTCGCCTCCATCGCTCTTGGATGGCATCCAGAAACATTACAATAACAGGCGAGTTCCCAAATTGGGAGCAAGTGCTTTGGGAGCACCTAGATCAGAAATGGTCCATGTGGGTCAAGATTGCAGATGAAATATTAAGTCCGGGACCCGTAGGACAGAAGTATTGGGAAGAAGCCAGGAAAAGTCAAGAAAAACAACCCTTAAAGCTTTGTAAGGTTACAGCAATAGTATGAGTGAGTTATGGGAAAAAGAAAGTGAGAATTCAAAGTTGAAAAAGGACTTAGAAACTGTAAAACAAGAAGTGAGTAAAAGAAGAATGAGTATGTCGCAGAGGAGGAACAGAAGAATCAACTACATATAACCATATAACCATATAACAATTACAGCACGGAAACAGGCCCTCTCGGCCCTTCCAGTCCGTGCCGACCATTTGTTTTCCCCTAGTCCCATCTACCTGCACTCAGACCATACCCCTCCATTCCCTTCACGTCCATATACCTATCCACTTTACTTTTAAATGTTAAAATCGATCCTGCCTCCACCACCTCTGCTGGAAGCTCATTCCACACAGCCACCACCCTCTGAGTAAAGAAGTTCCCCCTCACGTTACCCCGAAACTTCTGTCCCTTAATTCTCATGTCATGTCCTCTTGTTTGAATCTTCCCTACCCTCAATGGGAAAAGCTTATCCACGTCAACTCTGTCTATCCCTTTCATCATTTTAAAGACCTCAATCAAGTCCCCCCTTAACCTTCTGCGCTCCAAAGAATAAAGACCTAACTTGTTTAACCTTTCTCTGTAACATAGTTGCTGGAACCCTGGCAACATTCTAGTAAATCTCCTCTGTACTCTCTCTATTTTGTTGACATCCTTCCTATAACTAGGCGACCAAAATTGTACACCATACTCCAGAATTGGTCTTACCAATGCCTTGTACAATTTTAACATTACTTCCCTACTCCTATATTCAATGCTCTGATTTATAAAGGCCAGCACACCAAAGGCTTTCTTTACCACCCTATCTACATGCGATTCCACCTTCAGGGAACTATGCACAGTTATTCCTAGATCCCTCTGTTCCACAGCATTCCTCAATTCCCTACCATTTACCATGTACGTCCTATTTTGATTTGTCCTGCCAAGATGTAGCACTTCACACTTATCAGCATTAAACTCCATCTGCCATCTTTCAGCCCACTTTTCCAAATGGCCCAAATCTCTCTGTAGACTTTGAGAATCTACTTCATTATCCACAATACCACCTATCTTAGTATCATCTGCATACTTACTTATCCAATTTTCCACCCCATCATCCAGATCATTGATGTACATGACAAACAACAGTGGACCCAACACAGATCCCTGAGGCACCCCACTGGTCACCGGCTTCCAACCTGACAAACAGCCATCCACCATTACTCTCTGACATCTCCCATTCAGCCACTGTTGAATCCATCTTGCTACTCCGCCATTAACACCCAAAGATTGAACCTTCTTAACCAACCTTCCATGGGGAACCTTGTCGAAGGCCTTACTGAAATCCATGTAGACAACATCCACTGCTTTACCCTCATCAATTTCCCTAGTTACCACTTCAAAAAATTCAAGAAGGTTTGTCAAACATGACCTTCCAGGCACAAATCCATGTTGACTGTTCCTGATCAGACCCTGTTTATCCAGATGCTTATATATATTATCTCTAAGTATCCTTTCCATTAATTTGCCCACCACTGACGTCAAACTAATAGGTCTATAATTGCTAGGTTTATTCTTTGAACCCTTTTTAAACAATGGAACAACATGCGCAGTACGCCAATCCTCCGGCACTATTCCCGTTTCTAATGACATTTGAAATATTTCTGTCATAGCTCCTGCTATTTCAACACTAACTTCCCTCAATGTCCTAGGGAATATCCTGTCAGGACCTGGAGACTTATCCACCTTTATATTTTTCAAAAGTGTCAGTACTTCCTCCTCTTTGAATCTCATAGTTTCCATAGCTACTCTACTTTTTTCCCTTACCTCACAGAGTTCAATATCCTTCTCCTTGGTGAATACCAAAGAAAAGAAATTGTTCAATATCTCCCCCATCTCTTTTGGCTCTGCAGATAGCTGTCCATTCTGGTTCTCTAATGGTCCAATTTTATCCCTCGTTATCCTTTTGCTATTAATATAGCTGTAGAAACCCTTTGGATTTACATCTGATGCACCTGAATCAATTTCAAACGCAGTTTGAACAGGCTTATCAGAAAAAGGAGAGAACAGTCAGAATGTGCGAGACTGCTAAGCAGGAGACTGCAGCAGCAGCAGAAAAATGCACAAACCTGCAGGCAGCAATAAAAGCCCTCCACCAGATAAGAAGGGAAGATATGTATAAACCAGTTGATCATTTCAAGTGCCAATATGAAATTGACAAGTTAAAGTCGCAGCTCTCAGTTCGAAGAGGTATGATGTGCACCTTCTGATGTAATTGAAGGGGAGAGTGAAGTGAGAGAGTGGGGAGAATTGGATACGATAGCTCGGAGAAATGGAGAGAGAAATGGAGAAATGGAGAATGGAATGGTACTCAGGGCATCACACCATCCGCACCTATCAAACCCGTCCCTATGAACCCATTTACCACGTCGAACAGACCCCGGGGCACAGGCAGGCCAAGGGGAAATAACATATAGCACACCATTTATAATAGCACACCTGTCTGAAATAGCAAAAAGCATCCTAGATTACAAAACTTCCACTGACCCCCACAAGCTCTTTGAGCGTGTCTGCCAACGGAAATATCTGCATGGGCTAGATGATGATGAGGGGAAAAAACTCCCACTTGCCTGTCCCAGCCCTATCATCCACACAGCATTACCCGACCCACAGAATACTGGGGGAGGAAGTCTGCAGGCCATGAAAGAAGCCATACTGGCAGTGGTGGGAGGTGATAGAACAGATCCAGTGAAGGGTTTGAATAAATAGACAGAAAAAAGGGGGACACCCAACAGCTTATGCCAGCAAATTATGGGTACATTTTAATGGAATATGTGGACCAGGTCTGGACCGACAACACGTACATACACCTAATGATAATAGATGGACCAGGCCCCTGGTAACACACTCCCCAGACAATAGAAGACAGGCATGCAAAAGCTTTGACCCAAGTGACCCAACTCACACAGGAGCATGGGCATTGAGACGTTTGGTACGAGCTTGGGAGAAGGAGGATAGAGAAACTGCAAAGTTTAAAACAAACAAGGAGGGAAGAATGAATCCTATTAAAACCCAGGACATAGATCCAGTATGGGAAAATGAGGGAAGGAGAAGAGGAAGAGGTGGCAATGGTTACAAGGGTCCACCACCCCTGTACAGATCCGTGGCAGGGAGGGGACAAAACCAATATCAGAGAGCCAATGGGAATGAGGGTCCAAGATTCCAGAATCAGTGTTACAATTGTGGTAGAGAGGGGACACTATGCTAGAGATTGCCGAGCGCCTCACATGAGAGCAGGGGCTAGGTACAGAACATTGAAATGTATCACTGGAAGGATCCAGAGAAGCAGGACAGGCTCCCACTCCCATGGCACCTTTGACAGGGACGGGTAGTGTTAACTCTTTGTATCGTCTACTCCCGGGCACTAGCCCAATTGCATGACGGTGTCAGACCTCTCCAACATGGGTTGTAGTGCCAATTGGAATGGAATGGGATGACCTCTAGTAGAGGGTGAGGTGGGAGGCCAACCCGCTGAATTTTGCTGGGATACTGGAGGCTCCTGTACCACCCTTAACACATCCAAAGGAATAGGACGATCATGGCATGGCAAATGGACAATCATTTTGAATGGCTTCACAGGCCAGTCACAGAAAGGATTTGAGACTGACCCTGTAGATTTTAAACTGGGCAATTTAGTGTGTCATCGCCCAGCTATATTGATCGAATTGTACCTAGAGGCAGAGCACATACTATGCTCTGACCTCATGAGAAAATATAAATTATTATTTGATCCAGAAAATTGCTGTATTTATGCCCCTATACCAACATTAAATATGTGGATTTCAATTATGTTTGAAACACTACATCTGGAAGATATGAGACTCCGCCTGGCAGAAAAATCAGATCTTTTCTATCAGACGTGGTCTGCATTTATAGAATTGCTCCAAAGATAGGGTGCAGGAGTACCTCGGGCCTTAGTAAAGGGGGATGAAAAACTATGGAGTTGGTAAATTCCTTTTGCGTGATATATATAATATATAACTGTCTTTTTTTCTCTCTCTTTCTTCTTTTTCTTTTCTAGGGTCTATCTCTTAATCCCCTTTCTCTAACTCTTTGACCAAGGGTTTTTTTTTTCTCCCCTTTGGCACGCTCTTTCACTTTCACAACTCTTTTCACTTACTTCACTCTCTTTGTTTCTATTCTTATTCTTTAAAAGCCATAAAACTATGGGGTACAATGATTGTAACAATATATATGTGATGTACACTGATGTATTTACCTCTATTAAATAAAAATATTTAAAAATAAATAAATAAAATAAAATTGCTGTATTTGGCAAAGTCACTGAGGTACCCGCAGAAGTCCCAGTTGGGATATATGCTGAAAGAATCTGCACAACTGGGGAGTTATGGGTTAAACCTGCAGATATGTCTGAGGATGCAACAGTGCAAGAGACTATTAGTCGGCATGTAGCTGTATTGGCCACTCATAAACATGACTGTGGCCGGATGTGGCCCTGATCTAAAACGACAGAAACATTATGGGTTCCCAAAACTATCAGTAGGGGAAATCTCAAAGGTAATAACTAGTTTGTTGCAACAGGGAGTGCTGAGCCCAGTGGCATCAACCAATAACTCACCTATTTGGCCAGTTAGGAAGTCAGATGGTGCTTGGCGATTAACAATTGATTACTGGGAGTTGAACAAAATCACTCCACTGACTACGCCGAGGATGGCAACCTGTCCTGAAACAATGATACGGCAAACCCAACAGGCTCAGTATTTTACTGTCTTAGACATCAGCAATGGATTCTGGTCTATCCCTTTGAAGCAGGAATGCCAATATAAATTTGCCTTCACATTTCAGGGGCAATAGTACACTGGTATTTGTTTGCCCCAAGGATTTCATAACTCTCTCAATTTTCCACAGAAAATTAACACACAGGCTTACCAGTTTCTCACAACCAGAGTGTCTAATTCAGTATGTGGATGTTCTGCTACAAAAAGCAAACACCAGGGGAGAACACTTTCAACTCCTCAGTGAATTGTTAGCTCTACTGACTTCTCTGGGACTTACCTGTCCAGATTATGAAGTCACGAGCTGAGGTCCCTCCTTCTTGCGATAGTTGTTCCCGGGCTGTCGCTGCCAATGTCTCGGACCGGCCCTCTTTTATACAAATTTTTCTTCAATCTCCTAATGGAAGCTTTTGTTCTAATCCAAGGCTCTCACAATTCTAAAGTTGTCACTTATCCAAGTGCTGAATAAACAAAAAGCATTTTTGTTCCTTATCAGGCTAGGGAGTTCTTAATTATGTTACGTGTTCGTATTTCCATTCTCATCATACAGTTCCTTTTGCAAAATGGCTGTTCCCGGACACCTGATCTTCACAAGGCCATATGCCTAGCCATGAAGTTATTTGCAGTTCTGTTCTCATCAGATGTCCATCACGTGACCATATTCACAGTGTTTCTTTCTTCTTCTGTTCCCAGGTTGTCTCCAGCTAGAAGCATCCTCCCAAAGCCTGTCGGGATACTTGACATCCTGTCCCAGGCTATATATCTCCCCTTTGATCCCTTGAGCGTTTAGCCATTTCATCTCACACACGTAAATATCTGGGTCTTTGCCACGTTACAATTTCCTACAAAGCATAGCCATGTAAATAGTAATTAAGATTATTATGCTACTTTTAAAGCATTATTTCCTTCATCTTTTACCTTATCTACGTATACATGTCTGACCCTGCTTGTTGCCACTATAATTTGTCAGTTCTTACTTGTTCTCTAATATTTGTCCTTTCTGATTTTTGATTACGTTTCTGCAGGTACAGTTCCAAGTTTAGCTTTCTCTCTATTCTCACTTCCCAACATTTAAACATCATCAATACATACATTTGATATATTAAAATGAAAACCATCACAATCAATATCTCTGTTAGCCAAGAATGAATTTTAGTTTAATCTAACTTCTCAGCACTTGGCTTGTAGCCTCACAAATTAAGGTCATAAGGTTATAAGGTCATGTGAAAGGAACAGAATTATGCCATTCAGCCCATCAAGTCTATTCCACCATTCAATCATGGCTGGTCTATCACTCCCACCTCATCCCATTCCCCTGCCTTCTCCCCATAATCTGTGACACCCATACTAATCAAAATTAAGGATTGGGAAGTGCTTATCAAGATACTTTTTACTTAAATAAGAACATTCTGTGCTGTTCATTGCCAATGCCGAGTAGCCAGGCAAAGTTCTACTTCTAAACGTTTCAGCTAACTACCAATGTGATTCACACCTTGCCATTAGGTAGAAGAGAAGAGAAGAGCACTTTGTTTTTTGCACCGGAACTTACAACTGCTTTCAGGACAAAGAGGCCCCAACTTATCTTACCAATATAAATGATCCAGACTTCGAAATCTCGAACAGGATCTATTATTTGCCGTGAGTCTATCTGACACATTTTATAATCTGGTCCCCGAGATGTCTTTTCTGGTGATTAAAACTAATACATTCTGATGAGTAAACTATCTAAAATTTAGACAACCATAGAATTATTAGAGGATAGATCATCCCATCTCATCAAAGCTTTATATGGTGGAATTCCAAATAAATATTTTCTAAAATATCTAGAGTGAGAACAGCTTTTCAAAATGCTGGTTATAATAAATTAAGGGACATGGACTTACATGATCTTCCTATAGGGAATATCATCAATATAGCCTTTCTAATTATGGTTATATTGGACAATTGCTTTCGTATAAACTTTAAGCTCCAGTTGTGCTAAGTTGCGATTTTAAGATAATTAGTTGCAAACACAAGTATCAGGACTCTTATAAAGACACTTTGTGGCAAACTAGGCTCTATCCATGGACAGCATCTATAGATGGTTAGCCATACCAAGAGATCTGCTGCTGGATCGTTCATTTTAATATTCATTTTAATTTTAGTAAGCTGTTCTACTGCTGGATATTTCAGAAAATATTTAATTTTAGAATTCTATCATGTAGTTTTAGATAGCATTGTGAGAGAAAATATATTTTGCTTCCCTCTGAATTGGTGTAACACCATATGTTGTTCAAGGAATGCACAGGAATTTTACTTCAGTCACGTGAGTGACTACGTGAAGAAGCCCCGCCAGGCGCATGCACGTCATTACGTCCGCGCATGTCGCACTGAACGGGCTGGAGGGCGCCGCTCCACCAGCAGTAAGTAGGAACTTTTCAGGTAAGTGTTTTAAAAACTTTACCCAGAAGTATTTAAACTCCGTGAAGCAGGCTCGAGCAGTCAGTAGGAGTTGGAGCAATGGAGCGGTCAGGTAGGAGGATTCGTACTAAGCGTGGGTCCAGTGAGGATTCACAAATTCGATCAGGTCGGGAGATTAGCGCAGCAACTCCGGTTCCGATGCCGGGTGCCGTATTACCGGCAGCAGTTATGATAGCGAGCGAATCTTCTGCACTAGCTCCAGATACTCAGCAGCCTGAGGCTACTGATAGCCATAGAAAGGCAAAGAGAAAGTCTAACAGACGAGTCTGACGACGATGGTGACTCTCCCCCTGATATTTAAAGAATGTGGGCGAGGATGGAAAAGATGGAGCAGATGCTCCAAACTTTGATTATACAAGGGTCCAAGGCCCCAGTGCTTCCCCAGACAGCTGTCCAAGAGGGCCCATACCAAGAACAATATATGGGAATTTCCTTCCAGCACCTTGTTTAGGACTGGAGGATGCCTCCCTACAATATGATTTGGGAGAAGCAGGGCAGGATGCAGCTGACCCTGATTTTGGTGTCCCTGCTTATGTGCAAACACCAGCGCACAAGAGCCATGCTCCGGGTGTCCCGGAAATAGCAATGAGTTTTGCTATTCCGGAGGGGACTGGTGATGCAATGGAAGAATACCTTGCCAGCAATATCAATTATTTAGTATCTCACCATCTCCAGCAAGCTATGATGCAAGAGACTACAAACAAATATAAGACACCTGTTTAATGTGCATCACTAAAAGCGCCCACGGTGAACCCAACTAAATGGGCACCCATGAGTCCTTCTATGAGGGGACAGGAGGTTCGATATCAACACGTCCCCCAACTGGTGGCTGCAGCAATTACTGCATTTGCCACTATGGTCAAAGGGACAATCATTACTCAAACTCAAAAAAGATATGTTGGCTATTTTATGCATTGCATTTTTGAGGTATATTGCATCAGGGAAAATCACCATCAGGCCAAAACTCACCCAAAAATTTGCTGCTCTATGTAAGGCGACTAATGTATAAACACCTGAATTCCTGTTTGGAATGGACCTTGTCAAGAACATTCGGGAAATTAATGATGAGGCCAAAGCAATTGGCTTAATGTAGCCAAGCATTTCAAGGCCACCTATTCGAAAACCTGGGCTAATATACCGAAGGTCGGATCCAGGTGCTGGGCCCAGCAGGGGGAGGCCAGTGGGGCAACGAGGGTACACACCAAGATAGACCGGCTACAACCCTAATATGGGCAGACAACGGACTTACAGGGCAACTGTAGAGGTACAGGGAATTTTGTTAACGATAAAGTTTCTGGTGGACAATCTCCTATTGGAGGTAGATTACAATTGTTTTCTAATGAATGGTGCATATAACGTCTGATATGTTTATACTAAATCCTGTCTCAGGTCTACCATTGAGTTTATCTCAGGGATAGATCCACCTCAACAGCACAAGCCTAATAAAATGTTGGTGTTTTCTGCTCCAGAGACAGAACAGGTAAACGATGATGCTTGAGAAAGCCATTACTCATCCTCAACAATTTGTGTCTAATATTTTCCCCAGACCTCAGAAAGATGGGGGTTGTAGAGTAATTCTGGACCTCACTCACTTAAATTCTTCAGTTCTCTATAGGCATTATCGCAGGTACTTTAAATTTAACTGGATGGGACAGCTGTGGCAATACAAAGCATTGCCTAATGGATTAAGTTCAGCACCCAAGCTATTTACTAAATTGTTAAAACCTGTGCTGGGGCTATTGAGGGCCCATAATCCCATTGTAATGGCTTATTTCAATGATATCTTAATTATCAGCAACACTAAAGAGTCAGCTGAAGAATCAGTTGCAACAACCAAAAATGTGTTTGAGTCATTAGGGTTTTTGGTCCATCCAACTATGTCCAAGTTACAGCCAACCCAAAATATTGAGTATTTGGGGTTTCTTCTTGATTCAGCTGATATGACAGTAATATTACCAACAGCCAAGGTTGTGGATATTGTTCATGTCTGTACTTGCCTCACACAAAAACTTTATCCCTCCATCCGAGAAGTCGCTAAAGTCATTGGGAAATTGGTAGCAGCTTTTCCTGCAGTACAGTTCAGGCCTTGGCATTATCAACATTTGCAGAGAGCACGAGAACAAGCACTAAAATCGAATGCAGGCCATTTTGATCGGGTTATGCAGTTACAACCACAGCTCTCGCAGAATTGCATGGTGGATTGTTAATGTAAATCAAGCTACCAATAACATTTTGGTACAAGACACTTCACTGATCTTACAGACTGACGTAAGCACTCACGGATGGGGGGCTACGGACACCGAGTCTAGCTGTGGGGGTAGATGGCATGAACACAAAGAGTTGATTCTCCACACACACGGGATAAATTATTTGGAATTATTGGGGGCATTTTATGGGTTAAAGGCATATTGCTCCTCAATGAAGGATTTACACGTTCAACTCCAGATTGATAACACCACAGCAGTGGCATATATTAATCATATGGGAGGAGCATGATCAGTATCATGTGATAACTTGGCTAACGTCATGTGGCATTGGTGTATTTCAAGGAATATCTGGGTTTCAGCCATTTATTTACCAGACAATGTGGTGGCAGACCATAGGTTGCGTCAGTTTAATGACAATATAGAATGGATGTTGAATTCTAAACATTTTCACACAATTGTCACTCGATTTGGGTTGCCAGAGATTGATCTGTTTGCATCCAGATTAAATCACCAGTTGCCTAAATATGTTTCATGGGAGCCAGATCCAGGAGCAGTAGCCGTGGATGCATTCTCGTTACATTGGGGGCACTCTTTTTTTAATGCATTTCCTCCATTTTGTCTCATTCTGAAATGCCTCACCAACATAGAGCGTGACTCCGCCACAGGCGTTTTGGTGGTCCCAGATTGGCCAACACAACCATGGTTCCCATTAGTGCTTCAAATGATGGTTCAGCCATTCACGATGATTCCCAACTGCAGTAATTTGTTGGTGCATCCGGTTACAGGAGAAAGTCACCCTTTACATGACTGTATTAATTTGTTGGTCTGCAGGTTCTGACCAGACCATTCCAAGGACGTGGATTGTCACACCGGGCCATGGAGGTTCTCACTGCAGGCTGGAGAAATAGCACTCAAAAACAATATATGGTTCACATAAAGAAATGGGAGCTGTTCTCTGTACAATCCAATATATCTTATCATAGTGCAAGCATAAGTGATGTGTTGGAGTTCCTTGCTAAGTTGCATTTTGATGAGCACCTGCGTTATAGTGCCATTAACAGTGCTTGGAGTGTGTTGTCCTCTTATTTAGAGCTGTCTTCAGAACAACAACCTATCGGGTCTCATCCATTAGTATCCCGATTTATGAGAGGAATTTTTAATAAAAACCCTTCGAAACCTCGATATACAGAAATCTGGGATATCAGTCTTGTTCTCACACTGCTTCGGCAATGGGCTCCAATTACTTCATTATCTATGCAGAGATTAACTCTTAAAGTGGTTATGCTACTGGCGCTGGTTTCAGCACAACGTGTACAAACATTACAATTGTTTCGAATAGATTGTATGCATTTGTCTGAAAATGACATTACCTTCTATGTTTATGATTTAATCAAACAAAGCATGCCAGGTATGGCAGGAACCAAGGTGATGTTTAAAGCCTATCCTGTTGTCCAAATGTTATGTGTAGTTAAACACTTAAGCCAATATATTGAGGTAACAAGGAGTCTCAGAGGTTCTGAGACAGGACTGCTCATTAGTCACAAAAAGCCATATATAAGAGTGTCAGCACAAACTATTTCTAGATGGTTGAAACAGGTTCTCAATTATGCTGGAGTCAACACTCATGTCTTTAAATCTCACTCCACCAGGGCAGCATCAACCTCCACAGCGAAGGCTCAGGACATGCCACTAGACCAAATCCTCGCGGCCGCAGGATGGCCTAGAGAAGCAACATTTTCTCAATTTTATGACAAACCTGTACAGACAGTGCCACAGTTTGTGGATTCTGATTTGTGTTCCATTTAATTAATTTGCTTTGTTTTCTATAATTGTTTGTAATTCCTCCTGGGACCGAGGGGTTATTCCTGGTTTTGTTATTATTAACAATAGTTATTGCATAATTCAAAGCAATGTTCAATATATAATTTATTCCCTACTGTGTCAACCGAATCAGATTGTCGTATGGAGTGCATCTACAGCATGAAAATACAGAGCTTTGAAATCTTCACGTAGTCACTCACGTGACTCCGAAGTAAAATAGTAAGATTAAATGAGAACTTACCAGTTTGAAGTTTGATCCTTATTTTATGAGGAGTTACGTTGAGGGATTACGTGCCCTCCGCTCCCACCCTCAAAATCTAAGCGATCATCTGGTAGTTCTAGTCTTCTAAAAGCCTTACTATGTTACTTCGGCTATTTGTTTCTGTGTTTTCACGCCGTTGCTTTGAAGTATGATGCGCATGCGCCTGGCGAGGCTTCTTCACGTAATCCCTCAACGTAACTCCTCATAAAATAAGGATCAAACTTCAAACTGGTAAGTTTTCATTTAATCTTACTATTTTGTTGTACATCTCACCGTCTAGAAACTTAATGATGTTATTCCCATTTATTGAGCTTGATGGTCTAATGTTGTGTTATATTGGGAGGCAGGGAGGTCACATTCATTGTGATCCAGAAGTGTAACAACCAAAGTAAATGATTGAAATAGGCATTTGAACTTGTATTGATACCAAAAACATCTATATAAAAGCTTGGTCTTGTCGTTGAAGATTTGGCAAAGATTTGTTGCTCTACTGTGCCATTGACCGGTAATTGATTTTTTAAAATTCATTTTTAGCTTCCAGCTAAATCTTCAGGGAGTAAATGGAAGAATAGATCTAAGAACTTTATCTTGATGGTCAGGAACAATCTGTAAAAGCTTGACAAAGTACCCTGCCCTATGAATCAGGGGTTACGGGGATAAGGCAGGAGAATGGGGTTAGTAGAAAGATATATATCAGCCATGATTGAATGGCAGATAAGACTTGATGGGCTGAATGGCTCCTATCACGTATGACCTTACTTAACATCTGTTGTCGCAGCAATATCAGCAAAAATAAATAGTCTACCTGCTGGTGAGTTCACTTTAACATTGCTCGATCATTCTTGCAAGTTATTTTTTTGATTGGTCATTGAAACTTTTGCATTCATGTCATATCAATGCCTTGAGAAGGATGTTTTTAGTTTTAGTTTGTTAGTTTTAGTGATACAGCTGTGAAACAGGCTCGTTAACCCACTAAGTCAGCACCGACCAACGATCCCCAAAAACTAATACTACCGTACACACTCGGGACAATTTCCAATTTTTATCAAAGCTAATTAACGTGCAAACCTGTACATCTTTGAAGTGTAGGAGGAACCCACAAGCGTACACGGGGAGAATGTACAAACTCCATACAGACAGCACCCATAGCCAGGATTAAACCCATGTTTATGAAGGTGTAAGACAGCAGCTTTACTGTTGTGCCACCCTCCTGACACAAAAATCAGTTTCCAATAATTTCCTCTCCCATAGTGCTATGATATAGGAGAGGAAATTATAAATCAGGAAACAGGTATAAATCAATCAGATAATTTTAAGAAATTATACTGCAATGCAAAATTAAATCTACAAATAAAAGCTTGACCAGCAGATTTCTGGGTAATCTTTAACTTTGCTATCTGTTTGTATGAAAATAATTTCACTGTGTTAGCCCATGTGACAATAAAATGCATTGAAGAGCACCATTGAACCATTGGTTTCAGAACTCCTCCCTGGTATAACACCTCCTAAAATACTGCTATTTTATTTTCAGGCGGTCAGTGGGAAGAAAATTAGATTGCTTTAAAAAGGAATATGACATCTATTCTCACTTAGGCAGCCAGGTCGACATTAATGGGAAGAATTTGCAAATACTAAAGTGAAGAAAACAGATCATCTAAGAAAATAAATTTTCCATTGGGTGGTCAGATACTGCTTTTCAATGATACCTTTTCTATTGTAAGGTTAATGTTCTGAAGCAGAACTATATTTTAGCAGTAAAAAATATAGCCCTACGGTCAGTATCCTTTAAACTTTACTTTTAACTTTGGAGATACAGTGTGGAAATCGACCCTTCGGTCCACCGAGTCTGCCACCACTAGCATTAGCCTACACATGAGGGACAATTTTCAATTTAGAGAAGCCAATGCACCTACAAACATGCACATTTTTGGCATGTGAGAGGAAAAACCCACGCAGTCACAGTGAGAATGTACAAACTCCATATAGACAGCACCCGTAGTCAGGATCAAACATAGGTCTCTGGCACTATAAGGCAGCAACTCCACTGCTGCATCACTGTGCCACCCCTTTCAGGCCTGGCAAGGGTTTTGGTGAAGGCCTTTGGGCAAATTAACTAGTTGGACAGTTGAAAATTCACCTTTGCTATGCAAATACATTTCTGATAGACAATTTTCATTTTAGCTTTTTGATTAAATGGAATTTTAAAAATACCCAAGGCCACTGTTGTCGAAAACATAAAGGTTGCCTGGAGATTTTTTTTCCACATGTTCTTGCTGTGTGATTGAAGAGCTTGTTCAAAGTAGCACTATTATCAGATCTGTCTCTGAAATCCAGTAACATTCACTCGGAACTTGTGTGGTGTTCAAGAGCATATCTCTAACCATTATTGCACTGATACAGGTTCCTTAAGGGGTTGTCCCACTTGGGTGACCTAATCGTATTTCTGGCGAGTTTGCCCTCAACTATGAACCATTGGTTTCTGAACTCCTCCCTGGTATAACACCATGCAGCGTAGTCGACACGAGGTCGTAGGACATCTTTGTAACTCTCCTTCATACTCGAGAGCAGTGCCCGTGTACTCGAGGCCTCAGCTAGGTTGCGGCGTATTTTTCAACATGTTGAAAAATGCCCGCGAGTAAAAAAAGGTCGCCATGGAAAAAATCAATACTTTTTTTACTCATAGGTTTAGTCGTAGTAGGTCGGCATGTTAGTCGTAGGTAATAGAGTTTAGTCAAAGGTAGTCAAAGGTAGTCGTAGATAATCTTCATAATAGTCGAAGGGAGGTTGAAGGAAGGTCGAAGGAGATCGAAGGAGGTCGTCTTCACTCTCCACTATTCAGTGTCCAATTTTCCCGAAGTTAGTTATAGCAAATTGTAGCTAGTTGAATCTAGTCTTCAACATAGTCGAAGGAGGTCTTCAACATGACATTTTTTCAAACTCTCCTAAACGCTTCTAAACTCACCAATTAGGCCACCCAAGTGGGTCAGCCCCTTTAATAATGCCATTGCCATTATATATGAGTTAATTCTTTATGAATATTTAGTTGACTCTGACACTAAAATATCCTTCAGTGTTCTCATAACATTGACAATGAGATTGAGATATCATTGTGTGGCATATCAAAATAAAATGCTGAATGGGGAAAGAAGATGTTAGTTCAGCGATAGTATCATGAATTTTATGAAGGGAATTAGTACATTTGTAAACCAGTTTACAGAAGATCTTGTGTTCAAATGCTGATTAAAATATGTATATGCAACTAGATAATGGAATGAACACATTTAGAGTCATGGAGAGTCATACAGTCAAACTGTATGGAAACAACTTTTAGCACAACTTGTCCATGCCAATCACATTGCTATTGTACTTGAATCAGCTTCTTCCTCTGGCAGCTCGTTCCATATACCCACCACCCTCTGTATGAAACAGTTGTCTCACAGATTTATATGAAATAATTCCCCTCTCTCCCATCCCCATGCCCTTTTGTTCTTAATCCCCCTACCCCGAGTAAAAGCCTCTGAGCATTCCACCTATCTATTCCTCTCATAATTTCATACATCTCTATAAGATTACTCCTTAGCCTGCTGCATTCCAAGGAAAAGTATAGTCTACCCAATCTCACCCTACAGCTCAGGCAATCGAGTCCGTGCAGTATCCTCATACATCTTCTCTGCACAATTTCCAGCTTAATGGCATCTTTCCTATAGCGGGATTACCAAAACTGAATACAATATCCTAAGTGTTGCCCAAGTGTACTAAAACTAACATATATCCTAATTTTTAAATTCAATTTCCTAACTGTTGAAGGAGAACTTGCCAAAAGCCTTCTTAGAAACATAGAAACATAGAAAAAAGGTGCAGGAGAAGGATATTCGGCACTTCAAGCCAGCACCGCCATTCATTGTGATCATGGCTGATCGTCCCCTATCAATAACCCGTGCCTTCCTTCTCCCCATATCCCTTGACTCCACTAGCCCCTAGAGCTCTATCTAACTCTCTCTTAAATCCATCCAGTGACTTGGCCTCCACTGCCCTCTGTGGCAGGGAATTTTACTTCGGAGTCACGTGAGTGACTACGTGAATAGAAGCCCGTACAGCCGTTGGTGCGTCATGACGTCAGACGCTGGTGCAGTCGGGCGGTTGGAGCAGCAGCGCTCCTCCGAGCGGTAAGTTTAAACCGCGGGTTATACGAAAGGCTGGAGAATTCAGCGGGTGCAGTGGCATCTAAGGAGCGAGGGAGATGGTCGATGTTGCGGGTCGAGACCCTTCTTCAGACTTCACCCTCGATTCTCCAGCATTTGCAGTTTGTTAACAAAGTTCAAACAGGTAAGGTTTTTTAAAAACTTTTACCGCATGTCCTTTTCCGCGACAGTTTGGGTAGAGAAGGTTGCAGAAAGGGAAGAAGGTGTCGGCGTGGCGCTCCGGGGGTAGAAAGGTAAAGTGGCAGGAGAGTGTTGAGGATGGAGGCCCGTCTGTACACCTGGTCCGGTGCTGGCTACACAGCCAGTGGTTGCGGACCCACTGCCGGGGGGCAGTGGAGGCTTGTCAGTAGGGGGAAGGCCACTGGCAAGTCTCTGTGGCCCGTAAATGAGTCGGGCCTGGAGGTATACCCTCCATAGGAGAGTCCGTTTGCTCACGGCTCTCCCACGTCGAGATTCTATTTCAAAAGAATGCTCGACAGGGACCAGCTCCGTGGGGAGGAGTGGTGCCCAAGCCAGGCTGATGGAGAGCTTGTGCTAGCAGCACCTGTTTCAGGACTGCAGAACTATCATGCCTGTGAGGAGGATGTTCCAGCTCCGTGAGGAGGAGTAATGCCCAAGCCAGGCTGATGGAGAGCTTGTGCTAGCAGCACCTGTTTCAGGGCTGCAGAACTATCCTGCCTGTGAGGAGGATGTTCGAGCTCCGTGAGGAGGAGTGATGCCCAAGCCAGGCTGATGGAGAGCTTGTGCTAGCAGCACCTGTTTCAGGGCTGCAGAACTATCCTGCCTGTGAGGAGGATGTTCTATCAGGGCAGTTTGCTGGGGGAGAGCAGTAAAGGTGTTCGGTTGGAGGTAATTCCGAACATTGCTGGGAAGTTTGCTGAGTGTAGAGAGGCAGGAAAGGCGATTGATGTAGAATTGGCTGAAGCCATTCAGTATATGCTCTCCCACCAGTTACAGGAGCTAGCTATGGATGAAGTAGCAAAAAACTATAAAGCTCCTGTTAATTGTGATCTCCTGAAGGTACCGGTGGTTAATCACCAAATTTGGTCATAGATGGGTTTGCCTGCTAGGGCCCAGGAGATGAAGTTTTAAAAAGTGCTTAAACTGTTGTCAGCAGGTATTACAGCTGTGGTGACAGTTATTGATACAAATGATATGGTTGAAGCACAGAAGGATGAACTGGAACTCCTTTGTAATGCATTTTGAAACCAGTGTACCACCACGAAATCTGTTGTTTGGTGGTAACCTTGCAAAAAGGGTCAAAGACTGTTATGAGGTTGTTATAACCATGGCCCTCATTAAGCCAGCTGGAAGCAAGGCAAAAAAGGTTCTCTACAAGAAGTCGAGGACAACAAGGCCGCAAGGAAAGATGCTGGTAAGGAATATAACATTGACAGACGATGAATTAACTGATGTTCCTGTTCAAATTGGGGAAGGTTTAAAATTGTTTCTCAAACAATGGCAGCAGTTGAAATCAGATTTGTTCATACTTAATGTATTGAAGGGGTGAAAAATTGTATTTTACTATAAGGACAGTCTACCTAGTCAACATTTTCCTAGTCGTAAACTTATTTTCAGATGAGGAAAATGTGCTTATTCAAGCAGATTCAGTTGTTACATAAGAAGGGGTAATTGAGCCTTCTGTATATCAAAGTCAACAATTTCTGTCAAGTATATTTCCCAGATCTAAAAAGACTGGGGGATGTAGAATTATTCTGGATTTATCCAATTTGAACAAATTTGTTTGTTATAGGCATTTCAAAATGGAGACCTTTACCATGGGCAAACATCTAGTGTCCAAAGGGTATTATATGGCAACCATTGATTCAAGAATGCGTATTACGCAGTGTCTATTCATGGTGATGATAGAAGATATTTGAAATTTATTTGGATGACTGAGCTGTGGCAATTCAGGACATTGCCGAATGGATTAACTTCAGCTCTTAGATTATTTACTAAATTGGTAAAACCTGTGTTAGCTTTACTTAGAGCTCAGGGGCATGTGGTAATGGCCTATTTATATGATATTCTGATTGTTGGAAAGACTCATGCTGAAACTCAATCATCAGTTTCAGTTGTTAAAATCTGGGATTTACCATTAATTCCAATCACATGTTGGTAACTTTGCCCATGGCTAAATTGAATCAGTTAATTGAGGACTGTGTTAATCTCGTTGGAGAATAACGGCCTTCGATTAGACGAGTTGCCAGCTTTATTGGGAAGTTGTTGCAGCCTTTCCAGCTGTGCAGTATGGTCCTCTGCATTATCAACAATTACAACTATCAAAGGAACAGGCACTGAGAATACAAAGGGGCCATTTTTGATAGGCCTATGCCGTTGTCAGCTGGGGTGATTGCTGACATACAATGGTGGATAGTACATGTTTCAAAAATTTAAGGAAGGTTTTGGTGGAATCACCGTCACTGATATTACAGACTGATGTAAGTGCACTGGGTTGGGGTGCAACAGATATGTCTTCTAGTTGTGGAGGCAGATGGAATGTGGATGAGCCATCGCTTCCTCAATTAAGAGGGATTAATTATTTAGAGTTGTTGGGCACCTGGTATGGGCTCAAAGCTTATTGTTCTACAAGGAGAGATATGCATGTGCAGGTCAGATTGACAACACCACAGCAGTGGCATATGTTAACCACATGGGTGGAGTTAAGTCACAGTCTTGTGATAGACTGGCTAACCAGATTTGGAGCTGGTGTATTGACCAAAATATCTGGCTTTCAGCACTTTATTTGCCAGGAAGAGGTCACATCAGTTTAATGACAACATTGAATGGATGTTAAATCAGGATGTATTTAACCAAATGATTGATCAGTATGCATTGCCAGATATTGACTTGTTTGCATCTCAATTAAATCATCAGTTACCTAGATATGTTTCATGGTAACCAGATCCTGGGGCAGTAGCAGTGGATGCATTTTCGCTGCATTGGGGAGGAATGTTTGTGTATGTATTTTCTCCATTCTGTCTCATCAGCAGATGTTTGCAAAAGATCAAGGAGGACTCCGCTTCAGGGGTATTGATAGTGTCAGGTTGGCCTACACGGGCATGGTTTCCCGTTGTATTACAAATGGCTAGGGAGCCTTACATGCTTATGCCCAAGAATAAAAATCTACTGGTAAATCCAGTCACTGGGGATCAACATCCTTTATAGGATCGTATTGATCTGTTAATTGCAGATTTTAAGGAGGCCATACCTGGGGAGAGGACTGTTTCATCGGACAGTGGATGTTCTCACGTCGACCAACAGGGATAGTACACAGCAGCAATATATCACCTATATAAGCAAGTGGGAGCAATTCTGCCTACAGCAGGATGTTGTATATCACACTGCAGGGATCACGGATGTATTGGAGTTTGTCAACTCTTTAATTGACCGAAAAAAAAATTAAGTTACAGTGCGATTAATTCAGCCAGAAGTGCTCTGTCTTATTTATCTATGAATGCAGAACATTCATAGATAAATATCCATTATATCCAGGGACATCCATTAGTTTCACAATTCATGAAGGGAGTTTTCAATTTAATCCTCCTAAACCCAGGTATGCCGGTATTTGGAATTTGAGTGAAGTTTTTATGGCTCGTCGCCAGTGGGCTCCTGTTACAAGCCTATCAGTAGCCAAATTATCTATGAAGGTGGTCATGCTTATGGCGTTGGTTTCAGCTCAACGTGTATAAATGTTGCAAAAGCTACGGCTAGATAGAATGCATGTGTCGGCTGATGCCATTATATTTTATGTCTATGATTTGCTTAAACATAATAAAAGAGGCATGACAGGATGTAAGATTGTGTTTTCAGCATACTCCGCAGATGATCGCTTCTGTATAGTCTCACATTTATCTCGTTACATTGAGATTACTAAATCTCTGAGAGAAACAGAGTTGGTTTGTTTATTAGGCACAAAAAACCACACAGTAAGGTGTCGGTGCAAACGATTTCAAGGTCCTCGCGGCCGCAGGATGGTTCAGTGAGCTAATTTCAGAGGTTTTATCACAAGCCGATTTCAAGGTTCGGGGGTGTTTGCTGATTCTGGGGTCAGTACTGTTACACTTTTCCCCTGATTTAGAGGGGTTTGTTATGATTTGTTTGTACATAAACTGTTATTCCATTTAACAAATGTATTACTGATGCATGATTGATTGTTAACGACTTTTGAGTCAATCCAGGCAGTGTGAACGGCGGATTTGAGTCTGCGGCGTGAATTCACAGTGCTTTGAACTCTTCACGTAGTCACTCACGTGACTCCGAAGTAAAATAGTAAGATTAAATGAGAACTTACCAGTTTGAAGTTTGATCTTTATTTTATGAGGAGTCGAGTTGAGGGACTACGTGCCCTCCGCTCCCACCCTCATAGATCTCATCTGGTAGTTCTAGTTTTATCATCTTGCCGTTATACTTCGGTCATTGTTAGCTGTGAATTCATTCCGCTGCTTTGAAGATTGACGCACCAACGGCTGTACGGGCTTCTATTCACGTAGTCCCTCAACTCGACTCCTCATAAAATAAAGATCAAACTTCAAACTGGTAAGTTCTCGTTTAATCTTACTATTCCATACATTCACAACTCTCTGGGTGAAAATGTTTTTTCTCACCTCAGTCTTAAATGACCTCCCCTTTATTCTAAGACTCTGGCCCCTGGTTCTGGACTCGGTCAACATTGGGAACATTTTTCCTGCATCTAGCTTGTCCTGTCCTTTTATAATTTTATATGTTTCTATAAGATCCCCCTCATCCTTCTAAACTCCAGTTAATACAAGCCTAGTCTTTTCAATCTTTCCTCATATGACAGTCCTGCCATCCCAGGATCAATCTTGTGAACCTATGCTGCACTGCCTCAATCACAAGGATGTCCTTCCTAAAATTAGGAGACCAAAACTGTACACAATACTCCAGATGTGGTCTCACCAGAGCCCTATACAACTGCAGAAGAACCTCTTTACTCCTATACTGAAATCCTCTTGTTATGAAGGCCAACATTCCATTAGCTTTCTTCACTGCCTGCTGTACCTGGAAGCTAACTTTCAGGTCTCGGTGTACAAGGACGCACAGGTCTCCCCCTTACCTAACCTAACCCCATTGAGATAATAATCTGCCCCCTTGTTTTTGTCACCAAAGTGGATAACCTCACATTTATCTATATTATACTGCATCTGCCATGCATCTGTCCACTCACTCAACCTGTCCAGGTCACCCTGCAACCTCCTAACATCCTCTTCACAGTTCACACTGCCACCCAGCTTTGTGTCATCCGCAAACTTGCTTGTGTTGCTCCTAATTTCCTCTTCCAAATCATTAATATATATGGTAAACAGTTGCGGCTCCAACACAGAGCCTTGCGGCACTCCACTCGCCACTGCCTGCCTGCCATTCTGAAAAGGATCCGTTCACTCCTACTCTTTGCTTCCGGTCTACCAACCAATTTTCTACCCATGTCAACACCCTACCCCCAATACCATGTGCTCTAATTTTAGTCACAGTCATCCGTGCGGGACCTTGTCAAAGGTTTTCTGAAAGTCTAGATACACTGCATCCACTGGCACCCCTTCATCAATTTTACTTGTCACATCCTTGAAAAATTCTTCACTATTCTAGCTACCAGCAACACCACTTTCAGGGAACTATTTGGCACATTGGCCTTCATCAGTCAGAGTATTGAGTATAGAAGTTGGGAGGTCATGTTGCAGTTGTATAAGACATTGCTTATAAGGTTATCCACTTTGGTGGCAAAAACAGGAAAGCAGACTATTATCTAAACGTTGGCCGATTAGGAAAAGGGGGGATGCAGCGAGACCTGGGTGTCATGGTACACCAGTCATTGAAAGTAGGCATGCAGGTGCAGCAGGCAGTGAAAAAAGCAAATGGTATGTTAGCTTTCATAGCAAAAGGATTTGAGTATAGGAGCAGGGAGGTTCTACTTCAGTTGTACAGGGTCTTGGTGAGACCACACCTGGAGTATTGCATACAGTTTTGGTCTCCAAATCTGAAGAAGGACATTATTGCCATAGAGGGTGTGCAGAGAAGGTTCACCAGACTGATTCCTGGGATGTCAGGACTGTCTTATGAAGAAAGACTGGATAGACTCGGTTTATACTCTCTAGAATTTAGGAGATTGAGAGGGGATCTTATAGTAACTTACAAAATTCTTAAGGGGTTGGACAGGCTAGATGCAGGAAGATTGTTCCCGATGTTGGGGAAGTCCAGGACAAGGGGTCACAGCTTAGGGATAAGGGGAAAATCCTTTAAGACCGAGATGAGAAAGGCTTTTTTCACACTTTTTCTGGAACTCTCTGTCACAGAGGGTAGTTGAGGCCAGTTCATTGGCTATATTTAACAGGGAGTTAGATATGGCCCTTGTGGCTAAGGGGATCAGAAGGTATGGAGAGAAGGCAGGTACGGGATACTGAGTTGGATGATCAGCCATGATCATATTGAATGGCGGTGCAGGCTCGAAGGGCCGAATGGCCTACGCCTGCACCTAATTTCTATGTTTCTATGTTTCTATTGCTGAGGCCGCATTTAGAGTATTGTGTTCAGTTCTGGGCACCTTGTTATAGGAAAGATGTTGTGAAGCTGAAAACTTGACAAAGATAAGATTTACAAGGATGTTGCCAGGACTATAGGGTCTAAGCTATAGGGAGAGATTGTAGGCCGGGGCTCTATTGCTTGGAGTACAGGATGATGAGGTGTGATCTTATAGAGGTGTATCAAATCGTGAAAGGAATAGATTGGGTAGATGCACAGAATCTCTTGCCCAGAGTAGGTGAATCGAAGACCAGAGGATATAGGTTTAAGGTGAAAGGGAATCAATTAAATAGGAATCAGAGGGTTAATTTTTTCACACAAAGGGTGGTGGTGTACGGAACAAGCTGCCAGAGTAGGTAGTTGAGACGAGCACTATCCCAACGTTTGAGAAACAGTTGGACAGGTACATGGGTAGGACAGGTTTGGAGAGATATGGACCAAGCACCGGCAGGTGGGACTAGTGTAGCTGGGACATATTGCCGGTATGGGCAAGCTGGGCCGATGGGCCTGTTTCCACGCTGTATCACTCTATGACTCTATGACTCTACGCCTAGATACTTCTGCTCTACAACACAGTCCAGGGGCTTGTCATTCATGGTGAAGGTCCTGCCCTGCTTTGCCTTCCCAAAATACAACACTTTATAATTACCTGAATTAAACTCCATTAACCATTCCTCGTACCAGCTGGTGTCTATGACACCACCTATTTTAGTGTAATCTGCAAACTTATCATTCATGCCTTGTATATTCTCATCCAAATAATTGATAAAGATGACAAACGGCAATGGGCCCAGCACCTATCCATGAAGCACACCACTAGCCACTGGCCTCCTGTTGAAAAACATCATCCACCATCACCTGCTTCCTCCATGAAGCCAATGTTGAATACATTTAACTAACTCTCACTGGATCCCATGTGATCTAACCTTCCAAAGCAGCCCATCATGCATAATCGTATCGAAAACCTAGTTGAAGTCCCAATAGACAATGCCTACCTATGGCTCTGCCTTCATCAACCATCTTGGCTACATCTTCGAAAAATCAATCAAATTTGTGAGGCAAGATCTCCCATGCATAAAACCATGCTGAATATCCTTAATTAACCCATATCTTTCCAAGTACATATATATATATAATCAGAAAGTTCACTTTGAAGTCAAGGGGAATTAGTTATGATTAAAGTATCTTCAACATGTTAAGTATCTTCAGAATGTTAATATTGATTTTCTGCACATCATTTTGACGCCATGACCATCCACTCCACACTGGGGAAAACTTTATTACATGTGGCAGCAGAGGAAAAGCGCCTCACTGTTCACTTTGTTGATAGTTCCCGTATTGCACAGGTACATTCCAATTCGATGGGTGTCCTTTCTGATGTATCTGTGAGAAGGAAAAGTAAATGCAAACATCTTGAGGAGGACAGAAGTTGAAGGAAGTGGGAGATCATGTGAGAGTTAATCTTGGGAGTCAGTGATAGAGGAGATAATCATAAGGGAAGTCGAAAGGACCACAAGGTCAAATGACCACCCAGGGACGGGGGATAATTTAGGGATGGCTTACAAATTATCAACCATTTTACCTGCACAAATTGACCTGCTTCATGCGGTTAAAATCCTCCTACAGAGTCCAAGCCAGCAAGTATAAAGAGAGATGCAATAATAAGAATGGAATTATTAAAATGAAACAACATGTGAAGAATAAGACTGCACACACATAAACTGTATCTTTTCGTGCCAATGACATTCTTCGTGAAACTTTCCATATATTTCAAAAAGCTTATTGAGGGCTGTTTTAATGAAGATGCAAAAACATATACTATGATAATGCAATGTACCTTCCTGAAAGTCTGGTTATACGCTGCATTTCGGGGCTGATTGATGACTGGTATGATTTGAACATGCCTGGACGCAGTGAACTGACCACACGGAAGTTGAAATTGGAATGGGTGGCACACTGGCCCAGCTGAGAGAGCTCTCACAGTGCTAGAGACTTGGATTCAAGTTAACCGTGGCCGTGTGTATTTTCTCTGTGGTCTGCTTTATGTTCCAGGAGAATGAGCAAGACCAGAAGGAGGAAATCTGCAGCTCGTCCCTGTTCGGCTTCCGTTGAGGAACGTTCTTTGGAGGGGGGGCAAGAGGCGGCAGGAATAACTACCGAGCCGAGCCCAGCACCGCTAGTGCAGCCTGAGCAGCGGGCTGGAGGTACCTGCAGCCAGAACCGGGTGGTAGTATCCGACGATTCGGATGAAGATGCCACACCGCTCGAGAGCGGCAAAGACAGCCGCCTAAGCCGAATGGAACGGCTTATGGAGCAATTGCTCCAGCGAGATCTGCTGAGAGAGCAGCAGCAGACTCGCCAAGGGAGCTCAGGCACTCCCGCAGTGCCCTTTACGGCACAGACCATTGCTTCACCTTCTTTTGAAGGCAGCATTGGCGACCAGGTCTGGGCTGGTCAAGAAGAGGGGTTGTTGGCTGAAGATGTCTGGAGTACGCAGGGTGTACAGGATCAGGAAGAGCTGCTGGGTGCGGTCAACCGCTACGTGGTCATTCCATGAGCGGGTCAGCCTTTAGAGCCGAAACTTGCAGCCAGCATTGACCACCCGTCCTCAAAACCCCTACAAGAACGGGTGGTCCATGAGGCTCTTGAACAATATACAGCCCCAGAAAATTGTACATCATTGAATGTACCAGCTGTAAACAGCCAAATTTGGGGACATTTGGGGCAGAACATCAGGAACCTGGAATTGAAGCTCCAGAAAATCCTTAAACTCCTGACTGCAGGAATAACATCATATGCTCAGTCCATTGATGGTGTGGACATCTCCACAAATCAGCAAGATACATTAGCTCTGCTGTGCACCACTCAATATGAGATTTCAAACGGACGCCAGTGCTTTGGGCTGGGGAGCAACTAACATGCAATCCAGCACAGGGGGCAGATGGACTAATTCTGAATCATCTTGCCAACAGACACGGGGTATCAACTACTTAGAAATGTTGGGTGCGTTTTATAGTTTAAAAGCACATATAGTCATGGCGTACTTAGACGACATTTTAATAGTAGGGAAAACCTTGGAGACAGCTATTTTGACAGTAGCAGCCACTAAACGTTTGTTTGAAACTTTGGGGTTTGTCATACATCCAGATAAATCCAATTTTACACCGTCCACTACCATGGACTATCTTGGATTTACGATTGACACTGTTTGCATGATTGTAACTCTGCCGAAGGATTTACAGAAGGAAATCATCATGCCTGCCCTCAACCCTAAGTTTGCGGGACTTTGCAAAACATCGGGTTCAGAACCTCCAATTCTGCTCTTTGGAAAGGACCTTCCGAAAAAGGTGATAGACCTAGAGGAAGAATCCAAGACCTTTGGTCTTGTGAGGGCAGGTTTGGGACCGGGCAGACCTAACAAACCCAGGCGGCAGTACCCCACGGCGTCCACCAGTCGTCGACCACCATATGGGACTGGTGAAAGCTCGGGGTCTGCAACCATTCCCCGTAAGCCTTTTTTAGGCCAGGGCCCAGAGCGGATCCCATGGAAAATGCGCCAACCCCAACAACATCAACATCAACATCAACAGCAGCCCTCTACAGCCCAGCAGAGACCTCATTGTCCAGCGAAGAGGCAGAAGAAGCACCAGTAACCATGGAGGTAGGTGGGTCTGGTTCCTCTCAGCATATGAGCAGTAGGGGCTCTATACTAACAGGGGGGAGATTGCACTTGTTTTTGGATGCATGGGAGTCTATCACTAATAACAAGTATATATTCAGCAGCATTCATGGCTATAAAATTGACTTTGTTCATGAAAACATGCCGTCAGTTCAGCATATACCCCAAAGTGTATTCACCCTCACAGTCAAAGAGAAACAAGAGGGTCAAGCTGAACTGATGAGGCTACTAGCAAAAGGTGTCATTGAAAGAACAAAACATGAACCTTTGGAATTTGTGTCTAACATTTTCACTAAAACTAAAAAGATGGTGGATGTTGCATCGTCATTGACTTAACTACTTTAAACAAGTCTGTTAAGTATATACATTTCAAGATGGAAACATTTGAAACAGCCAGACTATTGAGTTCTAGAGGGTACTTTCTAGCAAGCATTGATTTAAAAGATGCCTACTACTCAGTACCCATACACAAGGAGCACCGTAAATACTTAAAGTTTATCTGGATGAAACAGCTATGGCAATTTAAAGCCTTACCAAATGGGCTAACCTCCGCTCCAAGTTTGTTCACTAAAATCTTAAAACCTGCCTTGGCATTATTGAGGGAAAGTATTTGCTGAAATTACAAAGCAATATGGCACACCAGATATCGATCTATTTGCATCCAGGCTGAATCACCAGGTACCAACGTATGTCGCTTGGGAACCAGAACCTGAGGCAGCAGCAGTTGATGCATTCACGCTGCATTGGGGGAACATGTTCTTTTATGCTTTTCCACCCTTCTGCCTCATCAGTCGGGTATGACGCAAGATTCAATTGGATTCCGCTTCAGGAATCTTGATAATACCCGACTGGCCTACACAGACATGGTTCCCAGTGGCCCTCGACATGGCTGTCAAAACACTGTTGGAATTCCCCAGCAGTCCAGAATTAATAATCCACCCAGTGTCAGGCATTAGTCACCCGTGCCATGACAGAGTCAATCTCCTGGCTTGCAGATTCTAAAAAGACCTCTACTGGGCCTGGGACTGTCTGAGGACGCCATCAACATGATGACCGCATCCCACCGGGAGTCCACCAGGAGACAATACCTGACCAACATAAGAAAATGGGAACGGTATTGCTCCAAAACAGGAACTACCTACACTACAACTACAGCCACCAGTGTTGTGGAGTTCCTGGTTGGATTTCATCGGGAAGGACTCAGCTACAGCACCATAAATACAGCCAGGAGTGCGTTGTCAGCTTATTTGGTTCCAGCAGCAGGACAACTGGCTTTGAGGTCCTATCCACTAGTGGTCAAAATCATGAGGGGCATTTTTAACACTAATTCCCCCAGACCAAGGTACACTCGGATCTGGGATGTCAGCATTGTGCTGACGTACCTTAGGGGATGGCCACCACCCAGGTCACTCTCGCTGGAACAACTTACTCTGAAATCAGTCATGCTCATGGCAGTAGTGTCAGCTCAAAGGGTACAGTCCCTCCTACCTTCTGAGGCTGGACAACATGACAGAGTCATTGGACTGTTTTACATTCCATATTCAGGAACTGGTCAAACAAACTAGACCAGGTACCACGCCTCCAGTCATGGAGTTCCGGGCATATTCATCTGACCCATGGCTGTGTGCCAAGACCCATCTCGCCAATTACATAGACACAACATACAACTTAAGAGGGAGAGAAAAAGCCTTATGGATAAGCCACAAGAGGCCTCATGGTCAGGTGATGAGTCAATCCATTTAAAGGTGGCTCAAGCAGGTGCTTAAGTCCGCGGGAGTCAATACTAATGTTTACAAATCTCACTCCACCAGGGCTGCATCTACGTCAGCGGCTAGGTGAATGGACATGCCTATGTACCATATTCTGGCCAGAGCGGGATGGTCCTTGGAAAGAACTTTCCAAAGGTTTTATCATAAGCCGCTGGCAGAACCTGCTGCATTTGCAGACATAATTTTAGAGTCTGCAGATAATATTTAATTTAAGATCGGGGGAGCTCTCTGTTTTTTGTTGTCATTAATAAACCTTTTTTGTTCACAAACAGGTTATTGTTGATTGTGATAACATACTTCCTCCCTCTAAGGTCTTCAGACAGTGAGTGAAGCATGAGCTGGTACACGGTTCGGAATCACAGAGCTTTGAAGTCTTCACGTAGTCACTCACGTGACTCCGAAATAAAATAGTAAGATTAAATGAGAACTTACCAGTTCGAAGTTTGATCTGTATTTTATGAGGAGTTATGATGAGAGATTACGTGCCCTCTGCCCTCTGCTCTCACCCTCTATTATACAGATCAACTGGTAATTAAGTTCTTAATTTTTCTTTACTATATTTATTTCAATCGTTGTTTTTTTCTGTGAATCCACACCGCTGCTTTGAAGAATGTCACACATGCGTGCTGGACGTGGTCTTCACGTAATCCCTCATCGTAACTCCTCATAAAATATAGATTTGGTAAATTCTCATTTAATCTTACTATTTTATTTGAGGGTACATCATGCATCCAGGAAGTCCAAAGGCTGGCTCATAATGCCACTTAACCAAATGGCTCAGGAGCGGAGAGAAAAAGACTCCAGGACACTTGTTGGTTCCAGCGCCAGTTCCCGATGATTAGAGCCAGGATGTTTAGGCACTAAAAAGCTCTGAAATAGACAGGCATAATAAAAAGGCATAATAAAATTTTAAAAAAGGCACAAAAAAGGAATTAATTGCAAAAAAAGGCATAAAAAGGCATTTATTTCCAACACCAAAATATTGTTTAAAATGATAATATAGAGGTATACTACATTAAATGACCAAAGTTGCCGAATGCACATAATTACTTGCATTTTTTCCAAATTACCTAGTGTTAAACTATGCCGTCTGTCAGACAGAATATGCTTCAGTGGTGAAAAACTTCTTTCCACCTGAGCTGAGGTCACTGGTGCATTCCCAAAACAAGCTACAGACTCTATAATGATGTTGATATCTTGTGCATTACATCTACCTTTGAGAACTCTAGCTATGTTTTGTATTTCTTCAAGATCTTTGTTAGCTAAAATCATTCTCTCACATTTTCCTTGTATGTCTTTACCTACATCGCCAGGAACTTTACGAATATCGTCAGTTACTTTGTTGAAAACCTGCAAGTTATTCACTAATGTTTTGACACGTTTCTCAAGGGAAGTGGTAGCTTGTGGGAAGTTTGCAAAATTGGAAGCAATAAATAGATTTTGGAGAAGACTGAACCAGCGGGCAGCGGCACGGATGAATGAACGACCGACGGTGGTGGAAATTTTCTTGTAATTTATACTGTGTTAACATGTTAATAGCAACATTAATATTAACATGTTAACATAAAAAACGTCATTGTAATCACGGTACAACTAGAGAAAAGCACAACCTTGAGGGGGAACTTCTTTACTCAGAGGGTGGTGGCTGTGTGGAATGAGCTTCCAGGATCGATTTCAACATTTAAGAGTAAAGTGGATAGGTATATGGACGTGAAGGGAATGGAGGGGTATGGTCTGAGTGCAGGTAGATGGGACTAGGGGAAAACAAATGGTCGGCACGGACTGGAAGGGCCGAGAGGGCCTGTTTCCGTGCTGTAATTGTTATATGGTTATATGGTTTAGCAAAATGGCAAAAAAAAGGTTGATTTCGGCTCTCAATCATGAAAAGGGCATTATCTTGTTGAAATCATCAAAAAAGGCATGAAAAGGCACATGGCATTTATGGCAAAATCCTGGCTCTACTGATCGTGGTGCATGCAACAAATCACAACATGTCTGGGAATATTTTCAACTTGCGGCTACAACAATCTTGGCTGTTGATTCTATTACACTTTTGCCTGAGGACCCCGATCATCTGCGCAATGATCTTTCTGGAGGACAAATAGCTTAGCGAAGGGTTTAGACAAGTCTCAGAGGACTAATGAGGCATGAGATTAGAAGGCATCCCTCAGGATCCAATGGGCTGCTATGTACACTTTACAGTTGACATTGCTGCTGACATAATTTTTCTGCATCAGACCATGATTTGAGGAACTTTGCCTTCATTCTTAATGGTAAGGCCACATGTACATCTGTGCAATAACTCTGGGTACATTTTATTCCAAGAATTATTACAACATTACTGGGAAGTGTATTGAACTTTTAATTTGATAGCTTTTGTCAGGGCAGGCTCACATTGTGGGGAAACACCAATGACACCGACCAGCGATCCCCTTACACTAACACTATCCTGCACACTAGGGACAATTTTACATTTTATACCAAGGCAATTAACCTACAAAATTGTACGTCTTTGGAGTGTGAGAGGAAACCAAAGATATTAGAGAAAACCCATGGGGAGAATGTACAAACTCCATACAGACAGCACCCGCAGGTGCAGAAAGGCAGCAACTCCATGCTGCATCACGGTGGCACCCCAAATCCTTAATATTTTGTAGTATATGTTTATAGAAGCATTCAGAACTTCAAGTTACCACATAGATGGCATTGTTTGTGTGAGTGCTCTGTGATTCTACATGTCTGCATACTCCTGCACCTCCTGTACCTGTCACTGCTACATGAGAACAAGTTTGAAAAAGCTGGCTTTGGGTAACTCCAGCTACCCAAATCCAGAGCATAACTTAACAGTGAGATGGGTAAGATTTAAAGAAGATACATGAGGCAAATCTTTTCATAAAGGGTGGCGAGGGTGGCACAGTGGCATAGGGGTAGACTTGTTGCTTTACGTCGCCAGAGACCCGGGTTTGATCCTGATGCTGTCTGAACGGAATTTGCATGTTTTCCCTGTTCAACCTGAAATATCACCTATCCATGTTCTCTGGAGATGCTGCCTGGCCTGATGAGTTACTCCAACACTTTGCCTTTTTTTTAGTAAATCAACATCTGAAGCTCCTTGTGTTCCACAACAGTAATATTGGGTGTCTGGCTTCTCTTTTTTCAGAAGCTTTGGCACCATCTATTTGAATTATTATGTCCCGACAAATGTATTTGAATATTCAAAGGTGTCTTGGCAACAACAATATGCACCCATTGTAAATACATAGTTTTGCAAAATTACTTGGTATAAAAGCTTAGTAGATAATTATAGTTGCTGCCTTTGCGTGCCATTGAATATATAGTTAATTGCTTGTTGGAGACACAAAAAAAATGTATGCACCTTCCTGTATGGCAGCATTCTAGAAGCAGGAAGATAAGCATGGAAAGCTCATTTAAATTCTCACTTTGTGAACTCAGCAACTAAAAATTGATTGATTGAAAGATACAGCATAGAAACAGGTGGTTCAGCCCACAGAAGCCATTCTGACCATTCATAAACTGTTCACATTATTTCTACGTTATTTCGCTTTTGCATCCACTTCCAACAAAGTGGGGTCAATTTTACAGAGGCAAATTAAGCTACAAACTTGCACGTTTTTTTGGATACAGGATTAAACAGGACAACATGGAGGAAACCCTTATGGCCACAGGGGAACATGCAAACTCCACACAGACAGCACCTGAGGTCAGGTATGAACCAGGGTCTCAGGTACTGTGAGGCAGCAGCTCTACCAGCTGTACTGTACTTATTAAGGTGGGGACATGAAGAAAAGAAACTGCAGCTGCTTAAAATGCAAATTAAAAATGAAAAATTCTGAAAAAACTCAGCAGGTCAGGCTGCTTTTGTGGTTGGAGAAACAACGTTAATATCTCAGGTGGAAGGACTTTATAAAGTAAGCTAGTTATGATGGAGGGAGAGTGGAAGAGGTGTGATCTACGGAAAGGGTTACTCAGGAGTGACCATGGAGATGAGCTGTAAACAAGGTTATCAAGTCAATGGAAGAATGGGAGCAAAAAAATACTGACAAAAGAATGTAGGTCAAAGAATGTATTTTATAGGAAAATGTCTTTCGTAGAAGAAATGCAGAGCAGAAAGACATACTTGGTAGGTCAGACTTTTTAGAGGAGGTTGGGGGGGGGGGGGTAAGGGAGGAGACTAACAAAGTGAGCCAATATCACATATGAATGACTGATATAGTTATTATTATAACTATATTAAGTTTGTTAATATGAAGATGATTAATTCAATATTAAATGCAGATTGGTACAACCTGCTTTGTTTCTCATTGTGCCTCATTGTAACAGTGCAGGAGGCAACAGACTAAGAGGGCAGGGTGGGAATGGAATGGTGTTTTCAAGTAGCAGGCATCAGAAAGCTCAGAGTCATCCCTGCAGGCCAAACACAGTTTCTCCGCATAGAGGTCACCCAATCTGTGTTTTGTTTCTCCAGTGCACAGCAGACAACACTGAGAACACTGAGTGAAGTACCGTCAACTGGAAGACAGACATTTATTAAGTTTTTAGTGGAAGCAAATGGACGTTGAAAACTAATACTACCTTGGATTTTGCTCTTGGTGGAGAATAAGGCAGCATGTAGATGGAGTCAATAGGTGGGAAGCAGTTTATGTATTGGACTGGGCTGCATGCACAACTCTATGCCATTTCTTGCCGACCTGGGAAGGGCAGTTGCCAAATCAAGCTGTGTTGTTTCCCGATGCAATGCTTTCTGAGAGAACTAATTAGGTAAGACAAATGCAATGAATGGCAGGACCTTAGGGAGTATTAAGTGCAGAAGAACTGCAGTGTACAAGTCCTAAGATTCCTAGTGGTGAAAAAGACTTGTGGAATGCATGCCCTCATTAACCAAGGCTTAAAATATAAGCGCAATGAAGTGATGAGGCAACTATAGCATATATTGGTTGGACTTTAGTTGGGATACTGTGCACATTTCTGGTCACTATGTCTCAGGAAGTAATTGGACTGGAGATGGGAGAAAGGAGAGTCATGAATGATGTCATGGATAATTGTTTCAGTCATGAGAGACTGAATAGATTGTGTTTATTTTTAATGGAGTGGAGGAGGCTGAGAAAGGACTACCAGAGTTCTATATAGAAACATAGAAACATAGAAATTAGGTGCAGGGGCAGAGCCTGCACCGCCATTCAATATGATCATGGCTGATCATCCAACTCAGTATCCTGTACCTGCCTTCTCTCCATACCCTCTGATCCCTTCAGCCACAAGGGCCACATCCAACTCCCTCTTAAATATGGCCAACGAACTGGCCTCAACTACCTTCTGTGGCAGAGAATTCCACAGATTCACCACTCTCTGTGTGAAAAATGATTTTCTCATCTCGGTCCTAAAAGACTTCCCCCTTATCCTTAAACTGTGACCCCTTGTCCTGGACTTCCCAACATCGGGAACAATCTTCCTGCATTTAGCCTGTCCAACCCCTTAAGAATTTTGTAAGTCTCTATGAGATCACCCCTCAATCATCTAAAATTCCAGCGAGTACAAGCCAAGTCTATCCAGTCTTTCTTCATATGGAAGTCGTGCCATCCCAGGAATCAGTCTGGTGAACCTTCTCTGTACTCCCTCTATGGCAAGAATGTCTTTCCTCAGATTAGGAGACCAAAACTGTACGCAATACTCCAGGTGTGGCCTCACCAAGACCCTGTACAACTGCAGTAGAACCTCCCTGCTCTTGTGCTCAAATCCTTTTGCTATGAATGCCAACATACCATTCGCTTTCTTCACAGCCTGCTGCACCTGCATGCCTACTTTCAATGACTTTTGTACCATGACACCCAGGTCTCGCTGCATCTCCCCTTTTCCTAATCGGTCACCATTCAAATAATAGTCTACCTTCCTGTTTTTGCCACCAAAGTGGATAACCTCACATTTATCCACATTATACTGCATCTGCCATGCATTTGCCCCCTCACCCAGTCTATCCAAGTCATCCTGCAGCCTCCTAGCATCCTCCTCACAGCTAACACTGACCCCCAGCTTCGTGTCATCTGCAAACTTCGAGATGTTGCATTTAATTCCCTCGTCCAAATCATTAATGTATATTGTAAATAGCAGGGGTCCCAGCACTGAGCCTTGCGGCACCCCACTAGTCACTGTCTGCCATCCTGAAAAGGACCCGTTCACTCCTACTCTTTGCTTCCTGTCTGCCAGTCAGTTCTCTATCCACATCAATACTGAACCACCAATACCGTGTGCTTTAAGTAAATTATGAAACATGTAGATGGGGTAGATAGTAGGAAAGATTTTCATATAACAGAGATATCTAAAACTAGAGGATGTAGGGAAAGACATTTCAAGGGATCTGAGGAATATATTTTCCATTTTCAAAGTGTTGGAACTTGGAATACAAGCAGTTATTCTCACAATATTTATGAAGTGTCCAGAAAGTGCCTGAGTGGAGGGTTATGGACCAAGATAGACACAAAATGCTGGAGTAACTCAACGGGACAGGCAGAATCTTAGGACAGAATGGGTGACGTTTCGGTTTAAGACCCTTCTTCAGACTAGAGTCAGGGGAGAGGGAAATGAGAAATATAGACAGTGATGTAGAGATATAGAACAAATGAATGAAAGTTATTCAAAAAAGTGACGATAAAATAAACAGGCCATTGTTAGCTGTTTGCTAGGTGAGAACGAGAAGGGTGCAACTTTGGTGGGGAAGGAATGGGGAGAAAGGGAATGCAGGAGTTACTTGAAGTTAAAGAAATAATTATTCATACCACTGGGCTGTCAGCTGCCCAACCAACATATAAAATGCTGTTCCTCGAATTTGCATTTAGCCCCACTCTGACAATGGAGGAGGACTAGGACAGAAAGGTCAGTGTGGGAATGGGAAATGGAATTACAGTGTTTAGCAACCATGAGATCAGGTAGGCCCAGGCAGACTGAGCAAAGGTGTTCAGCGAAATGATCGCCCAGTCTAGAGTCCACATCTTGAACAATGGATACAGTAGATGAGGTTGGAGGAGGTGCAAGTGAACCTCTGCCTAAACTGAAAGGACTGTTGTGGTCCCTGGTCAAAATCAAGGGGAGAGGTCTAAGGGACAGGTGTTGCATCTCCTGCGGTTGCATGGGAAGGTACCTGGGAAGAAGGTGGGAAGGGTTGGAAAGGATGAGTTAACCAGGGAGTTGTGGAGGGAACGGTCTCTGCGGAAGGCGGAAAGGGGTGGAGATGGGAAGATGTGGCTCGTGGTAGGATCCCGTTGGAGGTGGCAAAAATGTTGGAGGATTATGTGTTGTATAGGATGGCTGATGGGGTGAAAGGTATGGACTAGAGGGACTCTGTATCTGTTGCGATTAGGGGGAGGGGGAGCAAGGGCGCTGTAGGGTACCGAGGAGACATGTATGAGGGCCTCATCTATGATGGAAGAGGGGAACCCCCATTCCCTAAAGAATAAGGACATCTTGGATGTCCTGGTATGGGACACCTCATCTTGGGTGCAGATGCGGCGTAGACTAAGTATGAACCAACTGCTGGTAAATGAAACAATGAGGTAGGAACGTAATGGTTGTCATAGACACGATGGGCCAAAGAACCTTTATCTGCACTGCATTTTACTATGGTTCTATGACATTTGGTGGATTGTTATATTAGCCATTATTGCTATTTTTTTAACTATGAACTAACTTCAGTAAAGCATGTTTCATTGATAGCTCTATTTATATTATCTTCCCTAGTAAACAGCAGCACCAAAGCAGTACACTACATCTTGTATGGACAAAAGCTGCAGTGCATATAAGGACAAGCATGTGCAATTAGATTGAGGAATTATTTCCAAAATAAACTGGGGTGCACGACAATTATGCATCATTCTGCTGTTTGCACAAATTATTAAATTTATTTTTTAAGAAAGAGTTGCAGATGCTGGAAAAATCGAATATAGTCCAGATAGCCATAGGAGTCAGAGGGTTTGTCGTAGATGTTGGTCATTAGTTTGTTACCTGTGGTGGCTGTCTGAACTACACTTCTTCCCACCCTGCTTCCTATAAGGACTCTATCCCCTACTCCCAATTCCTCCGTCTACGCCGCACCTGCACCCAGGATGAGGTGTTCCAAACCAGGGCAAACCAAGATGTCCTCATTCTTTTGGGAACGGGGGTTCCCCTCTTCTACTATAGATGAGGCTCTCACCAGGGTCTCCTCTATGTCCCGCAGCTCCGCTCTCATTCCCCATCCCCTTACTCATGACAAGGACTGAGTCCCCCTTGTCCTCACCTTCCACCCTACCAACGATCGCATACAACATATAATCCTCCGACATTTTCGTCACCTCCAATGGGATCCCACCACTGGCCTCATTTTCTCTTCTCCACCCCCTTCTGCTTTCTGCAGAGACCGTTCCCTCCATAACTCCCTGATCAATTCATCCCTTCCCACCCAAACCACCCCCTCCCCTGGTACTTTCCCTTGCAACCGCAGGAAATGCTACACTTGTCGCTTTACCTCCCCCCTCGGCTCCATCCAAGGACCCAAGCAGTCTTTCCAGGTGAGGCAGAGGTTCAGCTGCACCTCTTCCAAACTCATCTATTGCATCCGCTGTTCCAGGTGTCAACTGCTCTACATCGGTGAGAGCAATCGCAAGCTTGGCGATCGCTTCGCCCAACACCTCCGCTCAGTTCGCAATAACCAACCTGATTTCCCAATGGCTCAGCACTTCAACTCCCCCTCCCATTCCAAATCTGACCTTTTTGTCCTGGATCTCCTCCGTGGCCAGAGTGAGTCCCACTGCAAATTTGGGGAAATGCCCTCATATTTCGCTTGGCTAGTTAACACCCCAGCGGTATGAACATTGACCTCCAATTTCAGGTAGTCCTTGCTTTCTCCTCCCTTCCCATCCCCTTCCCAGTTCTCCCGCAGCCTACTGCCTCTGCATCTTTCTTTCTTTTTCCCGCCACCCCTCCACCCCTTCACCCCTCCCCTCACCCCTCCCCCCACCCCCCATCCCCCAACATCAGTCTGAAGAAGGGTCTCGACCCGAAACGTCGCCTATTCCTTCGCTCCATAGATACTGCCTCACCGCTGAGTTTCTCCAGCTTTTTTGTCTACCTTATTATATTTATTGTTGTATTTATCATTTTACTGTGTGAGCTTCATGTGAACAAGGAATTTTGTTGCACCCTGGTATCCATGACAATAAACTAAACTGATTGTGAATCAGGTTTATTTTAGCCCAAATATCTTTTCTGCCAGCCTTATCCTAACTACAATCTTATTAATTGCTGGTTATAATGGAGCCATATAATTAATGTTGGTAAATTGAAGCTCGTCCCACTAAATCTTTGGATTTCCTGAAGCTCAGGAAATCATCGGGTGTAATAGATGGGGCCTTCCATGTGTGACCTTGTCAAATGTCTTACTAAAGTCTATGTAGACTCAAACACTCAATATTTTTACACCAGCAAAGCCTTGACAATCCTTGCCTTTCTAAGTCTAGTTTGATGTTGTTTCTCAGATCTTTTTCTTATAGTTTCCTTACCAATGTTGAAATTACAAATTTCCAAGTGAGGTTTTTAATAGCCAACTACAATTTCAAAGATTTTTCTGTCTCCAAAATGTCCATGCTCTTATTTAGAATTATTCTGTAATGTTCACTATGTGAAATTGGAATTATATCATGCCATCTACTCCATTCTCTGAGTCCAATTATGAACTGATTGATTTTTGAACATTCAGAGTGGATGATTAAAATGTAAGATGATGTGATTCAGAAATGCAATCAACAACATTAAGTAAATGTATTTGAAAAATACAACTTCTCACCACTAAATGGGAAGAACAAGACATCCACAGGCCAAAAATGTCCTTGAAAAACATTATCATTTCTATTAAGAGTCAAGTCAAGAGTCAAGAGAGTTTATTGTCATGTGTCCCAGATAGGACAATGAAATTCTTGCAATTAGTTGCAATGAAATTAGTTCATATCTGATCATTTTCACAGATCTGATCCGGGTCTTTTGCTATCCTTACCTAATCATAATTTATTTATCTCAGTCGTGGAATTTTCATTAGACCACAGGCAATTAAAAACAATAACTTAGGTAAGCAGTCCAGCATATTTTCCTATGTGACTCTAATTTGTATGTTGTCTGACAAATGTAGATAAACTAGCATAAATAAATTTTAAAAACAGAAACTGAATATACTCAGTCCGTGTCCCGGGGAGCAGGGCCGGATTTAGATGAAGAGATGCCCTAAGCTATTTCACTTGTGAGCTCTTTCTAGTATCTTTGGTGGAAACTTCAGGCCCGGTGCTGAGTCCAGAGGCTAACACCGGCAGTATGGTCTATGGCCGAACGGCCTGAGGGGAGTCCGGATCATTGGAGATGGGGGATCATCTGGCGAGGATGGAAGGACGGTGTGAGGTGGAGGCGACGGAAGAAGAGCTCCAAATCACAGCAGGCGCAGAACTCATTGAGGTGGGTATGGAGGGGGGACAAAGGTGAGGCCTCTGCTGCGGGTATCAAGGGGGGAGGTGGGAGGGCCCAGGTGAGTGGACTGGCGAATGTTCTGGGTCACTGGGGAAGACCCAGTGGAACAGCCACTGAGGTTACCGATAGGGCCCAGCGCAGTCCAAACCCAGGGGGTGGAAATCTGTAGCGTGGAAACCTAAGATACTAGAGGAGCTCTTCTAGTATCTTTGGTGGAAACTTCAGGCCCGGTGCCGAGTCCAGGCTACAGGTGCTGGAGCGGCGAGGTCAGCGGGGTCAGCGGACAAAGCGTGGGAGCGAATGGTCGCTGGGGCGGCGAGGTTCGATGGGTCCGGTGTGGCAGCAAGGTGGGTCAGCCCCCAGTGCAGCGGCGAGGTGGGTAAGCACCCCGTGCGGTGGCGAGGTGGGTAGGCCCCAGTGCGGCGGCGAAGTGGGTAGGTGCCCAGGTGAGGTGGCGAGGTGGGTCAGCCCCCAGTGCGGCGGCGAGGTGGGTAAGCGCCCCGTGCGGCGACGAGGTGGGTAGGCCCCTAGGTGCGGCGGAGAGGTGGATCGGCCCCCGGTGCAGTGGCGAGGTGTGTAAGCACCCCATGCGGCAGCGAGGTGGGTAGGCCCCAGTGCGGTGGCGAGGTGGGTAGGCCCCAGTGCGGCGGCGAGGTGGGTAGGCCCCAGTGCGGCGGCGAGGTGGCTAAGCGCCCCATGCGGCGATGAGGTGGGTAGGCCCCCAAGTGCGGCGGCGAGGTGGGTAGACCCCAGGTGCGACGTCGAGGTGGGTAGGCCCCAGGGCGGCGGTGAGGTTCGGCGGGGGTAAAAGGGTTAAATAAACTATATACCTTTTGCTTCGTCCTACATTTCCAATGATCCAAGGATCTATGGAGCAAATTCCTCTCCACAACGAATAGATACCTCAGCTGCAAATCCCCTACCCCCCCACACAACCAAAGCCTCCGGAATCACAAGCACAGCGCCACTGATGGTAGGTTTTGTAACAATGCCACTATCTCAAAAGTTTTATACACCTTAGTGGAACAAGCAGAGGCCCCCCTAGATCTCAAGGCCCTAAGCTTAAGCTTGTCTAGCTTATACATAAATCTGGCCCTGCCGGGGAGTCGCGCACACGGCGGAATGTCTCGGGGAGCCGCCGAACAACCGTGGTGCTGATGACCGGAGCGACGACCGACGACCGGAACGAGCCCTGATAGGCCCGACTCACCCCACATGCCACCCGGAGGCTGCAGAGAAGCGGGGCGGCGAAGCTTGCCTGGGTCGAAGGAACCTCAGCGGCGGCGGCGATGGGAGCCTCGGCGGCGACACGGGAGATGTGGCGGCAGCTTGAGCCTCGACGGCAATGAGAGCTTCGGCAGTGATGGGGCCTCAGCGGCAACGGGAACCTTGGTGGTGGCGGGAAACTTGGCGGCTGCGGGAACCTCAGTGAGAGTGGAACATGAGGGGGGGGGGGGCAGGAAAGATAATGCGGACCCAGCGTGGGGGGACTGCCGTGATGAACAGTGGACGACTCGGTGTGGGGGAGGGGGGGAACTCTAGTTTTAGAATCCTCCGCCCAGGGGATAAGTTTGTGTTAGTTTGTTTGTTTGTTGTTCATTCTGGTTTGTTCCGGTGAAGGCATTGTGCACATGGCAGCCAGCGAATGGTCACTTGTCCTTTTCTTTTTTTTGTATTTTTAATGTCAAGCTTTTGTGTCCCTTGTGTGTTGTGACTGTCGGCAGACCAATTCACCTCCGGGGATGAATCAGATTTTATGGTATGGTATGGTGGTGTGCACCTGTGCTGAAAGAAATTAGGTCAACATGTCAGATCAGTAACCATTCATGAAATAAAAGTTCTGATGAAAGAACATGAACTTGAAACATTACCTCAGTTTATTTTCTCCATAGATACTGCCTGAGCTGCAGATTTATGTTTTTATTTTAAAATTCTATCATCTGCAGTTTTGGGGGGTTTGTACAAACAGCACATCAATCACCGCAGATAACAGAAATCTGCCCTTACAGAATGCACAAATTAAAACATCTGAGGAATGGAATAAATTTGCATTCATGGAATGTACAAAAAAAAGAAATAACAAAAAACATTATTTATTTGTTTTCAACTATGCATTTCTCTATGCATGCACAAATGCCACAGCTTTGCATTACAGACAATTTTCGAGAAACGCAACCACCAACAAACCCCTTACGCATTTCCACCCACCCCCCACCATAACAGAAACATTGCCATGTACACTGACACCTGTTCTTGAGACTTATAACACGTTAAATGTTGTAAGTCAGAGGTTAACTATTCGAACTTGCTGCCACGCATCATTAGACTTTTATTTGTAAAAGGTCACAAATAAGACTGCGCTGCACCTCCTATCAGAAAGATACCTGCAAACATATTAAAGACTACCTGAATCAGTGACATTTATCAATTATATAGGAGCATTAAATTTACAATTTATAATACTGTATGCATTCCTTGATGAGGTTACAGCCTTGTTATAAATCATTGCATCATTCCCAGCCAATCAACAGGAACATCCATCAAGTCAATGGTTGAGAGAGATGTGAAAATTACACTTTCAGAATGAACTACACGCAATCCAATTGAGACACAATTCTTAATTAAATGACTGCAGATGCAGGAGCATTCTACACAGATTCTAAATATAATGCACAAATTGGCTTCTAAATGAACATATTAACAGAGTTATTAATTTCTGCTACAATCCCAGTAATCATAGCTCAATCACTTTTTTAATAATACATTTTGGTCCTTAGGGAGATAAAGATTTATTTAACCCCAATAATCGTATTTGTCAAATGACAATAATCTTTAAAAAATGACATTTAAAAAATATAACTCAAAAGTTATTTCAAATAAATTACCGTTGTATTATCCCTGCTTCCAATTCCCTCATCTGCCGTGCAAATGCATTCCTAATGCAGACAGAAGAATCTCAAGATCACAATCAGTAGAGGGTAGGTTATTTAGGATATTAATATCATCTTTCTTATGTTGCTGTAGCAGGGATATCACACAATTGAAATTAAAAAAATAATGAATAATGATGCTTTCATTAAAATTGGAGACAGAATTGGAGACCATTCATAAAACACTGGAGTTAATAACTAGGTCTTTACATGTATTATTGAAATTAAATTTATCACAAATATAATAGATAACACTTTGAATGAAATCTGAACTGATCGGTCATCGATTAATATAAGAGAAGCACAATTCAGGACATATAAAAGCATGGCCCGTCCCCCATGGCAATATTCCACCACTGACCCATAGCCCCCAACTGCGCAGGCGCGACTGGCGGATTCCCGTTGTGAATCCAGAGAACCCCATTGCGACGTGTCACGGCAACCCTTCCCCAATTGTGCAGGTGCAGCTGGCAAGTGGGAGCACGACTGAGACGTTTTAAAAGTTCAAAATGGCAATAACTTGCTAAAAATAAGATCAATGTGAATGTCACTCTCCCTCTTCAGTCCCCTATTTCCCCCCCTCCATTATCCTCCCTCTCCCCACCCTCCACAAACCTCCTCTGCTTCCTCCCCTCACCCCCTCCCTCTCCTCCTCCCTCTTCCCCCTCCCCTCCTCCATTACCTTGCCATCCCTCTTTCTACCTCTATCCTCCTCCATTTCCCCTCATCCCACAGCACTCCCTCCCCGCCCTCTTCACCCTCCCTCTTCTTTCCCCTCTCCTCCTCTCCTCCCCCACTCCCTCCCTCACCTCTCCCTCCCTCTCATTTCCCCTACCCTCAGTCACTTCCCCATCCTCCCATAACCCCTCTCCCCTCCCTCCCCCTACTCTCCATCTATCCCCTTGCTCCCCCCCTTTCTGTCTATCCCCTTGCTCCCCCACTCCTCACCTCCCCCTATCCCAACCACCACTCTCCCTCCTCACCTCCCTCACTTTTCCTTTCCTCTCCCTCCCTACCCTATCCTCTCCCTTTATCCCCTGCTCCCCCGCTCCTCACCTCCCCCCTATCCCAACCCCCAACAATGAAAATCTGCTTTTTAAAAAATAAAACCTCCCTCATCCCCCCCCCACAATGAAAATCACAATTATTTAAAAAATAAAATTCACAATTAAAAATGTGTTTTTTTCTTTAAAATAACCAAAACACAACATTAGCTGTTAATGAAATCAGAAGAATTTAATTAAAATGGACTTCGTGATTTTTTATGTAAATGAGATTCAGGATCTCATTGTGACATCATTGTGATGTCGTAAGCAGCTAACGGGCAGGGCAAGTGGAAAAGTGGTTTTTAATTGTTTTTTGTATTTTAAAAAGTAAATAACTTGTAAAATATACCTTCACTCTGAATGAAACCTGCTACAGGACATCACAAGACAATGGTGAGTAAGGTGGGCCAAAAATTGTAGCGCTATCGTGTACTGTTTTGGCGTAGTTTTGTGGACGCACCCACGCGCATGCATAGAAACAAATTTAGTAATATACTATCCCAAGGCAATTTTCCACCTCTGACTCATAGCCGCCAACTGCGCAGGCACGGCTGACCAGATCTCGTTGTGGTTCCAGAGATCCCCGTTGTGACTAGAGTCGCAGCAAACCCTTCCCCAACAGTGCAGGCGTGGCTAGTAAGTGGGAGCGCGATTGCTACATTTTTAAAGTTCAAAAAGGCAATAAGCTGAAAAATATCACCCCTCCGTGTCCTCCTCCATATTCCCCTCCACCTCCTCCATTACATTGCCATCCCTCTTCTTACCCCTATCCTCCTCCATTTCCCCTCATCCCCCAGAAAATCCCTCCCCCTCCTCTTCACCCTCCCTCTACTTTCCCCTCTGCTCCTCCCCTCCCCAACTCTCTCCCTCACCTCTCCCTCCCTCTCCTTTCCCCTATGCTCAGTCACTCCCTCCCTCTTTCCATAACCCCTCTTCACTCCGTACCTCCCTCCTCTCCCTCTATCCCCCTGCTCCACACTCCTCATCTCCCCTATCCCACCCCCACTCTCCCTCCTCACCTTCCCCACTGCCCTCCTTTCTGTCTATCCCCCACTCCCTACCTTCCTCACTCCCCCCTCCTCTCCCTCTATCCCCCTCCTCCCCACTCTCTTTCCTCACCTCCCCCACTTTCCCTTCCCTCTCCCACCCTACCGCCCTCCTCTCCCTCTATTCTCCCTGCTCCCCCCTACCTCACCACTCCACAATGAAAATCGCAATAAAAAAAAAGAAACCTCCCCCTATCCCACCTCTCTTTCCCTCTCCTTTCCCTTACCGCTGCCGCTGCTCCTTCTCCATGAGGCCTCACCGCTGCCACGGCGACCCAACGTCGCGATACCTCACCGCCGCCGCGACCTCATCATCGCGAGGCCTCACCGCTGTGGTCTCGATGTCTCCTTCACCGCCGTGGTCTCGATGCCTCCTTGATGGCAGCGTAAAACCCCAGCTGGGATGTCGCGGGTAGAAGCCCATGTTGGAAAAAATGGAATTAATTTAAGTGAGGCCTTCCCCCTGACATCACTTCCCCCCACCCACTGCCCCTTTGTGACATCACTCAAAGAGGGTTGGTTTGCTGTTTCAAAAGTTGGTTTTTGATATTTTTAAAATGCTGTAACTTGTGAAATATAGCATGTAATGTGAAGTGAAGCTGTTTATTTTGTCAACGGGGTTAATGTGATTAATAATGTGTGAACATTTCTGCACGAGCGAATGGCATTTTGATGAAGGTAGAAAGACACAGACCACAGACCCCCCCCACACACACGCACACGCACACACACACACACACACACACACACACACACACACACACACGCACACACGCACACACACACACACACACACACAATGAGACTGTTAATAGTAAGATAATATATAACATAATATATAATATAATATAAGATAACACTTTGAATGAAATAGCCTAAATCTGTAATAATTGGTCATCGAGAGCACAATTCAGGAAATATAAAAGCATAGAACAAGAGTGTTTACCATATTTTGTGGTGGGTACGCATTTCTAATTTTTAGTCCATTCGAGTATAGAACATGTGGCTGGTTTTGAAAAGTATAAGGATCCTATATAGTTTGATTTGATACAGCAGCAGGTTAGATTGATATAAACTGCAGCACGATGTATAAATGACAGTTAGTCAACCTTGAATTATAAAATTTTAAAACAGATGAAGCATTAATCATCAGATCTTTGAATTGCTTCAGGTTTTAATGTCCAGAGGCTTCTTAGAATGGCTTCATGGAAGATCAACTTTCAGCAGCTAACTGTTCTGTTCTTTGTTGCAGCTCGAATGGCACCATGACCTAGGATTTACCTCACAATGATATGCACTGTTTTAACACCAATGAAAATGAATTTGCTCACCAAAGATTTGATAATGTGAGAGTTTCCTAAGAGGCTGATTTGCTTGTTCAGAGCAGTAACAATAGGTATGAAACCATTATAAAATGGCAATGATCTGCTGGGACATCATGGAGATTAGACTGGCAAACTTTAAAAGTTAAATCAAGATGGTGATTACAGCAAGCATCTGGACGGCCAGTTTAGGAATGAATGTTTGTCCTAGAAAAGACATAATTAACACTGAAATGAGCTCATTACAACCCAAGACCATTTAAAAGTCTTATGTCCTAATATCCCAATGTCCCAATTCTTACAATTATGCCAGATCATGGTTTCTTGCCCCTCACTATTTTCTCTCCCTCCAGTTCTGAATACCTTCTCTAAACATCTCTGCATCTCTACTCTTTTCCACTTGGCTGCACTTACAAACCTAATGTTCTGCCCAAGCTTTGGTCATTTACCCGAAAACTTCTCTTTGTAGTTCAGCTTCATAGTCTTAGGCTTAGGATGTCATACTTAGGCATAGTAAGGCTTAGGATGTCATACTTTGTTACAGGTGATAGAAGTATACGGCTTTGTGAGTGGACATTGTCCCACTTGATAGATTATTCATAATTATAATTTGCCACTATATACCTTCCATAGATCAATAGAGAATTTGTTAAAGGAGTGGAATCATCATCATCATCATCATCATCAGTCAAATGATACTAATCTTTCCACATTACCAAACCTTCGTGCATTTTCAATAATATCAATGAAGACTCCTTGGGTATCTTACTGCAAAGCTCTTATTACCATGCAGAAGGAATTGGCATGATACTATTTGCCAATCCTGAAGAATCAAACCAAGGACCAAATCATCCCCTTTTTTCTTCCTACATTGTGCTTCCAGGCCATTTGCACCCTCTGCACCCTCAGTGTAACAAGTGAACTGTTGAACCATCCCAATTTTCACTGCTTGAGATGTTCCATGGATCAGGCAGCACTGAGCAGTTACCTATCTTTTCCTGTAGAATTAATTAGCATACATCTTCCTGAAACTCAGCCCTCCGATCCCAATTGCAGAAAATATCTTCACAATAACTACCGTTTTCGGTTAGACTCGTAATCAGTGGACAGCACCTCAACATCTCTGGCTTATTGAAGTCAGGGCACTCATTAACTGATGACATGCAAAATCCCACATATACTGTACATAAGAAGGAACTGCAGATGCTGGTTTAAACCGAAGATGGACACAAAATGCTGGAGCAACTCAGCGGGACAGGCAGCATCTCTGGAGAGAAGGAATGGGTGAAGTTTCGAGTCGAGACCCTTCCTCAGACAGATCCCATATATGCAGTTGATGCTTTGAGCATAGACTTTGGGTGTTAATTAGTTTGTACTTCGAGCCGAACAAGAAGTGCTGGAAATATTCATCGCCTCGACAAAAGGAAGGTAACAACCTGGAAATCTGAGAGGCTTACCAAATCATATCTGATTCAGAAATCACACTGTCCATTAAAATAGCCTTTTATAGTGCAGCAGCATGATGTGCCACAGTTAGTTCCAGTTCCATAGTGCCCCACATAGAGTGATACATGATTCAGCTGACAAAGTCAGCAGGTAGAGAACTGCAGTTGTGAGAGCAGCAGAAATAAATAACTTTGCTGTGTTGATATAACTTAATTAAGCTGGATCCTGAACAACTGTTTTGGCATAGGTCTGGCCACACAAATCCCTTCCATGAGTAGTTGGTGATGTCACACAGAGGCTGCAGGTCACCTGTAAAATGTGCAACTTTGACGTGTGGCATAAAAATAGACACCACAAAATCATCAGCTCATTTTATATCCTTCCTAATTGTCTTAGGTGAAAAAAATATTCAACTGTAAGGGGTCAAGAGTGTTTTATTGTCATATGTCCGGAAACAGAACAATGACATTCTTACTTGCAGCAGCATCAAAGGTATGTATAGGTAGTACTCTGTAAACACCATAATAAACAACAAAATGAAAAGAGGAAGGCTGACAGGTCACTAACCGTTATTTGTACATAATCAAATTAAATGGATATCACTCCCTACTTGTCTTTCCACAGAGCTTTGTTATTGTGTAATTGTATTTTTTAAATTGGTTCGCAGTTCTTTGTTTCTGCATCATTCTCCTCATTTATGTTTCTCTCCATATATCTAACCTCTTCTTCAGTGTAGCTGAGATAACTAGACTACAATAGCACAGAGAAAAGGGACTGCAGATGCTGGAATCGTGACCAAAACACAAAACGCTGGAGGAACTCAGCGGGTCTGACAGCATCTGTGGAGGGAATGCCCAGGCAATGTTTCAGGTTGAGAACATTCTTCAGACATAATTGAAGAAAAATTCCTATTAAATGGTGGCAAAATATTCTAAAATAAGAAAGAAAGATTACGAAAAGTAATTCTTTACAGAAAATCTGAGTAAAATACCGGAAACCATCTGTGAAATTTCTGAATGCTGTTGGAAGGCACATCTTGGCAACATTAATCAGAAAATAACATTAAAAAAAACTGTAAATGTTCAGGACTGTATAAAGGCAATGCAGTCCATCTGGTTAGTCCAGAAGCCAAGGGAGATGTTTAATAAGTGCCTGAGCCAAAACCCAATGTGTTGTCCTATCACTCAATGCTAAAATTGCATCCAAATTTAAATTTAAAACAAATTGCATCCACTTGTTTTGTTTCCCCCTTATACACTCTCCAGTGTCTGATATTTTCCTCATAACATGGTTCCAACTGCACAAAACACGTTATTAAACCTGGATCTCAGAATAATGCATTAAATTTTAATGTGTTTTGAATAATAATAAATTTTAATCATTGTCAGTTCCAGGTGGCAATTCTGTGCTGTATCCTTTTGCTTTTACAGTCCAAGCCTATAATTGCTTCTGTTCATGTTGCCATCTCCTGCGCTGATGGCTTTGGTGATGTAGATCCCCACAAATACCTCTTTTGTTCAGGCCCATAGAATGCAGTTTACACTGTAATTGTTTATTATTCCTTGCAATTCTCAAATTAATTAACACTTGACATTCATCAGCTAGCTCCAAAATTTCTCAGATCCTTCCACATTTGATCAGCCTGTTCCATTTTATCTGAATTCCCCGTAGATTTTTTTTATCACCTGTAACCATTCGGAGTCTTATTTCTTTCACAACTTTCAGGTTATATGTTATAAATACCTAATTCATCCGAATATTCACTTCTCATGCTGATAATTGTGTTTTATGTAGAACCATTCTCTACTTTCAAGAAATATTCCCTATACCATCTTTTCCAGCCTTGTTATCAAAAGTCTGGTCATAAATCTAACTATCTGTATTTCCCGAGTGCATATGATGCTATCTCAGTTTTATCAATTCCCTGGGCATAAATTTTATTACCGCTTCATCTGAGTACAATCAGATTGCTGAAGACTCATGTGAACCACATTTTTCTCTTTTCTCTTTCGCCCAAAAAATCAAATTGCTAAAATTAATATTGGTTGTGTGAAACTTGGTGCATAATACCTGGCTGCTAAACTGGGATTAAATTAACCATGGATTTCTGTTGACATTTATATCTTGGTGGGATAGGGTCCTCCAGAAATGGCTGTTCAAGAATATGGACTATCATCTTCCATTACCCCAACTCTTGCCAAATATGCATCTGAAATGTGACTGGCAGGGGCATGTCTTTGGAATTAGAGTGGGGATGGTGAAGGCTTTTATATGCTAAAATATAGGTAGGGTGCTGCTAGGACCTCTTCTCATTGAGGATGATTAGCTATGATCACATTGGAGGAGGTCACACAGAACTGGAAGTGGCGGCGCTGCCTTGCAGCTGCGGCTCGCCTGCAGTCCGTTTTGTCTTTTATTTTTTGTTTTCTTTTTGTCCCGTTTCAGTTTATTTAGTTTATTTTGGTTGTGTATGTGTGTGTGAGAGGGAGGAGGGGTGAGAGAAACTTGTTCTAGTCTCTTCCTTCGGGGGGATGTGACCTTTTCTTGTCATATCCCCCATCTCCGTCTCCGTCTGTGCTGAGGCCTAACGGAGGAGTTGGCAGCCTTCAACTGGGACCAACCTCGAGGCTCCGGAGGCAGAGCCAGCCAGGACTTACAAACGTGAGGCTGGCCGACTTTGGGGCTGTGGCGGTGTTGCGGCGGCGATGGCGACCAGACTTCGGGGCTGTGGCGGCGTTCCGGCAGCTGCGACCCGACTTCGGAGCCTCGGAGGCTCGGCCATGGGCCCAGTGGACTTGGCCAAGGGCCCAGTGGACAACAACGTCGGGAGCTAGCAGGTCACAGGTTGGTAACACGCTGCATCCGCTGGACTGGAGGGTGGCAGCTTTGGCAGCTTCGACAGCCCCGGGTCGCGGAGTTTGAACCGGCCCATTCGCGGAGCTTGGATTCAGCCACGGGACTTACCAACACCCGGCGGGGGTCCCAACATCGGAAGTCTGAATCGCCTCAATGCAGAGGGAGAAGAAGAAAGGAAGAGGCAAGGATTTTAAGACCTTTGCCTTCCATTACAGTGAGGAGGTGCCTGGTAGACTCAATGAGGTGGATGTTAAATTGTGTTAAGTGTGTGTTTTGTTATTTTATTCTATGTTATGACTGCAAGGTTCACAATTTCGTTCAGACTGAAATGTCTGAATGACAATAAAGGATACTTTCACTTTCACTTTCTTTCACCTTACAACTGCCATGTGCAGTGATCCAAAACTGGTCTGGTGCCTTCTCACAGGTTTGAGTGCATTTTGCAAAGGTTAAATAATAAAAGCTTTCACAATGAATGTTAATAGACATTAGACAACAGACAATAGGTGCAGGAGTAGGTCATTCGGCCCTTTGAGCCAGCACTGCCATTCAAAGTGGTCATCGCTGATCATCCCCAATCGCTACCCCCTTTCCTACCTTCTCCCCATAAAAGTGGCAGGCAAACAAATCCAGGGCAAAAATCAAAAAGGGCCACTTTTCAACATAATTGTACAATGGGGTAAGAATGTTGTAAAAACAAGCCTGAAGGCTTTGTGTCTCAACGCAAGGAGCATTCATAATAAGGTGAATTAGTTGAATGTGCAGATAGCTATTAATGACTATGATATAATTGGGATCACGGAGACATGGCTCCAGGGTGACCAAGGCTGGGAGCTGAACATCCAGGGATATTCAATATTCAGGATGGATAAACAGAAAGGAAAATGAGGTGGGGTAGCCTTGCTGGTTAGAGAGGGGATTAACACAATAGAAAGAAAGGACATTAGCTTGGAGGATGTGGAATCGATATGGGTAGAGCTGCGAAACACTAAGGGACAGAAAACACTAGTGGGAGTTGTGTACAGGCCACCTAACAGTAGTAGTGGAGTTGGGGATGGCATCAAACAGGAAATTAGAAATGCGTGCAACAAAGGTAAAACAGTTATAATGGGTGACTTCAATCTACATATAGATTGGGTGAATCAAATTGGCAGGGGTGCTGAGGAAGAGGATTTCTTGGAATGTATGCAGGATAGTTTTCTAAACCAACATGTAGAGGAACCAACGAGAGAGCAGGCTGTTCTACACTTGGGCATTGAGTAATGAGGATGGGTTAGTTAGCAGTCTTGTTGTGTGTGCCCCCCTGGGCAAGAGTGACCATAATATGGTTGAGTTCTTCATTAGGATAGAGAGGGACATCATTATTTCAGAAACAAGGGTTCTGATCATAAAGAAAGCTAACTTTGAGGGTATGAGATGTAAATTGGCCAAGATAGACTGGCAATTGATTCTTAAAGGGTTGACGGTGGATGTGCAATGTAAGGCATTTAAAGACTGCATGGATGAACTACAACAATTGTTCATCCCAGTTTGGCAAAAGAATAAATCAGGGAAGGTAGTGCATCCATAGATAACAAGGGAAATCTGGGATAGTATCAAAACACAAGATGAAGCATACAAATTAGCCAGAAAACGCAGCCTACCAGAGGACTGGGAGGAATTGAGAGCCCAGCAGAGGAGGACAAAGGGCCTAATTAGGAAAGGGAAAATAGATTATAAAAGAAAACTGGCAGAGAACATAAAAACTGACTGCAAAAGTGTTTATAGATATGTGAAGAGAAAAAGATTAGTTTAAACAAATGTAGGTCCCTTGCAGTCAGAAACAGGTGAATTGATCATGGGGAACAAGGACATGGCAGACCAATTGAATAACTACTTTGGTTCTGTCTTCACTAAGGAAGATATAAATAATCTGCCAGAAATAGCAGGGGACCGGGGGTCAAATGAGATGGAGGAACTGAGTCAATTCAAGGTTAGCCGGGAAGTGGTGTTAGGTAAATTGAATGGATTAAAGGCCAATAAATCCCCAGGGCCAGATAGGCTGCATCCCAGAGTACTTAAGGAAGTAGCCCAGAAATAGTGGATGCATTAATGATAATTTTTCAAACTCTTTAGATTCTGGAGTGGTTCCTGAGGATTGGAGGGTAGTTAATGTAACCCCATTTTTAAAAAAGGGATGGAAAGAGAAAACATGGGATCACAGACCAGTTAGTCTAACATCGGTAGTGGGTAAACTGCTAGAGTCAGTTATTAATGATGGGATAGCAGCACATTTGGAAATTGGGGAAATCATTGGACAAAGACAGCATGGATTTACGAAAGGTAAATCGTGTCTGACGAATCTTATAGAATTTTTCAAGGATGTAACTAGTAGAGTGGATAAGGGAGAACCAGTGGATTTGTTATATCTGAACTTTCAGAAGGCTTTCAACAAGGTCCCACATAAGAGATTAGTATACAAACTTAAAGCATACGGTATTGGGGGTTCAGTATTGATCTGGATGGAGAACTGCAGGCAGACAGGAAGCAAAGAGTAGGAGTAAACGGGTCCTTTTCAGAATGGCAGGCAGTGACTAGTGGGGTACCGCCAGGCTCAATGCTGGGACCCCAGCTATTTACAATATACATTAATGATTTGGACGAGAGAATTGAATGCAACATCTCCAAGTTTGCGGATGACACGAAGCTTGGGGGCAGTGTTAGCTGTGAGGAGGATGCTAGGAGGTTGCAAAGTGACTTAGATAGGCTGGGTGAGTGGGCAAATACATGGCATATGCAGTATAATGTGGATAAATGTGAGGTTATCCACTTTGGTGGCAAAAACAGGAAAGTAGACTATTATCTGAATGGTGGCCGATTAGGAAAAGGGGGGATGCAACGAGACCTGGGTGTCATGGTACACCAGTCATTGAAAGTAGGCATGCAGGTGCAGCAGGCAGTGAAGAAAGTGAATGGTATGTTAGCATTCATATCAAAAGGATTTGAGTATAGGAGCAGGGAGGTTCTACTGCAGTTGTACAGGATCTTGGTGAGACCACACCTGGAGTATTGCGTTCAGTTTTGATCTCCAAATCTGAGGAAAGACATTCTTTCCATAGAGGGAGTACAGAGAAGGTTCACCAGACTGATTCCTGGTATGTTAGGACTTTCATATGAAGAAAGACTGGATATACTTGACTTGTACTCGCTAGAATTTAGAAGTTTGAGGCAGGATCTTATAGAAACTTACAAAATTCTTAAGGGGTTGGACAGGCTGGATGCAGAAAGGTTGTTCCCGATGTTGGGGAAGTCCAGAACAAGGGGTCACAGTTTAAGGATAAGGGGGAAATCTTTTAGGACCGGTATGAGAAAAACATTTTTCACACAGAGATTGGTGAGTCTCTGGAATTCTATGCCACAGAAGGTAGTTGACGACAGTTCATTGCTATATTTAAGAGGGAGTTGCATGTGGCCCTTGTGGCTTGAGGGAAGAGACTCAAGAGAAGGCAGGTACAGGATACTGAGTTGGATGATCAGCCATGATCATATTGAATGGCGGTGCAGGCTACTCCTACACCTATTTTCTATGTTTCTATATCCCCTGACTCCACTATTTTTAAGAGCCCTATCTAGCTCTCACTTGCACGCAGCCAGAGAACCTGCCTCCATTGCCCTCTGTTGCAGAGAGGGCCTGTTGTACTTCCCTTTTTCCCAACTTGATGTCATTTAGATAGTAGTCTGCCTTCCTGGTTTTGCTAGCAAAGTGGATAACCTCACATTTATCCGCATTAAACTTCATCTGCCATGCATCTGCCCACTCCCCCAACCTGTCCAAATCACCCTGCATTCTCATAGCATCCTCCCCACAGTTCACACTGCCTCCCAGCTTTGTGTCATCTGCAAATTTGCTCATGTTACTTTGAATCCCTTCATCCAAATCATTGATGTGTAGTATAAATAGCTGCGGTCCCAGCACCGAGCCTTGCGGTACCCCACTAATCACTGCCTGCCATTCTGAAAGGGACCCGTTAATCCCTATCTTTGTTTCCTGTCTGCCAACCACTTCTCTATCCATGTCAGCACTCTACCCCCAATACCATGTGCCCTAATTTTGCCCAATACTCTCCTATGTGGGACTTTATCAAATGCTTTCTGAAAGTCCAGGTAAACTCCATCCACTGGCTCTCCCTTGTCCATTTTCCTAGTTACATCTTCAAAAAATTCCAGAAGATTACTCAAGCATTGTTAATCCACGCTGACTCGGACCGATCCAGTTACTGCTATCCAAATGCTCGGCTATCTAAGAAGACGCTAAAATTGTTTACCATTATCATCTCCCATTGTAAACAATGCTACATTTAAACCCTCAATGATGGATAAAGGTTTTTTACAATGGAAAAATCATGGAACTACAACAAATTTATGGGCTTCACTCAAAAGACTACTTTAGATATCTACAAATCAGAGACTATGTTAAGTCAAATACACAGGATTATAGAAATAGAAAGACAGAAATTCTTGATGAATGTTTGAATAAACACCCGAACACAGAAAAATTGATATCTTATATTTATAATATTTTATTGGATAATGATGCACCCAGGACGGAAATATATAGGCAATCATGGGAAAATGAACTAGGCCAAATAATAGGGACAGAAATATGGGATGAATGTTTACAACATATACATCACTGTTCATTAAATGCTAGACACTCTTTAATACAATTTAGTTTTACATAGATTGCACTATTCAAAAACCAAATTAAACAGAATTTTTCCTTGTGTATCCCCTATTTGTGATAAATGTCAACACTTAGAGGCTAATCTTACGCATACATTTGTAAGCTGTACAAAAAATTAATAATTTTTGGACATAAATTTTTAAGATAATTTCGGAAGTTGTCAATACCAATTTGGTCCCTGATTCAAAATTAATATTATTAGGAACACTAGAACCAAATCAATTATTCACAACGAACCAAATAACTTTTATCGATTATAGTATAATAATTGGGAAATATTAATATTAACATTCTGGAAAGGCCCTCTAACCCCCACAATTAAAATGTGGACAATGGAAATGTCGGAGACCCTATATTTGGAAAGATTAAGATTGGTCTTAATGGACAAACAAGAACAATTCATAAGAATATGGTCCCCATTTATTGAATATTTGAAGGGGCAAATTGGTTCGGCACGAGAACCTGACTGAAACCTGAATTAAGGAATAGATGAAGAATTATATTTTATAATCCACGGATATAGCTCCAATGATGCATAATCAGTTGAATACTCCATGCCTTTTTTTGGGGTTTTTTTTCTCTTTTTTTCTACTATTTTCTATCTATACAAAAATTAAAAAAATATAAAGAAGTGCAATTACGATACAATTGTTAATATAAATAATATTAATAATGTATGACTATAACAAACACAATGCTTTTTATTATGTATTTACTCTAATAAAAAAAATATTTAAAAAAAACCAAAATAAACAAATGTTCGGCTATCTCATCTTTTATAATTGACTCCAGCATCTTCCCCAACACTGATGTCAGGCTAACTGGTCTATAATTCCATGTTTTCTCTCTCCCGCCTTTCTTAAAAAGTGTGATAACATTAGCTACCCTCCAATCCACAGGAACTGATCCTGAGTCTATAGAACATTGGAAAATTATCACCAATGAATCCACGATTTCTAGAGCCACTTCCTTAAGTACCCTGGGATGCAGACCATCAGGCCCTGGGGATTTATCAGCCTTCAGTCACCTCAGTCTATCCAACACCATTTCCTGCCTAATGTGCAGTTCCTTCAGTTCCTCCATCACCACAGATCCTCTGGCCACAACTATATCAAGAAGATTGTTTGTGTCCTCCGCAGTGAAGACAGATCCAAAATATGTAAGTTCAGCCAGTTAAACTCTGAGGACTTGAATTAGTTCCTTCTCCCATTGGCTGTTTATTTCTCATGACCAGGTTTAGCAGGACAATAGAGCTTTGATTTGATCAATTGGCTGCAAGACTCTTTAGCTCTATCTATTGCATGTTGTTTTGCTCTTTAGCCTGAGTGTTAGAATTTCACTGGGTTATTTAGGTATACCTGGTTCTAATCCCTGTCTGCACTGGCCAACCTGCAGCAGAATAATGTAATAGTTGACAATGAGCTAGTTGTCAATGCTGATGTGCAATTCTTCCTTGAAGTTCATGTGCCACCTGTCAGTTTAATGGCAATACCAGCCTACAGTGTGTAAATGTCTATGTCATGTGTCATTATTCACTGCATATATTCACAGGTTGCAGAAACACATATAAAATGAGAGGACTGACTAACATATCCCAGCTCTCTCTCTGGACCATGTCACATCTGCAAAGAGGGTGACATCTTACAGCGCTTTAATGCAGTCATGCGAGCATATGCTGAACTAAGTGACATCTCATTATATTCCATGAATCATGCCCCTTTATTCATGCTATGTATTGTTACTTCTTTTTCAGCCAGTTTCCTTGGGCATGTGCAAATAATGTAATTGTTAAACAGTAAATGCATTTGAAATCCAATGTTTTAAAGTTTAGAGGATGGGCAATATTTCCTCTTTCTTGTACATTTGCCCTCCCCCTTCACCCAGCTCCCCCACAATGCCCAGACACACATGTATGCAAGCTTTTAGCAACCCCCCACTTATTGCCTTCAAGGGGCGGCACGGTGGCACAATGGTAGAGTTGCTGCCTTACAGCACTTACAGCAGCAGAGACCCGGGTTCGATCCCGACTAAGGGTGCTGCCAGTATGGAGAGTATGTTCCACCATGTTGGTTTTCTCCGGGATCTCCAGTCTCCTCCCACAAGTGTACGTGCAGGTTTGTAGATTAATGACTTGGTGTAAATGTAAACTGTCCCTAGTGTGTGTAGGATGATGTTAGTGTGCGGGGATCGCTGGTCGGTGCTTACCCGGTGGGCTGAAGGGCCTATTTCCACGCTGTATCTCTAAACAAAACTAACCTTATATTCCTATGGAACCTTTCCCATTACTGAGATAGAAATGTCCCTTTGATTATAAAATAATATTTTAGTGTTTTATTTTATGAATTATATCCTATAAAATAAAAATATGTTTTCCTGGTAGAAATTTCTGGATTACCTTTACTCAGAAATGTTCATTGCAAGCAGGAAACAACACATTCGGTCCACAGCTAATTATCATTACTGCAGTGACCTTTGCACATTGTTGATTCTTCATTTCCTGCCCCAATTTCTGTATTCTGTGCTGTGAGCAGTCATTGTCCTAAATGTCTTCTAACCATCTGACCAATCCACATACTAATTGCATGGTTATAATGATCAGTTAGCAGAAAAAGCAAACATGTTTGTATTCCATTAGCTTTCCAAGTCAAACGTAACAACATTTTCATCAGTTAACTATGCACAGTCATTGTGATGCGAGTACAAAACAGCCACAGCTAATATTTTCTTTTATAATAAGAACATATTTTTCATTTGTCAAGGCAGTCATGAAGCCTTCAATGTCTGACTTTAGTTCCACACGCTATTCCTAGTAGGAGTCCCTGCAGCAGCCTGGGTTTACTTGGATCAGCTGCCGCTCCTGTACATTGAGCGTGTGGACATAGACTTTAGACTTTTTGTAAATGCTGCCAAAATATGGCAACTCGTGCATCATGAATGACAACTCATGCATGTGATATCTATGCTGAAAGGCTTTCACTGTGCAGTGCACACGTGACAATAGAGCACTATTGAAACATTGAACTTTCTTCTGCAGAGCTCAAATGGCCATGTCACCTGTACTAGGAGCAGTATCGCAAACATATTTGCTATTCATTTGTCAACATGATTCAATCTACTAGGTTTGCTCACTTGTTATTGTGATTTTTATTTTTTTTTTTTATTTTTTTTTATTATAGAAACAAAGTAATTACAAAATACACTCTTATACAACAATAAAAACTATATAATATTAATGATAAATTGATACTGTTTATATTATTTATAATATTATCAATTATACATATCAAGGTTAATTATTTTGTATAATTGGGAGTGTGTATAGTATCTTCCTAGTATTAGCAATATACTCATACTAGTCATAATGTCCATATTTCCTCTGATTTCAAAATACAAGTCCCCCATGTTATAATTGTATAATACACAATATTAACCGATCTTCTATAATATTCATTATATTTTCATAATAATAAGAGTGTTTGTATTATTATTGACTTTATATTTCTAAATTATTGTATAGTTGAAACTACACAATTTTATGTAATTAAAAATACAGGACATCAATAATATTTTCATACAAGTAATGATATCTATATTCGCATTAATATTAAAAATTTAATATAATGTGTTTCTATACTTTTTTTCTAATTAAGAATAGAAAAAAAAAAGAATAGAAAATAGAAAAAAGAGTGTTGAAAGTTTGATGGAGATTGAAGTATTATTCATTAATTCGTCCTTGGAGATATATTCATGATTTATTATATATGTTTCTTATCCATTCAGATATTCAGGCCTCAGTCAAGTCTTCGCGCCGAACCGTTATGACCCTGTAAATATTTAATATATGGAGACCAAATCTCTCTGAAGAGATCTAACCTATCCATAAGGACAAGCCTCAATCTCTCCAAATGAAGTGTCTCCGACATTTCTGTATTCCACATTTTAATTGTTGGGGATGCAGGGCCTTTCCAAAATTTTAGTATTAATTTTTTCCCAATTATTAGACAATAATCGATAAAAATTCTTTGGTTCATTGTAACTAGTTGGTCCGTTTCAAGTATTCCAAGTATTATTAACTTTGGATCAGAAATCATAGTAATATTAATAACATTCGAAATTATCTTAAATATTTCGTTCCAATATTCTACAATCTTTATACAATTAGTGAATGAATGTGACAAATTTGCTTCTGAGATTTGACATTTATCACATATAGGCGATAATTTTGGAAATATATTATGTAATTTAGATTTGGAATAATGTAGTCTATGTAGAATTTTAAACTGTATAAGAACATGTTTAGCATTTAACGAACAATGATGTATGTGTTGTAAGCTTTCGTCCCATATTTCTGAGCTTATTATTTGACCTAAGTCATTTTCCCAAATCTGTCTATGTATTTCCGTTGATGGGATATCACTTTCCAATAAAATATTATAAATATATGATATCATTTTTTCTGTATTTGGATGTTTATTCAAGCATTCATCTAAAATGTCAGTCTTTCTATTTCTAAGTTCTTGTGTATTTGCAGAGATATAGTTTCTGATTTGTAAATATCTAAAATATTCATTGTTTTGTAGTCCATAAGTTTGTTGTAACTCTTGAAATGAAAGAAAAGAGCTTTCCTTATAAAGATCCCCTATGTTTAAAATTCCTTTATTTTTCCATTGTAAAAAAGCCTTATCCATCGTTGAAGGTTTAAACGTAAAATTATTGGCAATGGTAAGACCTAACGGCTCACTTGTTATTGTGATAGCATTGGAGGTTTGATCATATGATGTGTGATCATGTGATAACTGGCCTGATCAAGTGCTCACCTATTCTTTGCAAGTGTTACTGTGCGAAGCTTGCGATTGCTGCAGCTGAGTATGTGTTTTTGAGCTTTTGCATCAGCATCTGCTATCAAGGTATTCAGAAAACTGGCGCATTCCTGCCAGCTGTCAAAACAAGCATCCAAATGTCAAAGCACAGGTAGTCATTTTACCTTTCTCTAGCATTGTAAGGAGCTGTGCCAGGAATTATATTTTGCATTCCTGAAAAATTCAAGGCAATGTTAGAGGTTTGGAATCCTTAATGACATCCTTTCCAAAGTTTCTACCAAACTGTGGAGACTTATGCCAAGCACTGCACTCTTACAAATGTCTTGTTAAGCTTTCATGTATGCATCATTACCTCTAAATATATTTTGCACATATTTATTAGCTTTTTCACAACCATCGCAATCTGAAGCACTTTAATCGTAAAATGTTGTCAAGCCCCTATACTCTTCCACTGAGCCAAGTTCTGTTCAGCATATCAATGGTGTTCTTTAGAACATAGAACATAGATCATTACAGCACAAGAACAGGCCCGTCGGTCCACAATATCAGTGCTGAACATGAAGCCAAGACCATCGCTTATCTACATTGTACATAATCCATATCTCTCCATTCCCTGGCTATCCATATGGCTATCCAAAAGTGTCTTAAGTGCCACTATACTATCAGCCTCAACCAACATGCCCAGCAACACGTTCCTGGCACTCATCACCCTCTGTGTAAAATACTTTCCCCTGACATCCCTCTGTACAACAGAGTCTGGGTCAGAGACCTTTGATTGGAACTGCTGGATTGCTTGTACATACACAAAATATATGCCACAAGTGCAAACATTCTACTGTCTCCTTGGTTGTTAGCTGTACTGTCTGCAAGACATAGTTTAGTTTAGTATGTTATTATCACGTGTACCGAGGCACAGTGAAAAACCTTTGTTTGCGTGCTGTCCAGTCAAAGAACAGACTTTACATGAATACAATCAAGTCACCCAGAGTACACAAAAAATAAAGGGTACAACATTTAGTCTTGAAGTCCAATGAAAGATTGTTCAAAGGTCTCCAATGAGGTAGATGAGAGGTAAGGACTGCACTCTGGCTGATGAGAGGACGGTTTAGTTGCCTGATAAGAGTTGCATGATTGGGGACATAAAATGTGAGGCATTCCCTTGTCCTTTTGGATCAAAATTCTACATTACTGCAATGTGAGTTTCTGAAGGACAAAGCAGTTGAAAAAAAAATCAGATACGATAGATATTTCACTGGTTCTCTCGTAATATCTTCTCTCTGTTTCTATTACATTGTTCCATTACTGTCTCCATGAGCTGTGCTGATGACCCGTAATGCCCTTCAGTACTCTTGTCAAAATCGTTGATTGATGGCCTGACAAAAAGGGTAGGGAACTGTTACAGGAGAATTGGCAGGGCACCCAAAACTGAAATTTCAGTTCACAGGAAAAGATAACCATTTCAGGCCCAAATGAATTACAAAATGAAAGGAGAGAAAAAAAGACGATGGGAATTGAATCATAGTCAGAATAGTAAGATTAAACGAGAACTTACCAGTTTGAAGTTTGATCTTTATTTTATGAGGAGTTACGCTGAGCGATTACGTGAAGAACCCCACCAGTCGGCATGCGCGTCAATCTTCAAAGCAGCGGTGTGAAATCACAGAAGAACAACAATTGAAGTATTATAGTAAGATTATAACTCTAGAACTACCAGATGAGCTTTGTGATATGAGGGTTGGGAGCGGTGGGCATGTAAACGCTCATCGTAACTCCTCATAAAATAAAGATCAAACTTCAAATTGGTAAGTTCTCGTTTATTCTTACTATTTTACTTCGGAGTCACGTGAGTGATTCCGTAAAGACTTTAAAGGACTGTGATTTCACGCCGATCCAAATCCAGGCGTTTCACACTGCAAGCAGTTGACTCAGGAGGAGTGAATTAGTAACAACATTGATTCATGATATTGATTAACATGTTAATGCTTTAATTCACAAATAACAAAAGATATACAATAGCGACTCCTCTCTCCCAGGGAGAAGCTATGAACCAAAGGTTAACACAGAGTTGGCAAACACCCCGGATTCAACAAGCGGCTTGTTGTAGAACCTCTGAAAAGTCGATTCATTTGACCATCCTGCAGCAGCGAGGATATGGTCTAGAGGGACGTCCATTGCCCTCGCCGCCGACGTTGATGCCGCCCTGGTGGAGTGAGATTTAAAATTTTCAGTATTAACTCCTGCACTCCCCAGGACTTGCTTCAGACATCGTGAAATGGTGTGAGATGAAACTTGCCTATGTGGCTTTTTGCGGCTTATAAATAGTGCTACTAAATAGTGAATTGATCATGGGGAACAAGGACATGGCAGACCAATTGAATAACTACTTTGGTTCTGTCTTCACTAAGGAAGACATAAATAATTTGCAGGAAATAGCAGGGGATCGCGGGTCAAATGAGATGGAGGAAATGAGTGAAATCCAGATTAGCCGGAAAGTGGTGTTAGGTAAATTGAATGGATTAAAGGCCGATAAATCCCCAGGGCCAGATAGGCTGCATCCCAGGGTACTTAAGGAAGTAGCCCCAGAAATAGTAGATGCCTTAGTGATAATTTTTCGAAACTCTTTAGATTCTGGAATAGTTCCTGAGGATTGGAGGGTAGCTAAGGTAACCCCACTTTTTAAAAAGGGGGGGAGAAAGAAAACGGGGAATTACAGACCAGTTAGTCTAACATCGGTAGTGGGGAAACTGCTAGAGTCAATTATTAAAGATGGGATAGCAGCGCATTTGGAAAGTGGTGAAATCATTGGACAAAGTCAGCATGGATTTACGAAGGGTAAATCATGTCTGACGAATCTTATTGAATTTTTTGAGGATGTAACTAGTAGAGTGGATAAGGGAGAAGCAGTGGATGTGTTATATCTGGACTTTCAGAAGGCTTTCGACAAGGTCCCACACAAGAGATTGGTATACAAACTTAGAGTACACGGTATTGGTGGTTCAGTATTGATGTGGATAGAGAACTGGCAGGCAGACAGGAAGCAAAGAGTAGGAGTGAACGGGTCCTTTTCAGGATGGCAGGCAGTGACTAGTGGGGTGCCGCAAGGCTCAGTGCTGGGAACCCAGCTATTTACAATATACATTAATGATTTGGACGAGGGAATTAAATGCAACATCTCGAAGTTTGCGGATGACACGAAGCTGGGGGGCAGTGTTAGCTGTGAGGAGGATGCTAGGAGGCTGCAGGATGACTTGGATAGACTGGGTGAGTGGGCAAATGCATGGTAGATGCAGTATAATGTGGATAAATATGAGGTTATCCACTTCAGTGGCAAAAACAGGAAGGTAGACTATTATTTGAATGGTGACCGATTGGAAAAGGGGAGATGCAGCGAGACCTGGGTGTCATGGTACACCAGTCATTGAAAGTAGGCATGCAGGTGCAGCAGGCTGTGAAGAAAGCAAATGGTATGTTGGCATTCATGGCAAAAGGATTTGAGTACAAGAGCAGGGAGGTTCTACTGCAGTTGTACAGGGTCTTGGTGAGGCCACACCTGGAGTATTGCATACAGTTTTGGTCTCCTAATCTGAGGAAAGACATTCTTGCCATAGAGGGAGTACAGAGAAGGTTCACCAGACTGATTCCTGGGATGGCACGACTTCCATATGAAGAAAGACTGGATAGACTCGGCTTGTACTCGCTGGAATTTAGAAGATTGAGGGGTGATCTCATAGAGACTTACAAAATTCTTAAGGGGTTGGACAGGCTAGATGCAGGAAGATTGTTCCCGATGTTGGGGAAGTCCAGGACAAGGGGTCACCGTTTAAGGATAAGGGGGAAGTCTTTTAGGACCGAGATGAGAAAATCGTTTTTCACACAGAGAGTGGTGCATCTGTGGAATTCTCTGCCATAGAAGGTAATTGAGGCCAGTTTGTTGGCCATATTTAAGAGGGAGTTGGATGTGGCCCTTGTGGCTGAAGGGATCAGGGGTTATGGAGAGAAGGCAGGTACAGGGTACTGAGTTGGATGATCAGCCATGATCATATTGAATGGCGGTGCAGGCTCGAAGGGCCGAATGGCCTGCTCCTGCACCTAATTTCTATGTTTCTATGTTTCTACCTTGGAGCCTCTGAGCATCTTCGTGATGTCAATATAGTGTTTCAAGTGCGCCATTACACACAGCCGTGAATCTGTGGGATAAGCTGACAATACAAGCTTGTATCCCGATACCTCTGGTCTGCTCTGTTTGAGTAAGTCATAGATGTGAAATGTAACATCATTCTGTCATGACACCATCCTGTCAAGACGTAGTTTGTGGAGAGTCTGAACCCTTTGCGCTGATGTAAGCGCCATGAGCATAACCAATTTGAGGGTGATCCTTGGTAAGGACAATGATGTGGCTGTTCCCCATTGATGGAGCACCATGAGTACTTTGCTCACATCCCAGATTTGAGAGTACCTAGACCTAGGAGGATTTGAATTAAAGACTCCCTTCATGAATCGTGATATTAATGGGTGGGACCCTAATGGCTGTAGTCCTGACCCACGGCACAGGTACGGTGACAGGGCACTCCTGGCACTGTTGATTGCACTATATCTCAACGCTGCATTGATGTGTACGTGGGATAGGAATTCTAGCACATCTGGGATGGAGGCTGTGTGGTAAGTGATGTTCCCCTGTGAGCAAAATTCCTCCTATTTCCTGATATAGGACATGTACTACCTTTTTGTGTTATCCCTCCAGGATAACGTGATGATATCCGCAGTCTTATCGGATAGTCCCAGACCCAGGTACGGCCTTCTTAAAATCAGCAAATCAACAAATTTACACGATCATTCAATGGGTGTGGATCCCCAGTCACAAGGTGCACCAATATATTTTTTCGTTTTTGGAACCATCATAATAGGGTGCATGTTTATGTCCAAAATGAATGGGAACCATGGCTGTGTAGGCCAGTTGGGTACCACCAAGACTCCGTAGCGGTGTCCTGCTTGATCTTAGTCAGGCATCGGCTGATGAGGCAGAAGGGGGGAAAGGCATATAAAAACATTCCGCCCCAGTGCAGTGAGAACGCATTCACTGCCACTGCCCCTAAGCCTGGTTCCCATGAAACATACTTTGGTACCTGGTGATTAAGCCTGGATGCAAACAAATCGATATCTGGCATCCCATACCGAAGGACAATTTCGTCAAATACATCCTGATTCAACGTCCACTCGGTGTTGTCGTTGAATTTAGGTGACCTGGTATCTGCCACCATATTGAATCTGTCTGGCAAGTAGACAGCTGAAATCCAAATATTCTTTTGAATGCACCAGTGCCAAATACTGTTAGCCAATCCATCACATGTATTCGACTTGATTCCACCCATGTGATTGACATACGGCATTGCCGTGGTGTTGTCAATCTGCAGTTGAACATGTAAGTGATGCTCAGTAGTACAATAAGCTTTGAGGCCATAGAATGCTCTAAAAACTTCAAAACAATTTATTCCATGTGATTGAAGAATCAATGCCTCATGCACTTCCCACCTGCCTCCACAGCTAGACCTGGTATCAGTAGCACCCCAACCTAGTGCACTGACATCAGTCTGTAAATTAAGTGAAGGTGCTTCTGTCAAAATTGTGCCATAACAATTTAGTATGTTTCTAATCCACCACTGTACCTCTGCAATGGCTTCAGATGGTAAATGCAAGGGCCGATTGTAATGACCTGCATGTATTCTCAGTGCCTGTACCTTTGCCCTCTGTAAGCGTTGGTAGTGTAAAGGCCCATATTGGGATGCTGGAAAGGCAGCTACCAATTTACCAATTAAGCTCACATCCTGTTTAATTGAGGGTGATTGCTCCCTTAAGAGCTTGATACAGCCTTCAATTAAATCTACTCTCTTGCCCTGGGGCAGAATCACAGACATGTGATTGGAATTAACTGTGAATCCCAGATAGTCAATAAGGTTAACCGGCACCAATTTTGATTTAACTGGGTAGGCAATGAATCCTAGCCTCTGCACCATGAGTTGAACAGCTGAAACTGATAACTCAGCTGCGTCAAAGGTGTTTCCAATGATTGGAACATCATCCAAATAGGCCATGATGGTATGGCCTTGTGACCGTAATAACCCAAGTACTGGTTTTAGCAGCTTTGTAAATAAGGGAGGGGCTGAGGTCAATCCATTAGGTAGAGCTCAAAATTGCCACAATTGTCCCATCCAGTTAAATTTCAAATATCTGCAATACTCTTTATGAACAGGCACTGAATAATACGCATCTTGGAGATCAATGCATGCCATATAACACCCCCTGGAAAGCAGTTGCTTGGCAGTAGCAAATGTTTCCATTTTAAAATGCTGACACTGCACAAACGGATTAAGTCCTGTTAGGTCCAAGATAATCCTACACATAACATCCTTCTTTGGTTTAGGGAACACATTAGATACGAATTGATGAGTCTGATAAATTGTTTTCTCAATTACTCCCTTGAGGCATAATATTGCTATTTCAGCTTGGATCATCAAATTCTCTGTTTGTGAGAAGATGAGTGCCCGTTTTGGTTTGTGCTGGGTGGATGGACACAGGTTGGGAATAAATTCAATTTTAAATCCTTGAATACTCTGCAGTATTAACACATTCTATGTTATTTTATACGATTCTCCCAGAAACCCGTGTAGCCTCCCTCCAACTGGTAGGCAATTCTCTCTCAATATGTTTCGACAAGAAACAGACCCACCTACCTCCATGGTTACTGGTAGAGCTCTTTGCCTGGTTCTGGGTGGTAAAGGCATGTTTCCCTTTGCTCCTGCTGGGGAGCGCCAGTTGCAGACATTAAACGGTCGGCTTAGTTGTTGTCCAGCCCTGGTCTCAGCAAACCGCTTGTAGGGATACTGCTGTCGGAGGGTTCTGCTGGTCACTGGTGCCTTGGTGAGCCCGACGGTTTTGGCCTCATCATCCAGCTCCTTTAGTCTTTTAGCCAGGTCTTCCCCAAATAATAGGTTCGGCGGCTGAACGTTGCCAGGCTTGTATAGGGCAGCAAACCTGGGATTAACGGTGGGGTGGATGGTGCTCTTTCTGAGACAATTAATTTCAAAGTGCACATGGCACATGAGAGCCAGGGCATCCTGCTGAACTTCAGTCAGGACTCCACATTCCACCGACCTACCAAAAGCCGTTATTCCAGATGCCAGCAGCTGGAGCACCCGCTGCAATTTAATCTCTTGCGCTCGGATGCCTACCCCCATATGGCCCCAAATTCCATGGTTTATTGTCGGCACCTTCAGCAGAATACAGTTCTCTGGGGTCTCATATTTTTTGGCAGTAGTGTCCATGGCCAGCTCCTGGAGCTGGTGGGAGGCCAGGTAATTTATGCTGGCAGCCAGCTCCTCTCCAAGCGGCTCGCCAGAGTCTGTAGGGACGGCAAAACTGGCCACCAGGAATAGGACCTCTGGTGCTTGCACGTCGTCCCGTGGGGCAGCCTACAGCGCTGAGCCCTCTGAATCGGCGTCAGATTCAATCTGACCCGGTATGCTCTCCTCGTCCTGGAGGGAGATACTTGGCAGCACTGTAGGTGCTGCTGGCGCAGGCTCTTGGAGAGGCCGGCACTCTTGATGGAGCATCCTCTCCAACAGGAGCTCCATCCTGGATACCCATTCCACGGTATCGATAGTTAGGGTCAAACCCTCTCGGCCGGACTCGTCTGTGTCTATCGGCCGGACAGACTTTCGGGTAGCCAAGTCTGTGGTCGTTGGTTAGACAACCAGCGACTCCGTGGATGAGCTAGGCGCCATGTGTCAGACGTAATGACGCACATGCCGACTGGCGGGGTTCTTCACGGAATCATTCACGTGACTCCAAAGTAAAATAGTAAGATTAAACGAGAACTTACCAAGTTTGAAGTTTGATCTTTATTTTGTGAGGAGTTGTGATGAGGGATTTCATGATGACCCCGCCAGCACGCATGCGCGACATTCTTCAAAGCAGCGGTGTGGAATCACAGATAACAACAAGGACTGAAGATAGGAAGATTAACATAGACTAGAACATACCAGGTGACCTTATGATAGAGGGTTGGGAGCGGTGGGCACGAAATCCCTCATCACAACTCCTCATAAAATAAAGATCAAACTTCAAACTTGATAAGCTCTCGTTTAATCTTACTATTTTACTTCGGAGTCACGTGAGTGACTTTGTGAAGATTTCAAAGCTCTGTGATTTCACGCCCTGGACAACGCCCATGCTGTCACACTGCCGCAATACTGATGGAGGAAGATTGTTAATATATTCCACACTGAACAGGCTGAAAAAGTAATGGGTGTTTATTAACACAAACAATAAGAAAAAAAAACGTAATTCAGGGAAAAATTATATTACGGAGCGGCTCTCAGCACAGCTTCCGCGAACGTTGCGGGGGCGGCCACCGGCTTATTGTAGAAGCGTTGGAATGTTGATTCACTGGCCCAGCCCGCGGTAGCAAGGACATGGTCCATGGGCATCTCCATAGTCCTCGCCGCTGATGAGGATGCAGCCCTGGTAGAGTGAGATTTAAAAATGTTAGTATCTATACCTGCTGCACCAAACACCACCCTGAGCCACCTGGCGATGGTCTGCACAGTCACCCAGTGATGTGTTTGCTTGTGGCTGATGAGGAGCCCCTGCTCCATATTCCGGATGGTACGTGTAGTCCTGATGTAATGGCGGAGATGGGTGGCTATGCAGAGTGTGGCATCAGAGGGGTACGCCCGGAATTCCAACTGCAGTCCAGTAGACCCCGGTCTATGCTGCTTCAGTAGTTCTTCTACAAAGAAGGTTACCTTTGCAGGGGTTGAGACCATTCTGTCGAGTCGAAGTTTCTGTAAGGTCTGGACTCGTTGTGCTGTTGTCAGTGCCATCAACATCACCACTTTGAGGGTAAGTCTATCAAGTGGTAACCCTGTCATGGGGGCCCAGCTTCTGAGTAGGGTCAGTACTATCCCTACATCCCAGGTGATGTCGTATCTGGGTCGAGGAGGGTTGGCGTTAAACACACCCATCATGAATTTAGATACCAGTGGGTGTGTGCCCACACCTATGGTCAGGTATGAGGACAGCGCACTCCTGGCACTGTTGATGGCACTGTAGCTGAGACCCTCATCGTAATGAAGGCCCGCCAGGAATTCCAGGACGTCAGGGATCGTGGCAGAGTTGTAGGTCATATTTGTATGAGAGCAGTAATCCTCCCACTTCCTGATCTGGGTGAGGTACTGCTTTCTGGTAGATACCCTGCATGACGCTGTGATGAGGTCCATGGCCCTGGGTGATATGACAGCCTCCAATAGTGGCCTCCTTAGAAACTGCAAGTCAACAGGTTTAAGTGACCATGACATGGGTGACTATCCCCCGTAATGGGGTTGTAACCAAATGGGGGTGTTTTGCAATTTGTACCCACGGATATTTTAACATGTGGAGGTCCACCGGGTAACATTGGTCGTGTAGGCCAGTGGGGTATGATCAATATGCCTGTTGCAGAATCCAGTTGAATTTTCTGCAGCACCCGACTGATGAGGCAGAATGGGGGAAATGCATAGCAGAACCGTTTCCCCCAATGGAATGAAAAAGCATCTATTGCTACTGCCCCAGGGTCTGGTTCCCAAGGCACATACGTTGGTATCTGATGGTTCAACCTTGACGCAAAGAGGTCAATATCTGGTGCACCAAATTTAGCTATAATTTCAGCAAATATTTGTGGGTTCAACATCCACTCGATGTTATCATTGAATACTTGTGACCTAGTGTCCGCCACTGTATTGAGCTTCCCTGGGAGGTAGGTCGCTGAGATCCAAATATTTCTGTCCATGCACCAGAGCCAAATTGTGTTGCCAATTTGTCACAAGATACTGACCTGATACCACCCATATGATTTAGGTAAGCCACCACCGTGGTATTATCCAGTTGGAGGTGGACATGTGTATGATGGAAAGTCGTACAGTATGCCCGCAGCCCACGGAAAGCACCCAGCATCTCCAAATAGTTTATGCCTTGTGTCTGAAGGAGGGTGGACTCGTGATGATCCCAACTGCCACCACAACTGGACGTGGTGTCAGTTGCTCCCCAGCCTTGGGCGCTTGCGTCGGTCTGTAACATGACTGACGGATTGCTAACAATGATGGGCTTGTAACACTCACTAATATTGTTAACCCACCATTGCAGATCAATTTTAGCCTTGATCGGCAGCCGCATAGGTCTGTCAAAATGTCCAGCATTCGATTTTAATGCTGAAATATTTGCTCTTTGCAAATTTTGGTAATGTAATGGTCCAAATTGCGCAACTGGAAATGTAGCTATGAGTTTCCCAATTACCTTAGCAGCATATCTGATGGTCGGCACTCTGGCGCAAGCAAGGCTGTTGCATGCCTCTTTTATGGCTGATGCTTTGTTGGCTGGGACAGTGACTATCATTTGGTTGGTGTCAAGAGTGAATCCCAGATAGTCCATGACTTGAGACGGCGTGAATTTGGATTTGTCTGGATGGGTAACAAAGCCTAATGCCTTGAACAGTGATTTAGTAGCTGTGACTGCCAGCTCTGCCAATTCAAGGGTTTGCCCCACTATTAAGATATCGTCCATGACGATATAATTTTGTTGATCAAGGTCGCCAATAGCAACTTTTAAATCAATGCAGGCCATAAAGTACCCCTGGGAAAGCAGCTGTTTAGCCATTTCGAATGTTTCCATTTTGAAATGGGTATATTGTACAAACGTATTCAGATGGGTTAGGTCAATGATGATCCGACATCCACCATCTTTTTTAGTTTTGGTAAAGATGTTGGACACAAACTCAAGGGGTTCATGTGTTGTTTTCTCTATCACCCCTTTGGCTGCCAGCCTTAAACTTTCTGCATGACCTTCCTCTATCTCTTTTTGAGAGAGCGCAAACCGGCGATGAGGGACATGCTGCGTAGGGGGAAGTATCTCACTAATAAACTCTATCACATAACCCTGAATACTTTGTAGAATAAAGGGATTCAAGGTTACCGCATCCCATGCACCGAAAATGCCCGCAACCGTCCCCCAACTGGTGTGGATACTATTGCTACTTGCTTGAAAGAACCAGACCCCCTTACCTCCATGGTTAACGGCGGGGCCTGGTGTATTGTGATTTGGGGTGTCGTTGTGTTGCTTGATATGGCTGTTGCCACATTTTCCAGGGTGACTTCTGCTGGCCCTGCCCTAAAAAAGCCTTCTGCTGTTGGGAAGCGGGTGGCGGATAGGTTCTTGGCGCCCTATTCAGCTGACGAGATCTTGAGGTACGTCTGTACCCTGGCTGTTGGTGGCTTCATGAGGCCGATGGTTTTGGCCTCCTCGTCTAATTCGTTGACCTGTCTGGGCAGGTCCTCCCCAAACAACTATCGTGGTGGTGGAGTGGTGGAGGCCCGACACAACCCTGCGAATTTTGGGTTGAGGGTGGGCCGGATGGAGCTCTTACGAAAGCAATTTATTTCGAATTGCGTATTGCAGAGGAGGGCAAGAGCATCCTGCTGCTCAGCCGTGATGTTACCACCATCGAGGGTCCTCGCGAACGTCGTGATGCCGGACATCAGGATCTTGAGGATTTTCTGCAGGCGTACCTCCTGTGCTCTGATGGCGGAACTCATGTTCCCTGGCCTCCGCAAGGATTTGATCTTGCAGCTGGTGAGTGGCCAAGAAGTTGATGCTCCCCGCCAGTTTGGGAAGCAAGGGTTTTCCAGAACGCGCTGGCATGGCAAATTTGGCAACCACATCCTGCAGGTCTGCTGCTGGCTCTGGAGCAGTGGGCTCTTCCATCACTGGCTCTTCATCGAAGTCAGCCATCTGCTGACTTCGAGCACTGCAGGCTGAAGACGGTGAGATGCTGGGTAGCCTGATGGTCGGGCCCCTAGATCGGTGAGACTTAAGCTCCTGTCGGTCCATGTCCCGCTGGAGAAGTTGCTCCACCATGAGCTCCATCCTGGCCATGCAACCGCTGCCGCAAAATGCGGACAACAAGTCGACTTCCCCAGGTTCTTCGTAGACTCTGGGGCTTCCACCAGCGGACCGCACCTCATCGAGGTAATAACAAGGGTCCGCTGGCAGGTCGTTGTTGGCAGCCGCTCCAGCGGGGCCGTACGACTCCCACGCGGACATACCGCTAGTCCGCCATCGTGCGGACTGTGGTGGTCCCCCTGCCTGATACGAAGGCAGCGGAGATGAGTCGGTGCCGGCCCCCGGTGCCTGGCTCCCCGATGTCCGCGCAGGCTTACTGCCACTTCTGACCCTCAAGGTCTGTGGTAGTGCATGGCCGCTGGCTGCCTCAACGAGGCTGCCCGACCGAACTCTGCTGCCACCGGCCTGCACTCCGGCAGACTGTTCCAGTGGAACGTCGGTAGCGCCTGCTCCTGCAGGGCTGCCCAACTGTCCAGCAGCTCTGCCGCCGGCCTGCACTCCGGCAGACTTTCCCGACTGCTTGTCGAGGCCTGCCACAGCTGCGGGGCTCGATTTCGGCGCAGCTTTTCCCCGGGTATGCCCTCGCGGGACCTGTAAAAGATTGGAAGTCGCCGTCGCCGGTGTGCGAGGCACATTAGTGCGTACCTGCTTGCTACTTCCCCTGGCTTTGGGGGAACGTAGCACGAAGTCAGGGTCGGAGGCACCCTGCTCTTGTGCGGACGTCCGTTCTGGAGATGAGTCGGGCGCTGCTGACTCTGCAGTGGCCAACTTCCGCACTTTTTTCCCCAGCCGTAGTACAGGTGCTGCCGGTGTTGCGAGCAGCTCCGTGGATGTTGGCCGCTGACTTGGTAGGGTACCGCGGCTCTTGGAAAGCTTCGCCTTCCCTTTTCCTTCCATCGTATCTGTAGGTAGAAGCAATTCCTACCTCCAACCAGCTTAAGGTTAGTTCACTTACCTTCAGCGTTCTTTTTGAAGGAGCTGTTGGGGAAGCACACTCCCCCCCAGCTTGACGACAGCAAATGCGAGCGACGATATGTCGCGCATGCGTGCTGGCGGGGTCTTCACGAAGTCACTCACATGACTCTGAAGTAAAATCAACAACAAAGATTATTATTTAACTACTTGGTCACACTGTTAGTGAGTTTCTGTTCGGTTGTCTATTGGTGAAGAGACAAGAGTTGTAACAAGGCTGAAGTGAAATAACTTCCATTGGAATTCATAATAAAAGTTCTAATTTCAAGATATTCAGGGCAAGTCATAGGAGCAGAATTGGGCCATTAGGCTCATCACAGCTACTCCACATTCAATCATGGCGGATTATCTTTCACTCTCAACCCCATTCTCCTGCCTTCTCCCCATAACCCCTTACACATGTACTAATCATTGATTAAGTTGTTGCTGCACTGCCTAGGTACCTGGAAATGCCATGTGTGAAGTGTAGGAGATAGTAAAAGGTAGAAACTAGGAACTGTAGATACCGGTTTAGTATCCTCCTTTATATTCTTAGCTAGCTTACCTTCGTATCTCATCATTTCTCCCCGTATTGCCTTTTTAGTTATCTTCTGTTGCTCTTTAAAAGTTTTCCCAATCTTCTGATTTCACGCACATCTTTGCTATGTTGTACTTCTTCTCTTTTATTTTCATACTTCCCTTGTCAGCCACGGTCGCCTCTTACTCCGCTTGGAATCTTTCTTCCTCTTTGGAATGAACTGATCCTGCACCTTCTGAATTATTCCCAGATGTACCGGCCATTGTTGTTCCATTGTCATCCCTGCTAGGGTATCTTCCCGGTCAACTTTGGACAGCTCCTCCCTCATGGCTCCATATTCCCCTTTGTTCAATTGTAATACAGAAGGGCCTGTCCCACTTGGGCGACCTAAGCTGTGAGTTTAGAAGAGTTTGCCCTGGACTCAAATTCGCAGCATGGTCAACACAAAGTCGTATGAAGTGGCTGGAACTTTCCTTCATGCTCGAGGGAGGTTCCCGCCTACTTACGGTTTCAGCTAGGTCGCATAAAAAAATTCAGGATATTGAAAAAATTTCCGCGAGCAAAATTTGGTCGGCATGGGTCTTTTTCACTCGTAGTGCAGTGGAATGGGGTCGCCATTTACTTACAGGCACTCGAGGGCAGCCGTAGGACATCTCCTTTGCTGACCGGCCATTTTGATTGGCCCATTGGAGTTTCATGACCAAGGAAGACCTACTGGTAGGTAAAATGCCTTCTAACTTTATTAAACTTCTTAAAAATGTCTGCACTCCTTCTCCCCCCCCCCCCCTTCTCCGCCCCTCCCCCCCTTCTATCTCCTCTCCCCTTCTCTCTCCTTCTCTTCCCTTCTCCCCCCCCCCCCCCCCCCCCCCCCCCCCCCCCCCCCCCCCCCCCCCCACGCACTCTAAAGGAGTTACGGTACTCTGTGGCAGCCGTTTACCTTCCTCCTCACTGCGCAGACAGCGCTCCTTCGCTTTCCCTGCCCCCCACCTTCGCGATTTGTTTGTATGTGTGTGTGCAGTTGGTAGATGCAGTTCGCAGTTTGGTCGATCCAGCTCACGGTTTCAACGCGGCCGTACAAGCTGCTCTAAGAATCCATCATGGAGGCACTCCACAAACTCCCTTTCTTGGGCTCCAGTGCCAACCTGATTTTCCCAGTCTACCTGCATGTTGAAATCTCCCATAACAACCGTAGCATTACCTTTGCGACATGACAATTTTAACTCTTGATTTAACTTGCACCCTATATCCAGGTTACTGTTTGGGGGCATGTAGCTAACTCCAATTAGGTTCTTTTTACCCTTACAATTCCTCAGTTCTATCTATACTGACTCTACATCTCCCGATTCTATGTCACCCCTCACAAGGGCCTTAATTTTATTCCTCACCAACAGAACCACTCCACCCCCTCTTCCCACCTGTCTTTTCGATAGGACATATACCTTTGAATAATCAGTTCCTAGCCTGGTCCTCTGGCAGCCATGTCTCTGTAATTCCCACAACATCATACCTGCCAATTTCTAACTGAGCCTGAAGCTCATCCATTTTATTTCTTATACTTCGTGCATTCATATACAACACTTTAACTTCGGTATTCACCTCCCCTCTCACATCGGTCACTATTGGCACTGACCTAACTCTCTTATACCTTTTCGAACTTTCCTTCCCATTAATATGGGAGTATTTTGTAACTTTTCCTGCACTCACTTCCCCTTTAACTCCATCTTTATACTCCCAATTTATCAATCCCTCCCCCCTCCACTATTTAGTTTAAATCCACTCGATATGTGTAGCCCTAGCAAACCTGCCTGCCAGAACATTGGTCTCCCTCCGGAAGTGGCGGCGCTGCCTGGCAGCTGCGGCTCACCTGCAGTCCGTCTGCCAATCTGCTAACCCGTCCCTTTTGTACAGGTCACCCCTACCCCAGAAGAGATCCCAGTGGTCTACAAATCTAAATCCTTGCTCCCTGCACGAGCCCCTCAGCCACACCCTCAGATCCCGTATCTCCCTGTTCCTGCCCTCACTAGCACGAGGTACTGGAAGCAATCCAGAGATAACCGCCCTAGAGGTCCTGCTCTTCAGTCTTCTTCCTAACTCTCTAAACTCACATTGCACAACCTCCTTCCTCTTCTTCCTGATGTCGTTTGTGCCCATGTGCACAACTACTGCTGGCTGTTTACCTTCCCTCTCGAGGATGTTCTGAAGTCAGTTCATGATATCTAGTTCAAGAGACATTACATTGCACAGGGTGAATAATTTCTATAGTAAATGCACATATGAGGATAGGTTTAGGCAGAGCCAGATGAGTGTCGTTGAGGCACATGCCCATGATTATTAATAGGCAGGATTCGCTTGCGAGGGAAGGGTGATGGGGCACAGTGACACTTATAATAGTGTAGTGAAGTGTCTGCTATTACACCCAGATTTCTAAACTGGTAGGCTGATAAATGTTGTTCCTGCATTACGTCCAAGAACTTGGCACGGTGATTCTGCTGCTGACCTCTTGAACAATCTCCATAGTCATAGAGTTATACAGTGTGGAATCAGGCACGTCGGCCCAACTTGTCCACACCGGCCAACAATGTCCCAGCAACATTAGTCCCACCTGCCTGCGCTTAGTCCATATCCCTCCAAACCTGCCGATCCATGTACTTGTCTAACTGTTTCTTAAATGATAGGATAGTCCTTGCCTCAACTACCTCATCTGGCAGCTTGTTCCATACACCCACCACACTTTGTGTGAAAAAGTTACCCCGCAGATTCCTAATAAATCTTTTCCCTTCACCTTGAACCTATGTCCTCTGGCCCTAGACTCCCCTATTCTGGGCAAGAGACTCTGCGCATCTAACCGATCTATTCCTCGCATGATTTTGTACACCTCTATACGATCACCTCTCATCCTCCTGCGCTCCAAGGAATAGATATCCAGCCTACTCAACCTCTCCCTATAGCTCACACCTGCAAATCTTCTCTGAACCTTTTCGAGCTATCAAGCTTGGCAATATCCCCATGATCCCTTTCAAGCATGACAATATCAATTATCTCCAATTATGCTTTCATGGGACTTGCTGCAGTATTATTCCTCCTGATGAAGAAGACAGTCTTCTCTCATTACCCACTGCTAATGCAGCATATCCCAGGAGGTATTTCTGACCTGTAGCTGAACCAATATGTACCTTTCTCTGAAGGTAGGCACATGCTCCCGTCCCTCACCGTTTCCATTCTTCTCTTGACCTCCCATCAACTCCAGGCTTCACCTTCAAAGGGAACTTTTAAATGAAGGGTTGGTGTCATTTGGATCTTCTTAATGTTTGCATTAGAATAGCCACCAACAATTGGAATTGAAATATTTTGAGGTTTGCATAAATTATCAAATTGCCTCCCATTGCTGGATCATCTCTGGGTGATAATTGTAGTCAGTTTACCACTCCAGTTAATTTAATCAGGATTAGCTACCTTCAATCTTCAGCAATCATCTCCATTAAATGAGCACGTTGAGTACAAGCTTTGTGTCAGACATTTTCACTAAGTGAAACTCTTTTATTTTAAGGAAAGCAAGGAAAGATGCAACTTGTTCGAGCACCTTCACAACTTCTAAAGTGAAGCTTCTTTTCAATGAAGGAAACATTAATTTATCAAGTATAATCCCTTGGGAAAATAATTGTGAATTCATCCAACTCAACTTTATTTTCTATTTTAACTGGCATGGTTGAGCTAATCATATTTAGATCTGCTTACATTTCCAACTCACGTTGACTGCCTTCCCTGCAACAAATGACTTTTCAAAATTTATGAAATTAACTTCATGGTGACGAGAGTTCGAATTGGTGATAATTGCTGTCTGGTTGGATTACTTTAGATTCCAGCTGAGACAAAAGTGACCTTTGCATTGAACAAGTGACAATTCTGTGCATTTACAGTGGCTTGCAAAAGTATTCATACCCCTTGAACCTTTCCACATTTTGTCACGTTACAACCACAAACGTAAATGTATTTTATTAGGATTTTATGTGATAGATCAACACAAAGTGGCGTATAATTGTGAAGTGGAAGGAAAATGATACATGGTTTTCAAATCGTTTTACAAATAAAAAACTGAAAAATGTGGCCTGCAAATGTATTCAGCCCCCTTTACTCTGATACCCCTAAATTAAATCCAGTGCAACTGAATGCCTTCAGAAGTCACCTAATTAGTAAATAGAGTCCACTTGTGTGTAATCTAATCTCAGTATAAATACGGCTGTTCTGTGAAGGCCTCAGAGGTTTGTTAGAGAACATTAGTGAACATACAATGTTCCTTCGGCATCATGAAGCCCAAGGAACACACCAGACAGGTCAGGGATAAAGTTGTGGAGAAGTTTAAAGCAGGGTTAGGTTATAAAAAAATATCCCAAGCTTTGAATATCTCACGGAGCACTGTTCAATCTATCATCTGAAAATGGAAGAGTATGGCACAACTGCAAACCTACCAAGACATGGCCGTCCACCTAAACTGACAGGCCGGGCAAGGAGAGCATTGATCAGAGAAGCAGCCAAGAGGCCCATGGTAACTCTGGAGGAGCTGCAGAGATCCACAGCTCAGGTGGGAGATTCTGCCCACAGGATAACTATTAGTCGTGCACTCCACAAATCGGGCCTTTATGGAAGAGTGGCAAGAAGAAAGCCATTCTTGAAACAAAGCCATAAGAAGTCCCATTTGCAGTTTGCCACAAGCCATGTGGGGGACACAGCAAACATGTGGCGGAAGGTGCTCTGGTCTGATGAGACCAAAATTGAAGTTTTTGGCATAAATGCAAAACGCTATGTGTGGTTGTAAACTAACACTGCACATCACCCTGAACACACCATCCCCACTGTGAAACATGGTGGTGGCAGCATCATGCTGTGGGGATGCTTTTCTTCAGCAGGGACAGGGAAGCTGGTCAGAGTTGATGGGAAGATGGATGGAGCCAATCTTGGAATCTTGGAAGAAAACAGGGCAATCTTGGAAGAAAACCTGTTAGAGTCTGCAAAAGACTTGAGACTGGGGCGGAGGTTCACCTTCCAGCAGGACCATGACAGCCAGAGCTAAACATACAGCCATAGCTACAATGGAATGGTTTAGATCAAAGCATATGCATGTGTTAGAATGGCCCAGTCAAAGTCCAGACCTAAATCCAATTGGGAATCTCTGGCAAGACTTGAAAATTGCTGTTCACAGCCGCTCTCCATCCAATCCAGCTGAGCTTGAGCTATTTTGCAAAGAAGAATGGGCAAAAATTTCAGTCTCTAGATGTGCAAAGCTGGTAGAGACATACCCTAAAAGAATTGCAGCTGTAATTTGCAGCGAAAGGTGGTTCTACAAAGTATTGACTCAGGGGGGCTGAATACTTTTGCACGCCACACTTTTCAGTTTTTTATTTGTAATAAAATTTGGAAACCATGTATCATTTTCCTTCCACTTCACAATTATGCGCCACTTTGTACTGGTCTATCACATAAAATCCCAATAAAATACATTTACGTTTGTGGTTGTAACGTGACAAAATGTGGAAAAGTTCAAGGGGTATGAATACTTTTGCAAGCCACTGTATCTGGCTTTGTAACCCATTCCTGCGCTTTTGCTTTTTGCAGCAGAAATATTTGGGTACCTCACCCACATTTCATTGGAGCATCTCCAGATTTGGGAGAACACTCACAGTGAAAAGATCTAAGGTTGGTTAAACATAATATTAACGATTCATACAAAGCCCTGACACTAAATTTTTGTGTGCTTCCATCTGTCACTTCCCACTTTATAAATGACCCCAGTGAGGTTATTGTCAGTACCTTGTTGCTCTGTTGCAGTGGGATATCCCTGTGCAGATATACGTACCGCAGGTAACAGATGGAACGATCTAATGGACAGCATGGGGAGAATAACTGTAAGCAAATGTGTAGGAAGGAACTGCAGATGCTGGTTTAAACCGCAGATAGACACACAAAGCTGGTGTAACTCAGCGGGACAGACAGCATCTTTGGAGAAAAGGAATAGATGACATTTGTGTCGAAACCCTTATTCATCGATGGATCCATCCAGACAGCAATTATGACTGATTTGGACTCTCATCACCACGAAGTTCATTTAATTAATTTTGTAATGCTATTTGTTGCAGAGAAGGCAGTAAGCATGAGTCCCCCTCCGAGGCTCCGAAGTCAGGTCGCCGCCGCCGCAACGCCACCACAGCCCCAAAGTCGGCCAGCCCCGCTTTGGTAAGTCCTGGCTTTGATTTATCTCAGAGCCTCGAGATCGGTCCCAGTTGGAGGCCGCCAGCCCCGTGACAGAGACGGAGACGGGGGATACGACAGAAAAGGTGAAGACTAAAAACAGTTTCTCCCATCCCCCATACATGCATAACTAAAATAAACAAAATAAACTAAACAACAGGATAAAATAAAACAAAAAAAAAGAAAAGACAGGCGGACTGCAGGTGAGCCGCAGCTGCTTGGGCAGCGCCACCACTTCCGGAAAGTTATCTTGTTATCCACATAACCTTCATGTGATCCTTTCCCTGCTATTACCATGTGCCTATCCAAGAATCTCTTAAAAATTATTATCTTACCCAGCTCCACCACACCTGGTAGCACTTTCCAGGCACCCACCACTTTCTGTGTAAAACCTTGCCCTGCGCATCTTCTTTAAACTCCACTTAAACTATGCCTTAAAAAGGACCCAATCCAAAGCATCACCTATCCATGTTCTCCAGAGATGCTGCCTGAACCGCTGAGTTACTCCAGCACTTTGTGTCTTTTTTTGTAAACCATCTTTTGCAATCCCTTGTTTCTACCTCAAAACCGGAATTGAAATCTATTAAATTTATGAAATATATAGGAAGAAAATATTTAACAGTGGTCCTAAGTTAGCAGAAAAATTTAGATTCTGCACTCCTCTGGGAATTACTTCCATCCATTTTGGTTGAGTTATCTTGGCCATAGTTTGTGTTCTCAGGTATGTTTGGAGATGTCCTAAATCCACATAATTTAAATCCTCTTCAGTTACCAATCTTTAACCTGAATATGAGTGACAATTATTTTAATCTATTCCTAGAACTGTCATAGGAAGAGATTACAAGGCAGAGGGAGAGATTCAAGGATGGCTTAGAGCCTCCTTAAAGGAATACAACATCCCACTGGCTCCCGGGAATCTCTAGCCTATGACCGTTGATAACATACAATGTAGTATTAAACAAACATCATTGACAATAGTATTAAACAATCATCATCGTTGACTGAAATTAGTTGTAAAATTGTCATTATTAGGCCTGATGGGAATGGCAGCAAGGTAAGATTTAAGAATTGAGTTCATGTAATGTGTAAGCAAATTTGTTGTTGTTATTGTAAACCATGATAAGGATCTTTGGTCGTGTAATTACCTGAGATGCTGCAGGGTCTGTTTGTTATTTGGTTGGTGAACTCAAACAAAGCTCCGTGTCATCATATTGAAGGAGCCAAGTGGGTGTAATCAATTGTTTTCTTATTTCAGAGTTCAGCAGGAAAAATGAGATGGGGACAAAGTATAAATCTTTCACTGCTAAAACTCAAACAATTTAGCAGCAACTGGAGATAACAGAGCAAAGTCTTCTCTTTTTCTTTGGCAGTCTCTTGGGATTGAGGATAACTAGCTTCCATTCTGGTCTTGTGGCTTCTGAGGCAGCTGACAGTCAATTAGGAATGCAGACTGTTCTGCAGATCGGGCAGGACATTGTTTGTGAACTGGTGTGCTCCATCCTAAGAAATAAAGTGGACGAGCTTGAGGCTTAGTTAGAAATTGGCAAGCATGAATTTGTGGGAATTACAGAGACATGGCTGCAAGAGGGCCATGGCTGGGAAGTGAATATTCAAGGGTATACCTCCTATCGAAAAGACAGACAGGGGGGCAGAGGGAGTGGGGTAGATCTGTTGGTGAGGAATGAAAAACAGGAGTCAGTATGGATAGAACTAAGCAATTGTAAGGGTAAAAATACCCTAATGAGACATATCTTCAGGCCCCCAAACAGTAGTCTGGATATAAGGTACAAGTTGAATCGAGTGTTAAAATTGGCATGTAGTAAAGGTAATGCTACGGTTGTTATGGGAGATTTCAACATGCAGGTAGACTGGGAAAATCAGGTTGTTACAGGACCCCCAAAAAAATTGGTTGGCAGACAGGAAACAAAGAGTAGGGATTAACAGGTCCCTTTCAGAATGGCAGGCAGTGACTTGTGGGGTACCAATGCTTGGTGCTGGGACCACAGCTATTTACATTATAATCAATGATTTACATTATACATCTTTTTCAGCATTGTATCACAAAGGTTATCCACCTATCTGGTAACAAACAAGTACATTGATACATCTGTACAGAAAGCAGGAATTCCAGGTTTTTCAGGCTGCTTGGAGCATACAAGCATGATCTGGCACCAGATCCAAGCAGCTAAGAAGGACAAGAGAGACCTACATGTGATCTTCCTCGATCTGGCCAATGCATTTGGTTCTGTTCCCCATGAACTCCTTTGGGAATCTTTTGCCTTTTTCCATGTACCAGAGCTCATCACCACACTGGTCAAGAACTATTTCCAAGACCTGCAGCTGTGCTTCACAACAGCTGAATTCAGTACAACATGGCAGCGCTTGGAAGTAGGCATCATGGCAGGCTGCACAGTCTCACCCTTGGCCTTTACAATGGCCATGGAAGTCATCATCAGGGCCTCAAAATGGGTGGTGGGTAGTGAACGAACCAGTGCTGGGCTCCCTCTGCCACCCATCAGTGCATACATGGATGACATGATAACAATAACCACTACTGCAGCATGCACCAAGCGGCTACTTGGAAAGCTGCAGGAGAACATCAAGTGGGCCCGAATGAAAATCAAACCAAGTAAGTCTCGAAGCATCTCCATAGTTAAGGGGGTGCTTAGAGACACAAGGTTCTGCATTAGTGACGACCTAATACCAACAGTGTCTGAGCAGCCAGTAAAAAGCCTGGGCAGATGGTACAACGTAAGTCTCAAGGACAAAGAGCAGTTGCAACAACTAAGGCAAGAAATTGTCAATGGCCTGGAGAACATCAATCAGACCCTACTGCCTGGGAAACTGAAGCTCTGGTGCCTACAGTTTGGACTCCTTCCTCGGACAATGTGGCCACTGACCGTTTATGAAGCCCCAATAACAACTGTGGAAAAGATGGAGCGAACCATAACTTCATACGCGAAGAAATGGCTCGGTGTCCCACGATGTCTAACTAACATCGGCCTCTATGGCAAAGTGGTCCTGGAACTACCTCTCACTAGTCTAACAGAGGAATACACTGTTCCAAAGTAAGACTCCAGATGACACTGAGGGACTCTAGAGACAAGACCATCAGTGCTGTTGCGCCGCCCCTAGTAACTGGCCGGAAGTGGACACCATCTGATGCAGTACAGCAAGCTTCATCAGCCCTGAGGCACAAAGACGTCGTGGGGCAAGTGCAGCAGGGAAGAGGAGGCTTTGGCCTTACGACAAGTAAACCAACTTGGCGAAAGGCCACAACATCAGAGCGGAGGACATTGGTGGTTGAGGAGGTGCGGCGACAGGAGGAGGCCGCAAGAAGTGCAAAGGCGGTCTCTCTTGCCAAACAGGGGCAATGGATGCAGTGGGAAGGTGTGGAGCAGAGGAAGATCAGCCGGAAAGAACTATGGGAAATGGAATCAAGCAAGATCAGCTTCATCATCAGAGCGACATACGACGTCCTTCCATCACCAAAGAACCTCAATCAGTGGTACGGCGAGGATCCAACCTGTGCCCTCTGCCCAACTCCAGCGACCCTCAAACATATCATGGTAGGCTGGAAGACCAGCCTCACGCAAGGGAGATACACGTGGCGGCATAATCAGGTATTAAACAGCCTGGCAACAGCCCTTGAGAACAGGCGGTGTGCGACCAACTCCTTGCCTCCGAGAGCAAGCAACCCCTCCCACTTAAGGGCGACAACCTTTGTCCGAGAAGGACAGAAAACACCTAAACATCCTTCCACCAGATCAGAAGAAGGAAACCTATGCAGGGCCCGTGACTGGAGGATGCTGGCGGACATCGGCCGACAACTAATCTTTCCACCTGAAATTGCTTCAACCAACCTCAGGCCAGACTTGGTGTTCTGGTCCCTTTCACAGAAGACTGCTTACATCATAGAGCTCACAGTTCCATGGGAGAACTCTGTTGTGGAGGCCTATGAGCGTAAGAAGCTGCGCTACACAGAGCTTGCAGCAGAGGCAACGCAGCGGGGCTGGAACACCAAAGTTTATCCAGTTGAAGTGGGATGCAGAGGTTTTGTTGCGTCATCTACCATCAGACTGCTGAAGGAGCTTGGAATCCACGGTCAGGCTCTGCGGAAGACCATAAGATCACTCTCAGACGCGGCTGAAAGAAGCAGCCGTTGGATTTGGCTCAAGCAGAAAGACCCATGCTGGGCCCCAAATACGTCACGGTGAATCTTTGAGGCAGTTTGACACGGGACACACGCTGGGGGCTGATCATCCTGCAGCGGGCCGCCCTTGTGGAGGGTGTATAGTGTTAAAAAGCCGAAACACCCATTGATGCAAGGGTACACTACGGATGATGTGTCCTGTGCCCAACTGTCCTGAAGGTTACCCAGGCCAAGATATACGTATACACATCCCCCCCCCCCCTGCCCCCCCGATGTTGAGCGTCTACCACTCTCAGCAATCAATGAATGTCGTGAAATGCTCCCCACCTACTGGCACAAGGGACTTCTTAACTTCTTGTCCTGTGTATTTGATTCATGGATGAAGGGATTTAAAGTAACATTAGCAAATTAGCAGATGACACAAAGCTGGGTGGCAGTGTGAACTGTGAGGAGGATGCTTTGAGAATGCAGGGTGACTTGGATAGGTTGGATAAGTGGGCAGATGCATGGCAGATGCAGTTTAATGTGGATAGATGTGAGGTTATCTACTTTGGTAGCAAAAACAGGAAGGCAGATTACTATCTAAATGGTGTCAAGTTGGGAAAAGGGGAAGCACAATGGGATCTGGGGGTCCTTGTTCATTAGTCAATGAAAGAAAGCATGCAGGTACAGCAGCCAGTGAAGAAAGTGAATGGCATGTTGGCCTTTATAACAAGAGAAGTTGAGTGTTGGAGCAAAGAGGTCATTCTGCAGTTGAATAAGGCCCTAGTGACACCACACCTGGAGTATTGTGTGCAGTTTTGGTCCCCTAATTTGAGGAAAGACATTCTTGCTATTGAGGTACAAGATACAAGATACATTTATTTGTCACATGTGCCAGTTGGCACAGTGAAATGTGATCACCATACAGCCATACAATAAAAATAAAGAACACAACACATGATAGAGTTCAACATAAAACATCCCCACACAGCAGAATCAAAGGAACAACTCTTTGTGTTCCCACTGTGAGGGAAGGCACCAACATCAGTCATCTTCCTCTAATGTTCCTGATGTTCACCCGTGGTCAGGGCCTCCCCGAGCCCTCTGCTGTCGCCGCTATGGGTGGCCCGATGCTCAGGACCGCTCGCCGGGGTGATGGAAGTCCGACGTCGGGAATGGAGGACCTCCTCAGCGGCTTGGACATCCTCGACAAAGGGCCCTGGGATTCCGTAATGTTGTTCCCTGCCGCCCACACTGGAAGCTCTCCAAAACCACAGCTCAGCGATGTTGGAGCAGTGGCCCAACGCTCCGGAGCTCCAAACAGCGATCCAGGTAGGCATATCCCGCTTTGCGGTGAATCCAGCGCTGCGCTGCCACTGTTGTAGCTCTGGTCCGGCTCCCGGCAGGAAAGGCCGCGAGGAGGGGGGCACGGACGCGACTCGGAGAATAGTCGCGTCCTCGCCAGAAGTGACTGGGAGAATAAGGGGCAAGTTTCCCCCTTACCTTGCCCCCCTCCTCCACATAGAAAAGATAAAGTTTCCCCCAAACAATCTTTAAACTGACTAAAAATTTAAAAAAAGATTGAAAATAAACGGGCTGTGGGCAGAGGCTGCCTTCAATGCCGTGCCCCTGAGGGAGTGCAGCGTAGGTTTACAAGGTTAATTCCCGGGATGGCGGAACTGTCATATGCTGAGAGAATGGAGCGGCTGGGCTTGTATACTCTGGAGTTTAGAAGGATGAGAGGCAATCTTATTGAAATAGATAAGATTGTTAAGGGTTTGGCCACGCTAAAGGCAGGAAACATGATCCCAATGTTGGGGAAGTTCAGAACCAGAGGCCACAGGATAAGAATAAGGGGTAAGTCATTTAGAATGGAGAGGAGGAAACACTTTTTCTCACAGGGAGTGGTGAGTCTATGGAATTCCCTGCCTCAGAGGGTGGTGGAGGCCGGTTCTCTGGATACTTTCAAGAGATAGCTAGATAGGGCTCTTAAAGATAGCGGAGTCAGGGAATATGGGGTAGGAAGGAACGGGGTACTGATTGGAGATGATCAGCCATGATCACATTGAATGGTAGTGGTTGCTCAAAGGGCTGAATGGCCTACTCCTGCACCTATTTTCTATTGTTTATTGTTTATTGTCTATTGTCTATAAGCTTATGCATGACCTATGTGTGGTCCCAATGCATAGCCTTTTCTCCTCCATACCAGTCTTCATCAGTGACAGTAGAAAGGATCAGTGGCCCAATTAAACCAAGCCTGATCAACAAAATCAAACCTCCAAACCTGGGTTTAGGTTTAGGTTTATTATTGTCATGTGTAATGACGGACAGTGAAAAGCTTTATTCTGTATGCTATCCCAATCAAATCAGATAATATTGTTAATCCCGGCCAGATTAGAGATGCTAGGACTTTGAAATGGGATAAGAGCTTCAGGGCTGCTGGGAGATTTGGTCAATTTGGAAGTACTCTCTGCAGAACTGGGACAAGCTGTGGAGTGGTGCCAGTTGTCTAGAGCCTAGATCCAAGCTGCTGGAAAAGAATAAGAACATCTGCATACCCTGTCAATTAGTTGCAAAATGCATAGAATGGATTGGATGATTGCAAACCAGACATACACCTTCTAAATAATTGTAAATAATGAGGTTTTCTGGATGTTTTCAAGAGAGAGCTAGATAGGGCCCTTAAAAATAGCGGAGTCAGGGGATATGGGGAGAAGGCAGGAACGGGGTACTGATTGGGGATGATCAGCCATGATCACTTTGAATGGTGGTGCTGGCTCGAAGGGCCAAATGGCCTACTCCTGCACCTATTGTCTATTGTCTATTGGTTATTGTCTAGCGTCTCTTCCAAATAGTCATCTCCTGCCGCCTCGAAGTCAACACCAACCATCGGGTTCCTAATCTTTAATTCTGCATGGACTAATTCCCTTCCAGGAGATCCACCTTCCACTTGTTCTATGTGTTTCCAACTCCATTCCTGTACTTTCCACTGCCGGGAGGTCGATCTGCTTTTCCTTCTTTCAGTTCTTTTCCAAGTTTAGCGATCACTTTTTCACAACTAGCCATTCTCTTAACCTCCTTATTTGCCTTCCGTTCCTGAAAATATTTTCTCCATAACCCTATTAATTCTTTTGCACTTTCGTTATTACTACACTGCAAAATAATTAGTTCTATGTGTTTTTTAACCCTTTTACTGTCCTAATGCCCCCCGGCGGCCATAGCCTGTTTCCTAATTTCTTATTTAATGCTCCTGATAAATTTCTTAATTTCTCTGCCTTGTGAAAAAGCTCATTACACATTAATTCCAATGGGCTCTTTTCCTCTTCTGTCACATCCCTATCTACATTATTCCCCATGCTTCTGAACCCAATGTTGATTGGATGAGGTATTGAGCCTCGTCTGGTTTTCTTGCAGATCAGGGTACATTTTGCCATGTTTGCTTCCTTGAGAAGCCCTGTTTGAATACAATGTATTAGCTGCTGTATTATTGGATTAGGGAAATGTCTGTTATGTTTGTGGCTAATCGATATCTGTAATTGGATTATAAAGACACCACCCTCATGTGGTTCGGCCCCTTGAGGTCCCGGGACCTATAAAGATTCGCTGCCACGAGGTCCTGCATTAATATTCTGGGAGAGCACTTGGGACTGCGTGACCTTCTGGACAGTCTCTGTTTGAGTGAGGCCTAGAGGGCTTGATCAGGCAGTTACGAGGATCGAACCCGTGGTCGGATAGGTATAGTAGTTGAACTGTAATTATGTTTTGTCGAAATAAAGATTAGTTGATCAAGTGCTTGATTCAGTGGTTTTTGACTGGAACTAGAATGGGGGGAAGCTTACAACGAGCAATTTACAATACTATAGCATAAATACAATCTAGCCAAATGCAAGTAATCTAGAGAGAGTGAAGGGAAAGATACAGAGTGCAGAATATAGGTCTCAGAATTATAGAGCAACAGTTCTAAGCAACAGTAATGAGGTATCCTTGAATTAATAGCATGGAATCTCTTATAATTTAAACACTCCCTGAATTAACACTAATCAAGTTGGTTTTCATTAGTATTTTAAAAGTTGCAGAATGGATAGCTCTTTACAAGCATCTCATGCAACTTATTGCAGGCTTAATTTGTGAAGTTATAGCTGACCGAAACAGCGTAATTTGAATTAATATATTGCGTTTAATTACTAAGACCAGATTCATTAAACAGTCTATTTTACTTCGGAGTCACATGAGTGACTACGTGAATAGAAGCCCGTACAGCCGTTGGTGCGTCATGACGTCAGACGTTGGTGCAGTCGGCCGGTTGGAGCAGCAGTGCTCCTCCAAGCGGTAAGTTTTAAAACGGATGTAAGGTTTTTAAAATGTTTTACCACAGGTCATTTTCTGCGACGGTTTGGAGTTCTTGGAGATATGTTGCAGAAGGTGAAGAAGGTGTCGGCGAGGCGCTCCGCAGGTAGAAAGGAAAGTGACCAGGAGAGTGTTGTGGATGGAGGCCCGTCTGGTACACCTGGTCCGGTGCTGGCTACACAGCCAGTGGTTGCGGACCCACTGCCAGGGGGCAGTGAAGGCTTGCCAGTAGCGTGGAAGGCCACTGGCAAGTCTGTCAGGCCCGTAGATGAGTCGGGCATGGAGGTTATACTCTCCATAGGAGAGTCCGTTTGCTCACGGCTCTCCCAGGTCGAGATGTTATTACAAAGAATGCTCGACAGGGACCAGCTCCGTGAGGAGGAGTGGTGCCCAAGCCAGGCCGATGGAGAGCTTGTGCTAGCAGCTGGGGGAGAGCAGTAAAGAAGTTCGGTTGGAGATAATTCCGAACATTGCTGGGAAGTTTGCTGAGCCTGGAGAGGCGATTGATGTAGAACTGGCTGAAGCCATTCAGTATATGCTCTCCCACCAGTTACAGGAGCTAGCTATGGATGAAGCAGCAAAAAACTATAAAGCTCCTGTTAATTGTGATCTCCTGAAGGTACCGGTGGTTAATCACCAAATTTGGTCACAGATGGGTATGCCTGCTAGGGCCCAGGAGATGAAGTTTTAAAAAGTGCTTAAACTGTTGTCAGCAGGTATTACAGCTGTGGTGAAAGTTATTGATCCAAGCAATATGGTTGATGCACACCAGGACGGACTGGGATTCCTTTGTAATGCATTTTTTGAAACCAATAATATCAGGAGGGCCGCTATTAGGCCAGTGCTTAATCCGAATTTGGCGAGTTTGTGCAAACCGACCAGTGTACCACCACAAAATCTGTTGTTTGGAGGTAACCTTGCAAAAAGGGTCAAAGAATGTCATGACGATGTTAAAACTATGGCCCTCATTAAGCCGGCTGGTAAGCAAGGCAAAAAGTTTTATCTGTATTGGAAAGGAACTAATGTGGATGCAGGAGAAGGAACGAGCCATTCAGGTTTTCAATTTCGGAACTGGCAGGCTGCCAGCATGAAGGGGAAGGTGCCTTTCTCTACAAGAGGTCGAGGACAACAAGGTCCGCAAGGTAAGGTAAGGAAAACATCGATAGACGATGAATTAACTGATGTTCCTGTTCAAATTTGGGGAAGGTTAAAATTCCTACTCAAACAATGGCAGCAGTTGACATCAGATTTGTTCATACTTAGTAGTATTGAAGGGGTGAAAATTGAATTTTACTCTAAGGACAGTCTACCTAATCAACATTTTCCTAGTCGTAAACTTATTTTTTCAGATGAGGAAAATGTGCTTATTCAAGCAGAGATTCAGTCGTTACATAAGAAAGGGGTAATTGAGCCTTCTGCCTATCAAAGTCGACAATTTGTGTCAAATATATTTCCCAGATCTAAAAAGACTGGGTGGTGTAGAATTATTCTGGATTTATCGAGTTTGAACAAGTTTGTTTGTTATAGGCATTTCAAAATGGAAACCTTTACCACGGCCAAACATCTAGTGTCCAAAGGGTGTTATATGGCAACTATTGATTTAAAGGATGCGTATTACTCAGTGTCTATTCATGATGATGATAGAAGATATTTGAAATTTATTTGGATGACTCAGCTGTGGCAATTCAGGGCATTGCCGAATGGATTAACTTCATCTCCTAGATTATTTACTAAATTGGTAAAACCTGTGTTAGCATTACTTAGAGCTCAGGGGCATGTGGTAATGGCCTACTTAGATTATATTCTGATTGTTGGAAAGACTCATGCTGAAACTCAATCATCAGTTTCAGTTGTTAAAATCACTTTTGAACAAATGGGATTTGTTATTCACCCAGATAAATCTAAATTATCACCAGTCCAAATTATTGATTATCTGGGATTTACCATTAATTCCAATCACATGTTGGTAACTTTGCCCAGGGATAAATTGAATCAGTTAATTGAGGACTGTGTTAATCTCGTTGGAGAACAACGGCCTTCGATTAGACAAGTAGCCAGGTTAATTGGGAAGTTAGTTGCAGCATTTCCAGCTGTGCAGTATGGTCCTCTGCATTATCAACAATTACAACGATTAAAGGAACAGGCATTGAGAATACAAAGGGGCCATTTTGATAGGCCTATGCAGTTGTCAGCTGGGGCGATTGCTGACATACAATGGTGGATAGTACATGTTTCAAAAAGTTCTAGGAAGGTTTTGCTGGAACCACCGTCACTGATATTACAGACTGATGTAAGTGCACTGGGTTGGGGTGCAACAGATATGTCTTCTAGTTGTGGAGGCAGATGGAATGTGGATGAGACATCGCTTCTTCAATTAAGAGGGATTAATTATTTAGAGTTGTTGGGCACCTGGTATGGGCTCAAAGCTTATTGTTCTACAAGGAGGGACTTGCATGTGCAGGTTCAGATTGACAACACCACAGCAGTGGCATATGGAAACCACATGGGTGGAATTAAGTCACTGTCTTGTGATAGACTGGCTAACCAGATTTGGAGCTGGTGTATTGACCAAGATATCTGGCTTTCAGCACTTTATTTGCCAGGAAGATTCAACACGGTAGCTGACACTAGGTCACGTCAGTTTAATGACAACATTGAATGGATGTTAAATCAGGATGTATTTAACCAAATGATTGTTCAGTATGGATTGCCAGATATTGACTTGTTTGCATCTCGATTAAATCATCAGTTACCTTGATATGTTTCATGGGAACCAGATGCTGGGGCAGTAGCAGTGGATGCGTTTTCGCTGCATTGGGGAGGAATGTTTGTGTATGTATTTCCTCCATTCTGTCTCATCAGCAGATGTTTGCAAAAGATCAAGGAGGACTCCGCTTCAGGGGTATTGGTAGTGCCAGATTGGCCTACACAAGCATGGTTTCCCGTTGTATTACAAATGGCTAGGGAGCCTTACATGATTATTCCCAAGAATAAAAATCTACTGGTAAATCCAGTCACTGGGGGTTCAACATCCTTTACATGATCGTATTGATCTGTTAATTTGCAGATTTTAAGGAGGCCATACCTGGGGAGAGGACTGTCTCATCGGACGGTGGATGTTCTCACGTCGGCCTGCAGGGATAGTACACAGCAGCAATATATCACCTATATAAGGAAGTAGGAGCAATTCTGCCTACAGCAGAATATTGTATATCACACTGCAGGGATCACGGACGTATTGGAGTTTTTGTCAACTCTTTATTTCGACCAAAAATTAAGTTACAGTGCGATCAATTCAGCCAGAAGTGCTCTGTCTTCTTATTTACGTATGAATGCAGAATTACGTACAGTAGGGACACATCCGTTAGTTTCACGATTCATGAAGGGAGTTTTCAATTCTAATCCTCCTAAACCCAGGTATGCCGGTATTTGGAATGTGAGTGAGGTTCTTATGGTTCTTCGCGAGTGGGCTCTGGTTACAAGCCTATCTATAGCCAAATTAACTATTAAGGTGGTCATGCTTATGGCGTTGGTTTCAGCTCAACGTGTACAAACGTTGCAAAAGCTACGGCTAGATAGAATGCATGTGTCGGCAGATGCCATTATATTTTATGTCTATGATTTGCTTAAACATAATAGAAGAGGCATGACAGGATGTAAGATTGTGTTTTCAGCATACCCCGCAGATGATCGCTTATGTGTAGTTTCACATTTATCTCGTTACATTGAGATTACTAAACCTCTGAGAGGAACAGAGTCGGCTTTGTTAATTAGTCACAAAAAAAAAACACGCAGTAAGTCCACACTACACTGCAATAGAGAGAGTGAATGCATTCTGCAGTACAAGGTACTCTGGCTAAGTGATCTGTTCCTGTTTGGCATCGAGGCCTTGAAATAGCTGAAACCCAAGCCAAATGTTTCTATGTTTCTATGTTTCAAAGGAAGGTTTTAAATATTATTTTTAATCATAATTCATATTTTAAGGTGAGAATCAAAAAGTGAGTCTTCTACCATAGAATACCCAGCTCCTGGCTAATTATTTGACTAATGGGAATATGTAGTCACTTCACAAATGTCCCTGTTTATTTTAGTTCAGTTTAGTAAAACAGCATGGAAACAGGCCTTTCAGTCCTCCTAGCCCACGCTGGCCAGCAATCACCCTTATACTAGTTCTATCTTAGTTTAGTTTGGAGATACAGCATGGAAACAGTCCCTTCGGCCCACTAAGCCTATTCCAACCCGTAGTTCTACCCTACACATAAAAAAGGACAATTTACAGAAGCAAATAAACCTACAAATCTGCACGTTTAGTTTAGTTTAGTTTTGTTTAGAGATAGAGCGCAGAAACAAGCCCCTTGACCCACCGGGTCCTCGCCAACCAGCTACAACCAGTTAGTAGCACATTAACACTACCCTGCACCCAGTGGGGACAATTTTACATTTACCAAGTCAATTAACCTACAAACCTGTACATCTTTGTAGTGTCGAAGGAAACCAAAGATTTTGGAGAAAACCCATGCAGATCACGGGGAGAACGTACAAAATCCGTACAGATAGCACCCATAGCCAGGATCAAACCCGGGTCTCCAGCGCTACATTCACAGTAAGGCAGCAACTCTACCGCTGCGCCACCGTGACTGCCCTAAAAGATGTGACCGTCTTTGGAACATGGGAGGAAACCAGAGCACCCAGATAAAACCCACACAGGAAAATGTACAAACTTTGTACATACTACACTCGTTGTCAGGACAAAATCCGGGTCTCTGGTGCTATAAGGCAGCAACTCTACCACTGCGCCACTGTCACACCCTTACTGATTTGAACACTAAACGGCAGAAATGTGATGATGGAGGAACCTTTTGGTGAAGGCAATATTTCTATATGTTTACCTGTCACTGATGTCCAAGCCTGAATGTACTTCACATCTTGCAGCATGGATCAATCAGTTGTGAGTATTTGACTAAGTTTACACCAAGCTAATAACCAAGTTTTCACCTGAGGTCTTAGAAACCAAAAATGTGCCTCACTGGATAGGTTGTATGTAAATAAAATTGGACAATACAGCTTACCCATGACACATTGGTCAACCTGAGGAACACTTCAGCAACAGACTGGATACACCAAGATGCAAGTAGATGCAACAGAACAGGAGATAATTTTTCCCTTTGGCTATCAAACTATACAACTCCTCCCCCTTCTGTCATGGGGTAATTTCATGTTTCATGTATCTTGTTGTGTTTTATGACTGTTGGTAGACCAATTTCTCTCCTGGAATAAATAAAGTCCTATCCTATTGTATCATATCAAATAAGTGGAACTTAAAGACATCTATATAGTTAAAAGTCTCATCTTGACCACTTCCTGTCTGCACTCTATATTGATTTTAGAAAAACTGCTACCTTGTATTGCTGTGATTTTTGGCCATCTTACTCGCAGTCCTCCTCCGCTGAGCCAGCCCCGAGGATTTTTCTTATTGATGAAAAATAAAAAAGTTATGAGTGTTTAAAAAAACCTTGAGATCAGCTGATTGGTCCTCTCGCATTTCAATCATCGCGATGAAGATAACGACCCTTTTGGGGGGGGTGGGGGGGCAGGACTATAGAACCCCGGATGCCAGGACATCAGTGAGTCATTCTGCAAGATCGCGAGGGAGAGGCCACGACTGTCATTCTAAGCTGTGAATCAACTGAACTGTAGGACTGCAATGTACTTGCTGATTTGATAGCCCTTAATGACAATGCCATGCATTGTTTGGCCTGCTTCCCTGCCTGTGCTTGAAAGTGCAATGCTTAATTGGAAATGAAATGAAATGAAATGACAATGCCATGAGTTGTTTGGCCTGCTGCCCTGTCTATGCTTGAAATTGCAATGCTCTATTATGTCCTACTGTGTTTGGAAGAAATACATGCTTTATTAGGTCCGACTGTGTTTGGAAGGAATAAATGCTTGATTAAGTCCGACTGTGTTTGGAAGGAATAAATGCTTTATTAGGTCCGACTGTGTTTGGAAGGAATAAATGCTTTGTTTGGTGCGACTGTGTTTAGTCCAAATGTCCTGCTCATTTCGTGACTTCCACTTAGTGGACAGGTCGCGCTGATTGCGGAGGTGCCTCTGACTGCGGAAGCTCCACAGTGGAGAGGCCGCGCACAGCCATGTGAGTAGATTTAAGAAAGTTTACTGTCATATGTATGGTGTGTGATTCAGTGTGTGTGAGTGTGAATGTATGCGAGTGTGTGTGTGAGTGTGTGTGAATGTGTGTGTGTGTGTGTGTGTGTGTGTGTGTGTGTGTGTGTGTGAGTGTATGTGTGTGCGTGTGTTTCTGTGTGTGTGAGTGTGAGTCTGTGAGTGTGTGTGAGTCTGTGTGTGTGTGAGTCTGTGTGTGAGTGTGTGAGTCTGTGTGTGAGTGAGTGTGTGTGTGTATGTGTGAGTGAGTGTGAGTGAGTGTGTGTGTGTGTGTGATAGTGTGTATATTGGAATTGGTGGAGATGTGGAATATTGTGTTGGGGGACCAGCCCTCCCGTGTGAAGCTGGGACCCAACGGGTCCCACTTAGTCTAGTCTTACTGATAATTGTGTGGAGACACTTGATGCAGTATTGTATTGTATATCTTTATTATCATTTTTCTGAGTACTTACATACCCAGAGGAAAACGAAAAAGCGTTTCTCAACCAGTGTCCATTCAGTGTGTGGTAAAAAATAAATAGAAATAAAGAATAAAAGTACATATATCACGAGTTCCGATCGGCAGTGGCACGACAATGGCTCTGCTTCAGTGTATCCAGGTTGGTGTTTGGTGCGCGATACTTTGGCGGGGGGCTAAGTCCGTTTATCAGTCTAATTGCTTGCGGGAAGAAGCTGAGGAGCATCCTGCTGGTTTTGCAGCTGATGCTCCTGTACCTCTTCCCAGATGGCAGGATGGAGAATATGTGATGCGATGGGTGGTAGGGGTCTTTGATGATGGAGATGGCTCTGCTAATACATCCCTTCCTGTAAATGTCCAGCAATAAAGGGAGTGGAGCACCAATAATCCTGCTGGTGGTCTTCACAATCCAGTCCAGTTAGTGCCGTTTATACGCCTTGCAGCTCCAGAACCGGGAGGTGATGCCGTAGGTTAATGTGCTCTCGATTGTCACCCTATAAAATGTTCATAGGTGTGCAGTGGGGAGACCTGCTTTCCGTAGTCTTCGCAGGGGGTGTAGTCACTGCTGGGCTCTCTTGACCAGTACTGTGGTGTTGGTCGTGGACGTCAGGTCATCTGACAGGTGGAGTCCTAGGAACTTCACACTGCTGACCCTTTCCACATCAGCTCCATCGATGTGCAGAGGTGTATGGCATTGCTTTCCCGCCCTCCTGAAGTCAACCACCATCTCCTTCGTTTTTCCCACGTTGAGAATGAGGTTGTGGGATTTGCACCATCCTGTGAGCAGCTCCACCTCCATCCTATACGCCGACTCATCATTGTCACTGATGAGACCCACCACTGTTGTGTCATCAGTGAACTTGTTGATGAAGTTGTAGTTGAGTCTAGCAGTACAGTCGTGTGTAAGCAGACTAAACAGCAGGGGGCTTAGGACACAGCCTTGGGGCAGTGCTCACGGCTATGGTTTTTGATGTCCTACTGCCCACCCTGACTGTCTGCTGCCGTTGTGATAGAAAGTTCATAACCCAGTTACATGTGCCAGCATATAACTCAAATTCTCCACCAGCTGCTGCGGAATGATTGTGTTAAAAGCAGAGCTGAGGTCTATGAAGAGGATCCTGGCATAAGTATTTTTCCGATCAAGGTGTGGCAGTACGAGGTTCAGTGTTGTTGTGGATCGGTTGGCTCTGTAGGCGAACTGCAGTTGGTCTAGGTCGGCAGGTAGGCTATTTTTGATATGCTGCATAACCAGTCGCTCAAAACACTTAATTACTATGGGTGTTAGAGCCACTGGTCGAAAGTCATTATGGCAGGCTGGGTTTGGTTTCTTCGGGACAGGAAAGATGGTGGCACTCTTAAGCCAGTTGGGCACTACTGCCTGGCCGAGCGTGGTGTTAAAAATATCTGTGAAGACATCTTTCAGTTGCTCGGCGCAGTCTCTTAGCATGCACCCAGGAATGTTGTCCGGCCCTGTGGCTTTGCGTGGGTTGATGCTGGCAAAGGCCTTTTTTGCTCCGGCTGCGGACAGTCTGAGCGACTGGTCACTGGGAGATGGCAGTAGTGCACATGTCTGGGTGCTGTTTTTAACCTCAAACCATGCGTAGAACTCGTTCAGTTCATCTGGTAGAGAGGGGTCGTTTTGGCATATCCGCAGTAGGGGGTGCTTGTAGTCAGTGATGGTATGAAATCCCTGCCACAAGCGACGTGTGTCTTTGTCATTTGTGAAGTGACTATTAAGTTTTTGTCCATACAGCCTCTTTGCTTCCCTGATCCCCCTGGATAGATTACTCCTTGCCAGATTGTATGCTGCGTTGTCTCCAGATTTAAATGCAGCATTCCGGATTCTCAGTAGGGAACACACTTTCCCAGTTAGCCAGGGTTTCTGATTGGCACGCCTCCTGACGGTTTTTACCACCGTTACATCCTCGATGCATTTATTCATGTATCCGATGACGGAATCTGTGTAATCTTGGAGGTTGATGCCACTGTCATCTGTTGCTGCCTCTCTGAAGATGGCCCACGGCGTGGTTTCGAAACAGTCCTGTAGTGCCTCGGTAGCTCCCTGTGGCCATGTTCTGACTTCTTTGACCGTTGGCCTAACCTGTTTCACCCTGGGTCTGTATGCAGGTGTGAGCATAACTGCTAGGTGGTCAGAGTTGCCGATATGGGGGAGGGGGGCTGCTTTATATGCATCTTTAATGTTGGTGTACACCAGATCTAGTTTGTTCTTTCCCCTGGTTGCAATGTTCACATGCTGGTAGAATTTAGGCAGGACAGAAGTAAGACTTGCCTGGTTGAAATCCCCAGCTGCCATGAAGAAAGCATCTGGATGTTCCCTCTGCTGCTCACTGATGTTGTTGTAGAGCTGTGTCATAGCATCCTTCACGTCCGCGCTCGGTGGTACATAGACGGCTGTTATGAAGACTGCCGTTAGCTCCCTGGGTAAGTAGAAGGGTCGGCATTTCACAGTCATTAGCTCCACATAGGGTGAGCAGTAAGTGGAAAACACCACAGCATCCCGGCACCATGATCTGTTCACATTCACAGCCAGTCCCCCTCCTCTTGCCTTACCATCTAACGAAGCTACTCTATCAGCTCTGTATAGCATAAGTCCAACTGGATCGTAGCGTCTGAGGGTGGTAGCTGTGTGGAATGAGCTTCCAGCAGAAGTGGTGGAGGCAGGATCGATTTTAACATGTAAGAGTAAAGTGGATAGGTATATGGACGTGAAGGGAATGGAGGGGTATGGTCTGAGTGCAGGTAGATGGGACTAGGGGAAAACAAATGGTCGGCACGGACTGGAAGGGCCGAGAGGGCCTGTTTCCGTGCTGTAATTGTTATATGGTGTTATATGGTTATATGGTCTGTGATGTTCTGATTCAGCCAGGTCTCCGTTAGGACGTAGACACAGCAGTTCTTCACGCTTCGTTGGGAGGCTCTCCACGCTCTGATGTAGTCCATCTTGTTGTCGAGGGAGCGGACATTTGCCAACATGACTGTAGGCACTGCCGGTTTGTGAGGGTTCGCGTTTAGCCTAGCGTAGGCTCCTCCGCGCTTCCCCGCTTCTGCCTCCTGCTACACCGCTTGCGATGTTTCCCCATCAGCATTGTTCCCGGTGCGGGTGTAGCCGCGGTTCTCCATGGGCCTGCGCGCCTCCGTGGGCCTGTGTACCTCCCCACCAGCGTTGTTCCCGGTGCGGGTGCAGCCGCAGCTCTCCGTGGGCCTGTGCACCTCCCCACCAGCTTGAAGTTGGAAAGAAATTGCAGAATTTGCCAAGTGGATATCACATTTCATCATAGTCACGATCAGCTTCATTATGGAAAAGCCCCAAAGTTGTCCTGCCTCACCTCCCACCCCATGACGTCTGGTGTCACGCATCACATCGCTCTCTGACTCGTAGCCTATCTGATAGACATTTAACTTGTGAACAGCATTCTAATAGTTATCTCCCCTCTACTCTTTAAATACAGATGGAGGATTCTTGACCTGAAACACCAACTATCCATTTCCCTCCACAGATGCTGCCAGCCCTTTAAGGTTCTCCAGCAGTTTGTACAGGACAAAAAACAGCCCCTTTGGCCCACAATGTCTGTACCAAACATGATGCCAAGACAATTCTTATCTGGCTGCACATAATCAATATCCCTCAATTTCCTCAATATCCATGTGCCTTTTCAAATGTCTCTGAAATGACACTTTTGATCTGCCTCCAACACCACCCTTGGCAGTGGTTGTTTATCTGTAGCCTCCTATAGATGGGTTTTGCCATCAAAAAGTCCAGCCTCCAGCTAGCTTCCTTCTCTTCCTGGCTTCCAGTTAGTGTTATCCCCAATGTAAGGTGTTGGAGGGTGGGGTTTGACTCCCTCTTTGTCAAGAAGGAAGAGTGTTATAATTAAGAGCTCTTTATCCTGCACTGGCCCCGCTCCGCAAAGCCTGTGGTGTCCATTTGACTGGATGCATGATGCAGTGGAGTTGCATTGTTGAGGTTAGATACCAAGGTTGCTTTCCTTGCCCACTGCTTTCTGAAATCCCTATGATTGCTTTGATTAGGTGAAACTGTCAAGATGAAGCAATGGAAGCTCCACAAGTCAGGAAACAAACATTAAGTTCTGGGTCAGGTTGTCTCTTTGTTAAGGAGCGAAAGCCCACATTTCTATAATTCTATGAGAGGCATAGAAAGGATAGAGTAATAACCTTTGTTTCCCAGATGGAAAAATCAAGTACTATAGGACATAGCTTCAAGGTGAGTGCGACAGCATTCAAAAGAGATGTGCGAGACAAGTTTGTTTGTTGCATAGAGGGTGGTGAGTGCCTCAAATGCGCTTCTTGGGGTGTTGGTGGAAACAGATATGTTAGTGACATTTAAGAGACTTTTTGATCGGTAAAAGGTTATACAGGGAATAGATGAACATTGATTTTGTGTAGGCAGATAAGAGATGGTCTTGGCAGCATGTTCTGCACAGACATTCTGGACCCAGTTTTTGTACTCTTCTATGCTCAATGTTCTGTGTTATATGTATTCACTGTCAAATTATGCCAAAATACAGTTATGATTCCAGTTACTAAATTATGTTATAGTCTTTGGAACACCTCCATAGTTTTGGCCTTAAATTTATTTAAAATGACCAAGTTTCATCATGTTCTGGTATTCAGCCTTGGCCTCTTGAAATATTTTCAGATTTATACAACCATGTGCAAAACACAAATTACTGGAGGAACTCGGCATATCAGGCAACATCTGTACAGGAAATGTTCAGAGGATATTTCGGGTCCAGATCCTTCTTCAGCTTGATGTGCTTTGTTCAATATTCCAGCTTCTGCAGTCACTTGTGTCTCCATTATACAAGCATGTGTGATTTGTGCTATAAATCTTTCTCCTAGTTACTGATAATGAAAGCACAGCATATTATTTAAACATGACAAAATATTACAAATATATCCATTAGAAAACATGGATGAACATTTGCATGAAGTTGTCAATGATGTTTACATTAAATAACCATATAACCATATAACCATATAACAATTACAGCATGGAAACAGGCCCTCTCGGCCCTTCCAGTCCGTGCCGACCATTTGTTTTCCCCTAGTCCCATCTACCTGCACTCAGACCATACCCCTCCATTCCCTTCACGTCCATATACCTATCCACTTTACTCTTAAATGTTAAAATCGATCCTGCCTCCACCACTTCTGCTGGAAGCTGATTCCACACAGCCACCACCCTCTGAGTAAAGAAGTTCCCCCTCACGTTACCCCGAAACCTCTGTCCCTTAATTCTCATGTCATGCCCTCTTGTTTGAATCTTCCCTACCCTCAATGGGAAAAACGTATCCACGTCAACTCTGTCTATCCCTTTCATCATTTTAAAGACCTCAATCAAGTCCCCCCTTAACCTTCTGCGCTCCAAAGAATAAATACCATTGTATATGTTACATCTGAATTTGCTGAATTGACACATTTTTTGGCAAACTGAAATGCATAAGGATGGAGGTTGCAGCAGAATTACTGACAGAGCATGAAGCCAGTTAAATGAGTGACAAGTCAAGGTACAGAAAGAGAAATAAACCATAATAAAGGGAGGGAAAAGGCATCTTGATTAAAACACTGGCTTCTCAAATCAAGAAAATCTACAGAAACTAAAAAGGCTGAGTGATTGCCAATGGCATTGATGCAAGAAAGAAACAATGAATGGTGATTCAGTTTAATGGATCCTGCCCATATGTATCTAAAATTAAACTACAATTCAGAGAAAATTCTATCTGGAATATCTACAGTATTTGGAACCTTACATGGCTGGTCACTTGCAAAAAAAAGAATCATTGTAGTTTATCACAAAATGAATATTGTATTTTTATTACTATCTCTTAACAGGCCAACACACAAAAGAAAAGCTTCAGGTGCATTTTATTTCGTTCATTCACTGGCTGAAATGTCAAGAGTTCGATGTTTCCATTGCATAAATTTTAAACAGAACAAATGATTATTTTCATATTAGATTAGGCGAGCATAGATCACAAGTTCTGAGAAAGCAGTGAAAAAATTATGCAAATTTTAACCTTAACATGAAGTGGTGATAATTTTTGCAAAACTGAATGTGTATTTCAGCGTGCAGATTACATCAGATTTACATGATATAAAAAATGTAATTGTTTGTCATCTTTATTCCATAAATCATTGTAGGAGCTTTGCAGACAATGGTTTCATATAGATTTTCTGGGTTGGAATTATTCTGATGTTTGACACTCTTTATTCCTTTGTTTTGCTCAAGTATATCAGTTTAAAAACATGAGGCACCCAAAATCCAATACTGTGACTGATACAATGATGTTTCTGTGAATTGGGAGTTCTCTGGCTTGCTTTTTAAATGCTGAACATCAAATTCTAGATCATATGGGTATATTCCCTGCCCCAACAAGGTTAGGCTTCTCAAATATTGACTCGCATGAAAATGGAACTACTATAGCACTAACAGAGTATGTGTAAAAGGATAGAGCAATAGAGCAAATGTCCATCCAAGTGGGATCAGTGCTGAATCAGATCCAGGATTTGGGCCAGTCGCTGGTCACATTTCATTTGCTCAGAGAATGGAGCTGGAGGAAAGATCTGAACACCCTCTGGGGATTGATAGACCAGTGAGTGCTGAGGTATGGGCAAGATGGGGATCTTGATAAGGACAGATTTGTGCCCAGAAGGGGTGCTAGTGCTCCCGATGTTGGGGTCCAGGACAATGGCACCGAGATGAGAAAGACTTTCCACAAAGTCAGAGGGTAGTTGAGGCATCTTGATACTAGGTACGGGATACTGAGTTGGATGATCAGTGATCATATTGTTGCACCTAATTTCTATGTTTCTATGTTTCTATGTAAGCCAAGGATCAGGACATGGGTCATCATTCAGAATGGATGAGCTGATTGGCTATGTCTGAGGCTTCTACATCCATCTTCTACATCCATCAGGTAAATGTTTGGGTTTTTAAGTTCATCCAAGGTGCATTTTTCTGTATTAGTTTACAGTTAAGTGAATACACAGTGGGCTGGTGAATTTGGCAAAAAGCATCAAATGGATGTGTGTGAGGTAAACGGTAAACATCCATAATGCGTGCACGATCTGGGCTTGAGCGCAATGGGTTAGATTATCCAACCCGCTCCCTTTTTTGGACTCTGGGGCTCCTTCTGCAGCACTCTTAGGGTCTCTGGCCTTCTCCTCAGCCCACTCCTGCGGCTTGCTATCTGCCAACCTGAAGAAGGAATTCGACACAAAATGTCACCTATTCCTTTTCTCCAGAGATGCTGTCTGACCCGTTGAGTTACTCCAGCTTTTTGTGTCTATCTGCCAACCAACTCTTTCACCAAATCCAGACTCATCTTTCTCTGCAGCGCTTCATACACACAAACCCAGCAGATCACCTCCCTGGATTGGAGGAGGAAACCACAATGCACAGAGGGATGTTTATTAAAGAAAGCAATATTTTGCCTGATGATTCTGGGTCCTGTACAACCTGCTCAGCCTGGGCTGTGATTAAACTCAGAATGAAACAGGATCTCTGGTGGCACAATGAACTATAGCCACTGGGATCTTGAGCAAATCATTCAAAGTGCTGGAGCAATTCACCAGATCAGTTGCATCTGTGGAGTATATAGCCAGATGACATTTCAGGTCGGATCACCTTCAAATTGATTGAAGTGGGGGGGGAGGGGGGGGGAGTTCTGGAGTAAGTGACGAAAGCTGGAGATGCAAATTGTATCAGATAAGGAGAGAAGAGGAGTGAAATGTAAACCCTGAGGGAGGGTTAGAGTTGGAAGAGGATGGGGGGAAGGGAGCAGCAGAATAATGGGAGAAATTGGTGTGCACCGTGGTGAGTGGGGGAAGGGAAAGAGAGGGGAAGTGAGTATGTTGCTTAAAATTGGGGAGTTCAATGTTCATACTGTTGGATTGTAAGCTACCCATGCAGAATATGCGGTATTGTTACTTCAGCACCTTTGATACTCTCTGGTTCTGGAAAAGGATCATGGGGCTTGGAAGGAGGGGTGGGCTGGATTGTGGGAGAATTGTAAAAAGCAAATGTGAAATAAAAACCCATAGTGGTGTAAGTACTCCAGTTCTGATGAATGGTTTCTGACTGGAAATGTTAATTCTTTCCACGGATGCTGCCTGTTTTACTGAATATTTCCAATATATTCTGGTTTTATTTCAGATTTCCAGCGTCTGAAGTTATTGGTTTTCCCATATTATTCCAAAGTTGGAAATACAATGAACTGCTGAAGCTGGTTTGCAAAAAAAACCCATAAGTGCTGGGGTACCTCAACAGGTCAGGCAGCATCTCTGGAGAACATGGGAAGGATCCTGACCTGAAATGTCACTTATTTCCAAAGTTGGAAATACAATGAACTGCTGAAGCTGGTTTGCAAAAAAAAAAACATAAAGTGCTGGGGTACCTCAACAGGTCAGGCAGCATCTCTGGAGAACATGGGAAGGATCCTGACCTGAAATGTCACTTATCCATGTTTGCCAGAATGCTGCCTGATTCATTGAGTTACTCCAACACCATGTGCCATTATTCCAACTTTGTTGCCTTTGAAGAATTATGTTGTTTTGAAAGGGTATTGACGTGAAATATTCTCTCTTCTAAGATGCCTGTATTCACTGGTCTTATTTTAAACCTAATATGTCAACATTGTGTATTCCCTTTAAACCTGCACGTGTTGCCAGTAAAAGCCAAAAAAACTGCAAAAACTGGAATCTTGAGCAAAACGCAAAATGCTAGAGGAAATCAGGCAGCATCCATGGAGGGAATGGATAGGCAATGTTTCAGGTCGAGATCCAGCTTTAAGTTGTTAGTAGCTTTGGCCATCATCCTCCATTAACTGCTGGATGTTTTTTGCAATATAGTAACAAAAATACCTAGTTACTACTTTAACCACAGTTCGGGTCCAAGAGACCGATCGATGTAAGGAGTACGGTTTAGAAAGTCTTCCATTGCATTGGCTCATTGATTTGATATCCAAATTCAAGATGGTTCCTCTTCCCAATCCTTGCCAACCTTTTTAAGTCATTGTTATGTTGGGTATCCAGAGGTACTTTTTATTGTCGAACACGCATATACATTGTTGAAATCTAGCTTGACGTACAATTTGATCCCTAGGAATTTTTACATTAGTTTGGTTTCCCATTTGAACAGTTATAACATTTCCTCCCTCAATTTACAATTAATTTTACAATGTAAATGGGTTCTGATATTGATGTGAACATTTGTTTAGACTCTTCAGGCTGCAGAATGGTCTTAAATGTTCTAAGTGTCCATTGATATATGTCTGCAAACTTATTGCTCCTTATTTAATGCTTACATTTGTCTGAATGAAATTGTTCTTTTAAAATGAGACAATTCTTTTTAAGATTAAATTGAAACAAAATTGCCTCTTTGCCTTTTACTTATGGATGGTTAATGGAAATGGTCATATCTGTCTGGTGTTCTTTACCATTGTAGTTCGCTCTGTTTATGCAATTATTTACAGCCCATGCTGGAAGATCTAAGAGTTATTTTAACACATTCCTCAATGTTATTTGTACCTTCTGTCCTTTCTGCAAGTGACTTGAAACTGATGATTTGTGATAAGCTAATTTTCCACAAGGGACAACAGCCTCTGAATATTCCATCCAAGATATTTAATTAACATTTGAAATTTAGCTGCTTTAAAGAAAAGAAAACAAATCTAAAGCGTTTTTCACAGAAAACTAGTGAAAGTTGCACAACAGGTTGTTGAGGCCGCATTTGGAGTTATGTGTTCACTTGCAGTTCCCTGCTATAGGAATGATGTTGTTATGATAGCAATAGAAACATAGAAAATATGTGCAGGAGTAGGCCATTCGGCCCCTCGAGCCTGCACCACCATTCAATAGGATCATGGCTGATCATTCAACTCAGTATCCTGTACCTGCCTTCTCTCCATACCCCCTAATCCCTCTAGCCACAAGGGCCACATCTAACTCCCTCTTAAATATAGCCATTGAACTGGCCTCAACTACTTTCTGTGGCAGAGAATTCCACAGATTTACCACTCTCGGTGGAATTTTTTTTTTCACATCTCGGTCCTAAAATACATTCCCTTATCCTTAAACTGTGACCCCTTGTTCTGGAGTTCCCCAATATCGGGGACAATCTTTTTGCATCTAGCCTGTCCAACCCCTTAAGAATGTTGTAAGTTTCTATAAGATCCCCCCTCAATCTTCTAAATTCTAGCGAGTACAAGCTGAGTCTATCCAGTCTTTCTTCATATTAAAGTCCTGCTATCCCAGGAATCAGTCTGGTGAACCTTCTCTGTACTCCCTCTATGGCAAGAATGTCTTTCCTCAGATTAGGAGACCAAAACTGTACGCAATACTCCAGGTGTGTTCTCTCCAAGGCCATGTACAACTGCAGTAGAACCTCCCTGCTCCTATACTCAAATCCTTTTGCTATGAATGCTAACATACCATTCGCTTTCTTCACTGCCGGCTGCACCTACATGCCTACTTTCAATGACTGGTGTACCATGACACCCAGGTCTCATTGCATCTCCCCTTTTCCTAATTGGCCGCCATTCAGATAATAGTCTACTTTCCTGTCCTTGCCACCAAAGTGGATAACCTCACATTTATCTGCACTGTACTGCATCTGCCATGCATTTGCCCACTCCCCAACCTATCCAATTCACCTAACCGCCTCCTAGCATCCTCCTCACAGCTAGCACTGCCCCCCAGCTTTGTGTCATCCGCAAACTTGAAGATGTTGCATTCAATTCCCTTGTCCAAATCATTAATATATATTGTAAATAGCTGGGGTCCCAGCACTGAGCCTTGCGGTACCCCACTAGTCACTGCCTGCCATTCTGAAAAGGACCCATTCACTCCTACTCTTTGCTTCCTGTCTGCCAGCCAATTCTCAATCCACATCAATACTGAACCCCCAATACCGTGTGCTTTAAGTTTGCTTACTAATCTCCTATGTGGGACCTTGTTGAAAGCCTTCTGAAAGTCCAGATATAACACATCCACCGGCTCTCCCTTATCCACTCTAATAGTTACATGCTCGAACAATTCTTTAAGATTCGTCATACATGATTTACGTTTCATAAATCCATGCTGACTTTGTTCAATGATTTCACCACTTTCCAAATGTGCTGCTATCCCATCTTTAATAACTGACTTGCATTTCCCCACTACCAATGTTAGACTAACTGGTCTGTAGTTCCCCGTTTTCTCTCTCCCTCCCTTTTTAAAAAGTGGGGTTACATTAGATACGCTCCAATCCTCAGGATCTACTCCAGAATCTAAAGAGTTTTGAAAAATTATCACTAGTGCATCCACTATTTCTGGGGCTACTTCCTTAAGCACTCTGTGATGCAGCCTATGTGGCCCTGGGGATTTATTGGCCTTTAATACATTCAATTTACCTAACACCACTTCCCGACTAACCTGGATTTCACTCAGTTCCTCCATCTCATTTGACCCCCGGTCCCCTGCTATTTCCGGCAGATTATTTATGTCTTCCTTTGAAAAGACAGAACCAAAGTAGTTATTCAATTGGTCTACCATGTCCTTGTTCCCCATGATCAATTCACCTGTTTCTGACTGCAAGGGGCCTACATTTGTTTTAACTAATCTTTTTCTCTTGACATATCTATAAAAGCTTTTGCAGTCAGTTTTTATGTTCCCTGCTAATTTACTATCATAATCTATTTTCCCTATCCTAATTAAGCCCTTTGTCCTCCTCTGCTGAACTCTGAATTTCTCCCAGTCCTCTGTTAGGCTGCTTTTTCTGACTAATTTGTAAGCTTCATCTTTTGATTTGATGCTATCCCAGATTTCCCTTGTTAACCACGGATGCACTACATTCCCTGATTTATTCTTTTGCCAAACTGGGATGAACAATTGTTGTAGTTCATCCATGCAGTCTTTAAATGCATTCCATTGCATATCCACCATCAACCCTTTTAGAATCAACTGCCAGTCTATCTTGGCAAATTCACGTCTCATACCCTCAAAGTTACCTTTCTTTAAGTTCAAAACCCTTGTTTCTGAATTAACAATGTCACTCTTCATCACAATGAAAAACTCAACCATATTATGGCCACTCTTGCCCATGGGGCCACACACAACAAGACTGCTCACTAACCTTTCCTCATTACTCAATACCCAGTCTAGAACAGCCTGCTCTCTCATTGGTTCCTCTACATGTTGGTTTAGGAAACTATCCCACATACATTCCAAGAAATCCTCTTCCTCAGCACCCCTGCCAATTTGATTCACCCAATCTATATGTAGATTGAAGCCACCCATTATAACTGTTTTACCTTTGTTGCACTCATTCATAATTTCCTGTTTGATGCCATCCCCAACTCCACTACTACTGTTAGGTGGCCTGTACACAACTCCCACCAGCGTTTCCTGCCCCTTAGTGTTTCGCAGCTCTACCCATATCGATTCCACATCCTCCAAGCTAATGTCCTTCCTGTCCATTGCGTTAATCTCCTCTCTGACCATCAACATTACCCCACCTCCTTTTCCTTTCTGTCTATCCCTCCTGAATATTGAATATCCCTGAATGTTCAGCTCCCAGCCTTGGTCACCCTGGAGCCATGTCTCCGTGATCCCAACTATATCATATTCATTAATAACTATCTGAACATTCAACTCATCCACCTTGTTACAAATGCTCCTTACATTGAGACACAAAGCCTTCAGGCTTGTTTTTACAACACTCTTACCCCTTATACAATTATGTTGAAAAGTGGCCTTTTTGATTTTTGCCCTGGATTTGTCTGCCTGCTACTTTAATTTTCTCCTTGCTACCTATTGCTTTTGCCCTCATTTTACACCCCTCTGTCTCTCTGCTCATGCTCCCATCCCCCTGCCACATTAGTTTAAATCCTCACTGACAGCACTAGCAAACAGTCCCGCAAGGACCTTGGTTCCATTCCAGCCCAGGTGCAGACCATCCTGTTTGTACTAGTCCCACCTCCCTCAGAACTGGTTCCAATGCCCTAGAAATTTGAATCCCTCCCCCTTACACCATTTTTAAGCCACGTATTCATCTGAAATATCTACCTATTTCTACTCTGACTAGCACATGGCACTGGTAGTAATCCAGAGATTATTACCTTTGAGGTCCTGCTTTTAAGTTTAACTCCTAGCTCCCTAAATTCACTTGTACGACCTTATCCTGTTTTTTACCTATATCGTTGGTGCAATGAGGCTGTTCACCCTCCTCCTCCCGAATGTTCTGCAGCCGCCCAGAGACATCCCTGACCCTTGCACCAGGGAGGCAACATAACATCCTGGAGTCTCGTTTGTGGCCGCAGAAACGCCTATCTATTCCCCTTACAATTGAATCCCCTATTACTATAGCCCTTCCACTCTTTTTCCTCCCCTCCTGTGCTGCAAAGCAACCCACGGTGCCATGAACTTGACTGCTGCTGCCTTCCCCTGATGAGAAATCTCCCCCATCAGTATCCAAAATGGTATATCTCTTTAGGAGGGAGATGACCGCAGGGGACTCCTGCACTACCTGCCTACTGCTACTCTGGCTAGTGACCACTCATTCCCTTTCTGTCAGCTTAACTTTTACCTGTGGTGTGGCCATCTCACTGTACTTGCTATTCATGACTTTCTCAGCATCATGGATGCTCCAGTGTGAGTCCAACCGCAGCTCCATCTGTTCAATGCGGTCTGCCAGGAGCTGCAGCTGGACCCACTTCCTGCACACGTAGTCACCAGGGACACCGACCATATCCCTGATCTCCCACATGTTGCAGGATGAACAATGGACGGGGCCGATCTCAACTGACATGGCTTACCCCCAAATTAAATCAACTCACTCCCACTATAAAAATCTTAATCCTTTAAACTGTACCTTTACTAAAAAGCACTGTATCCTCAACTCACTGAACCCTCAACTCACTGAACCCTCAACTCACTGAACCATTAACTCACTGAACACTGAAATACTGCAGTTGATCCAGAAGTATGCCACCAGTTCTCGCGGGCCTGAGCTACAGAGGTTAAACAGGATGGGAATTTATTCCTTGGTACATAGGATTATGAGGGGTGATCTTATAAAGGTGTATAATATCATGACGTATAAATAGAGTGAATACACTGGGTATTTTGCCCAGGTTAGGGTAATCAAGAATCAGAGAACACAGAGGGTGGTGGGTCTATAGAACAACCTGCCAGAGGTGGGAGTTGAGGCAGGTACTATACCGACATTTAACAGAGAGGTACATGGACAGGTACATGGCTAGGAAAGGTTTGGAGTAATATAGGCTGAATGCAGGCAGGTGGGACTAATAGGGAAGTCCGAACCCCTCCTCTTCACCCTCTCCAATTTTAATATAAAAAAAAATTACTTTTCACTTTAAAAAATCCAATTGCACTTGCTGCCAGGATACAGTATCCTGGGATTTGCAATATTGTAACAGCAAGTGCAATTGGATTTTTTACAATGAAAAGTTAAGTGGGCAGATTATGTAAATGAGGTCCCATTGTGATGTCATGATTCACAGACAGACTCACAAACAAACAATATGAGAGTTTTGAGAGTTTTAATAATGTGCTTAACCAAGTTGGACCCATTGGACCCATTCCTCCAATGCAATATTCCACCACTCACCTGTTCTCCCAACACAACCAGTTTCCACCACTCACCCATAGCCCCCAACTGCACAGGCATGGCTCATTTGCTCTTATCCCCAACACTCCTTCCCCCTCCTCTTCACCCTCCTTCTCGCTCCTCTCCCCTTGCCCCCCTCCCTGCAACTCCACTACCCTATCATACTCTCCCACTAAACACAAAGTTTAAATAAATTTTCTCCTCCTCCCCCAGTCCCTCCCTCTCCCTGCAACAATGTAACAAATCTTTCATTGCATTCAGTGGAACACTGTTGATGGGCAGTTTATGTAAATGAGATCCCATTGTGATGTCATTGTCATGTGGAGCACTGTTCACGGCAGCTTATGTAAATTAGATCCCATTGTGATGTCATAGCTATAACTGCCAGCAACTGCCACTGCTGTGTTCGTAATTCTATCTCAAACTGGATTTTGTAAAGTTGAAAATGTGAATAACTTGTAAAATCGAACATCAATCTGAACGGAACTTGATACATTACATTACACCACAGGATAATTCTGAATATCATGGTCCAAACATTGTAGCGCTATCGTGTACTGTTTTGGCATAGTTCCAGGCATGAATCACAGACACGCACGCACGCATGCTCACACACACACACACAAGATGAGAGTATTAGTAATATACTAGACAAAATGGGACCTGTTGGGTCCAAGCATCACTCGGGAGGGCTCGAGAGGTGGAAAACAAAATTTTCCACCTCTCCACCAATTCCAATATTGGTGGCCGGGGGGGGGGGGGGGGGGGGGCTTTCTGGAGCGCTAGTATGGGTGTTGTGCACTGAAGGGTCTGGTTTCCAGAGGGCTAGTATGGACATTGTGGGCCGAATGGATTCTAGGTCTGGCAGCTCAGTCATTCTAGTCTGTTTTGCTGGCAGCTCACTCCCTCACAGCTGGTGGGCTGGCAGTTGACTCTCGGCTATTCCTTGAAAGTCCATTTCAAGCAGGGTGCATGGCCATCAAATTCAAGTGCAGGTTCATACAATTTCAAGCAGGTGCAAGGCCACTAAAGACAGCGAGTCGTGGCCTCTCCCTCCTCCATCTTGCAGAGACTGAGCCACGCCCACACTTCTGGGTTTTATAGTCACTTGCCCCCCTCCCACCAGAAGGAGCCTGGCCTTCATAGCGTGATTGACACCATTTTTAAAACACTAATAACTCTTTTATTTTTCGTCGATGGGAAAAATCCAAGGGACCCGATGAGCAGAGAGGGACTCTGAATAAGATGGCCAAAAATCACAGCCATACATGTTAGCATTTTTTCTAAAATCAATATAAAGCACAAACAGGATGTTGTCTAGATTAGACATTTATTTATATAGAAGGCAAGGCAACTTTAATTAGGCAAGGCAACTTTAATTAGGCAAGGCAGCTTTAGCATTTCCAAACCAAAGACAAGGCAGCTTTAGCATTTCCAAACCAAAGGCAAGGCAGCTTTAGCATTTCCAAACCATAGGCAAGGCAGCTTTAGCATTTCCAAACCATAGGCAAGGCAGCTTTAGCATTTCCAAACCATAGGCAAGGCAGCTTTAGCATTTCCAAACCAAAGGCAAGGCAGCTTTAGCATTTCCAAACCAAAGGCAAGGCAGCTTTAGCATTTCCAAACCAAAGGCAAGGCAGCTTTAGCATTTCCAAACCAAAGGCAAGGCAGCTTTAGCATTTCCAAACCAAAGGCAAGGCAGCTTTAACATTTCCAAACCTAAGGCAAGGCAGCTTTAGCATTTCCAAACCCAAGGCAATACAGCTTTAGCATTTCCAAACCAAAGGCAACTCAGCTTTAGCATTTCCAAACCAAAGGCAACACAGCTTAAGCATTTCCAAACCAAAGGCAACGCAGCTTTAGTATTTCCAAGCTATATTTTCAAACTGCATTAAGGGCACTGACAGGTCAGTAAAACCACTCACACTTTAGTAGACATGTGTTCAGTGTTATTCACAACTCAGACTGATAGACATGACCCTCTCGCTCCCCCATCTTGCAGAGGCTGACTGAGGCACTCAACACTTCCGGGTTTTATAGTCCCTCAGGAAGGGGCGTGGCCTTCAGGAGAGAGAATCTCAACACTTTTAAAACACTAATAACTCTTTTATTTTTAATCAATGAGAAAAATCCTCTTGTCCTGTACAGCGGAGGGGGACTCTGAGTAGGATGTCCAAAAATCACAGCCTTAAGTGTCAGTGTTTTGTTCTAAAATCAATTTACAGCACAGACAGATAGATAGAAGCCTCATCTCAATCCCTATGTTTTTCCTTCTAACTCCTTTATCCACAACCTTCCAAATGTTATCTTATTGGCTTGAACCTATTCAACTCTTGATCAACTCTTTCCTGTACATTCCAATCTCTTTCCCAACATAAGGAAGTCCAGCGACTGTAATCTCTCCTTCCGACACATGCCTGATTCGCAAAAAAATTTCTTTATTCCAAAATGTGAATTTGTAACTAAGACCGTAATGGTCCTGTTTTCCAGAGGCAATGATCTTCGCAGCAATGTTGCATTTTTTAATTTCATAAGTTCATAAGTCATAGGACCAGAATTAGGCCATTTGGCCCATCAAGTCCAGTCTGCCATTCAATCATGGCTGATCTATCATTCCCTCTCAACCCCATTCTCCTGCTTTATCCCTATAACCATTGATTCCCTTAAAATCCATAATTCGACTTCCTGTGGCGTCAATGGAATGCTGAGAGGTGCTGCTATTAGCTCCACTCCCGAAGAATGCTTTAATGTGCTAAAATACGAATTGGAAGATGGGGGAGTTCTAAAAATAACTTCCGGAGCTGTTATTTAATTGTGTAAAAGGAGTTATCAGAAATCCTGCTGTAATTCTGGGGTTTTCTGATACTTTTAAATGCACAAGAAGAATTCCAACAGACCTGTTACAAGATCAAGTGAAACAATGGACTATAGAGCTGGATAAAACCCTACAAACAGCAGCAGAAAGTTCCAAAGAAGAGGCTCAAAAAATACCTACTGTAATGGCTTCAAAGGAGAAACAGTTGGAGCAATTGGAGCAATCGGTAAGAATCTCATTAATGAGTGACTTCGATAAAATGATGCAAGACGGGAATTCTGCACTGGAGAAAAATCTGTCTAAAGAAATTAAATGTGGTAATGAGAAAGTCATTGAGGAATTAGCCACTCTAAGGAAACGTATTGAAGAAATTGAAAATGACAAATAAAGAAATCAAACGGCTTGAAAAAGTTTGCAGCAAGACGTTTGATTCTATTCTCAAGACCACTAAAGCATTCTCCACGGTTATGGAAGATATGGAAACTGCGATAAACGATATTGTCTGAAGAGATGAAAAGATTGAGGAAGGAGCAAGATCGTGTCTTGGGGAGTTCGCTGCCAACTTACTTAAACAAGTATTTAAACTGTCTGACAAACCGAAAATAGATGTGGTTCGTCGGGTTCGAAGAGTTCAAACAAAGCCAGGACCACCTCCAAGACAGATCATAGTGCAATTTCATGACATTTCTGCTCTGGAAGATATTATGAAAGAAATTCCTTATGGAAAGAATCTGACATTTGAAGAGGACAATCTGAGATTCTTCAGAGATTACCCTGCATAGCTAAAAAACGGGACATGTTGACAAAGGCAAGACAGATTCTGAAAGGAATCCAAAACGTAAGATATGGCATAAAGTACCCTGCAAAAATGAGGATCACTTAAAACAATCAGGAACGTGCCTTCATTTATCCAGAAGAGGCATTTAAATATGCACAAGAAATTTCAGGAACTGGTCCTGTATTATATCGGCAGAGGGGAAACGCTGCAGATATGATTTTTTAATAAAAGACAATGCTCTCGTTAAGATGGCGGAATTTTACACGAGGCGATGGCTAGACATTTTATCTCTCTGGAATGTTAATTCAAGGCCGAACTTTATGTTTCACTTGGAATGAAGGACAAAACAAAGCAGAGCCGTGGCGCATGGAGCATGGAAAATTAATACAAAGGCACGTTAAAATAAAAACTGATGAATTAAAAATGTTCTTAATAATCTAATACTAACATATAAGTAATCAAGTAATTGAATTAACTTAGCAATAGCAATAGAAACTAAATATGAAGTAGTATAATGTAATAATGATTAACTCCTTGGGGGGGAGGGAGGGTTTACTTCATACTGTTAATTAATTTTTAGAGTTAGGATAATCTGATAAATATATCGATATAGATATATATTATATTATACCAATAAACTTACACCGATATTACAGATTCGGCCCCAGTGGTGTGTTAGACGAGGGGAAGTCAGACACTTGGCAGATAGCCAGGTGTCTGACTCTAGTTAACCCCAACCTGCTGTTGTCTAATATAAGAGGCTGGGAAGTAATATGTAATAATTGGTATATATGCAATGCTAGATTACTTGAAGATACATTTAGATATACAAGTTCAAAGGTATTTTTTCTCTTTTTACTTTTTATATATATAACTCGGTTTTGACCTGGCCTTTCTTCCTTTTTAGGTCGAGGGATATTTGGTCAATATTTAATATTTGGTCAAGGGAGCAGAGCCTAATGTAAATTAACATCTATGGAAGTTCTTAAGAATTTAGCTACCACCACTAGATGGTTATTTTTTAAAGTATCCTTAGTTTTAGATACTATAATATCATCATTTTTATCTTATATCACTTTAAACCTCTCTGGGTTTTTTTTCAAGTTTAAAGGGGATATACAAAAAAAAACCTGGCAACCACGAGTGCCCACCCAACACCTAGAGGCCTGAGGTATTGTGTTGCACCATATGTCTTAAAGATATTAAAATAATTCATAATGCAAGATGATAAACAAAAGAAACTAGGAGGAATCATGTTTTGTAGCTGGAATATAAGGGGTGCCAATGAGCCAATTAAAAGGGGTAAGATTTTTGCACAATTAATATCACTCAATACAGACATAATCATACTACAAGAAACACATCTGAAACTTCAAGCTCAGACCAGACTCAAGGCAAATTGGATTGCACAAACATATTACTCTTCATATATGATTAAACCTAGAGGCACGACAATTGTCATTCATAAAGGTATACCATTTAAACTAAAGAATATCATAACAGATAAGAGGGGAGATATCTTATAGATAATATATATAAGCATCTGGATAAACAGGGTCTGATCAGGAACAGTCAACATGGATTTGTGCCTGGAAGGTCATGTTTGATAAATCTTCTTGAATTCTTTGAAGCGGTAACTAGGGAAATTGAGGAGGGTAAAGCAGTGGATGTTGTCTATATGGATTTCAGTTAAGCCTTTGACAAGGTTCCCCATGGAAGGTTGGTTAAGAAGGTTCAATCTTTGGGTGTTAATGGCGGAGTAGCAAGATGGATTCAACAGTGGCTGAATGGGAGATGTCAGAGAGTAATGGTGGATGGCTTTTTGTCAGGTTGGAAGCCGGTGACCAGTGTGGTGTCTCAGGGATCTGTGTTGGGTCCACTGTTGTTTGTCATGTACATCAATGATCTGGATGATGGGGTGGAAAATTGGATAAGTAAGTATGCAGATGATACTAAGATAGGTGGTGTTGTGGATAATTAAGTAGATTTTCAAAGTCTACAGAGAGATTTGGGCCATTTGGAAAAGTGGACTGAAAGATGGCAGATGGAGTTTAATGCTGTTAAGTGTGAAGTGCTACATCTTGGCAGGACAAATCAAAATAGTACGTACATGGTAAATGGTAGGGAATTGAGGAATGCTGTGGAACAGAGGGATCTAGGAATAACTGTGCATAGTTCCCTGAAGGTGGAATTGCATGTAGATAGGGTGGTAAAGAAAGCCTTTGGTGTGCTGGCCTTTATAAATCAGAGCATTGAATATAGGAGTAGGGAAGTAATGTTAAAATTGTACAAGGCATTGGTAAGACCAATTCTGGAGTATGGTGTACAATTTTGGTCGCCTAATTATAGGAAGGATGTCAACAAAATAGAGAGAGTACAGGGAGATTTACTAGAATGTTGCCAGGGTTCCAGCAACTATGTTACAGAGAAAGGTTGAACAAGTTAGGTCTTTATTCTTTGGAGTGCAGAAGGTTAAGGGGGGACTTGATTGAGGTCTTTAAAATGATGAAAGGGATAGACAGAGTTGACGTGGATACGTTTTTCCCATTGAGGGTAGGGAAGATTCAAACAAGAGGGCATGACATGAGAATTAAGGGACAGAGGTTTCGGGGTAACGTGAGGGGGAACTTCTTTACTCAGAGGGTGGTGGCTGTGTGGAATCAGCTTCCAGCAGAAGTGGTGGAGGCAGGATCGATTTTAACATTTAAAAGTAAAGTGGATAGGTATATGGACGTGAAGGGAATGGAGGGGTATGGTCTGAGTGCAGGTAGATGGGACTAGGGGAAAACAAATGGTCGGCACGGACTGGAAGGGCCGAGAGGGCCTGTTTCCGTGCTGTAATTGTTATATGGTTATATGGTTATATGGTTATAGTTACGGGAGAAATCAATGTTATACCACTTACTTTGGTAAATATATATGCGCCTAATTTTGACAATCCTCAATTTTTTTAACAAAATACTGAACATTATTGCAGTTTAATTATCAAAATGTGATAATTGGGGGAGATTTCAATTGCGTTTTAGATTCATACCTGGATAAATGTGCACAACAAAAGAGGTTTCATATAAAATCAAAAGCTAGTGAACTCCTAAATACATATATAAAAATACAAATATAACAGATGTATGGAGGATCGCTAATACAGTTGGAAGGGAATACTCTTTTTACTCAATGGTACATAAAAAACGTATTCACGTATAGATTTTGTTTTAGTTGATACGAAATGTATTCCTTATACATCGAATCCTAAGTGTCATAATCGTATTATTTCTGATCACTCTCCGCTAACCTTCTCCTAAAAATTAGAAGGAATGCCCAATAAAAAATCATTTTGGAGGTTTAATCCCCAAATTTTAAACGATCCACAAGGTGGTATACATCTAAAACAACAGATGGATTTTTTTTTTTAGACTAACGACACGCCAGGCATTTTCACCCTCTTTATTATGGGAATCTTTTAAGGCATTTATTTGAGGATCCATAATTTCATATCAGGCATTTCAAAATTAAAAATAATAAGGAAGAACAATTGCAGTTAGAAGAACAAATTAGACAATTAGACTTAGGTAATGTTAAAGAACCAACCATAGACAAACATAATAAAATAATAATATTGAAATTTAAATTAAACAGAATCTTATCCACAAGAGTTATGAGACTATTTCAAATTACAAAACAGGAAAACTTTGAATTCGGTGATAAACCACATAAACTCTTGGCACGTCAACTGAAAAAACGCGAAAAGGACCATACGATTTAAAAAATCAAATCAGATAAAGGCGAATTGTTAACAATACCTAAATACATTAATAAAAGATTTGCTCAATTTTATAAAAATTTATACACATCAAAATCATCAACAGATAACTTTAAACTTGTAAATTTCTTGGATAATTGTAACCTCCCAAAACTTAATCTGCTGGAAAAAGAGGAATTAGGAGCTCAGATCTCAATTAAGGAAATAGAAGAGACAATAAACACAGAAGAACGGTAAAATGCCAGGACCTGATGGATTTAGTAATTCATTTTATAAAAGATTCTATGAGACAATTTCACCACGTCTACAAAAAATGTACACATACGCTTTTAAAGAACAAATACTACCAGAAACACTAGCGGAATCAACTATTACACTCATACCACAAAAAGATAAAGACCTAGAAGATCCCGGTTCATATAGAGCCATAGCATTGTTAAACAGAGATCAGAAAATTCTAGCGAAAATTCTCACAAGAAGATTGAGCAAATAAGTTATTAAATAAATAAATACGGATCTAACGGGGTTTATACCTAAGAGATACTCATTCAACAATCTGAGACGTCTGTTTAATATAATGTATTCACATAATACTAAAGAGGAAGACTTATCAATTGTTTCATTGGATGCAGAAAAAGCATTTGACCAGGTGAAATATGAATATCTCTTCAAAGTATTGCAAAAAATTCAAATGGGAGAGAATTATGAGTAAAATGATTATATGACAAGCCGATGCTAGAATACTGACGAATAATATACTCTCTTCAAAATTCAACTATCCAGGGGCAATAGACAGGGATGTGCACTATCACCCCTGCTATTTGCTCTTGTAATAGAACCCTTAGCAGAAAGTATCAGAATGCATCCGAACATCCATGGTTATAATACAAAACATTCAAATAATAAAATATCACTATATGCAGATGACGTATTATTATATATTACAAAATCGCAAATCAGCATACCAAATATATTAAACTTAATAGAGGAATTTGGATCATATTCAGGATATAGAATAAATTGGAATAAAAGTGAAATTATGATGATAAAACCTCAAGAACCAACACACCTCTTAATATTCCCCTTTAGAATTGCTACAGAAAAATTTAAATATCTGGGTATTCAAATTACCAGTAAAATATAAATCTTTATTCAATGCAAACTATATGCCCTTACTTACTAAATTAAATGCTTTGACTAAATTTTGGAAACCACTACTGATGTCTTTAATAGGCAGAATAAATGCCATAACATTGATTTTTCTGCCACAAATCTTATATTTATTTCAATCAATACCAATATATTTACCTTTTTTTTAAAAAACTTGACTCTGATATCACAAATTTCATATGGGACTATAAGTCCCATAGCATTCAAACCAGACACCTGTGTGAATCCAAGGAATTCAGCGGACTAACACTACCCAAATTTCTGTACTATCACTGGGCAACGAATATTAAAAATATAATTTACTTGTGGGACAATTCTGCCCAACAGGTGGATTGGCTAGCAATGGAGAGAGAGGACTGCTCTCCTTTTAACATAGGAGCGATCCTTCTCTCACCGATCAAACTGAACAATATAATATACAAGAAAAGTAAAATTATTCATAGTACAATACGAATGTGGAAACAAATAAAATTAACTTTCAAATTAAGAAATCTATCCCGTCTCTATTGTTAATAATCCGCCATTTAAACCATCTACTATCGATAAAACATTTACACACTGGGAAAGAATAGGAATTAAAACCTTTGGAGAAATGTATGAAATGGGAAATCTTTTATCATTCCAACAACTACAACTTAAATATAACCTGAAAAGTAATCAGTACTTTAAATATCTTCAAATCCGTGACTACTTGAAAACACATACAAAAGAACATAAAACTTTGACTTCAGATGTACTAGATGAAGCTATGAACAGAAAGACGGATTCTACTAATTTAATATCATATTTGTACAATATTATTTTAAACATAGAGATACCACCATCTGATGCAATCAGAAGAGACTGGGAACAAGAATGATCTATAAATATCTCGAAAGACAGTAGGAATAAATATTTGCTATATGTACATAAATGCTCAATAAATGTAAGACATACCTTAATTCAATTTAAAATTTTACATAGATTATATTAAACAAAAACTAATTTGAATAAATTATTTCCAAATGTCTCACCCATCTGTGATAAAAGCATATCTCAAGATGCAACTGTAGCACACTCTTTTGTTTTTTGCATAAAATTTCAGAAGTTTTGGAATGAAATTTTCGAAATGTTTACAAAAGTATTTAAAACAGAAATGAACCCCAATGCAGAATTGATTATCTTTGGAACAATGGAGACCGGCTCTTGAGCTGACTTCGTTCCAAGAGAGTTTCCTTAACTATGGCTTAATAACGGCAAAAAAACTTATATTAAAATTCTGGAAAAATGCACCAGCACCACGCTTAAAATGTGGATTTCAAACATGTCTGAATTGTTACACCTAGAAGATATAAGATTTGTCCCAGCAGGGAAATCAGACCAATTCTTTAAGATTTTGTCTCCCTTTATCGATTTATTACAAGCATATGGTGCAACATAATCCTGAAAAAAAACTGTTTCAGAACCGGGTGAGGGGTGCGCAAAGATTCGAAGTAGGTATATCCCTTCCATTTTATCTTCCCTTTATTATCCTTTAAAAAAAATATCCTCCTCCTTTCTCTCTTTTGCTTGTACTTTTCACGAACTACCACTTTCACCACCTTACCTAACTTTATTTTTCTCTCTTTTTGCTTATATTACTTTTTTATTATTAAATTCAAAAACAGAAGTTGTATATCTATGTATTATATTAATGAAATGTATTATATTATTAATATACCCTATTTTATATGACTTCTAATAAAAATATATATTTTTTTAAATCCATAATTCATCATTCATGAATACAAGTATTTCTATTTATTTTTAACAATAGCCCTCCATTGCAATGTAATTTCATTGACCAACCAAAAAGAATCTGTGAACATACATGGGGGCTTTCTACATATGCCTTCAGATTCTTTCAGAATTTATGATTATCACCGAGGGTGTAGTGACCACTTACTGCAGAGGACAGCACTAACAAAGGGTCTCGACCCGAAACATCACCCATTCCTTCTCACCAAAGTTGCTGCCTGTCCTGCTGAGTTACTCCAGAATTTTGTGTCTACCTTCGATTTAAAGCAGCAACTGCAGTTCTTTCCTACATTTAATGAAACCATTAGAGGAGGCAGGACTTCTTTCCTGCACTCAATATATTGTTGGATTTTGGAGCTCATGAGATCATAAGGGATAGGAGCAGAATTAAGCCATTTGCCCCATCAAGTCTACTCCGCCATTCAATCATGGCTGATCTATCTCTCCCACCTAACCACATTCTCCTGCCTTCTCCCCAAACCCCTGACACCCATACAATATGGCTTTATTCGGAAGGGTTCATATTATTCACTGACTTATGGCTCAGTGCTGTTGCTGATGACTTGCAGAAGCAGTCGTGACTGCCATGGATGCAACCAAAGCACATTGTATGAGTCTGAAAAAGAGTCTCGACCCAAAACGTTACCCATTCCTTCTCTCCAGAGTTGCTGCTTGTCCCGCTGAGTTACACCAGCAATTTGTGTTTTTCGCATGAGGCTCATGTATCTTCCAGCTAATCATAACCGATTAAGAATTTGGCTGCCTTGTGGCCAATGGAAACATCCCAACAAATTAATTTGATACTTGGAAGTGACTGGAAACAAAGAGAGTAACTCTGGGAAAAGAAAAAGCAAGAGCACATCCTGCAGAGGGATGTAGAGGAGTATACTAAAGGGCCCACTTTCATGACCTAATTCACAACCTCTGCCGAGTTTGCCCTTGACTCATACTCACAAGGTCATACGAGGTCATAGGCTGTCGTGGGTAGGTCGTATCAGGCTGTGATGCTAGTCATAGGTACTCGTGGCATCAAGTAGGTTGGGGCATTTTTCTAGCATGATGAAAAATGTCCATGAGTAAAAAAGGTTGTGAATTAGGTCGTGAAAGTGGGACAGGCCCTTAAACTGGGAAATTAAGGAGAAAAGGCAAACTGGAAGACAAGGAAAATAATAACACACATTGAGAAGGGAGGAAAACTTAAATTGGACAGGGATGGATCGAGAAACATACTGGGGAGTGAGAACATAAGCTAGGTAATGGCGGAGAGGAGAATACAAGATGGCGAAGAACTGTGAAGTATAAAACGAGTAAGAATTGCGAGAGAAAGAAAATTTAAACTGCACAAAATGAGATGTTTATATTGAATTGAACCATCATCAAAACCAAGCAGCTATTCAAATAAGAAAAGCAATGCCACAGAACAACCATTTAATGAAAATTGTGCAATGGAAATAAATGTTCAGGTTGTTATACAAATATTCCCATTTGCAACAAGGATTCTGTAGATTGCAGATCACATGTCGCAAATGGAGAACATTAGTAGAGTCACTCTGGTTAATTGCGAACATAAGTATATTTTGTAACTTTCAAAAATGATCTTTGTCATAAGATAGCTGAAGCAGAAGTACTTTGTTATTGGGTTTTTTTAATAGAGAACAAATTGCCTTCAGCAGAAACAGACCAAGCAGGTCTACTCTTTAAAAAGCTGTTCAATAATTTGAGGATTGCTAGGCAATAAGCATGTGGACATCATAAGCCAGCGGCTATAATTAGCAATGCTCTTGCACTATGATGCTGAGCTGCCATTATGGAACTTGTTGAAAGGAAACATTTTGCTTTAATGGAAGCAGTGATGTGTTATTGTGTTATTCTCTGCTCATTCACTTGTTATGAACTTCACCAGAAAGAATTAGACAAGAATTTCTGGAGACTCTTATTTTGTAACAAGTTTGTTGCAATTTTTAATCAGGTCAGTGTCAGAATTGAAGAATGGAATTTGATAGGAAAGGTTGATGAGGGTTTCCTCCGATAATTCTGTGTGACCAGAGGATGAATTAAAGGGTTGATCTTTATGATTTCCAATGAAAGTTAAAATGTTTATATCACTTGATTAACACGAGTTTTGAGAAAGGATTATCTGTTATGTTCCAAGATGCTCATTAAGTTCCGAACATTATTTTTACCTATTTTTTCTAGAAACTCAAAGAGGTTGTCCAACTAATGGATTTCTGTGAATTTTATCAAAAGAAAAACAGCAGCATTTGAACAATTGGGGTTTGCTCACGGGATGTCGCCGGGGATGGTTTTGGATTAGCTGCCAGGTCTTAAATCATCTGCAGCGGCTGGGGAGAATAGATAAGGCCTACAGCTGCAGTGATTGTTTTTAAAAGATCCACATTTAGAGTTGTATTTACTGTTCAGTAAAAATCAATCTCTTGCAAGACACAAACACAACTTCTTCGCAACAAAATGCATTCCTGCAGCAAGAACAAAGCACTCTCCAAAAGGTGATTCCAGGTCCAATGGAATTTTTCAAGGAGTATCTCAGCAAATTTAGATGAGTAGAATTTCTCATGATCAACAATTAAAGGATGTGTAGGAAGCTCATCAAACAACATATCAAAATGTAACTTGTTCATTCTTTCATCGCCCAACAGAATTTTTCTGGTCGGGATCTATCTTCAGATTGTTTGTGTTGGGAGGGGGAAGAAAGATGGAAGAAAGGAGGGGCAGGAGGGAAAATAGTTACAGTGTGCAAATTTTGAAGCTAGAGGAATTAATGTAGGTGGGAGGGGAGGGGAGAAATAGGTGTAAGTCCAGGTCAAGCATGGGGAAGAGGGGAGAAGGAGGATGAACAGCGGGAAGGAAGAAGAGGTGGGTGGGTTAATTAGTTAACTACAATTGGAGAATTCAATGTTTATACTGATTTGTAAGTTATCCGAGAGAAATATGAGTTGCTAATCCTCCAGTTTTCATGCAGCCTCACTCTGGCAAGGGAGGAGTCCCAGGCCACCACGGAAATGGGAAGAAGGATTCAAATGGTTAGCAATTTGGAAATTCAGTAGTTCATGACAGACTGAGTGCAATTGTTCAGCGAAATGGTTGCCGAGTCTACGCTTGCGATTGCTGATGTACAGGATGCCACATCGGGAAAACTAGATGCAGTGGATGAGGTTAGAGGAGGTACACATAAATCTCTGCCTCACCTGGAAAGACTAATGGGGTCCTGGGATGAAGGTGAGGGGGATGGCATAGTGACATGTTCTCCAGAATTCCTGTCTGACCCACTGTTGCTGTCTCACCCGCTGTTTATGAAAGGTAGGATCAAACGACATTTAGAAAAGAAAGATCTGATGAGGGATAGTAGCCAATAAAATGTAGAAACAACATTACTTTTTGCATGTCATGCCTCACCAATTTGATTGGGTTTTTTGAAGAGGAGTATATTGATGAGACTAGTGTAGCAGGCATTGCCTGTGTCGACCTCGGCAAGGTCGAGGTGATGAGATACTGCATGGTAAGCTGCTCTGTAACAATGGATCACCTGGGATCCAAGGCGTGCTTGTCCTATTCAATACAAAATTGTCTTGAAGATAGAAGGCAGATAGCAATAAAGGGTTGTTTTGCAGCGTAGATGCCTGTTGCATGCAGTGTCCCAGAGGGATTGGTGCTGTGTCCACTGTTCTTTATTCACGTTAACAATTTGGATGTGAATTATGGTCAGTAAGTTTGTGGATGACACTTAAAATATGATTGCAATGGAACAATGTGCCAAGGAATGGCAGATGGAATGTAATTGAAATCAATGCAATGTATGGCATTTTGGATGACAAGCCAGGGCAGGACTCACACAGTAAATGGTTGGGCCTTGAGGAGTTTGTAGTGCACTGAGACTGAGTGGGGCAAGTACATAGTTCCATGAGGTGGGGGGGGGGGGGGGGAGGTGGGGGGGCAACACAGGTGGAGAGGGTGGTTAAGAAGGCATTTGGCACACTTGCCTTCATTGGTCAGGGTATTGACTACAGGATTTAGGACATCATGTTACACAAAGTTGCTACAGTGACATTTGACGTACTGTACACAGTTCTGATTGCCCTTCTATAGGAAGAATGCCATTAAACTGAAAAGGTTGCAGAAAAGATTGATTGGAATGCTATTGGATCTGGAGGGGTTGCATTAGAAGGGGAGGGGAGGCTGGATAGGCTGTGTTTGAGCATGGGAGGCTGAGGAGTGATCTTATAAAGGTTTATAAAGCTAATAGCGGCGTAGATAAGATGAACAGTAACTGTTTTTTACCCGGGGTTGGAGATTCGAAAACTTGAGGGTGTAGATTTATGATGAGATACGAGAAATTTTAAAGGGGTCTAAGGGGCAAACATTTTCTGATTTTCAGATATAATTGGCATATATGAATCATGACATTAAAAAGCCAATTGATACATTGATAGGAAATGTTTGGAGGTATATGGGCTCGGCACAGGTGCAGGGTCCAGCCTGGGATGAATGGAAATCTTTTTCTAGTGTCGATACAAATTTATAGCATTTACTTATTGAAAAATAGAACAACAGCTTGAAGTTTTTTTTACCTATTACCAATCCCTCTCGGGGTTGATAATGTCACTATCACCGGAGAGGTTTTGAATTTGTTAAATGAGCTCTGGTTTTTGCTGGGTTGGAACATTTCTCGTGTGAAAGGCTGTCAGGTGTCTTTCCGTGCTTCTGCTGTGAAATGCTGACACAGCTGAAATGTTTTCCACAATGAAGAAAATTAAAACTCAGCGTAGAGCTTAACCATCCTGTGAGAATGGCATGACGGAGAACTGTGAATTCCCAGCAAGTTTAAATGTATGCTGAGCAAGTTTAAGATTGGCACCTGCGATTTGCATCAATGTGAAAATGATATTCTGCCTCGAGCAGAACAAACAATGGGCCAGCAACCAGGATGCGGACTTCCACACCAACAATAGCTGACAAATACTTTATTTTCATTCTCCCAAGGGTTGATGGCGTAGGAGACGAGGTGAGCTTTTACTTAAGGAGCTATAGTTCAGCTGCCTTCGATTTGCTGAAGTGCTTCATATAAAGGTACATGGACCTCTTCCTTCAAGCTGCTCCACTGCTCCAATTTAATACCTCTTGCCTCTTGTTTCCCATGAAATTATTTCACAGCTCTCTTCCACGCAGCCAATTACCTGAAAATTTCCAAACTTGCAATGTATGTTGCTGTAATGCAGACATGGTAAACTTCTCAGTTTTGCTGAACTGTGCTGATCCAGCAAAATTGTGGGTTCAATGAAGGACATCTTATTTCATGGGACAAGTGAATGTATGTTCCACTGTTAGCACATCTCAGTTGCTCCTGGATACATCAGTGCTTCCCAACTGTGTGCAAAGGGCAGCGTGCCAATAGACTCAAAGAGAAGCCTCCATCTGTACCTTCTCTTCACTTTAATCAGTTTCAAAGAGTTGTCCTGATTCCAGAGACCTTGGACTGTTGTTGTTCTGGCGCATCTTTGGTGGCCTCATACATAGCATTCTGAACGGTGGCTTGTTTCACCTCAGTGATGACAGATTCCAGCTGGGCTCGAAAAGTAGAAATTCCAGCAAACATATTCCTGCTCTTGTTCTTTTATATGGCAGATAAATATTTATATCCATTTATATGGATATCACTCCTTACAATACAGGGCATAGATAGGATAGACAGTCAGAAAATTTTACCAAGTTGGAAATGTCCAACACTGAAAGGCATAGCTATAAGGTGAGATGGGGGGGGGGGGGGGGATATAAGGGAGAAGTGCTGGAAGGTGTTTTACACTGAGGGTAATGGGGGTCTGGAAGACATTGCCATGGTGGAATGGTGGAAGCAGATACGATAGTGGCATTTAAGAAGCTTTTAGATTGGCACTTGGATTTGCAGGGAATGGATGGATATGGATCATTTACAGGCAGATGAGATCAGTTCAGCTAAGCTTTGTGTTCGACACAAACATTGTTGGCCAAGGGGGGGTCGTTCCTATGCTGTACTGCTCTATGTTCTAGATGTGAAATGCCCTGACTTGATCAACACTTGGTATCTGAATTCTATTTTTTTGGAGTACCTTTAGTGTTTTGATTGAAATGTCGCAGAACAATTGCATAGATGTAACTCAATTATTATTATTTGCGGAGATTTAGCCTCATGAGTAAGGTTTGTTTTCTTTTTCTTTGTTATTCTTCCAAACTGATTGGAGTTCCAATTTTGATCGATTTGTTTTTTAGGTAAATTGTTCATCATGTAATTTATTAATTTTTGTAAATTCAATGTCTTTATTATGTTAAATTTATGGCAAAGGACATGTTTAGTCACAAAGAACCAACGCCATATGTGAAGAAGATAAAATACGCTTAATGTAAAGTTTTGGGCATATTTTATGTAACAATTGTTTCAGTGTATTTTGGCCAAAACCTGAAATCTTATTTTTGGAGACTTACAGTTAAAGTAATTGGGATTTTAATAAGAAATTTTGAATCTGACAAGTGTTGGTTCAGTGGCCTCTAGACTGAACTGTTTCATTCTTGGCAATACAATCGTACAGATGACTCCATGCACCAGTGCTTCCTTCTTGGAATGCTGTTTGAGGAAAGTATCTGGGGAAATCATGGAAGCTTCCATCCTATCATTTTCCAGACATTGATTTCAATCCATTCATTTTAAAGGATTGAAAATCACCTATTGTTCAGCAGCTTAATCCCTCACCGCAATTGTTAATGGTGTTTATCATCTATTACTACTGAGAATTGCAAAACTAGTTTGAAGATGTGCAAAATCTAAAAGATCCTGTTAATTAGGTTTTTCTTGCTTCAAATATTATGACAGTTTTGTTATTTGTTTATGTCTTGATTAATTTTACACTCATACGAGCCAATTATTAAGATACAGAAAAAGAATGTTTATTTCTTTCCATGAGTCATGGTGTCATAACATTCCTGATGCTGCCAGCAGTTGAGACTTCAGAGATACAGCATGGAAACAGGCTCTTTGGCCCATCAAGTCCATGCTGACCATCAATCATCTATTTACACTAGTTCTGTGTCATCCCACTTTCACATCTGCCCCCTACATACTAGGTTCTATTCATGGAGGCCAATTGACTGACAAATCAGCAAGTCTTTGGGATGTGGGAGTAAACAGGAGCACCCGGAGGAAACTCACGTGGTTACAGGAAGAACGTGCAAACTCCACACAGATAACTCTACCAGCTCCTAGTTATTGACTGTAGTTCTGCCTTCAACACTATAATCCCAACCAAACTCATCTCCAAACTCCTATATCTAGGAGTCAGTAGCCTCCTTTGCAACTGAATCCTGGACTTCCTGACTCACAGACTGCAATCGGTGAGGGCAGGTGACAAAACATCCTCCACAATAATTCTCAACGCCAGTGTCCCACAAGGATGCATTCACAGCCCCTTACTATACTCCCTACACACCCACGATAGTGCAGCCAAATACTGCTCTAACTCTATTTTCACATCGGCAGATGACATCACTGTGGTAGGTTGGATCTCATATACTGTAATGATGAGACGGAGAACAGGAAGGAGATAGAGCGTAATAACGGTGTCAAGACAATAACCTCTCCCTCATTTGCAGAAAAATGAAGGAACTATTTATTGATTACTGGAAACGAGGTGCTGTAGCTCTTTGGGCTAACGGAATCAAGGGATATGGAGAGAAAGCAGGAATGGGGTACTGATTTTGGATGATCAGCCTTGATCATTTTGAATGGCATTGCTGGCTCGAAGGGCCGAATGGCCTACTCCTGCAAGGGATATGGAGAGAAAGCAGGAATGGGGTACTGATTTTGGATGATCAGCCTTGATCATTTTGAATGGCATTGCTGGCTCGAAGGGCCGAATGGCCTACTCCTGCAACTATTTTCTATGGTTCTATGTTTCTACAAGCTTGAAACATAAGGAATAGCTTAAGGAAGAGCTTCTTATCCATGTGTAGGAAGGAACTGCAGATGCTCATTTAGGAGGTCGTAACAGGCCGTGATGCTAGTCGTAGGTACTCGTGGTATCAAGTAGGTCGGGGCATTTTTCTAGCATGATGAAAAATGTCCACAAGTAAAAAACGTCGTGCATTAGGTTGTGAAAGTGGGACAGGCCCTTTAGGAAGCTGAAGATGGACACAACAAACTGGAGTAACTTAACGAGACAGGCAGCATCTCTGGAGAGATGGAATGTGTGATGTTTCGAGTCAAGACCCAAAACATCACCCATTCCTTCTCTACAGAGATGCTCTCTGTCCCACTGAGTTACTCCAGCTTTTTGTTTCTATTATCAGCTTCCTGTCTATCGTTATCAGACTACTGAATGGTCCTTCCATAAACGAGTAGTCCTGATATTCCAACCTACCTCAATGCAGGTTGTGACCTTTTTTTTTAAACTGATGTAACTTTCGCTGTAACTGCAATCTTATAATGCTGTAACACTGTATTCTGCACTCTGGTATTTTTCTCACTGCACTACCTGTTCTACTTGTGAATGGGTTGACTGTTCCCATTTGCATGGAAACAAAGCTTTTCAGTGAATCTCACCATGTGAGAACAGTAAACCAATTCCAATACCAATATCTAAGATGACATCAGAAATATACCAGTTAATATTTTTTTTGTTTCCCACAATATATATTCAGCAGAGTTTCAAATAGAGATTATCTAATTAATACCAAATGATAGATAGTTTTAACTCCGGCATTGGGGACAATTATAGGAACCAAAATCATTTAATTTAAGTGTCCAAATCAGCCATTAGAAAACAAGGTTTTTATTCCATCTGTCTAAGCTGGATTCAATCCCAGCTTCTGGACTAAATGCATTCATATTTCAACCCACTGTGCCACCTAGTCCCTACATCAGCTGTTTTCTGAGGCATTACTGGCATTGGAACATCAGTCACAGATGAGTTCACAGCCGTTCCATCTGCTCTGCCCAGGTGCCGCAGAATGAACAAAAGTGAGCATCTCCAAGACATATACGGAGAGGAGGGTGGACAAAAGTGTGGGATCTCAGAACGCTATATGAATGGACCAATATTACTCAGAGACTAGTGGGCAGCACGATGGCGTAGCAGTAGAGCCAACTGCCTTACAGCACCAGAGACCCGGGTTCAACCCTGACCACGGGTGCCTGTCTGTATGGAGTTTGTACGTTCTCCCTGTGACCTGTGTGGGTTTTCTCCGAGATCTTCAGTTTCCTCCCACACTCCAAAGATGCACAGATTTGTAGGTTAATTGGCTGGGTATAAATGTAAATTGTCTTGAGTGTGTGTAGGATAGTGTTATTGTGTGGGTTTCGCTGATCGGTGAGGACTCTGTAGGCCAAAAGGCCTATTTCCACGCTGTATCTCTAAACTAAACTAGTAAGATTAAACGAGAACTTACCAGTTTGAAGCTTGATCTATATTTTATGAGGAGTTACGATGAGCGATTACGTGAAGATTTCAAAGCTCTGTGATTTCAAGCCGTGGAAAAGTCCACACAAACACAACTGCATCAATTGACCACAGATAAGAGAAACATTGATAATGCATACAGAAATGACATGGATTTAAAACATGCTGATGCAATTTAATGGTAATCCCTCTCATCCGGGAGGAACTATAAAATAAAACCTAAAATAGAGTTGGCAAATACCCCCGGTCTGGCTATGTGTTATTATAAATGTTTGGAAAGTTCGTTCGTTAGACCATCCTGCAGTCGCTAGGATGTGGTCCAGCGGAATGTACATAACCCTTGCTGCTGATGTTATAGCAGCCCTGGTGGAGTGAGATGAAAAAATATTAGTATCTACTCCTGCATGACAAAACCCCGTTTTAACCACCTGAAGATTGTCTGAACTGATATCTTCTTATGAGGTTTGTCGTAAATAAACAAACATTGCTAGTTTCAGAGCCTCTAAGGCTCTAGGTGACCTTGATGTATTGTTGTAAATGTGTGACTACACATAACCGAAGGTTCATGGGGTATGCTCTGAGAAATAGTTTGAAACCTGATGCCCCTGGCCTGCTCTACTTAACTAAATTTTGATGTGGATAAGCTTTTCCCATTGAGGGTAGGGAAGATTCAAACAAGAGGGCATGACATGAGAATTAAGGGACAGAAGTTTAGGGGTAACGTGAGGGGGAACTTCTTTACTCAGAGGGTGGTGGCTGTGTGGAATGAGCTTCCGGCAGAGGTGGTGGAGGCAGGATTGATTTTAACATTTAAAAGTAAAGTGGATAGGTATATGGACGTGAAGGGAATGGAGGGGTATGGTCTGAGTGCAGGTAGATGGGACTAGGGGAAAACAAATGGTCGGCACGGACTGGAAGGGCCGAGAGGGCCTGTCTCCGTGCTGTAATTGTTATATGGTTATATGGTTAAATCATAAACGCAAAATATTATATTATTTGCAGGTGTAACCATCCTGTCCAGTCGCAATTTACATAGTGAGTGGACCCGTTGCGCTGAGACCAACGCCTTGAGGATAACTACCTTATGGGAGTCGGGCCAAAGATAAGGATGCAGCTGGAGCCCCCTGGTGAAGTAGTGTTAACACAATGTCAATATCCCATACTCCTGTGTGCTTGGGTCTGGAAGAACTTGTGCTAAAGATATCCTTTATAAACTGGATATCAGAGGGTGAGACCCGACAGAGTGGGTCCCGCTCACTTCAGGATATATGATGAGAAGGCCCGTTGGGCTCAATTAATGGTTTTATAACTTAATTTATTGTCAAGGACCCATTTGAAATGAACTCCAAGATGTCAGTAATCCGTTCAGTATTATATGTAACATAGTATTTAAACAAAACTCTTCCCATCTCCTGAAGAGGAAATGTACTGATTTTTTCGGGCTACCCCTGCACTTTGCAGTGAGCACAAACATGGATCGGTCTGACAACCCGAGCCACAGCAGTGGTCTTTTTAGAGTCTGCAAGTCATTGAATTGATTTTATCATGCAGGGGCTGGTTTCCCGAGGCACATGCTGAACCAGCAAATTGTATATTTAGAATAACCATATAAGGTTCTATTATATTCTCAACATAAGCTGGAACCACACAACCCAGTCAGACAGTATGAAAACCGCTGAAGCGGGATCTTGCTGAATTTATTGCAAGACCCGACTGATGAGGCAAAATAGAGAAAAGACATAAAAGAACATTCCCTCCCCCCTGTAGCAAGGATGTATCTCTCGCCACCGTGAACCTCATATTTTTGCAACCGGTGAATGAGCCGGGATACAAACATATCAATATTTGGTGTTCCATCAAACCATAATGTCATAAAAGACTTCATGATCCAACATCCATTCTGTGTTGTCATTGAATTACGTGATGATACACCAGCTGAGGTTAGGTAAATATGACCGGAACTTTGACTGGATTGCAGTGTATCAATTTGGAATTGAGCATGCAAATTATGCATATTCGCACAATAACTCGTAGAATGCACATGGTGTCTATAGCTAGTTGATACCAATAACTGGAGAATTGGTAACTCATGCAAATCCCTCTGCCTCCGTGACTAGAGATGGCATTCGTAATTTTTCACCTTTGAGCACTAGCATCAGTTTTGTAATATAACTGAAGATTTAGTGACCAAAACCTACTGGAGCAATGCTGAATATTGTTCGTCCACCATTATGACTTTGGTAGCTTCAGCTGGTAATAGCATAGATCTGTTAACAATGACCTACATGACACCTGAGAGGTTACTACGTTGCACGTTGTAAGTTCTGATAATGCAAAGGTCCAATTTGCACAGCTGAAACACAGCTGCTATATTGCCAATTACACTTGATGAATAGAAGGCTGCTTCATAACAACAAGGTTGTTACAGGTTTCAATTCTTTCCAGTCTCTTGCCCCAGGCAGAGTCACAGACAAATTAATAATTAACGGTAAACCCCAATAATCAATATCGCTAGTTGGTATCAACATAAATTTAACTGGATGGATGATGAACATCAATTTGTCAATTATAGTTTGCAGCTGAAACAGTTGATTTTAGCAAAATACAGCATTTGGAATACCATCCAGATAAGCCAGAACAAGTGTTTTTGAGCTTTTGGCAGTCCAAGCACCGGTTTAATAATTTGATATATAACCTGGGAGCTGAAGTTAGCCCATTTTGCAACACTGTTATCATTGTCCTATTCAGATACATTTCAAATGTCTCCGGTGATCCCTGAGAATGGAAATCAGTTGTTTACCAGTAACAAAATTCCATATTCTGAAAAGTTTCTGTTGCACATGCAAGTTTAATCAAAGATGAACAGACTTCCTCCACCGTTCACAATGAACAGGCCACACCTGCCATAATTCCATGCCTATCTCGAACGACAACTCTGACCAGATTCCCGAACTTGTCTCGGAAGGTAATTCTGGCCATAATACATGAACCTGCCTAGAAGACAACTCTGGCCATAATACTGGGCCTGCCTAGAAAGACAACTCTGGCCGTAATTCTGAGCCTGCCTCGAAAGACAACTCTGGCCATATTTCCGAGCTTGTCTCGGAAGGCAATCCTGGCCGTAATAATGAGCCTGCCTCGAAAGACAACTCTGGCCCCAACTTCAAGCCATGCTTGGAACCCTTGTATACTGTGCAAAATAAACCAATCACATGTTATCATTTTAGTTTATAAACAGATCTGAATCTCATGTTATCTTTGTCATTTGTACAAAACACAAGTGTAAATATTACCAACTTGTAAATGGCCCACATACCCCATGTTTCGGAAGAACCAGACCCACCTACCTTCATGGCTACCAGTGGTCTTATGGTAAGGCCAAAGGTCCCTGATGTGGGTTCTATTCCTGTCCTTGATTGGAGAGTAGGACTGCTAGTGTGTGTGGAATCCATATTTCCTGAGACCAGCTTGGACCTTGGCCTGAAAGACCGCTGCTCAGCTTTCAAGCAGCCTCCAGCTTCAATGAACTGCTTACTGGTGATGAGGCGGGGGGGGGGGGGGGGTGTTGTCGCCGAAATGATGAAGGTTTGTCCATCGTTGGTACCTTGATTAGTCCGACAACTTTTGCTGCCTCATCCAGGTATACCTATTGGATAAGTCCTATCTGAAGAGAAGCTTCGGCGGCTGGTTTCATTTCTCCAATGTCACCCCTGATAGCGCTGTTCACTGCTGGTCGTGAGGGGAACTCTGGCCCCTTCTGAGTTTTCTGCCCACGGCAATACCCTTTTGTTTGCGAGTCTTTCCTTGGAGCGATATGCATGTGCTCCAGGATGTTCCACGGACATACTTTGAATTTGAAGTCAGTTACACACTGGCAACTCGCACTCCCCTCCACAGAGAGGGAGATTTGTAAGCAGCCCTGAAAACAGGTGCTGCCACAGGCCCCCGAGGATACATGCACTGACATGGCCCCTCCTACGAATCTATATCAGGATTTTTGCTCTAAGTCAGACAGGAACTGACCCCAAATGCTCCCCTCCTCAGAGAGGGAGACATTGTGCAGCATTGTAACAGGTGCCGTTGTCGTGGGCCCACGAGGAGACCCACGGTGATATAACTCCCTCCTTTGGAGCATATCATTGTGGAACACCTCTCCATCAGGTGCTCCATGTGGGTTAGAACATTCAAAGGTGCTACCCACTGAAGGAAGGGATCCTCTCCATCAGGAATCCTCCTGGCCCGATTTGTTTGAGTCAACGGGTCATACACACTTTCCTTTTCCCTATGCTCCCCTCCTCAGGGAGGGAGATATAATATCGTGGCTTACCCTCCAAGCAGGGTTGCCTAGGTGCTACCAGCATCAGTCTGAAGCCGCTGGCTCCACCGCCAGCGACTCAGAAGGCGAATTCAACCGCCGCTCGTTACCCGCACTTCCGCGGTCTCCGTAGCGGGTTCCCCGCGGTCCATGGCCGGGATTCCCCGAGGTCAGGACCGGGATTCCCTGTGGTCCATGACTGGGATTCCCCGCAGTCCATAAAGGTTTCCCCACGGCCTGTCCGGACTTCGCCCCGAAATCCAACAGGAAAACTGTAAGGAGAGATTCCTACAAGAAAACACATAACCTGGGAATAAGTTTAACACTTACCTTCAAGTTTAAACTTACCGCTGGAAGGAGCAGCACGCCTGCCAGTCAATCATCGTGCCATGTGCTAAGGCGTAATGACACGCGGGGCTTCTTCACGGAATCACTCACGTGACTCCGAAGTAAAATAAACTAAAGCCAGTGTTTGCATGAATAAGTACAGAAATAAGAATGCGAACATAAACCTGAGAGCAATTACAATGTTGTCTTCAGGTAACAATGGCCATGTGAAATAACTTTGCTTAAACTGTGAGCTTAATTTAATAATTTGCTGAGATAATAATCTTACTGATGGCTTGGTGTTGCTGATTTTCCTTATTTTATGCAATTGTGTCATGTACAGCACTTCCAGAAGAACATTTGCCATCTGAATTACAGCAGCCACAGTTTACTCAGACTGAGCATTTGTTTAAGATACTGGAATGGCTTTAAAATGTAACTACAAGTTCCCTAATGCAGGCCTGTCAGATATTTTTGCCATTACTCAAGCAAAACTTTGCATGTTATTTTATAGTACATCATCCCCTTCATTGCCATTTAATCGTCTAAGCCAAGAATAGCTTTCACTGCCCCTAAGGCAAAATCTTCCATTACCACCTTGTGATAAATGGATCAGCTTAACAATAACCAGACTCATTACAACCTTCCAAAGAAAGCCAAGTACAGTAGGTGTTGTGAAATTAAAGAGTCAATGCTCACAAAGGACTAAGTGATGACATGTCCCATGCAAACATATAACTGTTTAATCTGACAGTGACTTACAAATTCAAATTCTATTTAACATCATTACTTTTTTTATTCTTTACCCAAGAGTGATATACAATTTTCAAGGTTTGTGGTTGGGAAGACACTAGTAAATGAACTTTAAGATGAAGATTCAAAACCTCATTATAATAACATTGATACCGAAGATACAGGATAATTGATATCATGCTGTGACTGGTATTTATAAAGACAGAGCTACGTGTTAGACTATAAGTAACTGAATAGGCTGCATAAAGTTGACAATTCAGACTTTAGTCATTTACACAAATCTTGCTTCTAGATTGCAGGAAGCCCAACTTTTGTTTTGTTTTACTAATTAATTCCTAATTTTAGTAGACCATTGTGAATCATGCTGTTTACTGCAGAAAGTTGTGCAATTTTTATGCCTGATACTCTATTGTCTGCAATATGAGGAATTTCGAAAATAACTTGAAAGGCATTTATGAATTTATGGCCATCTGCAAATTCTGGCAAGGTTTGAAATCATCAATGTGGCTAATTATTGGAATCCATTCATGTTCCCAGTTTTCAAGCTTTTATATATTTGCATATGGTACGTGCTGAAATGTTACAGGATATTTTCTGAGTCCTCTGTCACAAACTGCATGCATGCATCTCATAATCATGGATTCACTGTAAGGAGGTGGCAGTCATTATCAAAGATCAAACAAGAATCAGTCTTCAAAGTGTTTTCAAATATAATGTATAAGCAGTAAGTGATTTTAAAATTGCAAGGACAACTGCATAAACAAACACCACCTTTGTGAAGGGAGAAGTCGACCAACTTTCATTGGGAGGCCACGTAAGAGATATGCTTTGGACACTGCCATAAACATGAGATATTTTTATATGCCCCACTGCATGTGCTTATTTCTATGGAAAACTCTTTCTAGTACCAAAAGTTAAAACTTTGCAATGCAATTACTGAAATTGTATTTATTCACCTGCTGCTAATTTTGTAGTCAGACCACTGAGGGTAGACCATTGTAGAGAGTATAGTAACCTGGTGTGCTTTGAGTTTAAGGAGATACTTCCACCAGATTCTCCAATGTCATGCCCACTTGTGCTGAATAAAGACCTGTTGTAGCTACGGCTCTGACCTCCATGTTCTATCTATGGTTCTGACCTCCACGTGGCTTTTTCAATGTCCCAGCAATCACCATCTATGATTTCATGCTCAGAGGGGAAAGATTTGGGAAATGTTTGTGAATTGGTTATTAACTTCTGAAAAACAGTCAAGGTGAAGGGATTGTTTTGGACATACCCATCATACAATATAAAACACTGGAGGATCAATGTTAGATTTAATCTTTGAATGAAAGTATCAGGTAAGGACCTCTGGACAAGGGAGACTGGAGTTAATGTAGGATATATCTAAATGCTCCCACTATACAACATTATCCAAAAGCACTATGTTTATGGCCTGTCCCACTTGCATGCGATTGCGTGCGTTTGGCGCGACCAATCGAAAGTGGAGGTCGGGCGGAGGTTACGTGAAGTTCACGCGAAGGTCGCGCGTGACGTCATTTATGCATATAAACATGTTGTTATACACCACAGATATGCACTTCTAAGCACCAAGCCTTTTCACACAAAAGCAACGGCATTTTGGACTGGAAATTGTATTGGTGAATTGGTTTAGGCCAAAATGAACTGTTATTGATGGCTTTGAAAAGTGGACGACTGAGGTTGAAAATTCTAATCAACTGGGTGTAACACGACAGATATTGAGAAATTCACAAATTCGGGTCATGACACTAAATAGTAAGATTAAACGAGAACTTAACAGTTTGAAGTTTGATCTTTATTTTATGAGGAGTTACGATGAGGGATTACGTGAAGAACCCGTCAGCCCGCATGCGCGTCAATCTTCAAAGCAGCGGTGTGAAGTCACAGACAGGAACAGTTGACCTGAGAATAGAAAGATTGAAGAAACTAGAACTACCAGCTGACTTTTATGAGGAGGGGTTGGGAGTGGAGGGCACGTAATCCCTCATCGTAACTCCTCATAAAATAAAGATCAAACTTCAAACTGGTAACTTCTGGTTTAAATTTACTATTTTACTTCAGAGTCGCGTGAGTGACTACTTGAAGATTTAAAGCTCTGTGACTTAATGCCGTGGAACGAGTCAATGCGTCACACACTGCAGAGTTGACCAAGGAGAGAGTGGACAAAAACATTGTTCAGCCATGACATAAATAAAACATGTTGACAATTTTATGTGTTTTTGAGCTCGGAATAGAGCTAAAACCAGTTTTAATATTTTAGTGAACAATCTGGGAGCTGAGGTTAACCCATTAGGCAACGCTTTAAACTGCCATAGTTGCCCCATCCAGTTAAATTTCAGGTATTTTCTGTGACCCTTGTGAACAGGCACAGAATAATAGGCATCTTTGAGGTCGATGCTAGCCATATAACATCCCTTGGAAATCAATTGTTTGGCAGTAACAAAGGTTTCCATTTTGAAATGTTTGTACTGCACAAAGGTATTAAGTTGGGTTATGTCCAGGATGATGCGGTACCCCCCATCCTTCTTTTGCCTGGTAAATATGTTGGAAATGAATTGTTGAGGTTCATGATACGTTTTTTCAATGACCCTTTTTGATATAATGCCTGAATTTCAGCCTGAACCTCCAAACCATCCTGTTGTGAACGAACAAAGGTACGGTTTGGAGCATGCTGCGTGGGTGGCAGTGAGCCAGAAAACTCAATTTAGAACCCATCTATACTGCGCAGTATGAACAAGTCAGACGTTATCCACTTCCATTCATGCAAAAATAAAATGTAACCTACCACCAACATGCAACAGACCCACACACCGTATATAACATGGTGAACCAGACCCACCTACCTCCTTGGTTATTGGTGGAGTCTTGATGTTCATTTCCTCCCCCATTTGGGGGATTGAGGTGCTGGAGTGCGCCAGTGGCGCATCATTGCAGTTGGCCAGCTTGGGCCATGCCCCAAAAAAGATTTCTGGCTGTTTTTTTCCATCCTCGAGCTGGAGGTGGGTTCCGCAGACAGTTTGGTGTTGGTAGATGCATAGGGGTGCTGCCGTCGAAAGGACCCGGGCCTGTTCACCACCCGAAGTAGCACCACTGCCTTCAACTCGTCATCCAGTTCCTTCACTTGCTTGGACAGGTCTTCTCCAAACAAGTAATTGGGAGGCTGTACATTGTTAGACCTGCACAACTCCGCAAATTTGGGGGTGAGGACGGGACGAATGGCATTCTTGCGAAAGCAATTTATTTCAAAGTGTCCGTTGCACAACAATGCCATTGTGTCCCGTTGTTCCTCAGATAGGGAGCTGCCGTCTACAGACCTAGCGAATGCTGTCATCCCCAACGCCAGCAGCTTCAGGATTCTCTGCATTTTGACCTCTTGGGTCTTAATGCCGCCACCAATGTAGCTCCAAATGGAACTATTCACTACTTTAAGAGAGGCGCAGTTGCTGGGCATCCCCATCATTACCTGTTCTTGAAGCTGGTGAGAAGCGAGGTAATTTATACTGGCCGCTAGCTCTTTGTCCAGCAGCTCCCCGACACCGCAAACTTAGAGACCATGGTAGGTGTCGCTGCTTCTCGTGGGTTCCGTATTGCTGGACATTCCATCGGCTCACTCAAATGCGAGTCCACCCAGGACTGATGGCCTATGCTCCCATCCTCGGATATGGGAGATATAATGCAGCCCTGCACCAGGCGCTGCTGCGGGCCTCCGCAGCTTGCTGTGATATGACTCCCGACTTGAATATATCATGTTGGAGCATCTTCTCCATAAGAGGCTCCACTTGGGAAAGACGTCCAAAGACACTTCCCGTTGCGGGAGGCTAATCCAACCGACCGGACTCATCCGAGTCCATCGGCCTGGTGGATTTGAACTTGGCCTTCCCGACCCGCAGAGTAGCCACAGTGCTCTCCAGGTACACGTAGTCCATAGTCGCTGGCTGGGTAGTCAGCGACCGCGATGGCGAAATGGATGGCCACCCGTTGACTGCACTCCCGCGGTCTTCCGAAGCGGTTCTCTCCGTGGCTCATCGAGACTTCACTCTCGCTTTATCCATGTTTGTCCGTTCTTGAACTGTAACAAGAACAAGAGAAAAAACAACCGCAGACTAAGTGGAAACACTTACCTGAAGGCCTTTTAAACTTACCACTGGTGGAGCGACGCGCCAACCAGCCAGTCGCAGTTAGACATAATGATGCGCATACGGGCTGACGGGTTCTTCACGTAGTCACTCACGTGATCCGAAGTAAAATTAACAATAAAGTGAGAGGATGGATTTTGCTGCCTGAAGCAGTCAGTCAAGAGTACTGTGGCGATATTCAGGCTTGAGCTTTGCCTGTGTGATTAGAATGAGAATAATGGATTGGCTTCAAAAGTGCTGACTGATTTTGGGCGTCGGGCGGTGACATTATCAATGAATGCCTCACGCTAGGCGTACGCCGTCAAGACGCTGCGTACGCCATCAAGATGCTGCGTACGCCTGTAATGCGCCTGTGTGCATACGCGGGCCGGCAGGCCGTTGGCGTGTGAAGATTTTGGTCACTGCAGGAATTTCGGAGCCCAGCGCGATGTCGCAACCAGCCCCGCACAACTCCATACCCCTCCGCGCTTCTAAGTGGGACCGGCCCCGCGCAGCCATACTTTGCCATACGCCTCAATTGACCACGAGTTTGCATAATTTGCGAGCCAAGGTCGCGTAAGTGGGACAGGCCCTTTAGTTTCCGCATGCAGGCCTGATCACTTAGCATTCATCACCACTGTTTTCCTGTGCATCTACATTGTTCGACATCCACTGCTGGCTGGGATGAAACTGCTGGGTTAGATTTTAAAATTCCTCAAAATAAATTCCGCTAAAAGGCAAAACCTATCTTAACCTCTGTTCACCAGATACCAACAACTTCTATCTTTCCAGATGGAGTGTCTCCGACATTCCTGTAATCCACATTTTGATTGTGGGGGATGTAGGACCTTTCCAGAATTTTAATATTAATTTTTTCCCAATTATTAAACTATAATCAATAAAAATTATTTGATTCGTTGTTATTAATTGATCTGTTTCCAGTATTCCCAATATTATTAACTTTGAGTCAGGAGTCAGGTTCATATTAACAACATTCGAAATTATTCTAAATATTTCTATCCAAAATTTTGTAATTTTTACACAATTTGTAAATGAGTGTGTCAAGTTAGCTTCTAAGTGCTGACATTCATCACATATGGCAGATACATTGGAAAAATTGTTATGTAGTGCGGTTGGATTTTGAGTAAAGTAGTCTATGTAATATTGTAAATTGTATAAGAGAGTGTCTAGCATTTAACGAACAGTGGGTGTATATGTTGTAAACTTTCATCCTTTAACTTCTGGTCTAATAATTTGACCTAATTCGTTTTCCCATGTTGGTGTCTATATATCTTTCTGAAGCGGTCAATGGGACATAATTTTCCAATAGGATATTAGAAATAGATAATATCAATTTTTTTGTGTTCAGATGTTTTATTTTAGACATTCATATCCTAAAAATGTCTGTCTTTCTATTTCTAATTTCCTGTGTGTTTGCTTTTCCATAGTCTCTAATTTGTAGGTAATCTTTTGAATGTATCCATAAATTTGTGTTGTAATTCTTTGAAATGAAAGGGAAAGAATTTTCCCTGTAGAGATCTCCCGTCTTATTATTCCCTTATTTTTCCATTGTAAAATAGCCTTTATCCATCACTTGAAGGTTTAAATGTAACATTATTTACAATGGTAAGGGCTAGTGGTATACATTCCAATTTTAATGTTTTTCTTTATTTGTTTCCAGATACGTATTCCACTTTCTATTATAGGGTTTTCGCTATAGGTTTTCTTACCTAGATTAATATTGGCAAATATTATCAAACTAATTTCAAAAGGCGAACAATCTTCTTTTTCCATTTTTAACCAAATTGGTTGTTTATCTGTCTCTACTAACCAAAAATTCATATTTTTAATATTAACTGCCCAGTAATAAAACATAAAGTTTGGGAGTGCTAGACCTCCATTCATTTTTGATTTACATAAATATGTTTTATTTATTCTATGGTTCTTATAATCCCAGATAAAGTTGGTAACTAAAGAGTCCACCTTCCTAAAGACATTTTTAGGAAGATATATCGGAATCAATTGGAAAAGATATAGTAATTGTGGAAGAAAAATCATTTTTATTACATTAATTTTACCTAGCATTGAGATGGGTAGAGTTTTCCAATATAAAATGTTCTTATTTAATTTATTCAATAAGAGTGGGAAGTTGGATTTAAATAAAGCATCGAATCTTTTTTGTTACATAAATTCCAAGATATTTAATTTTTTCGTTTGTTATCTTAAAAGGAATTGTTGTAATATATGTAAGTTATTTACCATTATTGGCAATGAGTTCACTTTTATTCCAATTAATACTTATATCCTGAAAAAGATCCAAATTCAGTTATTAATTTTAATAAATTTTGGATACTAATTTCCGGTTTTGTAATATAAAGTAACACATCAGCCGCATATAAGGAGATTTTGTTCTCAGTATCTCTGGTATCGTACCCATATATTTCAGGATGTGATCTCACACGTTGAGCTAATGGTTCTATTGCAAGTGCAAATAGCAGTGGGGATAAAGGGCAACCTTGTCTACAGCCTCGAGATAGATTGAATTTAGTTGATAGCGTTTGATTTATTATTATTCTGGCTGTTGGAGTAGTGTATAATAATTTGACCCAAGTAATAAACTTCTCTCCAAATTTATAAGTTTTCATAACCGAAAACAAGTAAGACCATTCCACCTGGTCGAAGGCTTTCTCCGCATCTAAGGAAATAACTACTAGATCTTTATTAATCTTTATTAATACCTCTTTTCGAGTATATAATATTGAATAAACGTCTCAGGTTATATGAGGAATATCGTTTTGGTATAAATCCTGTTTGATCGGGATGAATTAATTCATTAATAACTGTACTTAGCCTTTGTGCTAATATTTTAGTTAATATCTTTTGATCAGTATTTAAAAGAGCTATAGCTCTAAATGATCCTGGATCATCCAGATCTTTGTCTATTTTAGGTATAAGTGTTATAATAGATTCATTTAACGTTTCTGGTAGTTTCTGCTGAGTATGAATATATTTACGTTTATTTTGAGTGTGTATGGCATTTTAGCAGAGGATAAGGTAGCACAGCCTTCTAAGAGGGAAGGGAGAATATAATGCTGGCTTCTTGAAACCATGATATGAAAACAATTTTGCAAATGTCAGTCTCGAGCAGATTAATAAGAGCCCAGGTGTAAACCTGGTCGGTATTGAACTGGACATCATACAATGGAGACACAGAGATACTGTAAATGCTGGAATCTTGAGCCAAACACAAAGTGCTGGAGGAAGCCATTTGGTCATGCAGCATCTAGGAGGGAATGGACAGACATAATTTTGGGTTGAGACCCTTCTTCAGAACTTCAGGGGAGCAGTCTAGAATATTACTATTAAGATTCTAGCCATAAAGTACAATTTTACTTCGGAGTCACGTGAGTGACTATGTGAAGAACCCGTCAGCCGCGCATGCCGTCATTACATCAAACGCATGGCGCTCTGACTGGCTGGTGGCGCGTCGCTCCAGGTAAAAGGCCTCCAGGTAAGTTCTTGAACTTAGTCTGCGGTCGTTTTTTCTTCTGTCTTGTTACAGCAAGAACACCATGGATAAGGTGAGGGTGAAGTCTCGATGGGCTGCAGGGAGAACAGCTTCCAAAGACCGTGGCAGTGTGGTCAACGGGCAGCAGTCCATTTCACCATCGCGGTCGCTGACACCACAGCCAGTGAACCCGGGCTCGGGTCGGGAAGGCCAAGTGCAAGTCCAACAGACCAGTGGACTCAGATGAATCCGGCCAGGAGGGTTCGCCTCCTCGAGCGGAAAGCTTCGGCGGACGCCTTTCCTGCATGGAGCATCTTATGGAGAAGATGCTCCAACATGATGTGCTCGTTGTTCAGGAGTCATATCACAGCGGGCTTCGAAGGCCCGCAGCAGTGCCTGGTGCAGGGCTGCATTATGTATCCCCATCCGAGGATGGGAGTATAGACCACCAGTCCAGGGCGGAGGACCGCTCGGTGCGAGACCCTCCGGAAGCGGAGGTGCCGACCATGGTCTTGAAATTTGCAATGCCGTCACTGGTTGGGGAGCCGCTGGAAGAAGAGCTGTTGGCCAGCATTAATTACCTCGCTTCCCACCAGGTTCAGGAACAAGTCATGATGGAGACAGCCATGAGATACCACGCTCCCAGCAACTGTGCTGCCCTCAATGTACCGGTGGTGAACAGTTTCATCTGGAGCTACATCGGGGGCGGCATAAAGACCCAAGAGGTCAAACTGCAAAGAATTTTAAACCTGCTGGCATCGGGGTTGACAGCATTCGCCAGGTCGGTGGACGGCTGTGCATTATCTGAGGCTCAACGGGACGCAATGGCATTGTAGTGCAATGCACAATTCGAAATTAATTGCTTTCGTAAGAATGCCATTCGACCTGTTCTCAACCCCAAGTTTGCGTGGTTGTGTAAGGCCAGTAATGTGCAGCCGCCCAATTTACTGTTTGGAGACAACAAGTCCAGGCAGGTGAAAGACTTGGACGATGAGTCGAATGCTGTGAGGCTACTTCGGGCTCCACCACCAAACAGACAGTCGTCATTTCGATGCCAGCAGCCCATGCCTCGACCAGCACTAGACCAGCTTTGGAAACCACCTCCAGCTCGAAGACCCAAAGAACCGGCCGGAAGTCTTTTTTAGGACATGGCGCAAACCGGCCGACAGCCAAGATGCGCAGCTGGAGCACAACAGCACCTCAAGTCCCCAAACATCGGGGAAGGAAATAAATATCCAGAATCTATCGAATAACATGGAGGTAGGTGGGTCTTGGTCTCAATGTAACATACCAGGTGTGGGTTCATTGCATGTTGGCGGTAGGTTACATTTCTTTTTGCATGAGTGGTGGTGGATAACTTCTGACTTGTTCATACTGCGCAGCATAGACGGGTTCAAAATTGAATTTGCGGGTTCTCTCACACCCACTCAGCATGCTCCAAACCGTACCTTTGCTCATTCAAAACGGGATGGTTTGGAAGTTCAGGCTGAAATTGAAACATTAAGTGCTAAAAGAGTGATTGAAAAAAAGTCATGAACCTCATGAATTTGTATCCAATATTTTCACCAGGGAAAAGAAGGATGGGGGGTACCGCATCATTTTGGACTTAACCCAACTTAACACCTTTGTGCAGTACAAACATTTTAAAATTGAAAGTTTTGTGACTGTAAAACAGTTGATTTCCAGGGGATGTTATATGGCATGCATTGATCTTAAAGATGCTTATTAATCTGTACCTGTTCACAAGGATCACAGTAAATACTGGAAATTTAATTGGATGGGGCAGCTATGGCAGTTTAAAGCATCACCGAATGGGTTAACCTCAGCTCCCAGGCTATTCACAAAAATATTGAAACCTGTTCTTGCTCTGTTAAGAGAGCAGGAACTCATAGTAATGGCTTATTTGGACGATATCCTCATTAAAGGGAAAACTATGGAATTGGCTATTTCGGCGGTCTCAGCCACCAAACTTGTGTTTGAGCAGTTGGGGTTCCTAATTCATCCAATAAAACCCAGGTTGACTCCATCCAGGGTTATGGATTATTTGGGATTTACTATTAACTACAATCACCTGTCAGTCACTTTGCTCGAGGGCAAAAGATTGAAGTTAATAGAAGCCTGCAATAATCTTATCACACAGCAGCTGCCTTCAATTCGATAAGTAGCAAGCTTGATTGGAAAATTGGTGGCTTAATTTCCAGCAGCCAAATATGGGCCTTTGCACTGTCAGCAATTAAAAAGAGCAAAGGTGCACGCACTCAAATAAAATTTTGGCCACTTTGGCAGAACTATGCAATTACCGGCCGAAGCCATTGATGAGCTACAGTGGTGGAAAGCCAATATTGTCCATTGTTCTGGCAATATTTCAATTGAAAGCCCTCTGTTGTTTTACAGACTGATGCCAGTTCTCTGCGGTGGGGCGCCACTGACCCAGTTTCTAGCTGCGGTGGCAGATGGAACATGCATGAGATATCTTTTCTGCAGTTGCATGATGTTAACTATTTGGAATTGCTCAGAGCCCTTTATGATCTGAAAGCTTATTGTCCACACATGCACCACGTGCATGTTCAATTAAAGATAGATAACACCACAGCAGTGGCATACATAAATCACATGGGTGGTATCAAGTCAGTATCCTGTGGTATCAAGTCAGTATCCTCATTTGGAACTGGTGCATCATTCGAAATATTTGGGTTTCAGCTATCTACCTCCCTGGTAGATTCAAACTGTGGTGGACACCAGGTCACGTAAATTCAATGACAACACAGAATGGGTGTTGAATCATAGTGTGTTTAAGGATATTGTTTCTTGGTATGGAACACCGGATATGGATTTGTTCGCTTCAAGATTCAATCATAGAAACATAGAACATAGAAATTAGGTGCAGGAGCAGGCCATTCGGCCCTTCGAGCCTGCACCGCCATTCAATATGATCATGGCTGATCATCCAACTCAATATCCTGCACCTGCCTTCTCTCCATACCCTCTGATCCCTTCAGCCACAAGGGCCACATCCAACTCCCTCTTAAATATGGCCAACGAACTGGCCTCAACTACCTTCTGTGGCAGAGAATTCCACAGATTCACCACTCTCTGTGTGAAAAACGATTTTCTCATCTCGGTCCCAAAAGACTTCCCCCTTATCCTTAAACTGTGACCCCTTGTCCTGGACTTCCCCAACATCGGGAACAATCTTCCTGCATCTAGCCTGTCCAACCCCTTAAGAATTTTGTAAGTCTCTATGAGATCACCCCTCAATCTTCTAAATTCCAGCGAGTACAAGCCGAGTTTATCCCGTCTTTCTTCATATGGAAGTCGTGCCATCCCAGGAATCAGTCTGGTGAACCTTCTCTGTACTCCCTCTATGGCAAGAATGTCTTTCCTCAGATTAGGAGACCAAAACTGTACGCAATACTCCAGGTGTGGCCTCACCAAGACCCTATACAACTGCAGTAGAACCTCCCTGCTCTTGTACTCAAATCCTTTTGCTATAAATGCCAACATACGATTCGCTTTCTTCACAGCCTGCTGCACCTGCATGCCTACTTTCAATGACTGGTGTACCATGACACCCAGGTCTCGCTGCATCTCCCCTTTTCCTAATCGGTCACCATTCAAATAATAGTCTACCTTCCTGTTTTTGCTACCAAAGTGGATAACCTCACATTTATCCACATTATACTGCATCTGCCATGCATTTGCCCACTCACCCAGTCTATCCAAGTCATCTTGCAGCCTCCTAGCATCCTCCTCACAGCTAACACTGCCCCCCAGCTTCGTGTCATCCGCAAACTTTGAGATGTTGCATTTATTTCCCTCGTCCAAATCATTAATGTATATTGTAAATAGCTGGGGTCCCAGCACTGAGCCTTGCGGCACCCCACTAGTCACTGCCTGCCATCCTGAAAAGGACCCGTTCACTCCTACTCTTTGCTTCCTGTCTGCCAAGCCAGTTCTCTATCCACATCAATACTGAACCACCAATACATGTGCTTTAAGTTTGTATACCAATCTCTTGTGCGGGACCTTGTCGAAAGCCTTCTGAAAGTCCAGATATAACACATCCACTGCTTCTCCCTTATCCATTCTACTAGTTACATCCTCAAAAAATTCAATAAGATTCGTCAGACATGATTTACCCTTCGTAAATCCATGCTGACTTTGTCCAATGATTTCACCACTTTCCAAATGCGCTGCTATCCCATCTTTAATAATTGATTCTAGCAGTTTCCCCACTACCAATGTTAGACTAACTGGTCTGTAATTCCCCATTTTCTCTCTCCCTCCCTTTTTAAAAAGTGGGGTTACATTAGCTACCCTCCAATCCTCAGGAACTACTCCAGAATCTAAAGAGTTTTGAAAAATTATCACTAAAGCATCTGCTATTTCTGGGGCTACTTCCTGGGATGCAGCCTATCTGGCCCTGGGGATTTATCGTCCTTCAATCCATTCAATTTACCTAACACCACTTTCCGGCTAACCTGGATTTCACTCATTTCCGCCATCTCATTTGACCCGCGATCCCCTGCTACTTCCGGCAAATTATTTATGTCTTCCTTAGTGAAGACAGAACCAAAGTAGTTATTCAATTGGTCTGCCATGTCCTTGTTAATCATCAATTACCAAAGTATGTTGCATGGGAACCAGACCCAGGGGCAGTAACGATTGACGCGTTCTCGCTACATTGGGGTACAATTTTTTTCTATGCATTCCCCCCATTTTGCCTTGGCAGCTGCTGTCTGCAAACAATTCAGCAGGACTCTGCCTCCGGCATTCTGGTAGTCCCTGACTGGCCAACACAGTCATGGTATCCTCTTATTCTGAGCATGGTTGTAGAACCTGTGTGGAAGGTTCCTAAAGGCAGGTCTCTGTTAACAAACCCGGTTTCTGGTGAAGTACATCCTCTGCATGATCGGCTCAATTTATTGATTTGCAGGTTTTAAGAAGACATTTTCTTGGACTGGGACTAGCTGATCGTACGGTGGATATGCTAACTGTGGCCTGGACAAGCAGTACTCAAAAACAATATGCCTCATACATTAGGAAATGGGAAGTGTTCTGTGCTCAGTCCGACATTTCTTATGAGGCAGTGCACATTATAAATGTTCTGGAGTTCCTCTCAAAGTTGCATTTCGATAACAAATTAAGTTACAGTGCTCTAAATTGTGCTAGAAATGCGCTGTCGTCTTACCTGCTGCCAATTTCAGTACACCAATCAGTGGGGTCGCACTCTTTAGTGTCAAGATCTATGTGGGGAGTCTTCAATTCAAACCCTCCTAGGCCCAGATATTCTGAAATTTGGGATGTAGGGGTGGTTTTAGCTTTACTCCGGTCATGGTCTCCACCTACTTCCCTGTCTACTCCAACTCACGCACAAGGTGGCTATGCTCATGGCGTTAGTTTCAGCTCAAAGAGTCCAGTTCTTGCAAAAGCTACGATTGGACAGGATGCTCACCTCTGCCGGTAGTTTCACCTTTTTTGTGTACGACCCTATAAACAGAGTAGACCAGGTACCTCGGGATTGAAATTACAGTTCATGGCATATCCTTTGGATCCCAATTTGTGTGTAGTTGCTCACCTCTGGCAATACATTAGCCTCACCAAGGGGCTTTGGGTGTCTGAGAACATTACTGATCAGTCACAAGAAACCACATAAGCAGGTCTCAACTCAGACCCTTTCCAGGTGGCTAAAACAAGTTCTAACAGAGGCTGGGATTGATACTAAAATGTTTAAATCTCATACCACTATGTCCACAGCGAGGGTAATGGACATTCCGCTACACCAGATTTTATCCGCTGCAGGATTGTCCTCAGCACGCACGTTTCAGATGTTTTATAACAAACCTTTAGCCGGAACGAGCGTGTTTGCTACCTCAGTTTTAAGTTTGTGTTAATAGCCCTCTCGGATAGAGAGGGAACTGTTATTGTTATGGTTATTATTATTGTTTAATTGCACATTGAATTGTCAATTTGTTCATTATGTCATGACTGAACAGTTTTGTTCACTCTTCTTGGTCAACTATACAGTGTGTGACACATGGATTCGTTCCACGGCATGGATCACAGAGCTTTAAAATCTTCACGTAGTCACTCACGTGACTCCGAAGTAAAATAGTAAGATTAAACGAGAACTTTCCAGTTTCAACTTTGATCTTTACTTAATGAGTACTTACGATGAGGGATTCCACACCGCTGCTTTGAAGGTTAACACGCATGCGCGGCTGACGGGTTCTTCACGTAATCCCTCATCGTAACTCCTCATAAAATAAAGATCAAACTTCAAACTGGTAAGTTCTCGTTTAATCTTACTATTAGACCCATTACCTTACTTTCTGCTTGATAATACTGTGTAGAAAAATCTCACTGTAGACAGAATTCAGGAGCAACATCCACAAGTAAACAGCATGGTGGTGCAACGGTATAGTTGCTGCCTCACAGTCCCAGAGAACCATGTTAGATCCTGACTACAGGTGCTTGTCCATACGGAATTTGTACGTTCTCCCCATGACCTGTGTGGGTTTTCTCCGTGGTCTCTGGTTTCCTCCCACAATCCAAATACAAACAGGTTTGTTGATTAATTGGCATGGTATAGTTATAAATTGTCCCTTGTGTGTATAGAATACAGTTAGCGTATGGGGATAACTGGTCAGTGCGGACTCGGTGGGCCATAGGGCCTTTTTCCATGCCGGGTGGTGACGTACGATGGCAGCCTCGCCAACAGTCTGTCTTCTTGTTTTGTTGTTTTTAGTCTGTTGTTAAATGTATGTTTTAGTGTATCTTTAATTTTGTATTATGTGGGAGGGTGGAGGTGGAGGATACTTTTTATCTCTTTCCTCGACGGAGATGCGACTTTTTCCGTATTCTACCTCTGTCCGCCATATGGCCTAACATTGTGGCCTGGCGGTCCCTTTGTTTGGGATCGACTTCGGGTGCTCCAACCGCGGGAGCCTGTGGACTTAACATAGTGGAGGGTTTGCAATCTCTTGGTTAGGGACCGACTTTGGGAGCTCCAAGCCGCAGGAGCTTCGACCACCCCGATCGCTGGAGCTTCGACCACCGCGATCGTGGGAGCTTTGACCTCCCCAATGCGGGAGCTTTGATCATCAGCTACAGGAGCTTCGATCGTCCCAACTGTGGATCGTTCGTCTGCTACGACTGCGGGAGAAAAGGGGGGATGAAGATTTGACTTTATTGCCTTCCATAACAGTGCGCTGTGGGTGATGTTTATGTTGATTTTTATGTAGTTGTGTGTCTTGCTACTTTTTTCGTATGACTGCAAGGCAAATCAAATTCCTTGTATGTTCTTATACTTGGCTAATAACTTATTTGTATCTGTATCTTGTATCTCTAAACTAAACTAAATTAAACTAAAGTGACAGAAAAATAGAAAGCAAGCCATCTGTATGGTTGTAGCCAATAACATGTGCACAGCTGCTATTTTGCTACTGATTTTGTTGGAATCATGAGTTTACCACTGTCTGCAGTGGTATAACAGTGATATTCTGATTGAGCTGTTACATCTGCCCCACACTCTCCCCCACCTTCCTTAACTTTACACAAAAGATGAGTGAAGAATGAAATGTGATCAGATTAAGTAAGAATGAAATGTGATCAGATTAATTAAATGGCATCATCCACCTCCTGTGTAAAGCTAAGTGCATATAAGTAGTTTCTTTCAACTTATGATTTGTAGTTGAATGTTAGTATCTTCGAGTGACTTAACTCAAATATATTTATTTGTATATTTGGTCAATTTTGTGCCTTCATCTATCAGCAAATACTAGGGACAGGGCCTTTAGGTGCACCCACCCGAGGCTGAGTGGCAGCTCATGGCCACTTGGCGCTACGTGTAAATTAGAAGGCTATCAAAATCATGCAACATTGACACGGTAGGTTGGATTGTCAATTGCAGAGCAGAGGATTTCAAGATAAAACTGATACCATGAAGATGCACATAGACACAAAATGCTGGAATGACTTAGCGGGACATGCAACATCTCTGGAGAGAAGGAATGGGTGACGTTTTGGGTCAGGACCCTTCTTCAGACTGAAGTCTGACACAAAATGTCACCGATTCCTTCTCTCCAGTGATGCAGTCTGTACTGCTGAATTACTCCACCATTTTGTTTCTATCTTCGGTTTAAATCAGCATCTGCAGTTCTTTCCTACACCATGAGGATGCATATGTGATGTCGTAAAGCAGGGAGAATAATTGTGTGAAATTGACATTGTGCACTTTCAGCACCTCCTCCCCCCCCCCCCCACCCCATGACAATAAATTTCATGGTTGCCGTTTAAACATGCCACTTCACACTGCCACTTGTTTAATGGCAGAGACGTCCGTTCAGCAATGCAAGGGCTGTAGATTCCAATGTGAATCTGAGCTTTATGGACAACTCAGCATCACAATGTAGGCCCTGTGGCATCAAAGAATGATGGCTATTAAGAGAGGTAACTAAGCATCGATTTTTCACTGATCATCTGACAATTTAAGTGAGGGTAATTATTGAAGCAGGTCTTTAAAAGATCTGGAAAACCTTGTGCTGTGGTACCTGGCACAGACCTGTGATGCACAATGACTATCCAATAATTAGCAGGAGCACAGTGGCACAGCAGTAGAGTTGCTGCCTTACAGCACTGGAGACTCGGGTTCCATCCTCACTACGGGTGCTGTCTGTACGGAATTTGTAAGTTCTCCCCGTGACTGCATGGATTTTCTCCTGGTGCTCCAATTTCCTCCCACACTCCAAAGATGTGCAGTTTTGTAGGTTAACTGACTTCAGTAAAACAATTGTAAACTTGTCCTTAATGTGTAGGTCAGTGCTAGTGTTTGGGGTGGTCGCTGATCGCCCTGGACTTGGTGGGCTAAAGGGCCTGTTTCTGTGCTGTATACTAAAGTTTGAAAGTAATGTCTTTTTTTTTTTGTTTGTTTATTTTTGTTAGAAGTACGTACAATAGTCTGATACTTAAGTACCTAATACATAAATATATATTTTCATTCTTGTACAACTTCATACTTTTGGTTCAATAATAAAAGAACAGTGAGAGAAAAAAAGAAATAAAGAGTGTTGGAATAGATAGACAAGCGAGTAGAAACAGAAAGCAAAAGAAATAAAGGACAGAGATGCGAAGTTAAAAGATTGAAATAAAAGGAACAAGTAAAGAAAAGAGAGATTAGCAGAGATCTACCTATCTCATATTTTTGCCCATCCGTCACCCAATTCTAAACCATTTATTTTCTAAGGTTATGTTATGTTGCACCATATGCTTGTAAAAAGTTGATAAAAGGAGACCAAATCTTTAAGAATTGGTCTACTTTGCCTAGTAGGAGGAATCTCATTTCTTCAAGATGTAGCGTTTCAGACATGTTTGAGATCCTCATTTTGAATGTTGGTGTCGGTGCGTTTTTCCAAAATTTAAGTATAAGTTTTTTCGCTGTTATTAGACCATAATTAAGAAAAGCATCTTGGAATATAGTTAATTTATTTCCCTCTTCCATTGATCCAAAGATAATCAATTCTGTATTGGGATTCAATTTTGTGTTAAATAGTTTTGTAAAAATTCCAAAAATTTCATTCCAAAATTTATACAGTTTTGTACAAGAGTCAAAGGAATGTGCTATAGTGGCATTTTGAGTTAGACATTTGTCGCAGATGGGGGAAACATTTGAAAATATTTTATTCAGTCTTGTTTCGAATAATATAATCTATGTAAAATTTTAAATTGAATTAGGTTATGTCTTACATTCATTGAAAATTTGTTTACATATAATACATTTTTATCCCATCTATCGTTCGGAATTTGTATCAATAACTCTTGTTCCCAGTCTCTTCTAATTGCCTCTGTCGTTGGTGTTTCTATATTTAGAATTATATTATATAAGTAAGATATTAAATTGCTTGATTCTGCCTTTCTATTCATTCCTTACTCCAATACATCTGGGGTTAAAGTTTGATATGCTTGTATATACTTTTTCAAATAATCTTGAATTTGAAGGTATTTGAAATATTGATTATTTTTCAAATTATATTTTAGTTGTAGTTGTTGGAATGATAAAAAATTTCCCATTTCATACATATCTCCCATCGTTTTAATTCCTATTCTTTCCCAATGGGTAAACGTTTTATCAATAATGGATGGTTTGAATGAGGGATTATTAGCTATTGGAGAAAGCAGCGATATTTTCTTAATTTTAAAGTTAATTTTATTGGTTTCCAAATTGGTATTATACTATGAATAATTGGATTCTTCTTGTATATTATATTGTTCAGTTTTATCGGGGAAAGAAGGATCACTCCTATATTATAAGGGGAACAATCCTCTTTCTCCTTTCTTATCCAATCTACCTGTTGGGCAGAACTGTCTAACCAGTAGATTATATTTTTAATATTGACTGCCCAATATTAATACAATAAGTTAGGGAATGTCAGTCCCCCTGATTCTTTAGATTTACACAAGTGTTTTTTTTTTTTAATTCTGTGTGATTTATAATCCCATATGAAGTTTATATTATCAGAATCTAATTTTTTGAAGAATTTTTTTAGGTAAGTATATTGTTATTGATTGAAATAGGTACAATATTTGTGGTTAGAAGATCATTTTTATCGCGTTTATTCTGCCTATTAAAGACATCGGCAGTGTCTTCCAAAATTTAATCAACCCATTTAATTTAGTTAATAAAGGCATATAGTTTGCGTTGAGTACTGATTTATAGTTCCTAGTAATTTGGATGCCCAAATACTTAAATTTTTCTGTTGTAATTCTAAAAGGGAATTTCAACAGATGTGTCGACTCTTGAGGTTTTATCGTCATAATTTCGCTTTTGTTCCAATTTTATATCCTGAAAAAGAACCAAATTCCTCTATTAAATTTAGTATATTTGGTATGCTAATTTGCGAATTTGTAATATATAATAATATGTCGTCTGCATATAATGAAATTTTATTATTTGAGTGTTTGGTAATATACCCATGAATATTCGGATGGCTTCTTATACTTTCAGCTAAAGGCTCTATCACTAGTGCAAATAGCAGGGGTGATAACGCGCACCCCTGCCTATTGCCCCTTGCTAAGTGGAATTTCGGGGATAATATATTATTAGTCAGTATTCTAGCCGTCGGCTTATCATATAATAATTTTACCCATGAAATAAAATTATCTCCCATGTTAAATTTTTCCAATACTTTGAATAAATATTGCCATCTACTTGATCAAAAGCTTTTTCTGCATCAATGAAATAATTGCTAGTTCTTCTTCAGTATTATGTGAGTACATTATATTAGACAGCTGTCTCAAATTGTTAAATGATCATCTCTGTGGTATGAACCCTGTTTGGTCCGGATTTATTAATTTACTAACATATTTACTCAATCTTCTCGCTAGGGTCTTTGTTAATATTTTTGGTCTGTATTTAGGAGTGCAATAGCTCTATATGAGCCTGGGTCTTCTAGATCTTTATCCTTTTTTGGTATAAGTGTAATAGTTGACTCAGTTAGTGTTTCTGGTAGTTTATTTTCTTTAAAAGTGTATATATTATATTATATATATATATATATATATATATAAATCTTGCAACCGTGGAGAATCTTTTATAGAATTCTCGTAGAAGCTTTTATAGAATTCATTACTAAAGCCATCTGGTCCTGGCGTTTTGCCATTCTTCAACAAACTAATTGTTTCTTCTATTTCCTGTAGTGTAATTTGAGCTCCTAATGCATCTTGTTCCACCATATTTAATTTTGGAAGATTACACTTATCTAAGAAATTTGTAATTTGAGTATTATTTGCAGAGGTTTTCGATGTATATAAGTTTTGATAACATTGAGCAAATCTTTTATTAATATCTTTAGGTAGTGTTAGTAATTCCCTTTTGTCTGATTTAATTTTAGTAATTGTATTTTCTGTTTCCTGTTTTTTCAGTTGGCGTGCTAGGAGTTTATGAGGTTTATCACCAAATTCAAAATTTTCTTGTTTTGTAATTTGAAATAATCTTATTATTCTGGCTGATAAAATTGTATTTAATTTATATTTTAGTATTATTACCTTATTATGTTTATCTATAGTTGGTTCTTTGGCATTTTCTAAATCTAATTGTCTAATTTCTTGTTCTAACTGCAATTGTTCAGTATTATTATTTTTATTTTGGAAAGCTTGATATGAGATTATAGTTCCTCTAATAAATGCCTTAAAAGTTTCCCATAATAAGGAGCGTGAAATATCTGGTGTATCATTTGTCTCAAAGAAGAATCTCATCTGCTCTTTTTAATATGTGCAACCTTGTGAGTTACTTAAAATTTGGGGGTTAAACCTCCAAAACAAATTTTTATCAGGCATTCCTTCTAATTTTAAAGAAAAAGTTAACGGGGAATGATCAGAAATAATACTATTATGATATTTAGAATTATATGTATATGGAATTAGTTTTGTGTCCACTAACAAATAATCAATACATGAATATGTTTTATGTACTGTTGAATAAAATGAATATTCCCTACCTACTGGGTTAGCGATCCTCCATAACTCTGTTATATTAGTATTTTTCATGTATGTATTTAGGAGTTCACTCATTTTAGATTTTGTTAGTCCTTTTTTGTTTTGCTGATTATCCAAATATGGATCTAAAACACAATTCAAATCTCCCCCTATTATCACAATTTGATGATTAAGTTCTGAAATTATATCCAAAATGTTACTAAAGAATTGGGGGTTGTCAAAATTAGGAGCATAAATATTTATCAAAGTAAGTGGAGTAGAATAAATTTCTCCCATGACAATGACGTACCTCCCCTCTTTATCTGCTATAGTATTCTTTAATTTAAATGGTATACCTTTACGAATGATAATAGCCGTGCCTCTAGATTTAGAAGTAAATGAAGAGTAGTATGTTTGCCCAATCCAATTTGCTTCAGTCTTATCTGTGTTTGATGTTTCAGATGCGTCTCTTGTAAGAAAATAATATCACTGTTTAAGGCTTTTAATTGGGCAAAGATCTTACCCCTTTTAATTGGTTCATTAGCACCCCTTATATTCGAACTACAAAATGTGATTCCTCCAGTTTTCTTTTGTTTATCGTCTTGCATTATGAATCATGTTAATACCTTTACATGGTGCAACCAAGAACCTTATAACTCCAGATGAAGGATGATCATCCCCAGCTGTTAAGTTTTGTTGGCATCTCCCCTTCAGAATAAACCTTGAAAAAGACCAGAAAGTGTAGTCATGAAAAGATAATTAACAAACAAAAAGTGATATTATAATATCCAAAAATAAAGATATTATAATTAAAAACAAACCACCAACAGATGGTAGAAAAATTCTTATTGACTTCCGTAGATGTTTTGCTCTGTCCCCTTGACCAATTATTATTAATTGGAAGAGAGAGCGATACAAAGTTCAAAATTATATATATAAAATAAAACGTACTCCAATAGCTAGATTAGAAATGTATCTTCAAAGAGGAAAAACAAAATAAAAAGTAGTTTCCAACATTAATTATATACTTAGATATAACAGTTATTATGTTAATTATATATCCATATCTATCAATATGCCTAGATTTATTACAATTAAGTCTCAAACATTTATATCAGACAACAGCAGGTTCCAAGGGGTTAACCAGATTCAGACCCTTGGATAACTTCCAAGTATCTGAGTCTGCTCCCCCCCTTTTACGCGCAATCTAGGCTCAGCCTACTATATCCATAAAATTTGTTAATATGTTATTAATACTTATCAATCATATTTAACTCATTATTCTTATTAGCAAATAATTAACATCATGAAATAAACATCAGCTATAGTTAAGCTATGTCTTAATATTACCCAATTTTATTAATTATAATTTATGTTAGTATGTAATTATATGTTTCTTAAATCATAAATTTCTATATACGTCCACTGATAATATTCTATATTACACTATATTCTCAATTTATTTTCCCCGCCAGTTTCTCTTCTTTTTCAGTCCTTTGTTGAGATGAAACATAAAATCCGACCTTGAATTAACATTCCAAAGATAAAATGTCTAGACAATGCCTCGAGGAAGGTTCGCCATTTTAACAAGAGCAGTCTTTTTTGTATGTTAAAAAAAAGAGACACAATCCTTTCTTTGTCATTTCTCCTCGATGTTATTGTAGGAGACCAACTCCTAATGATCAGTAGACCTCCTTTGTGATACTTTGTGCATATTTAAATGCCTCTTCTGAATCTGTGAATGCACGTTCAACATGGTTATAAGAAATTCTCAATTTAGCGGGATATACTATCCCATATCTTACTCCTGAGACCTCTTTCAGTAGCCTTCTCATGTTTGTAAACTTGTTTCTCTTTTCCACGACTTCAGCTGGGAAAATCACGGAAGAATCTTAGTTTGTCTTCTCCAAACATCAAATTCACACTATATGGATCTTTTTCATAATTCCTTCCAGGGTTGAAATGTCATAGAATTTCTGAATAATCTGTCTTGGGGGGGCAGTTAAGCTTGCTTGAGCCTTACGTTGGACCCGGTGAGCCATATCTATTCTCAGGGCTTCAGGCAGCTTAAGTACTTGTTTGAGTAAATTGGCAGCAAACTCCTGAAAGTTTTGTCCAGTCTCCTTTCCCTCTTTTACTCCAATTATCCTCAAATTGTGTCTCCTTGATCTTGCTTTCAAGTCCGTACATTTATGCTTAATTTTAGCAAGCTCCCTCCCAGTACTTTCTTGTTCCTTTTTTAGTCTCTTTATCTCCTTAGCCATCTCAGTTATCATATTGTCCATTCCTTCCATAGCCGTCTCAGTAGATTTTAGCATTGCATCCAGTTTTTTACAATCCTTATCAACCCGCTTAATTTTTTTGTTTAAATCCTCCTCAACTTCGACCACACGTTTGATTAAGTCATCAATTTTCCCCATCAGCATATCATTACCTTGTTTAATTTTTTCAGAGAGGCTTTTGTCCAGCACGAGATTCTCCTCTCGTATCACTTTAGAAATAACTTCAGTGACTGAAGCTAATACTGACTTTTCCAGATGGCTAAAGTTGCCAAAATGTTTCTCCGCACAAATTGCTAAAGGATATCATTTTCATCCAATGTTAATTTTCTGAAGTATGATGGATTCCAACCCGAAATATCACCTATTCTTTTTTCCTGGAGATGCTATTTGACCCGTTGAGTTACTCCAGGATTTTGTGTCTATCTTTGGAATAAACCAGCATCTGCAGTTCCTTTCTACACATTCATTTTCTGAGTGATTGGCAAAGTTCGTAGATTGCTCTTATTAAAATTGCTCGCTGAATTCTAGATTTTTTTTTCAGATCTATATAAACCACCCATAAAAAGTAAGGGTGACATGATGCATCTTAAAACATTTCTAACCTGGTCCTTTCAAATGAATGAGTTATGTAACTGATATAAATGTTAAAAAGTGAGCTTTTAAAAATAAATATGGCTGCTAAAATTGTAACAGATAAGAATAAAGATTTATCATGGAGAAGTTGTGATTGAATTTGCACTGATTGTGTGCAGTGAGTGCATAGACAAACTAGTTCCAACATTTAAATCAATATTTGTTGATATGCATCATATTTGTGCTTGAACATGTTCATTGATGTCTGTGGTCTATAGACACACTGGAATTTTATCTTCCGTTTTGTATTATGTTTACGTATTCTGTTGTGCTGCAGCAAGTAAGAATTTAATTGTTCTATCTGGGACACATAACAATAAAACTCTTGACTCTTGGTATTGTAGATACCAAGTATTACAGCAGGATCTTGATCAGCTGGGCATGTGGGTCAAGGAAAGGCTAATGGAATTTAATTAAGATAAATATGAAATGTTGCATTTTGGAAAGACAAACCAGGGCAGGAACTTCAGAGTGAATATTAGGGACCTGGACAGTGTTGTGGAGTAGAGTGATTGAGAAATACAGTACATAGTTCCATCAAAGTGGCATTACAGATCAAAAGGGTGGTGAAGAAGGCTTTTGGCACATTACCCTTCGTCAGACAAGGAATTGAACTTGTTGCCAGGACCCAAAGGCCTGAACTGTTGGGAGACATTGGGCAGACTACAGTTCCTTAGAGCAAAGGAGACTGAGGGATGATCTTATAGAGGGGAATCTAGAATGAGGGGGCATAGTTTTAAGGTGAGAGGTAAAAGATATAGCAGGAATCCAATGGGCAACCTTTTCACAGTGGGTATATGGAACAAGCTGACAGAGGAACTAATCGAAGGAGGTACAATAACAAGTTTAAGAGACGTACGGACAAATACATGTATAGGAAACGTTTAGAGGGATATGGGCCAAATGTGGCAGCTAAGATGGTCAGCATGGCTGAGTTGGCCTGAAGAGTCCCTTTCCATGCTGTACGACTCTACAATAGTGATGATGAGCAACCAATAGTTCATATAATGAAATGGAAAGGAAGAAATGTCAAACTAATTGTTTGTATGCTAATAATTTTAAGTGTTTCTATGGATGTTCATGGATTGTAAAAATAACATTTCAATCTTAATGCATGCGCATAAATAACCACAAACTGTAGAAGTGCTTCCGATGCAGAAGTTTTTTTTGAGGCCCACTGTAAAAGAGCAAAGTTTCTTGTAAGCATGTGACTTTGTAACACCAGCTCTGAAATGCTGAAGTTTAATGATTTAAAAATATGTCCCCAATACAGCTCTGCACTCATAACAGGGCCATTTAAGGTGCGTGATCTCCATGCATAATTGTTTCCAATAGTTCGCAAATTATTCAGGCCTTCATGAATTAACCATGTTTGAGGTTTGAAAGCTGTGGCAGTGATTTATTTAGGACATTGAAATACTTGACATTGATAGTGGGCTATTAAGGAAAAAAGCACTTTCATTCCATTACCAATGAGACATAATAATAGAAGACTGGCATATGCTGCAGTTCAAAAATTCTGTGGCACAACATTGGAAATATCAATGCTATGCAGTTGAAAATTGCTTTAACTCAGAGCAGAGCACTGTTGCACCCATTTTTAGGTATCATCAAAGTATCAATGAGATATTTTTCAAAGTGATTTGTGTTTGTCTTAGTATTTTTTTTCCAGCATTTAGCTCCTCCAACCATAAATACATATCACCCAAGTGATTTTCAACTTAAACAGTTTAAAACAAAATACAGCTCTTATTTACTATCAGAAAGCCAGCTTTTATTTACTTAATCTCCTCTAAAACTGTGCTATTTAAAGGTAAAAATGTTCAAATGCAGTCTTTGTATTCCCCAGACCACTACCATCATGTGGTATTACTCCGTACAAAGGCTTCCTGGCCACGTTCTCCTGGAACAAGGAGTGTAGCCCCATAGAATCTTCTTGCATAACGAACATCTTGTGCGGTTCAGTTTTCAACAACTCACAGGATTTCCACGACCTCCCAGTAAGATCATTGCAACATCAGTCCTTTAAGCAGAAGCCCTATTGCTAGATGAGTTCAACTTTTGTTGTGATGTAATGTGTTTCTTTAAGGGCTAGCTGCCGAGATCGCAGCTACAAGGCTGCATGCCAGCAGCTGTGTCAATTGACAATCGTACCATGTGTACCATGGAAACCATTGATGCTCTGCATGAGTCTTATAATTGGAGATCACCACCCTCATTATACTGTTAAGGACAGTGTTTGGATGTCTTACAACAGTTTTTTGATGGTGCTTTTATATTGCAATGCCATCCCTACACTAAATCTCGAAATAATTAATGCTGAAATCCGAGTGTAAATACAGAGAATATAGAACAGCACAGGACTTGGTCCTCCAGCCACTGGTGTTTGCACCGGACATGATGCCAAGTTAAACTGACTTCATCTGTACATGATCCATATCCCTCTACGCCTTACACATCTGTGTGCCTATCTAAAAACCTCTTAAATACCACTATTGTACCTACAGTATCTCCATCACCACCACGCCTGGCAAGGCGTTCCAAGCCCCAACCACTCTCTGTGTAAAAGACCTGCCCTGCACATCTCCATGAAACTTTCCCACTCTCACCTGAGAGGTATGCCATCTAGTTTTACACTTTTCCACCCTGGAAAAAAAACACCTGACTGTCTACTCCATCTGTGCCTTGCGTAATGTTATATACTTCTATCAATCCTCCCAACCTCCGATGATAGAGAGAAAAAATATTAAAATACTAGACTAAGTGGGACCCGTTGGGTCCCATGTTCACATGGGAGGGCTGGTCCCCCAACGCAATATTCCACCTCTCCACCAATTCCTTCATGGCTTTCTGGAGTGCTGGTATGGGTTCCTGGGGTGACAGCTCAGTCCCTCAAGCCTGATGTGCTGGCAGCTCACTCATGGCTGGTGGGCTGGCAGTTGACTCATGGCTATTCCTTGAAATTCCATTTAAAGCAGGGTGCAAGGCCACCAAATTCAAATCCATTTTCCTACCATTTCAAGCAGGGTGCAAGGCCACCAAATTCAAGTGCAGTGTCATCCCACTTTCAGCTGGGTGCAAGGCCACCAAATTCAAATGCAGTTTCATACCATTTCAAACAGGGTGAAACCACCATTAAACCATCATAAAACCACACAAAACACCAAACTCACAGTTCAGTAGACATTCAGTGTGTTCAGTTGATTCACAGCTCATACAGAGTCGTGACCTCTCCCTCCCCCATCATGCAAAGACTGAGCCACACTCACACTTCAGGTTTTATAACCCCTCCCCCTCCCACCAGAAAAGGTGTGGCCTTCATGGCGTGATTGACAGGAGAGAGATTCTCCACATTTTTTAAACAATAATAACACCTTTATTTTGCATTGATGGGAAGAATCCTCTGCTCCTGCTGAGCAGAGGGGGACTGAGAAAGATGGCCAGAAATCACAGCCGTAAGTGGTAATATTTTATCTAAAATCAATATACAGTGCAAACAGGAAGTTTCCCAAAGCACCCAAGCCACCATTTGCAGTGGTGCCTTTTAACGTCAGCCCAAAGCACCCAAGCCACCATTTATAGTAGTGCTTTTAACTTTAACCCAAACACCCCAAACAAACATTTGCAGGCAGTGCCTTTTTACTTTAAACTAACCATATTTTCATTGTCAAACGACATTAAGGGCACACAGTTGAGTAGACATGTGTTCAGTGCTAATCAGAGATCAGAGAGATGTGACCCTCTGGCTTGCTCCATCTTGCAGAGACTGAGTGAGGCACACCACCTCCTGGTTTTATAGTCCCTCCTCCTCCCTCTAGCAGGGGAAGCAGAGAGAATGATGATTTAAAAATAAACATTAATATCTCTGTGATTTTTAATCGATGGGAAAATTCCTCTGGTCCAGGAAGGTGGACGGTGGCTCTGAGCGAGCTGGCCAAAAATGATGGTAGTAGGTGGCGGCATTCTCTCATAAATCACAGCACAGTGAGCCAAAAGCGGTCAAGATCAGACTTTTTAGTAATATAGATGATCCTCCTATCCATTATTTACACGTACTGCTTCATGACAAGAGCAGAAACTGAGCGGCACAAGTCACATGACATATAGGAACTAAAAAGATTTAGACTAGATAGTCTCCAAGTATGGGTTAGGGCATCATGTGGTGCATTAACCTATATCCATTGCTCCAGATGTAGACCAAACACCAGGCTTCTGCCACCTGATTACTTACATGATGACTGCACACAGTCAGCATCAGTCTCCGTAATGATATATCACCTCAACAGAAGTCTCATGTTGTGGATGGCTTAGACAGTGGGTGGCAAGGTGGTGCAGCAGTAGAGTTGCTGTCTTACAATGCCAGAGACCCGGGTTGGAACCTGACCATGGCTGCTGTTTTGTAAGGTGTTTGTATGTTCTCCCTGTAACCTAGGGGGTTTTCCGTGGGTGCTCTAGTTTCCACCCACAATCCAAAGACTTACAGGCTAATTTGCTTTGGTAAAATTGTAAATTGCTCCTTGTGTGTAGGATAGTGCTAGTGTAATGGGGTGATTTCTGGTCGGAGCAGATTTGATGGGATGAAGTGCCTGTTTCCATGCTGTATGTCTAAAATCTGGGTGGTGCAGGCAATGGTTGCCTCGCCAACATTCTATCTGTCCTTTCCTTCTTGGTGTTTTAACAGTGTGTGTTAAATGCAGGTTTTTAGTGTTCATTAGCTTGTTTTTATGTGGGGGGTGGCTGGGGGGGGAGGGGAGGGGGTGCGTTGTGGGAAACTTTATCTAATCTCTTACCTCGACGGAGATGCTATTATTTTTCATATCGTAACTCTGTCCGCACATCGAGGAGTTGGCGACCTTAGCTGGAGACCGACTTTTGAGAATTACACGGCGGGGACCCCATGGGACTTTAACATTGCGGAGCCCACAATCCCTTTGCCAGGGATCGATCTCGGAGCTCCAACCATGGGCGTTGGCGGACAACATCACGGAGCCCACGGGTCTCTGGTCAGAGACCGACATCGGGAACTCCAAGCCGCAGGATGTTCGACCACCCCGACGTGGGAGTTTTGACCGCCCCGACGTGGGAGTTTCGACCGTCCCTACGCATGGGCTTCAACCGCCGGCCGAGGGAGTTTTGATAACGCCGATGGATGGTTCAACTGCGCCGAACAAGGGAGAATAAAGATGAAGATTGGACTTTTTTGCCTTCCATCACAGTGACGAATGTGGTGAATCTACTGTGGTGGATGTTTATGTTAACTTTTCAGTGTCTTGTTGGTTTTTTTTTCATATGGCTTTATAGTAATTTGCATATCACTGTACCTTAATTGGCACATGTGACATTAAAAGACTTTTGAAACCTTTCAAAATCGAAAGTCTAAAAGACTGCTTTAAGCATGCATGATTGAATGTGCGATTGTATTCCTGGTTTGTGCATTGTGGCTGCAGCAGGCAAGAACACTCATTGTGCAGCAGGGTCGGCCTTAGGAGGTGCAGGGCCCAATTGAAAACAATTCTGGTGAGCCCCAGATTCCCAGCCAAGGTCTGTCAGCCCTATTATTTAGTATATATTATGAAATTGTACACTAGGGGGCAATGGATTGATTATACACTGTCGTAATCTCTCCTGCTCTGGTCTGACTGTTAGTACCTGGCTTCCAACCTTTACTGTAGCTGCTAATTACCATTAAACTGTATTATGTGAATGGACTTAATGCCTTTGGAGACAGCGGCTAATTGGACGGAGGAGACCGATTTGTTGAATGGACTGGAATTTTAAGGGAAGCTGGTTGGTGATTGGTCACAATAGCCCTCAGAGACTGTGTCTGATTGGCCGCTGAGTGACCAACGCATGATGTGATTTGACACAATGCCCTTGGAAACAGCGGCTGATTGGACAGGAGGAGACCAATTTGTTGATTGGACAGGAATTTTAAGGGAAGCTGGTCAGTAATTGGACACAACCCCCTTAGAGACAGCGATTGATTGACTGGCTAATAATCGGGCACAAAAAAAATTGTCAAATAGGAAAACAAAAAAAACAAAAACAAAAACAAAAACAAAAAAAATCGGAATTCTGATTTAAATCTAATGTAAGGTACAAAGGGTGGATATCGATTAATTCTAGACAACAGATTAAAAAAATCTAAAAGCCCTGTCCCACGGTACGAGTTCATTCCAAGAGCTCTCCCGAGTTTAAAAAAAAAAAATCACTCGTGGTAAACACGGAGAATGAACGTAGCGGGTACATCGGAGCTTGGGGACGTCTCTTAGTGGCTCGTAAAGCTAACGACAGGTACTCGGGAAGACTTGCTAATGGCAGGTAAGCACAGAAGACATGTTCAAAAATATCAGCGAGAGCCTCGAGTACCGATGAGTGGCCATTACCGTAAATCTCCGAGTTCGAATCAGGGCAAACTCGGGAGAGCTCTTGGAATGAACTCGTACCGTGCGACAGGGTTTTTATACCATTAAATCACTCAGGGTGTATTATGATCTGTTCTACATTTATGAAGTGTACAGCAAAACTTGCACTTCCAGAGTGGTCTATCATGTTGTTTCTTCAACGGACCACAGATTTATTTTAAGAGCAAAACATTAAGTGCTGGAGAACTCAGCAGGTCAGGCTGGATCTATGGATGGTACGAAGAAGGGTCTCGACCCAAATCGTCACCTATTCCTTCTCTCCAGAGATGCTGCCTGATCTGCTGAGTTACTCCAGCATTTTGTGTCTATCTATGGAGGGAATGGCTAGGCGACGTTTAGGGTCGGGTCCCTTCTTTAGGCATTTTTTAAGGGGTTGGGATCGATAGAAAATTTCACGTATTTAAATATGTTATGAATATAACTAGTAGTATGGGAGAAAATTCCATGAGCCATAATTGCCACATATATACCCAAAAGTAGAAATGTAGAAAGTTACAGTGTAAAAAAAATAGATATGAGCTTTGTAGTTTCCTTGTACCAATCAAATGCCAAATTCAAAATTCTATATTTTAAAAATGGGCAAAGCAAAAAGCAGCATGTTCTCTAAAAAGGCTTATCCTAAAATAATTAATCGGAAGGGTGTAATTTTCAATCAGGACGTCTGTATCATTCAGTCAGTGAGCTCGTGGTCCGGAGCCCTTCTCTATTACTCTTCTACATGAAAACAAAGTGTCAATGCCTCTTCAAGGTCTACTAATCCACCCGTAGGTTCAGTTGCAGGTACAGCTGAAGAGATTTGCCGCTCGGGCAACGCTATGAATTTAAAAAATCCAATACGTTTAAATCTTTCAAAAGCTAAAACCACAACGTGATAAATAACACTAAATAAAACTGATGCAAATAAAGGCAAACAGAAGAACTAACCTTGAAGGAGAGAGAGAAGAACACGAATAAACTTATTTTTTTTAAATTCATGTAACATCCCTAAATGATGGGTACAAATTACTAAATAAGGTGGGTGGACAAAAATGCTGGAGAAACTCAGCGGGTGAGATGCTACCTCACCCGCTGAGTTTCTCCAGCATTTTTGTCTACCTTCGATTGTTCCGGCATTTGCAGTTCATTCTTAAAACAACGTGGATGAATGACTGTACCTGCACTGAAGAAGCCCGTGCTCCTAATGACAGTAAGTTTTAAGAAATTCTGCCGTCAATTTTATTCAAAGGAACTCAGCGTCATTAATACTTGGTCAAAAAACAATTATATTGACTGAGGAATGCAGATCGATGTATTGGTGACACATTGTATAACTACGTGTTAACTACTGGCTGTTAACAAGGCTAACAGTGGCAGTTAACAAATTATTTTGTCTCAGTTGAATCAAGTGATAAACGACTCCAATCTTTCTGCAGCACTCATTAAAGCTGAGCTGGAAACTGCCGAGCATGGGGCCCCCCTTAAGCGCGGGGCCCAATTGGGAGCAATTGGTCCAATTGGCTTCAGGCCGGCCCTGTTCTGCAGAAATAGCTGGCCCTACTATGGCAGCTGGACATTATGAGGCACCAAAGTTTCAGTTTAGTTTATTGTCAGGTGTACTGAGGTACAGTGAAAAGCTTTTGTTGCATGCTATCCAGTCAGCAGAAAGACCATACATGATTACAATTGAGTCATTTACAGTGTATAGATACATGATAAGGGAATAACGGTTAATGCAAAGTAATGACAGCAAAGTTCAATCAAGGAGAGTCCGAGGGCCACCAATGAGGTAGTTAGTAGTTCAACACTGTTCTCTGGTTATGGTAGGATGATTCAGTTGCCTGACAAATCAAACTAAGTCGAGCCTGTAACAGTTTACTATCAACAACTGCACATCCCATATTGGTGCAGGGTATAGTCAGTCACTCCTGCGTGACATCTGCCTTAAGTCCAGATGGTTAGTGAAATTGGAACCAGAATACTAAGGTATTGCTCGCCGTTTGCTGTGTTGTGAAGGAGGCAGGCCATCTCCAAAGGACTCAGGAAGCTGGGACTGGCCCGTCAGTGGCCATAGTGGAGCACGTGCAATAGGTTATTTGGTGATAGGAGCAGAATTAGGCCATTCGTCCAATCAAGTTTACTCCACCATTCAATCATGACTGATCTATCTCTCCCTCCTAATCCAATTCTCCTGCCTTCTCCCCATAATCCCTGACACCCGTATTAATCAAGAATGTATCTATCGTATCCATAAACATATCCATTGACTTGGCCTCCATATCATTCTGTGGAAAATAATTCCACATATTCACCACCCGCTGACTAAAGAAATTCTGCCTCATCTACTTCCTAAAGGAACATCCTTTCAGTCTCAGCCTATGACCGCTGGTCATAGACGCTCCCACTAGTGGAAACATCCTCTCCACCTCCACTCTCTCCAGGCTTTCACTATGCGCAGAGTCTGCAGGCTCGGCACCATCTCCTGTAATAACCAATGCACAGGCGTGCATTGACACCAGGAATGTGTGCTCCTCACAACAATAAGAGTACATTTACTTTCCATTACTCCTCATACATTGTAGTACATCATAGTTGTAGTAACAATCCAGTGCTGATCATGTGTTTTGACGTACCCAGCTGAATCAGGAAACCAGGCAGAATATTTAGCTGCCTCCGTCACAAAATTAAACTGGTTATGCAGAAAGATGGAGGAAAAAAATGATCTGCAATGACAAAGTTACGCACCACTAACCGCAATTACTGCCCAGTGCATCTTCCGTCCCCTCTATCAGCCACCCACCACCAATCTCTATCAAGGGCTTGTCCTAAATACTCATTCGCTCTACTGCACCCTCATATATTTAGCATCACTGATATCTCTACACTACATGCTGACAGTTATTCGAGTCTGAATCCAACCCGCCATTTGTAAAATGCCCCTGTGCACGATCAGGTTATGGAAGAGTGATCTCACTGACCTCCTCTTTCTTCCAACCCACACACTCCGTGGTTAGATGGTAAATTGGAGGGGTACATTAATGAATTGTGATGTACTGTATGCTTCAGGTCTTGGTCCCAGTTGGAGACAGCTTTGTCTCCTGATTTGTCTATGTGCCTATTTACAGCTCTTAATTGCCTCTAAGATTCAGAGCCATTTGCAAACCATAAATGTTGACGTAAATATTAAAATATATGTATACGTGTATATATTTAAAAAGTTTAAAAAATGAGAGAATATTGAAACATTTACAACTCAAGATTAAATCATTTATGTAAAATAAGATAATTTAAATAAAAACACAAATTTAAATTCAAGTGTTTTTTCAGATTATCATGTTTTACATAAATGTTTCATTATTTTCAAGCTGGAAAGGGTGCAGAGAAGATTTATGAGGATGTTGCCAGCACTCGAGGACCTGAGCTACAGGGAGAAGTTGAGCAGGCTTCGACTCTATTCCTTGGTGTGCAGGAAGATATGGGGTGATCTTATAGAGGTGTACAAAACCTTGAGAGGAATAGATCTGGTAGACGCAGTGCAGGGGAAGTCTCTTCCCAGAATTGGGGAAATGAGAACCAGAGGACATAGGCTTAATTTTGGGGGGGGGGGGGGGAAGATTTAATGGGAACCCGAGAGCTAGCTTTTTCACACAAAGAGTGATGGGTGTGGGAAACGAGCTACTGGAGGAGATAGTTGATGCAGGTACTGTCGTAACATTTAAGAAATATTTAGACAGGTACAGTATATGGATAGGATAGATTTAGAGTGATATTGGTCAAACGTAAGTAGGTGGGACTAGTGTAAATGTTACATGTTGGATGGAGTGGGCAAGTTGGACCGAAGGGACTGTGTCCATTCTGTTGGATTCTGATTCTATAAATGTTTTTCCATTGGAGCGGCATCTCAGTTCCAATGTCAGGACAGACAGCATTGGGGCAGGAGTGAATCCAACAGTGGAACAGAGTGACAGGTAGCATGTACGTCTTGATTGCAATCATCGGTCACATTCAAAAGGACTCGGCTCGATTTTTCTTTGTGGAAGAGCAGATACACGAGTGATTTTTAGAACTAAGTAGTACCTAGTTTGGCCCATTTTGGGCGCCGAGAAATGGCATTTAATAGCGTCTACAACCTTAAATGTTTTAATCATGTTAGATTGTATTTAATAAATCGACAGTGCAGATATAATTTCATAAGACCGTTTAAAGTGGAGCCAAATTCACCTGTTCTCTTCCATTGACAACAGGAAGAGCTGAGCCATCCAACTTAGTGTATCAGCACCTTCCATCTGCTACTTTTGTATGAAAATCTTGTAGAAGAAAACAAGGAAGCAATTAAGAAAAGTAAATTCAGATTAGACATTTGTACCAACAAGGGTTGCAGTTCACCAGCATGAAGGAGTGCACTGTTTTTGGAAGCGGAACTCATAACCAAAGGGAGTCATCGGTCTGTCGAGCAGAATAAATAATTTGCTTTGAAGCAATGGTTAATGGGGAAGACCCACTCCTATTGAAACAACGCTTTGGAGACATGGTTGTTTTGCAATAGAAAGAGAAGTGGGTTTCTTTGGAGTGGAAAGCTGCCTCCTGGTTAGGCTGCATTGGATCTGGGAACAATTGTGGCAGAATTTCAGCAGCTTCTATAAAAGTGCCCAAATGACAGGAAACAATCCAAACATTCTGCTTTTATATTCGCAGAAAGACTGCACTCCAATAAAAGTCTCAATTTTCAGTATTATTTTTGACATAAAATTATAATAGACCCTTAACCCTCTTGTTAACAGTTCAATGTTCCCCTTAATTGCATCACCATAAATATCAGCAGTGCCACCATGCCCCACACAGGACAGAATGTACAGAGGACACAAGCAAAGAGTTTGATTTACCCTTATAATTCCGAACATTCCCCAATATATTGGTATTTCGTGGTTGAGGAAACATAAATCCGGAGAGGACACTAGATGCTGGAGGGTGTCAAAGGGTCAGTCAGCTTCTCTGGAGAACATGGATAGGTGATGTTTCGGGTTGGGACCTGACTTAAGACTGATGGATGTGCCTTTTCTATAAAACAACATCTGCCGTTTGTTGTTTCTACATAAAGCTAGAGAGACCAAGGAACATTAGCAAAAACGATTTAATATATATCTTTGCCCCCACTCCATCATTGTTGTTGGATCTAAATCCTAGAACACACTGTAATATAACCTCAGCAGAATGGCTGCAGTGGTTTAAGAAGACAATTCACCGCCACTTTAGAATATAGAACATCGAGCATAGAACAGTACAACACAACAACAGGTCTGTTGGCCCACAATATCTGAGCTGAATATAATGCCAAATTAAACTAGTCTCCTCTGCTTATACATTATCCATTTGCTTCCAATCCATGCAGGTTAATGTGCCTATCTAAAAGACCTTCACCACCATCCCAAGCACCACATTCCACGCACCTACCACTCAGTTTAAAAAAAAGTTGCCCCGCACATCTCCTTTAAACTTCCCCCTCAGATCTTAATGCTATGCCCTCTAGTGTTTAACATCTTGTTCCTGGGTAAAAGGCTTTGAATGTCAACCTTATCTATGGCCTCACCATGGATTGTCACCTTGTTGTGATGGAGAAGCTTGTATGGCCTTGAGATCCTGAGAGCGATCCCGTCTGGAGCTATGCTCCTGGTAGGGCCACCCATGGTGGCAAGGTTGAGGGGAGGTCTCTGACAAAGAGCAATCCAACCAAGACTTCAATGGTGGAACAGGTGGAGGACGATGGCTGACCTTAGTGGAGCATCACAATGGCTGGGAAGGCGGATGAAGGCTGCAGCAGAAAAGGGTCTCCGGTCGTCTTGGACTCCATGCCACCAGATCCTGACCCAGACCTGTCAAGGACCGTGGGGTGGCTGTCTGTGCACTAGTCTCCCCACATTAAATGGGCACAGGCACCATTCATATAGAACCTTAGAGGGGCGAAAGAAAACACCAAATGCAAACTTCCACCGCCTTGTGGCTATTACCTTATTCAGGAAAGGTGAAGACTGGATCCGGCAGAATATGCGGAGGAGACCATTTGTTGGTCCAACGGGTAGGAAGGTGGACCCATCAAAGCATCATGGAGCACAATTAGGGCACAATGTTCATGTAGAACACTGGTGGCCATCCAATGCATCCTGACCTATCGCCAGCCGTCTTGACTGTGTCTTGCTACTGGATCTTGATAGGCCTGGACGAAAGAGTGAGGCTGATGATTTGCACAACTCCCTCACGTTAATCCAAGATGCTATCGAGTACACAAAAAGTGATGCAGAGCTTCAGGACACGAGTACCACCCAACAGAGTGAAGCAAGATCACCAGAGGAGAGCGTGCGGCTGAGAAGAAGCGCATCGCAGGAGATCAGAGGACACGCGCCGCGCGCAAGGTTCGCCAAGCCATCTGCATCTACTGCAGTACCCTGGAAGGACCCAGCTGCGGTAGTGCCCCATATAGGCGAGCCGAAATTCGGAAGGACAGACCCAGGGGGACTCTGCCCTGTTTGCGAGTGGGGAATCCGGGGTATGGAGACCCTGGTGCGAGCCTCATCAATAGTGGGGAGGGGAATCCCCGTTCCAGAAAGAAAACACCTCATCCTGGAGCAGATGCGGCGTAGACGAAATAGGGGATGGAGTCCTTACAGGAAGCAGGGTGGGAGGAGGAGTAGTCCAGGTAGCTGTGGGAGTCAGTAGGTTTGTAGTGGATGTCGGTCAGGAGTTTATCACCTGCAATAGAGATGGTGAGGTCAAGGAACAACATACCTATGTCTCTCATAATTTTATATACTTCTATCAGGCCACCCCTCAACCTTTGATGCTACAGAGAAAACAATTCAACTATTTCCAAGCACTCCTTTTCTCAAACACCCTCCAATCCAAATAGCTCGCATGCACCTTCTCCTTCCATCTCAATGGAATTTGATGATAGGCAATAAACACAGCCATTTGCCAGTTGCACCAACATCCAACCATTGGTAGAGAGAGAGTGATTCAGTGTGGACACAGGCCCTTCAGCCCAACTCGCCCACATCGGCAAACAATGTCTCAGCTACCCTAGTCCCACTTGTCTGCACTTTGTCCATAACCCTCCAAACGGGTCCTATCCATGTGTACACAAAAAGCTGGAGAAACTCAGCGGGTGCAGCAGCATCTAAGGAGCGAAGGAGATAGGCGACGTTTCGGGTCGAGACCCTTCTTCAGACTGGTCAGGGATCAGGGAAACGAGAGATATAGATGGTGATGTGGAGAGATAAGGAACAATGAGTGAAAGATATGCAAAAAAGTATCGGTGATAAAGGGAACAAGCCATTGTAAGCTGTTTGTGGTGTGAAAATGAGAAGCTGGTGCGACTGGGGTGGGGGAGGGAGATAGAGATAGAGGGAATGCAAGGGCCCGAGGGCTGAGGGGAGTGGGAAGGGGGGGAGACAGCAAGGGTTAACAGAATTGAGAAAATTCAATATTCAAGCCCAAAGGATGCAGACTCCCCAAGCGGAATATGAGGTGCTGTTCCTCCAGCTTGCGGTGTTGCTCACTCTGGCCGTGGAGGAGGCCCAGGGGTCGGATGTGGAATGGTCCTATCCATGTACCTGCCCAACTGTTTCTTAAACAATGGGATATTCCAAGCCTCAACTACCTCCTCTGGCAGCTTGTTCCATACACCCACCACCCTATTAATTTTTTTCCCCTTCGCCTTGAACCTATGTCCTCTGGTCCTCGCTTCCCCTACTCTGGGTAAAAGACTGTGCATCTACCCGATCTATTCCTCTCATGATTTTGTATACCTCTATAAGATCTCCCCTCATCCTCCGTTAGCTCAATGGAATAGATCCCAGCCTACTCAACCTCTCCCTGTAGCTCACACCCTCTAGTCATGGCAACAACCTCGTAATTCTTTTCTGAACCCTTTCAAGCTCGACAGTATCTTTCCTATAACATGGTGCCAGAACTGAACACAATATTCTAAATGCGGTCTCACCAGGGTCTTTTACAATTGCAATATGATCTCACAACTTCTATACTCAATACCCTGTCTGATGAAGGCCAAAGTAGCTTTTTTGACCACCTTATCTACCTATGACTCGACCTTCAAGGAACCATGCACTTGTACTCCTAGATCCCTCTACTCTACTCTACAACACTACCCAGAGGCCTACCATTTACTGTGTAGGCCCTGCCTTTGTTTGACATCCGAAAATGCAACACATCACACTTCCCTGTATTAATTTCAATCAACCATTCCTCTGCCCACCTGTCCAATTGATCCAGATCCTGCTGCAATTGTTCACAACCTTCTTCACTACCTGCAAAACCACTAACTTTTGTATCATCAGCAAACTTGCTAATCTTGCCCATCCAAATCATTGATGTAGATCACAAACAGTAATGGGCTCAGCAACGAACCATGTGGCACACCACTATTCACAGGCCTCTATTCTGAGAAGCAACCTTCCACCATCACCCTCTGCTTCCTTCCATGCAGTCAATTTGCTATCCATTCAGCCATTTCTCCTTGGATCCTATGAGATCTAACCTTCCAGAGCAGCCTACCACGTGACACCTTGTCGAACGCCTTACTAAAGTCCATGTACACAACATTTACAGCTCTTCCCTCATCAACCTTTTTGCTCACGTCTTCAAAAAAATCAATCAGATTTGCAAGACAACCACCCATGTACAAAACTATGCTCACATCCCTAATCAGCCCTTGCCCATCCAAATGACTGTATATTTTATCCTTCAGAATACTCTCCAGTAACTCACCAACTACAGATGTTAAGTTCACCGGCCTATAGTTCCCAGCATTTTTCCTGCAGCCATTCTTGAAAAGAGGCACAACATTTGCCATCTTCCAATCCTCTGGCACCTCTTGTATTTAAGGACGACTCAAATTTCAACCAGGGCTCCCGCCATTTCCTCTCTAGTTAATCGCAATGTCCTCGGATATATCTGAACAGGCTCTGGAGATTTGTCTACATTCAAACATGACAGCACCTTCAGTACTTCCTTGACGGTAACCCTGACTGCTCTCATGACACTTCCAGTGACTGCTCCAATTTCGTCCATCCTACTGTCATTCTCCTCAGTAAATACAGAGGAGAAATACTAATTGAGGACCTTGCCCATCTCCTGTGGCTCCAGGAGATTCTCTCTCCCTCTCTCCCTCTCTCCCCTTTGCCCCTTCGCCCCTTTGCCCCTTTGCCCCTTTATGATTGTCCTTAATGCTACCCACCAGAGCTATCTCCTGGCCCGTTTTTGCCCTTCTGATCTTTTTTGATTGCTTAAAGTTCCTAAAACTCCTCCAAGGATGCAATTGATCCCAGCTGCCTCTACCCGTCTCATTCATCCTTCTTGTGTTTGACTAACGTCTCAATTTCTCTCGTCAGTCAAGCTTCTTTACGTTTGCCTGCTTTGCCTTTCACTCCAACAGGGACGTACACATCCTGAGCTTTCGTCAGCACACTTTTAAAAACATCCTACTTGGCCAATGTTCCTCTCCGCTCAAATAATCTGCTCCAGTCAACATGAGTGAGACCTTCTCTCATACCCTCAAAGTTGGCCTTACTCCAGTTGAGCATTTTAATACATGGACCCTCTCCATCTCGATCCATAACTATCTTAAACCTAATCAAACTGTGGTCACTGGTCCCAAAAGGCTCCTCCACACACACACCATTAACTTGCCCATCCCATTTTCCCAATACTAAATCCAGCATTGCCCTCTCATGTGTGGGGACCTCCACATACTGTTTAAGAAAACTCTCCTGAACACTTTTGATGAATTGATCCCCATCTAAACCCTTCACACTATGATTTTCCCAGTCGATATTGGGAAAGTAGAAATCCCCTACTACAATAATCTTATTTTAAATGCAGCTGTCTGCAATCTCCCGGCACATTTGCTCTTCTAATTACCATTGACTATTTGGAGGTCTGTAGTACACCCCCAACAAGGTGATCATCCTTTCTTGTTCCTCAACTCCATCCATATAGCCTCACTAGACGAACCATCCGTAATGTCACCTCTGAACACAGCCGTGACATCCTCCTTAACCAAAACGCAACCCCCTCTGCTCTTTTTTCCTCACCCCTGTCTCTCCTGAAGCTCCGGTACCCCACAACATTGAGCTGCCAGTCCTGCCCCTCCCTTAACCAGTTTACAGTCACGGCTATAACGTCCCAGTCGCTCATACCTATCCACACTCTAAGCTGATCTGCCTTATACATCAAGCTCCTTGCATTAAAATACATGCAGTTTAAACCAACCCTCCTTCCTCACTCTCAGGCTTTTAGCTTATTCTGTCCATTAACCTTTCCCACATCACCCTCCATACAAACTTCTAGCCACTTCTGTGCCTCTGTCCTGCAAAAGATCCCACCCCCTTGCCAATCTAGTTTAAACTCTCCCATGTAGTATTAGCAAGCCTTCCCGTGAGGATGTTGGTCCCCCTCCAGTTTAGGTGCAACCCGTCCCTTTTATACAGGCCACACCTGCCCCGGAAGAGATCCCAATTATCCAGAAATCCAAATCCCTGCCCCGTGCACTAACTCCTCAGCCATATCTTCATATCCTCTATCTTCCTATTTATACCTTCACCAGCACGAGATACTGGAAGCAATCTTGAGATCACTACCCTGCAGGTCCTGCTTTTCAGTCTTCTGCCCAATTCCATAAAATCTTGTTGCAGAACCGCCATCTTCTTCCGACCTATATCATTCACGCCAACATGCACAACAACCTCCTGCTGCTTCCCCTCACTCTTGAGGATGTCGTGCAGCTGCTCCGAGACGTCTCAGACCCTGGCACCAGGGAGGCAACACACCATCCTGGAGTCTCACCTGTTGCCGCAGAATCTCCTGTCCACACCTCTGACAATGGAATCTCCCACCACTGCTTACCTGACGTCACTCTCCCCCATTGAGCCTCAGCACCAGGGTTGGAATCACAGCCCTGGCTACAACTCAATCTTGTGCTGTCATCCGCTTCCAAGAGGGTGTACTGGTTTTCAGTATGTACAGCCACCGGCGTCTCCTGCACTCCACGTTTACCCCTCTTTCTCACAGTCCCCGCCTTTGCTCTTCCTGTATCCTTGGTGTGGCAACCTCACTGTAGGTCCTGTCCAGGATATTCCCATTTTCCCGGATGGCCCCGAGGTCATCCAACTGCTGCTCCAGTTTCCCAACACGTTCATTCAGGAGCTGCACCTGGACACAATTTCCGCCGGTGTGGTTTCCAGAAGTACCAGCAGTGGCCCTGACTTCCCACACCCTGTAGAAAACACACTGCACCAAATTACCTGCCATTTCTTCAACGGACAAAAAAAATCACAGCTTTCAAATCAAGTGTCGCCTCCTGGCCTCAGTCTGCTCGCCGGAGACTCTGGAGCCAAAGATGCACTCACCAAGGCAAAGACTTCATTCATCCTCAGCAAGGCTGCACCCAACAAGGCCGCTCTGCTACAGCTGCACTTGTTTTTAATCTCTTACCTAATTAACTAGATTAGGGCCAATTAGTAAATTACTTGAACCTGTGTTTTGACGCTTATTTTAAACTGTCTTTCCCTATGATTCACCTTCTTTATCATGGACTTTGAAGCGAATAGTCTCTTCTCTCTGCTCTGTTTGCTGCGTCTCCGAGCTCCATGTAAGGACTGAGCATGGTATGAATATTAATTTTGTTAACTTCAAGTAACCCTTGCATCCCCCTCTCTCTCCATTCTTCCCCCCACCCAAGTTGTATCAGCTTCAGTTGTCTTGTTGAGTCTCATTGTCTTTACTCGTTTTCACCTACGCCACAGCTAACAATGGCCTGTTTCCTTTATCACTGTTATTTTTTTTGCATATCTTTCATTCCTGTGTTCTATATCTCTCTACATCACCGTCTATATCTCTCATTTCCCTTTCCCCTGACTCTCAGTCTGAAGAAGGGTCTCAACCCGAAATGTCACCTATTTCTCTTCTCTAGAGATGCTGTCTGACCCATTGAATTACTCCATCTTTTTGTGCCTATCTTCCAACCAAATTAAGCTAGACCCGAAACGTCGCCAATCTCCTTCGCTCCTTAGATGCTTCTGCACCCGCTGAGTTTCTCCAGCCTTTTGGGTACCCTAAGCTAGAAAAGAATTGGCAAAGGATACAATGTTACCTCATCTTCCATGTAAACCTGATTCCACACCTTGTTCCTATTACACACATAAGGAACAAGAATTTGAGAGCAACTGTGTAATTAGTACCCTTAATGCTCGGTCATATATACATCTGAAAACATTTTTCATGCAGTCCATTGTGATTTTTCTTAATTCTTTCATTGAAGGGTAGAATTTATTTTTATTTGGTATCCATATGAGAGAGGCAAAAACTTTCACTTAGATTTATGTCTGAAAATTACTCATAACATTAATTCAATTATTACCAGGCATTAACAAATCACATCAGCTTGTATTAAATAATGACTGGTAAAATGATGATCTGGCTTGGGACTCCAATCTTGTTGCCACTTGTTCAACAAAAGAGAAGCCAAAGTCAGAACTAATAGTCCAGGAACTAAAACATGACTAAAGAAAATCTGACTGAGGAGTAAGGGTACTAACTATTCAATGTGTCCCCTTTGCAAAAATATCCAAAACAAGAGTTACACTGATGTGAAAAAAGATATGAAAGACATCTGACTAAATGATCTCCACATTGAACTCTTTGAAGGACTGATTTCATAAATAAAATATAAAACAAAATTAATCTTACCTCAGAATCTTCCTTTTCCTGGATCATAACATATTTGATTCAACACAGTACTTAAGACATATCTTTTGCCTGACTGAGTTTCAAAGCTGTTAAATGGGATATTCAAAGCAATCTGATTTATTGATCTTCTGCTATCATTTAAGGTCAAAAAAGAAAGTGTGTTTTCCAAAGCTTAGTTTGTCAGTATTCATCAGCTGCTAAATAAATTGTTTGATATTAAATGCCAAATGGTCTACAGAAAAAAATACGTAAACTGCCTTAGAAAAGCATAAAAAATGATTCATCTTATTAGAACATGTCTGTTAATTTAAAACATTTCTTAATTAGGTGCAGTGCCAGAACATTGAAAACATTATTGATTCAGACATGCATAAACAAATATAAAAAATAAATGACAAGGCTGAAAAAAAAAACCATGCAGCTAACAAACTTCTACAGATTCACTGTAGACTTCTTGCTTCATGGCAAGGTACAGCAAATCCTCTGCACAGGAACATGTGAGATTGCAGAGAGTGGTAAACTCAGCCAGGCTCATCACGGGCTCAGCCCTACCCACCATTAAAAGCTGAGGCATCCACATTGTGAAGGATCCCCAAATCCAGGCCTTTCCCTCTTTCTGCTGCTGCCATCGGAAGCCTGAAGTCACACACCACCAAATTAAGGAGCAACTATTTTGACTGATTGATATTTTATCGTTACGTGTACTTGGTACAGTTAAATTCTTTGTTTGGCATACCATACACAATTATGCAGAGTATAGGATGCTGACAAAGTTACAAAAGTATTCAATATAGTCCCTCTTCTCTCCCCCCTCCCACCCACTCGAGTCGCTCTTTATTCTTGGCGGCGCAGTCATACTTGACTGACTGACCACCAGGACTCACAAGGTCGATGGTTCTCCAACAACTTACAACCATCAGGTTTTGAACGAACCTGCACAACTTTATGCCCAGCTCAGCAATGGGACATTATGGACCACCACCTGCACGAAAAATTGACTTGTTTTTTTCTTCTAATTTTGTTTTGCATAAATGTCAAAAATTGTTCCAGTCTTTTTTATTTTCATGGTCTTGCAGAATGTATGTCTAATTTACTTACAATTCCTGTGTAATTCATGTGTGTTGCCTAAGTCGATGTGCCTGTGCCACGTTAGTGGATATTTTTAAGGCAGTGATAGAAAAATTCTTAATTAGAATGGGTGTTGAGGGTTATGGGGAGAAGGCAGGAAAATGGGATTAGGATGCAGAGATCAGCCATGATTGAATGGCGGAGTGGACTCGATGAGCCGAATGGCCTAATTCTACTCCTATAACTTGTGATGCTGCTGCAAGGAAGGTTTTCATTGTACCTGTACCTCACCGTACTTATGACAATAAACTCAACTTGACTTGACAATACACTTTAAATCTCGAGTGATGGGCAGAGGTTTGCTGCATTTAAACGTATGGGATTGAGAACAGTTGTGAGTTTGGAGAATTGTCTGTTAAAAATAGTGGTGCATTGGAAACCCAATGCCAAACCGAATAATTTCTGCACTTAAGTAAACCTGATTGTATGTAGCAAACCTCATGGGGAAGGAATGTTTTAAATATCCGTCTGAAGAAGGGTTTCGACCTGAAACATTGCCTATTTGCTTCGCTCCATAGATGCTTCCTCACCCGCTGAGTTTCTCCAGCATTTTGTCTACCTTTTAAATATCAAGATGTTACTCACTGCTTAAGACTGATACTAATATGATTTAGTGTATTTAAATTAGGCTGCTGGAATGCCTGAGTTTCCTTGAAGGTGAAAGCACAGTGGTGTTGGACAAGGAGCAAAGGTTGCACCTTTGGAAGGTTTTAGTGTAATATAAGTACATTAAGATGGAGATAAATGTAACTCTGCTCTCACATTTTCTCACCTGATTAAGTCAATAATCCCTTAAAGCACTGAAACGGGGGATGGAATGCTACTGTTTGTCCAATCACTTCCGTGACAATGCCCATCCATGCCATCTTGATGTCGCTGTTAGGATTTTAGAATCAACCAGCAGAGAATGTGATTACCTTGTAGCACTGACAGCCACCATGACAACCATTCAGGAATTATTGACCCTTGGCTTAGATGTGAGAACTGACATCTCATTCTCGGTCTCTCATTTATTGTGCAGCCAACTCTAGAAACCATCAAATGCTTAGCTTGAATGTGCCTTTATAAACTACTGAAATGAAGAAGTTAGGGGTGGCACAGTGGCCAGCAGTAGAGTTGCTTCCTTTCAGTGCCAGAGACCTGGGTTTGCGACTGACTACGGGTGCTGTCTGTATGAAGTTTGTACATTCTCCATGTGACGGCGTGGGTTTATTCTGGTACTCTGGTTGCCTCCTACATTCCAAACATGTACAGATTTGTAGGTTAATTGGCTTCAGTAAAAATGGTAAATTTGTCCCTAGTATGTAGGCTGGTGTCAGTGTACAGTGGGGATCGCTGGTCGGCACGGACTCCGTGGGCCGGTGGGCCTGTTTCTCCAACAATTTAAAAAAAAATTAAGTTTTCAAACTAAGTCATAGAATCATAGAGTCATAGAGTTGTACAACTTAGAAACAGGTCCTTCACCCCACTCTGTCAATGCTGCCTGTTATGCCCACCTATACTAATCCCACTTGCTTGCATTAATTCCAATTCCTTTATGCCTTAATCATTTAAGTACCAGTCCAGATATGTCTTGAAAGTTGTTGCCTCCTCCACCTCCAAGGCAACTCATTCCAGAAAATAATGACCTTTTGTCAGAAAAAATAACCTCCAGATCCTCTTTAAAACGCTCTGTCATCTTTATGTCCTCTAATATCAGATGCACCTGGATAGACCGGTTATCTATCCTATCTGCAGTATGACTCAGAATTTTCTGTATCTCTATTATGTCACCACTCAACCTCCTTTGGTTCAGGGGAGAAAGAGCCAGCCTATCCAATCATTCCCTATAACTCAAGTCCACCAATCCAGGTACAGCCTTATTAATCTTTTCTACATCCTCTCTAGCTTGAACCTGTCCTCCCTAAATTTTGGTGACCAGAACCACAGACATTCATCCAAGTAGCGTTTGTTGTCACTGGGTCTGTACTCGCTGGAGTTTAGATGAATGAGGGGGGACCTCATTGAAATGTACATAGTGAAAGGCTTGGGTAGAGTCAATGTGGAGAGGATATTTCCACTAGTGGGAAAGTCTAGGACTAGAGGTCATAGCCGCAGAATTAAAGGACGTTATTTTAGGAAGGAGATGAGGAGCTTAAGTTAGAAGGTGGTGAATCTGTTGAATTCTTTGTCACAGGCCATAGAAACATAGAAACATAGAAATTAGGTGCAGGAGCTGGCCATTTGGCCCTTCGAGCCTGCACCACCATTCAATATGATCATGGCTGATCATCCAACTCAGTATCCTGTACCTGCCTTTTCTCCATACCCACTGATCCCTCAGCCACAAGGGCCACATCCAACTCCTTCTTAAATATGGCCAACGAACTGGCCTCAACTACTTTCTGTGGCAGAGAATTCCACAGATTCACCACTCTGTGTGAAAAACGATTTTCTCATCTCGGTCCTAAAAGATTTCCCCCTTATCCTTAAACTGTGACCCCTTGTCCTGGACTTCCCCAACATCGGGAACAATCTTCCTGCATCTAGCCTGTCCAACCCCTTAAGAATTTTGTAAGTCTCTATGAGATCACCCCTCAATCTTCTAAATTCCAGCGAGTACAAGCCAAGTCTATCCAGTCTTTCTTCATATGGAAGTCGTGCCATCCCAGGAATCAGTCTGGTGAACCTTCTCTGTACTCCCTCTATGGCAAGAATGTCTTTCCTCAGATTAGGAGACCAAAACTGTACGCAATACTCCAGGTGTGACCTCGCCAAGACCCGGTACAACTGCAGTAGAACCTCCCTGCTCTTGTACTCAAATCCCTGGAGGCTAAGTCAGTGGATATTTTTAAGGCAGAGATAGACAGAGATAACATAGAGCTGTGCTGGGAAAGCACATCTCGGACCCGCAAACACGCAGCATAGGAGCACGGCAAGGCTGCGTACTCTCTCCTCTCCTCTATTCTCTCTACACCAATGACTGCACCTCCACAGACACCTCTCTCAAGCTTCTCAAGTTTGCGGACGACACAACCCTGATTGGACTGATCCAGGATGGGGAGGAATCTGCCTACAGACAGGAAGTGTCACAGCTGGCGTCCTGGTGCCATCGCAACAACCTGGAGCTCAATGCTCTTAAGACAGTGGAATTGATTGTGGACTTTAGGAGAGCTCCCTCTCCCATCCCCTCATCCCACTCACCATCACCAACACCTCAGTCACATCTGTGGAGTCTTTTAAGTTCCTGAGAACCACAATCTCCAAGGACCTTAAGTGGGGGGCTACCATCGACTCAGTCAAAAAGGCAGAACAGAGGATATACTTCCTACGGCAGCTGAGGAAGCACAATCTGCAACAGGCAATAATGGTCCAATTGTACACGGCCATCGTAGATTCTGTTCTCACCTTCTACATCATGGACTGGTTTGGCTCAGCCACTAAGCACGACACCTGGAGGCTGCAGCAAATCGTCCGATCAGCTGAGAAGGTTATTGGCTGCAACCTTCCTTCCATTGATGAACTGTACCCTGCAAGGGCCAGGAAGTGAGCGGGCAAGATCATCTCTGACCCCTCTCACCCTGGCCATAAATTCTTTGAATCACCCCTCTGGAAAGCGACTCCGGACTTTCAAAGCTGCCACAGCCAGACATAAAAACTGTTTTTACCCACAAGTAGTTCCTCTACTCAACAGCCAAAAATCTAGTATTTTGTTGGTTCACATGCTTGATCAATGGTGTTTTATCATTAATGTTTTATTATTATTAATGTTTAGTGTTTTCTGTGGCATTCTTAACTGTCACTGTATGTCATGTTGTTACTTGTGGGCGCAGCACCAACATAAATACCTTTTATGTGAATACTTGGCCAATACTTACTTACTTACTTAGATTCATGATTAGTGCAGGTGTCAGAGGTTATGGGGAGAAGGCAGGAGAGTGGAGTTAGGAGGGAGAGATAAATCAGCCATGATCCAATGGTGGAGTAGACTTGATGGGCTGAATGGCCTAATTCTACTCCTATTCCTTATCCGGAAGTGGCGTCTCTCCCAAGCAGCTGCGGCTCGCCTGCAGTCCGTTTGTCTTTTTTTCTTTTTGTCGTCTTTTTGTCTTGTGAGAGGTATGTTTTAGTTTATTTTTAGTTGTGTATATGGGGGAAACAATTTTTTCATCTCTTCCCTCAACAGGGACGTGACCTTTTCCTTGTCGTGTCCCCGCTGTTGCTGAGGCCTATCAACGTGGAGCAGGCGGCCTCCAACTGCAAGCAATCTGAGCGCTCCAGTCATAGAGCCTGTGGACTTACCATCACAGAGTTGATTGACCTCTGAGGCGGTGGTGGCGCTGCTGCTGCGACTCGATTTCGGAAGCTTTGTCCGTGGGCCCTGTGGACGTTAACATCGGGAACTCGTGGAGACCAATTTTTGGGAGCTCCCGCAACAGCAGCTTCCTCCGCCCCGAATCACGGTGTTTGAATCAGCCCGTTACAGGGCCTTTCATCGCCCGGCGCAGCTTAATTGGCCACGGGATCTACCATCGACCGCCGGGGGCTTTAACATCAAGAGCCTCAATCACCTCGATGCAGCAGTTTGACTGTCTGACCGCGGGGGAAGAAGCAGGGAAGATATAAGACTTTTTGCCTTCCATCACAGTGAGATTCACTGTGATGGATGTCTGTGTTAATTTGTGTTAATTGTGTGTTTTGTTGCTGTCATGACTGCATGGTATGAACTTTCGTTCAAACTTTTTGTTTGATTGACAATAAAGGAAATTCAATTCAATAAGTACAGCCCAACTATAACATGACATTGCCATTCTTATAATCAATGTCTTGGCCTAGGAATACATGATGTCATATACATTCCTCACCATCCTGTCTGCCTATGTACTCATTTGCAAGGAACTATCCCAAGGTCTCTCTGTTCAACATCACTTCCCAGGGACCTACCATTCACTGAATATGTGCTGACCTAGTTTGACTTCTCAAAATGCAACACTTCACACTCATCTGAGTTAAAGTTCATTGACTATTTCCTTGCCCACTTTTCCAGTTGATCTATATTCTGCTGTCACCTTGGACAACCTTCACAGTAGTGTCATCTGCAAACATGTACATGCCATGTACATTCTCATCCAAATCATTAATTTATTTAACAAACAATTGAGGACCCAGAACCGGTCTCTGATGCGCACCGCTGATCCATCTGAAAAACAACCCTCCAATACCACCCCCTGCCTTATGCTGTTGTGGTATATATTCAGGAGTTATAGAATTATGTGGATAGAAGATATTTATTAAAATACAAACTAATACAAACCAAACTTTGAAAAGGCTAAACAACCTGTTTGCAAGTGAACATGCAAAGATATTAAAGCTATTGAAACTAGGCACCAGGTGTGAGACACCCTGACTGGTACCATTGTGGGCTATAGATTAATCTTAATATTAAATGGGCCTCATAGAAACAATGAGATAGGAAAAACATTTAATGGCCAATTTCACGTATTAGCATATGGTTAAAGGCATATTGCTGCTATTCAATACACAGTTTATCTGGTAATATACTGCTGTTTGTGTACCCAGGTTTCTAACCTTCTGGTCCAGCCTGCCTCATGGGACCTTATCACAGGCCTTGTTAAAGTCCCCATAGACAACATCTGCTGCCCCATCCTTGTCAATGCTCTTGTTCACCCTCTTCAAAAACCTCAAGTAAATCCATAAGATATGATTTCTCATGCAAAAAGCAATGCTGTTTATCCCTAATCAGTCCTTACCTATACAAATGCAAATAAATTCTTCCCCTCAGAATCCCTTCCAATAATTTTCCCACCACAGATGTAAGGTTTACTGTCCTGTAGTCCCCTGGCTTATGTTAACATTCTTGAATAAAGGTGCAACATAATCTATTCTTCAGTCTTTCGTACATCATTAACGGGCGGACGGTTCAGTAGCGGTAGAACTACTGCCTTACAGCAGCCAGAGACCTAAGTTTGATCCTCACTACGGGTGCTTGTCTGTTTGGAGTTTGTTCGTTTTCTCTATGATCACGTAGGTTTTCTCCGGGTGCTCCGGTTTCCACCCACGCTCCAAAGATGTACAGGTCTGAATTTGGCTTTGGTAAAATTGTAAATTATTCGTAGTGTGTAGGATAGTGGTTGTGTACGGGGTAATCACAGGTCGGCACGGACTTGGTGGGCCGAAGGGCCTGTTTCCGCGCTGTATCTCTAAAGCATAAAGCCTAAAATCTAAAGAAATTTGAAAATAAATTAAAATTGTGCAAAGAATGTGTGAAAATATGACCTATTGATCTGACAAGATAGACACAAAATGCTGGAGTAACTCAACAGGAGTTACTCAACTCAACAGGCAGCATCTCTGGAGAGAAGCAGTGGGTGATGTTTCGGGTCGAGACCCTTCTTCAGTCAAATTTTGTTTATCCAGCAAATAATTTGTTAGGAAAACCACTATTAATTTTTTGAGGTCTGGCTGTATTGATCACATTCAGCATGATTTTCTCAATTCAACAACATTAGACTGAGGTCAACATCAATAAAACTAACCTCTGTCACTGTAAAATATTCTATTCACACAGTAGTACCCAAAGTGGATTTTGCAGACAGCACTATTTTCTTTTGACTAGTTTGCTTTCCTGTATGAATCATCATCCACTCATATTTTCCATTATCTGACAGCTCAATAATTTCATCTGTCAGACACTGGCCTACATACTAAACGCTGACATATAACCTGTCAAGAAGAAAGATATAAGAAAGTCAAATGATTCCTTCACAGGTGAATGAGGAAATCAGAATAGTCCTAATCTGAAATACTGTCAATATTAATTTCACGTTATTGATGAGGGGGTCACAGTTTAATCTGGTTCATCAGCTGTTTATTTTGTTTCAATCAATTGTGTCTCTGTGACGAGTTGTCAAATGTTTTCAGGCTAACAGGTATTGCTGCCTCAGCAATCCTCTGTACTTCCCTTAGTTGTGGACATACACTGACAGGGAGAGGTATATGGGTTTACTCCCTTTGGAAATCTGCAAATGATTTTAGCTCACAAATCAACCGCCGTGGGTAGAGAAACGCTGAGGCTATTGAGTGCAAATTTTGGCAGTGCGTTTTCCAAAAGACATGTGAATGTTCAATAGAATTCATTTCTGAAACTTCAATACTAAACTTGTTTTCAATAGGGAGAAAAATAAAGTGCATGTCTGAATGTGCATGCAAACGTGTGGGTGGTGTGGTGGGAATAACAGTAAAGCCTACACATTCCATTATCCCGGCTCTGCCAAAGCATCGTTCTATCGGACAGCTGGATCTGGGGAGCAAGGATTTGGAATGGTATCCAGTTAAGCTAAGCCTCTTTATATGGGCTATTTGAAATGTTATTGAAGGCAAGAGTCAAGAGTGTTTAATTGTCACATGTACCAACAACAGAACAATTAAACTCTTATTTGGTGCAGCTTAATGAGCCCGTAAACACAATAATAGGTTTACAGATAATATATAAAAATCATAAATATAGTAAATTACTAACGGTAATAATAGAAAACTGTAATGGTGAAAAACAAAACTGAAGTCCTGCAATCAAAGACACAGTATTCAATTCAATACTTTCAATGACACTTTATTGTTACATGTACCTAGGTACAGTGAAATTCATTGTTTTTTCATACACAAAATATGCAAAAGAGTCGCCATGTTTCTGGCACCGACAAAGTTACAAAAGTACTCATTAGAGTCATGTTGGTCCCTCTTCGTTCTTGGCAGTCTCTCTCTCTCTCTCTCTCTCTCCCTCCCCCCCCACCCCGCCGGGTCTCTCCTTGTTCTTGGCAGCTTCCCCCACCCCCCCTCACCGGGTCCCTCTTTGCTCAGTTCTGGGCGCTGTGGCCCAACAACCTATCCGCGCCATCCTCCACCTGACCGACTGCACAGACCACACCGCCCTATGTCCTTGACGCAGGTGGTTCCTCGAGTGTTTGAGCACGGGCGAGATCTGTGGCAGCTCCCCTCAACAGGCCAAGGTATCTGGTCACGCAGCCCACTGGTTCTACGACATAGAAGATCACAGTTGGTGAGGTTAGTGTTGCGTAGTACTCAAGAGGTTGTTGGGATGAAACTGTTCTTCAATCTGGTAGTGGGGGTGGGGGGGGGGGGGGGATGGAAGCTGTTTTTATGTCTGGCTGCGGCAACTTTGACAGTCTGGTGTCACCTTCCAGAGGGAAGTGATTCAAAGAGTTTGTGTCCATGGTGAGAGGGGTCAGAGATTATCTCACCCGCTCGCTTCCTGGCCCTTACAGTGTACAGTTCATCAATGGAGGGGTTGCAGCCAATAACCTTCTCAGCTGATCGGACGATTTGCTGCAGCCTCCTACTCCCTGTAGTTTCCATCGCTCTTAGGCATTTGACGTGCTGAACCTGGCAGTAATGCAACCAGTCAGTATGTTCCCTACTGTACACCTTTAGAAGTTCAAGAGAGTATTCGTCAACATACCAAATCTCCTCAATCTTCAAAGGAAGAAACACTTCAAAGACTGCCTCAAAGTATCCCTCAAAGACCTTAACATCAATCTCAAAACTTGGGAGTCACTTGCTCTGGACCGCCCAACTTGGCAAAACAAGATCCCCACAGGAGCGCATACAGCTGAGAAGAAGCGCATTGCAGAAGCTCAGAGGAAACGCCCCGTTAACGTCTTCAGCTGCACCCACCCATCTGTGTCCCATGTGCGGGCAAGCCTTCTGGGCCCGGATGGGTCTCACCAGTCACCTCCGGATCCACAAACAAAAATACTGAAGTCATGGTCTTCTTTGACTATGAAGGATGAACAACAACAGTCATGGACATGGAAAGAGTAGAGTAGGGGACTGAACACACAGCTATGAGTGCTCCTGTGTTGATGGTTATTGAGGAGGGCATGTTGCCAATCCATATTGATTGTGGTCTGCCAATGAGGAAGTTGAGGATACAATTGTATAGGGATGAGCAGGGACCCAGTTCTCTAAGGTTATTGGCAAGTTTGAAAGGGATGATGGTATTGAATGCTGAGCTGTTGTCGATGAGCAATAGCATGATATCTGTGTTTGTATTGTCCATGTTGTCCAGCACAGAGTGGAGATCCAAGGGATTTGCATCCCTGGTTGATCGGTTGTGATAGTAGGTGAATTGTTGTGGGTCCAGGTCCTTACTCTAGCAGGGGCTTCTATGCTTCATAACCAACCTCTCAGAGCCAAGGATGTCAGTGAGACCGTCAGTAGTCATCGAGGCATGACATCTCACTCTTCTTAATGTCTATTTAAAGCAGATAAGAACTTAGGATCTTAGTATTAAGGCCCACAAAAACTCCAGCCATTTGGTCTGTGCAGGTTTTAAGCATGTGGCCTTACATGCTATCAGAGCCAGTGGTAGAAGGACGTACAACCATGGAACTGTGCAGAGAAAAAGCTTTCAATGTACTAATCAAAAAGAAAATAATTAAAATACAGTTAAAATAGAGTGACCATGTGGATTTTCTCCAAGATCTTCAGTTTCTTCCCACCCTCCAAAGATGTACACGGTTGTAACTTAATTGGCTTGGTATAAATGTAAAATTTCCCTGGTGTGTGTAGGATAGTGTTAATGTTTCGGGATCGCTGATCGGTGCGGACCGAAGGGCTTGATTCCACGCTGTATCTATAAACTAAGTTAAGACTCCAACCATTTTGATTATGGATGAGGTGCAGGCAGAGGTTATTAGTTTAACTTGGCATCATGGTCAGCACAGACACTCTGGGCCAAAGGGCCTGTTCCTGCACTCCTCACCATGTTCTTCTTCTTTGATTCTGAATCCCCTACAGTCTGTATTATCCTGCAATCACCACAAGTCTGAATATTAAAGATTAGCAAACCTTCAGAAATCAAATTTCCCTCCAAGATACTGGGTCGAATCAAAAGGTAAGCAATTCTAGAATGATTGCTACTTTTTTTTAAATGTGGCAGATAGACAAGTAATTAAGAAGAGGATTAAACGTTCTAAAGAGAGTGATAAGAGATGGTTTCCCTTATTAAAAAACACAAAGTGTTGGAGTAACTCAGCAGGTCAGACAGCATCTGTGAAGGGATTGGATAAGTGACATTTTGAGTTGTGATCCATTTTTAGATTAATTGTAGCATGGGGGAGGAAGCTGGAAAAGAAGGTGGGATAAGTGATCGGTGGTGTTACGTATGTGCAGAGCAAGAACGATCACAGTGCATGAGGACACGGGATTATTGAGTCGTGGTTGTGTCCGGGCGAGGTATGGCAGGGACCAAGCGTGTGAGTGAGGGCGGACATCAAACTAGTGGCATGATGGCGACCCGCTCTGATCTGACACTGATGGACTGTGCGATGGACAAGCAAACACGTGTGTGCATTCACGGCTGGTGAAGGGCTGTGGGCCTGTGATCTCAATATGGTTCAGGTGGATACAGGTGAGGGATGTTTGATCTGATGAAGGATGGACAAGGGCTAGAAATGTAAAAGAGACAAGAGGATGTCAGATAAGGAGAAAAGCGGAATGAAATGTAAAGCCAGTGGGAGGACTATTGGCTGAAGGGAATGGGGGAAGAGAATGCTGGCATAGTGGGAGAGATGGGTTGGGGGGGGGGGGGGGGGGGGGGGGGGGGGGGGGGGGGGGGTGGGTGGGTGGGGGGAGATGTTGAGGGGGGCTTGGGAGGTTTGGGAAAGAGGGGAAAGGAAATTGCTCATCTTTGTCCACCCATTTGCCAATCAAATTCCCTCAACTGATGCTGGTTTAAACTGAAGATAAACACAATATGCTGGAGTTACTCAGCGGGACAAGCCGCATCTATGGAGAGATGGAATGGGTGACATTTTGGGTCGAGACCCATCTTCTATCTACCTATCATTTGCCTATTACCTAATTCCAACCCCACCTCTTTACAACTTTTTCCTCCCACTACCATCAGTCTGAAGAATGGTCCTGACCCAAAACGTTGTCTGTCCATTCCCTCCAGAGATGCAGATTTGCCTGATTCATTGAGTTACTCCAGCACTTGGTGTTTTATTTTTGTGAACCAGCACTTGCAGTTCATTGTGGCTTATCATGCTAAAGATTTACGTAAAATTTACACATGAAGATAAAGAGGAAGGAACAGAGATAAAAAAGCTGATTAATTGGTCTCCACGCCTTTACACACCTTGGTAATTTACTGGCAATCCATAGTGTAAAGGGAGTTATATGTTGGGAAGGAAAGCTTCCAGTTATCTGCTTCTTTTTCCTGCTTTGTTCTTGGTGGATTAATGCTGACCAGTCCCTGAGCCATTCCAACCACAGGATCTGTGAGACTGTCTGCATTATTGAGGTGTCTGGATTTGCCTATGATTATATCATTTTGCCTGTCATTGCCTCAACTTTTGTCCTTTACATCACTGGCATGAGGCTTATCCAAAGATGACTTTGCCACGTGGCTTTTCCTCAGCCACAAACATGGCCTGGGAGAGGAAATACCAATGATTCTGTCGCTAGGCAGGAAGAATCCAAACTTCTTGCTTTGTGCCTGTCTAATGCCTAAGTATTAGTAGACGAAGATAACTACTAATTTTATCTGCCCAGTAGCAAACCAGGGCAACACTGTGGTAGCCAAGATTACAGCACCATAATCATGTTAAGTTAATATATTCAGAATGGTTCTCCTGATGATTGAATAAATCAGGTGAAGTCCATGGGAGGCCAGATTGTAGATCCCCTGCATATGTTATAGCCTAATTGGTATATACTGCCTAATTATGATTAATTGTCATGAGATTTGATATACTGTTTAATTAGTTTGATTCAACTGCTGTAACCAAAAAGGCTAGGATCAGAACTTTAGATTGAACTTGGAATTGGAGTAGAAAGGATGAAAACCTATTTGAGTTGGGATGTAACCAGGTCTCTTTCTCCTGCTCTTTTGATTATAGTAATAATCAACTATTGATACAAGGTTTCAATCATCTTCCCAATCCCACAGTTGGACAAGACATAATGAGGCATTGACAGTGATTAGGGTTCAGACAGAAGACCATTGAAGACCACCTCCAAACCATTGACAGCTTTAGACAAAAACCAGCTCCCTTGAAAGAGTTTTTAACTATGAAATACAAAAAAAATAAAACTATTAACATTGAAATAACAAAAACAATTAAAATGTTACTGACAAATAATTAAAATATTGAAATAAAGTAATATATAAAAAAATAATTACTTTGACCTTTCTTTTGCTTCCTAATCTTCAGGTCAAGATTTCCAATATATTCCAATTTGCGGAGTCTATTTAAGTAGGAGTTTGACAGATGTGTTTTGGAACTACTTATTTCAGACAGTTTCCATGATTTCTTTATGAAAATCAAATTAGATATTTACCTAAAAGGGATTTTTGGATATGCAACTTGTTTTAGTTTGAAATTAATATTTTTCACATCACACATAGTTTCAGCTACGATGAAGTCAGTTCAATTTACTAATTTCATGCTTTGTTAATCAAGCATAAAGCCAAGAACTATCACTTCAAGAATAACATAATTATGTTTTGCAAAGAGTAGATAAGGAAGAGTTGTGCATCTCAGACTGCCAGATCAAAACATGGAGAATATGGAGTGAACAACATTTATGGCAACTGATGTACTTTAATACAATTAATTAATGTACAATTATTATAATTAATTAAACAATAAACCTTACTGTGAAGTATCCATATTGCCGTGGTAAAGAAGTTCAAAACAAAGAATAGTTTAAATTAATAAAATATATTTGGTAAGTTTTGGAGGACAAGTTTGGTAGTTATCCACGGATTCTGTCTTCATATCCTCATGTTCCTTCCTCTTTTTGCACCTAGTCTTGGCTGTTAGAATAAAGAGACATGGCCTGTCCATTCCCTCTGTAGGTGCAGCCTGACCCATTGTGGTCCTCCAATGCTTTGTGTTTTAATTGAAACTCAATGCACATTCACTGCCATGATTGGCTTTCTTGGCCATTATTAGTCACGTTCATAAGTGATGGGAGCAGAATTTGGCCATTCAGCCCTGCAAGTCTACTCCACCAATCAATCTCTATCTCTCTATTCTAACCCCATTCCCCTGCCTTCTCCCCATAATCCCTGACATAATCCCTAATCAAGAATTTTTCTATCTCCGTTTAAAAAATATCCATTGACTTTGCCTTCACAGCCTTAGGCACAAGTAAGGCATAGGTTTGAAACAAGTATTTATATTTAAATTGGATTTAAAATAAGTTGCATTTGACAACTATAGTATATAAGAGACTCTGTCACCAATGCACATAAAATCAAACTTTTTACAAGGTTATCATTGCAAAGCCAGGCCAACCACATAAATACTGTGTAATAACAAGAAACTGCAGGTATAGTTAAACCAAAGAAAGGCACAAAATCCAACAAGTCGGGCAGCATCTCCATCTTCACATTTGCCGACAGCTCCACCGTTGTTGGACCAATTACTGATGACGACAAGTCAGTGTATAGGAGGGAGGTTGAGCGACTGACCAAATAGTGCCAGAACAGCAACCTTGCTCTCAACATCAGTAAAACCAAGGAACTGATTGTTGACTTTGGTGACAAAGACGAGGATTCAGAAACCTGTCTTCATTGACAGGATGGTGGTAAAGAGAGACAAAAAATTTAATTCCAGGCTGTGTATATCTCTGAATATCTGTCCTGAACCCAGCATATTGATACAGTCATAAAAAAAAAGCCAATCAACACCTCTACTTCCTCAGAAGATTGAGGAGATTTGGTATGTTGACAAATGTTCTCTTGAACTTCTACAGGTGTACGGTAGAGAGCATATTATCTGCTGCAAAGGAGATTCCAAATGTGATGGACATTGCCCAGTCCATCATGAGTACTGACCAACCCACCATCAAATATTTCTATACGAGGCACTACCTCAAAAAGGCAGCCTGCATCATCAAGGACCAAGACTACCCTGACCACACTCTCACTTCACTTCTGTCATCAGGAAGTAGGTATGGGAGCCTGAAAACTGTAACACCAAGGTTCAGGTTCAGCTGCTTCTCAAAAAACCATAAGCCTATTAAACTCTGTGTAAGAAAGAACAGCAGATGCTGGTTTAAATCTAAGATAGACACACAATTCTGGAGTAACTCAGCGGAACAGGGAGCATCTCTGGAGAGATTCCTTCTCTCCAGAGATGCTGCCTGTCCTGCTGCATTACTCCACCAATTTGTGTCTACCAGGCCATTTTACTTTGGAGTCACGTGAGTGACTATGTGAAGAAGCCCCGCCAGGCGCATGCACGTCATTACGTCCGCGCATGTCGCACTGAACGGGCTGGAGGGCGCAGCTCCACCAGCGGTAAGTAGAAACTTGCAGGTAAGTGGTTTTGGAAACTTAAACTCCGTCAAGCTGGCTCGAGCAGTCAGTAGGAGTTGGAGAAATGGAGCGGTCAGGTAGGTAAGCGGTGCGTAGTAAACGTGGGTCTAGTGAGGATTCACAAAATCGATCGGGTCAGGAGATTAATGCGGCTACTCCGGTTCCGATACCGGGTGCCGTGTTACTGGCAGCAGTTATGCTAGAGAGCGAACCTCCTACATTAGCTCCAGAGGCTCAGCAGCCTGAGGCTACTGATAGCCATAAAAAGGCAAAAAGGACCCAGTGTTGTCCGATGAGTCTGACGAAGATGGTGACTCTCCCCCACGTAATAAAAGAATGTGGGGGAGGATGTAGAATGTGGAGAAGATGCTACAGACTTTAATTAAACAAAGGTCAAAGGCCCCAGTGGTTCCCCAGACAGCTGTGCAAGAAGGCCCATATCAAGAGGACTATATGGAGTACCAGCAAGGGGATTTCCTTCCAGCACCTTGTCTAGGACTGGAGGATGCCTCCCCACAATATGAATTGGGAGAAGCAGGGTAGGATGCAGCTGACCTTGATTCTGGTGTCCCTGCTTATGTGTAAACACCAGAGCACAAGAGCCACGCTCTGGGTGTCCCGGAAATAGCTATGAGCTTTGCTATTCTGGAGGGGACTGGTGAGCCAATGGACGAGTACCTTGCCAATAACTTCAACTATTTAGTGTCTCACCAGTTCCAGCAGTCTATGATGACAGAGACAACAAACAAGTATAAGACACCTGTCAACTGTGCTTTGCTAAAAGTGCCTACGGTGAACCCAGCAATATGGGCACCCATGAGTCCTATGAGGGGACAGGAGGTTCGATATCAACGCGTCCTCCAACTGGTGGCGGCTACAATCACTGCATTTGGCACTATGGTAAAAGGGACAATGATAAATCAAATACAAAAAGATATGTTGGCTATGTTATGCAATGCCTTTTTTGAGGTTAATTGTATTAGAAAAATCGCCATCAGGCCTACTCTCAATCAGAAATTTGCTGCTCTGTGTAAGGCAACGAATATTCAAACACCTGAATTCCTGTTTGGAACGGATCTTGTGAAGCAAATCCGTGAGATTGATGATGAGGCAAAAACTATTGGCTTAATGAAGCCAACCACCTCTCGGCCAACTATTCAAAAGCCTGGGTTTATGTACCGAAGGTCGGATCCAGATGCTGGGCCCAGCAGGGGGAGGCCAATGGGGCAACGAGGATACCCACCAAGACAGATCGGCTACAACCCCAATATGGGCAGACAACAGGCTTACAGGCCAACTGGAGAGGTACAGGGACTTTTTGTTAATGATAAAGTTTCTGGTGGATAACCTCCTATTGGAGGTAGATTACAATTGTTTTATAATGAATGGTGCTGTATAATGTCTGATATGTTTATACTAAAGACTGTGTCAGGTTTTACCATTGAGTTTATCTCGGGGATAGATCCACCTCAACAGCACAAGCCTAACAAAATGTTGGTGTTTTCTGCTCCAGAGACTGAACAGGTAAACGATGAGATTAAGAATTTATCCCAAAAAGGAGTGATTGAGAAAGCCATTAATCATTCTCAACAATTTGTGTCTAATATATTCCCCAGACCTAAAAAGGATGGGGGTTGTAGAGTAATTCTGGACCTCACTCACTTAAACTCTTCAGTTCTCTACAGGCACTTTAAAATTGACACCTTCGTTACTGCAAAGCAGCTGGTATCACAGGGTTGTTATATGGCAACTATTGATTTGTAAGATGCATATTATTTGGTGCCAATTCATGCTCATTATCGCAGGAACTTGAAATTGAATTGGATGGGACAGCTGTGGCAATACAAAGCATTGCCTAATGGATTAAGCTCAGCACCTAGGCTATTTACTAAATTGTTAAAACCTGTGCTGGGGCTATTGAGGGTCCACAATCATATTGTCATGGCCTATTTAGATGATATCTTAATTATTAGCAACACTAAAGAGTCAGCTGAAAGGTCGGTTGCAGTAACCAAAAATGTGTTTGAAACATTAGGGTTTTTGGTCCATCCAACTAAGTCCAAGTTACAGCCAACCCAAAATATTGAGTATTTGGGATTTCTTATCGATTCAGTTGATATGACAGTAACATTACCAACAGCCAAGGTTGTGGATATTGCTAATGTCTGTATTTGCCTCACACACAAGCTTTATCCCTCCATCTGAGAAGTTGCAAAGGTCATTGGGAAATTGGTAGCAGCTTTTCCTGCAGCACAGTACAGACCTTTGCATTATCAACATTTGCAAAGAGCATGAGAACAAGCATTAAAAAAGCACGCAGGCCATTTTGATCGGGTTATGCAGTTACCAACCACAGCTCTAGCAGAATTGCAGTGGTGGATTGTTAATGTTAGTCAAGCTACCAATAACATTTTGGTGCACGAACCTTCAGTGATCTTACAGACTGATGTAAGCGCTCTCGGATGGGGCCACTATAGACACCGAGTCTAGCTGTGGGGATAGATGGAATGAACAAGAAGGTTTGATTCTCCACATACAATGGATAAATTATTTGGAATTATTGAGGGCATTTTATGGGTTAAAAGCATATTGCTCCACAATGAATAATTTACACGTTCAACTCCAGATTGATAACACCGCAGCAGTGGCATATATTAATCATATGGGAGGAGCAAGATCAGTATCATGTGATAACTTGGCTAACCTCATCTGGCATTGGTGTATTTCAAGGAACATCTGGGTTTCAGCCACCTATCTACCAGGTATAGACAATGTGGTGGCAGACCATAGGTCGAGAAAGTTCAATGATAATATAGAGTGGATGTTGAATGCTGAGATTTTTCAAACAATTGTCATTCGATTTGGGTTGCCAGATATTGATCTGTTTGCATCCAGATTGAATCACCAGTTGCCTAAATATGTTTCATGGGAGCCAGATCCAGGAGCTGTGGATGCTTTCTCGTTACATTGGGGGCATTCATTTTTTTTATGCATTTCCTCCATTTAGTCTGATCACGAAATGTCTCACCAAAGATTTCAAAACTCTGTGTTTCCATGCCGTAGATACACTCCATACAACAATCTGCTTCGGTTGACACAGTAGTGAATAAATAATATCTTGAACATTGCTTCAAATTATTCTATAACTATTTTAATAATAACAAAAAACAGTAATAACCCCTCTGTCCCAGGGGGAAATTACAAAAAATGATATATAAACAAAGCAAATAAATTAAATTGAACCCAAAACAGCATGCCCAAACCCTGGCACTGTCTGTACAGGTTTGTCATAGAATTGAGAAAATGTTGGCTCTCTAGACCATCCTGCGGCCGCGAGGATTTGGTCTAGCAGCGCGTCCTGAGCCTTCGCCATGGATGTTGATGCCACCCTGGTGGAGTGAGATTTAAATACATGAGTGTCGATTCCAGCACAATTGAGAACTTGTTTCAACCATCTAGAAATAGTTTGTACTGACACTCTTTTATATGGCTTTTTGTGACTAATGAGCAGTCCTGTCTCAGAACCTCTGAGACTCCTTGTTAACTCAATATATTGGCTTAAGTGTTTAACTACACATAACATTTGGTCAACAGGATATGCTTTAAACGTCACCTTGGTTCCTGCCATACCTGGCCTGCTTTGTTTGATTAAATCATAGACATAAAATGTAATGTCATCTACAGACAAATGCATACAATCTATTCGTAACAATTGTAATGTTTGTACACGTTGTGCTGAAACCAGCGCCATTAGCATAACCACTAAGAGTCAAAGACTCAGGTAAGTGTTCATAACTTAGCTGAGGTCTTTGCTCCCGGTCCAGAGTGTTTTTGCTTACCGTTTTTCAGCTTCGGACAGCGGGAGACATGTTGAAAGTAAAGAGGCGAGCCGCTACGAAACTGGCTGCGGAAGACCACGGGTCTGTGGGCAGTGTGCGGCCGCTGAATTCGCCTTCAGGTCCGCTGGCAGAGCAGCCAGCAGCTACAGACTTGGTGCTGCCAGAAAGCACCTTGGCTACTCCACGGGGGAGGAAAGCCACTAGAAAGTCTGTGAGGTCCCTGGACTCAGATGAGTCGGGCCAGGAGGTGGAAAATTCCCCTCCTGCTATGGGCAGCATTATTGGCAGGCTGGCCCACATGAAGAACCTAGTGGAGAGGTTACTCCAGCATGATATGCTCCAAAGGACGGAGCTATCGGAGCCCGGAGATTATAGAGAACCCGAGGCAGCAGCACCTGTGTCAGGGCTGCAGAATATTTCCCTCTCTGATGAGGGGAGCGTACGAGGTCAGTGCTATACAGACCCAGAGTACAGAGGCACAGTTGGGCAGCATGCTTCGTGGCATGAGGGAACATCAGATGTACCACCTATGACATCCAGATTTGCGATCCCTGCCCTTACAGGGGAACCATTGGATGAAGAGCTCGCAATGAGCATGAATTTTCTGGCTTCCCATCAACTCCAGGACAGAACGATGGAGGAGACAACTGCCAAGTATCATACTCCACTAAACTGTGCCTCACTAAGTGTTCCGGTTGTGAACCAATCCATTTGGGGACACATTGGAGGGGGCGTCAGAGCCCAAGAGGTTAATATTCAAAGAAACCTCAGGCTACTTGCCTCGGGCATCATGGCCGTTGCCAGGTCAGTGGATGGGGCGCCCCTCTCTGATACGCAGCAGGACGCAATGGCATTAATGTGCAATGCACATTTTGAAATCAATTGCCTCAGAAAAAATGGCATTCGTCCTGCTCTGAATCCTAAATCCTGTTCGGAGAAGACCTGACCAAACAGGTAAAGGAGCTTGATGGGGAGGAAAAAACTGTTGGCCTCATGAAGGCACCTCCTAAGGTATCGTCTTTCTGGAGACTGTACCCCTACTCTCCGCTTCATACCAGATGGTTCGCCGGATATGGTGGACGTGGTGCCGAGCAACAGGCACAGAGGCCTTTTTTAGGGCAGGTCCCAAGCCGGGCCATGTTCAAGATGCGGCACCCTCCAACAGCCCTACCCCCCAGACCTCGGGGGCAGAAGCACAGATCTTACCGCCGGTAACCACTAAGGTAAGTGAGCTTGCGATGGATCAATTACAAGTTGGGAGGAGATTGCAATTTTTCTTACATGAATGGCATTGGATAACACCTGACCCGTTTTTACTGCACAGTATACACGGTTTCCAAATTGAGTTCATTTCTGACTCGCCTCCACCCACTCAGCATACCCCTAGCTGCACTTTTGTGTTTTCACAACAAAAGTGTATGAATGCACAAAGAGAACGTGATTCTTTGTTCAATAAAGGGGTGATTGAGAGGTCGAGTCGTGAGTCTCACCAGTTTGTGTCCAACATATTTACTAGGCAAAAGAAAGATGGAGGATGCCGAATTATCCTTGATTTGACAGAGCTTAATACCTTTGTGCAGTATAAACACTTTACGAATGGAACCTTTTGTCATTGCCAAACAACTGCTTTCCAAGGGATGTTACATGACGAGCATTGACCTCAAAGATGCTTACTATTCAGTGGCCATTCATGAAGATCACAGGAGATTTTGAAGTTTAATTGGATGGAGCAGTTGTGGCGATTTAAAGCATTGACTAATGGATTAACCTCAGCCCCCAGACGATTCACTAAATTGCTAAAACCAGTCCTGGGGATACTCAGGGCACAGAATCATATCATCATGGCATATTTGGACAACATCTTAGTCATTGGGAAGACTTTGGAATTAGCTGAATTATCTGTATCAGCTACAAAACTAGTTTTTGAAAAACTAGGGTTTTTAATCCATCCAGTTAAGTCTAAATTGGCGCCATCTACGATAATTGACTATTTGGGATTCACCATTAACTCGGTACACATGTCAGTGACTCTGCCTCGGGACAAGCAATTAGAATTAATTGAAGCCTGCAAGGAACTCATTGTTGATAATCAACCTTCTATTAGACATGTGATAGTATAATTGGAAAATTAGTGGCGGCGTTCCCAGCTGCTCAGTTCGGGCCTTTGCACTACCAAAACTTACAGCGTGCAAAGGAACAGGCACTCAAGCTTCAGAGAGGTCGTTTCGATAGACCCATGCAATTGCCAGCTGAAGCCCTGGCTGAGTTACAATGGTTACCAATATTCAGTGTTCTAGTACTATTTTAGTCGAGACACCATCAGTAATCCTGCAGACTGATGCCAGTGCACTAGGATGGAGTACAACTGATACCGTCTCGAGCTGCAGTGGCAGATGGGATCTGCAGGAATTATCGATGCTTCAGTCACACGGTATTAACTAATTAGAGTTGTTGGGAGCACTCTATGGATTAAAGGCCTTTTGTGCCAACAAACATCATGTGCATGTCCAACTTCAGATTGACAACACTACCGCAGTAGTGTACATTAATCACATGGGTGGAAACAAGTCTGTATCCTGTGATAAATTGTCTAATCTCACCTGGCATTGGTGCATTGCGAGAAACATCTGGGTTTCTGCTATCTATTTACCAGGGAGGTATAACACAGTGGCAGACATCAGATCACGAGAGTTCAATGACAACAAAGAATGGATGTTAAATCACAAAGTGTTTAATTACATTGTCCTTTGTTATGGTGCACCGGACATTGATCTGTTTGCTTCCAAGCTTAATCATCTGTTACTAATTTACGTGTCATGGGAGCCAGACTCGGGGGCAGTAGCAGTTGATGCATTCTCGCTACACTGGGGTGGGACATTTTTGTATGTGTTTCCCTCATCTGCCTCATTAATCAATGTGTGGCCAAAATTCAGCATGACTCCACCTCTGGCATATTGGGAGTGCTGGTTCTAGCTTTAATCATACAGCCATTTATGGGAGTGCCCAAGAGCAGAAATCTGCTGGTAAACCCAGTGACAGGGTAAAGCCACCCTCTTCATGACCATATTAATGTGTTGGGTTGCAGATTCTGAGGAGACCATTCCTGGGGCTAGGGCTTTCAGAGCGTACCATATGTCATCACTGCGGCCTGGAGGAAGAGCACACAGAAACAGTACATCTCTCACATAAGGAAATGGGAGATGTACTGTTCCCGCTCTAACATTTCATATGACACAACTTCTATTAAGGACATTTTGGAATTCCTTTTGTCACTTTTTCACGATAACAAGCTCAGTTACAGTGCCATTAACAGTGCCCGGAGTGCTTTGTCCAATTATTTACGGCTGGGGTCAGCCAACTACATGGTAGGGTCTCACCCTTTAATAACCAAGTTTATGAAGGGCATTTTTAACCCACTCCACCTAGGCTCAGGTACACACACATATGGGATGTGAGCGTGGTTCTCGCACTGCTCCGTCAATGGGCACCAGCTTCATCTCTGTCTCTGCACCATCTTACACTCAAAGTAGTCATGCTCATGGCGCTGGCCTCAGCACAACGGGGCCAGATATTATAAAAACTCAGACTGGACAGTATGGGTACATCCTGTAATAACATCACATTTTTCATTCATGACCTCATCAAGCAGAGCAGGGCAGGGGTACAGGGGCTCAAATTGAGTTTTACGGCATATCCCTCAGATCCACGAGTGTGTGTAGTATCATCTATAACCCAATACCTAAAGGTCACTAAGAGCCTTAGAGGCTTGGAACTCTCCCTCTTTGTTAGCTATACCAAACCTTACAATAAGGTTACGGTGCAGACCATCTCCAGATAGATTAAACAGATTCTGGCATGTGCAGGGGCGGACACTGACATTTTTAAACCTCATTCCACCAGGGCTGCATCGACATCAGCAGCAAGGGTTATGGATGTCCCATTTGACCACATTCTAGCGGCTGTGGGATGGTTGAATGAGAGGACGTATCAAAGGTTTTATAATAAGGCTATCGCCAGACTGGGGATTTTTGCTGAATCTGTTTTAAGTTCTGTTTCACTGTTTCCCCCTGGGTGAGAAGGGCACTGTTTATTTTCTTTTTTGTTATTAATGCATTAGTATCGTTTAACCATGTCATGTTTTGAATGCATTAATGTTCTCACTCGTCCTGGTCAATTGATGCAGTTGTGACGTGTGGACTCGTTCCTCGGCATGAAATCACAGAGCTCAAAATCTTCACGTAGTCACTCACGTGACTCCGAAGTAAAATAGTAAGATTAGAAGTTTGATCGTTATTTTATGAGGAGTTACGATGAGCGATTACGTGCCCTCCGCTCCCTACCCTCGTAACATAACGATCTTTCTGTAAGTTTTAGTCAACTATAGACTTACTATTTTAGTTCAACAACTTTTCTGTGATTTCATACCGCTGCTTTGAAGATTAATCACTCATCGTAACTCATAAAATAACGATTAAACTTCAAACTGGTAATTTCTCGTTTAATCTTACTATTGTCTATTGTCATCCCTGGAGAGAAGAAATGGGTGATGTTTCGGGTCAAGATCCTTCTTCAGATCCTTTTGTTGTTGTTTATTATGAGGTTTACAGAGTATTATGTTTACATATCAGTTATGCTGCTGCAGTTAAGAATTCCATTATTCTGCTTTGGGACAAATAACAAGACACTCTTTCTCCCTTTCTCTCTCATGCTCTAAATAAAGGAAAAATAAGTTCCTACCAAATGTCAACTGAATACAATTACATTGATGGAATAGACTGTCTGAAAGAGAAGGAAGCTCTCAGTGACCAGAGATACAGTGATTATACTTGGCTATTTGTTGATGGAGGAGGCGAGTTAAACAACAGTTACCTTGTGTAAACTTTTGCCTTATGTTCATTCCAGGCCATAAGGGGGCAAAGAGCAACATTTGTCAACTGATGACAAATCCTTCAACATGAGACCAGTGACTGAAGCATTGCTTGCCGAAGCAGAGCTTGACATCAATTCCAATAGAGAACAAAGGATTGAATCCTTGGGTCATTTTTTTTTTTAATAATAGCTTTCCCGGTGTTTTCAATTGGACCATAAGAGTCCTCCACACACTTGCACACAAAGATGGTATGTGCTTTATTTCTCTCAATGTTTGGTTGTACGTGATGTAGCAGAATCCAGGTTCCACACTGTCAGGTTCACTTCTACCATGTGTCATTAGGTGAAATTTCCAGCCCAATCTTATGCATAGTTTCCTTGGCTCTGGATCTCTTCAGAATCCCACAACAGCAGTGCAGACGCAAATTGAGTGAACACCATTCTCTAGCTCTGTTGTTGATCAAAGATGCACGAGTGATACTCAAACGAGGGGCTAGATTTTCCATTCACGCCAGAGAAAAATGATTCTGCACCTGTAATATCGGTTGCATTATTCATGACTATACTATTCGGCGGCAAGCACCGGAGAACAAGCACTACAAAAGATTAACAACGTAAGAAGAAGCAGGAGGAGGCCATGAAAATAGTCATGCCTACTCCACAACTCAAAAGGAACACTGTTCATCTAATATTCATCTTGGCTCCACTTTCTGGGCTTTTTTCAGTAACTTTTGATTTTCCAAAAATATTTATTGTGATATTTTGTGAGGTAGACAATTTCAAGGTCTCACAACTCTCAGCGAGCTATAAAACTCCTGCCAATCTCTACCTTTAATTAGGCAATCCCTTTTTGCAAAAACTACGGCTTGTTCTATACTCCCTCATGAGGTTTCTGCTTTAATGCTCCCTCAGGATCACATCATGTTCGGACAAACCACAAATAATTTGGGCCCAAGCTGCTCAATCCCTCTTTATAAGAATTCCTTCATCCCATGAATCACTAAACAGCCCCTCATGCAAATCCATAAGTAAAGAGGTCAAAACTCCATCTCTGGTTTCACCTGTCTCCACTCCCGTGTAGCAAGACTTCTCTATTTTTACACTCCATTTATTTTGCAATAAAGCCCAACATGTCATTAGCATTCCTAATTACTTACTTTAACTGTGTGCCAATTCCTTGGATACATGCACAAGTACACCCTGATCCCTCTTTATCATAGCATCCAGACATCCCTCTCCATTCAAACAATATTTGGCTTTTCAGTACTTCCAACCAATTTCCTCACATTTCCCCACATTGTTATCCTCTTGCACTAAACGTTATTCACGTTATTCTTGCACTAATTGTTATTCACATTATTTCCTTTATCATGTATCTGTACATTGTGGATGGCTCGATTGTAATGTATTTTCTTTCTGCTGACTGATTAGCACGCAACAGCTTTTCACCGCATGTCTGTGTACTTGACAATAAACTCAACTCAACTCAAACTCAACTCTTTTTAGTTATTTTGTCCACTCTTTAACCAATGTACGTACCTTTCCAGATATTTTCTGTCCGTCCCACAATCTGCTTTTCTAGCTACATATTATTGTCAGCAGGTTTGGTTACAATATATTCAGTCCTTCTTCTTAATCATTAAGCAGATGGTAAACAGCTTGCCAATCTGAAAGTTATCTATTTATCACATTTCAGTTACATAATCCTTTATTTATTACACCTGTTACTTGAGCTCTTAATTTTTATATGGAAGTGTATAAAATGCCTTTTGGTAATAAAAATCCCATTTCTATTTGTTCCCCTTTTCCACTCGGCTTGTTGCATCCTAAGAAAAATCTAATAACTCAAATAATTTCCGCTTCATAAAAATCATTTTAACTCCACTGTAATATGATTTTATAAATGTCCTGAAACATTTCCTCACTAATGGATTACAGCATTTTCCCAGTGATGGACAGTTTTCTGCATTCTGTCTCCTGTCCTGTGTCAAGAAGATACAATTGCAGCTTTCCAATGCACTCCAATCTTTTCAGAATTTAGGAACGTTTGAAAGATAACAACCTCTGTATCGATTGCAGGAAGACCAGTAAAGGCATCTTCAGCATTGTGCTGCTCATTCAGTCCCCTGGTTCCATGGACCAACGTCAACTCTTCTGCAAGAAACAAACTTCTGGAGAAACTCAGTGAGCCAGGCAATGTCTGTGAAAGAGAAGGCATTTTGTGAAAATATGTCTCTTGTTTTAGATTATTTCTTGAATATGGGGAGTGGGGGGGGGGGGCTGGGGAAGATTAATGACACTTAGTAGGAGACTTAACAGAAGGTGGGAAAATAAGCACAGAGGAGTGTATGTTATGTAATTTAAAAATTCAACAAGGAAATGGCAGAAGAGTTGAACAGGTACTTCGGTTCTGTCTTCACTAAGGAAGACACAAACAATCTCCCAGATGTACTGGAGAACAGAGGATCTAAGGGGGTAGAGGAACTTAAATAAATTATCATTATGCGAGAAATCGTATTGGGTAGGCTAATGGAACTGAAGGATGATAAATCTCCTGGGCCTGATGGTCTGCATCCTAGGGTCCTCAGGGAGGTGGCTCTAGAAATAGTGGACGCGTTGATGATTATTTTCCAATGTTCGATCGATTCAGGATCAGTTTCTGTGGATTGGAGGATAGCTAACATTATTCCACTTTTCAAGATAGGAGCGAGAGAAAAAACGAGGAATTACAGACAAGTTAGCCTGACTTCAGTGGTGGGAAAGATGCTGGAGTCAATTATTAAAGAGGTAATAATGGGGCATTTGGATAGCAGTAAAAGGATTAGTGCAAGTCAACATGGATTTAAGAAAGGGAAATCATGCTTGACTAATCTTCTGGAATTTTTTGAGAATGTGACAAATAAAATGGATGAAGGGGTGTCAGTGGATGTTGTGTATCTAAACTTTCAGAAAGCCTTTGATAAGGTCCTGCACGGGAGACTGGTGACTAAAATTAGAACACATGGTATTGGGGGTAGGGTGTTGACATGGATAGAAAATTGGTTGGCAGACAGGAAGCAAAGAGTAGGAGTGAATGGCAGGCAGTGGCGAGTGGAGTGCCGCAAGGTTCGGTGTTGGGGCCGCAACTGTTTACCATATATATTAATTATTTGGAAGAGGGAATTAGGAGCAACACTAGCAAGTTTGTGGATAACACAAAGCTGGGTGGCAGTGTGGACTGTGAAGAGGATGTTAGGACGTTGCAGGGTGACCTGGACAGGTTGAGTGAGTGGGCAGATGCGTTGCAGATGTAGTATAATATAGATAAATGTGAGGTTATCCACTTTGACGGCAAAAACCAGAGGGGAAATTATTATCTCAATGGGGTTAGGTTAGGCATGGGGAAGGTGCAGCGAGACCTGGGTGTCCTTGTACACCAGTCACTGAAAGTTGCCGTGCAGGTACAGCAGGCAGTGAAGAAAGCTAATGGAATGTTGGCCTTCATAACAAGAGGATTTCAGTATAGGAGTAAAGAGGTTCTTCTGCAGTTGTATAGGGCTCTGGTGAGACCACATCTGATGTATTGTGTCCAGTTTTGGTCTCCGAATTTGAGGAAGGACATCCTTGTGATTGGGCAGTGCAGTTTAGGTTCACGAGATTGATCCCTGGCATGGCAGGACAGTCATATGAGGAAAGATTGAAAAGACTAGACTTGTATTCACTGGAGTTTAGAAGAATGAGAGGGGATCTTATAGAAACATATAAAATTATAAAAGGACTGGACAAGCGAGATGCAGGAAAAATGTTCCCAATGTTGGGCGAGTGCAGAACCAGGGGCCACAGTCTTAGAATAAAGGGGAAGCCATTTAAGACTGAGGTGAGAAAATACTTTTTCACCCACTGAGTTGTGGAATTCCCTGCCACAGAGGGCAGTGGAGGCCAAGTCACTGGATGGATTTAAGAGAGAGTTAGATAGAGCTCTTGGGGCTAGTGAAATCAAGGGATATGGGGAGAAGACGGGCACGGGTTATTGATTGTGGATGATCAGCCATGATCACAATGAATGGGTGTGCTGGCTCGAAGGGCTGAATAGGCCTCCTCCTGCACCTGATTCTATGTTTATATGTTTCTAATGTCAAAGCCATGGGGTTGTAGTCTATCAAAGTGGAATATGAGGTGTTGTTCGTCTAGTTTGTGCTGGCCTTATCTTCATGTCGAGTTCATGGTCATATGCAAAAGTACAGAAAGGCAGAGATACAATGTAAATCTTGTTTGCAGCAGCAACACAGGCATATAGACACAGTCAACACACAAAAACATGAATTACACAAAATCTACATGGCAGCGAAAGGAAAAAGACTGCACACAACAAAAAGCCCATGGAAGTGCAAGAGCTTGTCCATAATGTTTTGTTACAGAAGTAGAAATAGGGTTGTGTATGTTGTTTCAAGGACCTGATGGTTGTAGAAAAATAACAGTTCCTGGACCTGGTGTTGTGAGACTTCAGGCTTTAATGCTTCCTGCCGATGGTAGCAGAGAGAAGACGGCATGGCCCAGATGGAGGGGATCCTAGGTGATGGATGTCACTTTCTTGAGGGAGAGCTTATCGATGGTGGGGACGGCTTGTAATGAACCGGTCTGAGTCCACCACTCCCTGCAGTGTCTTATGTTCATGTCTTGGAATTGTCATACCAGACCATGATGTTATTTGATAAAGTCCTTCATGGCAGGCTGAATGGGATGTATGGGATCCACAGTGATTTGATCAATTGGATTCAGAACTGGCTTAATTATCATGGTGGAAGAGTGTTATTCTGGCTGGAGATCTGCAACCAAGTTGCGGTCAATGAGGGAGGCAATAAACTCGTACAGTGGGATGTGGATCAGCTACAGAAGTGGGTGGAGAAATTGCAGGTGTAAGGTGTTGTACTTTCAGAGGTTGAATGTAAGGGATAAGTATACAGTAAATGGCAAAACTCTTAACAGCATTGATGTACAAAGAGATCTTGGAGTCTGTCCATTGTTCCCTGAACGTGCCAACACAAGTATATAGATTGGTAAAGAATACGCATGGTATGCCTGCATTCATTGATTGGGGCATTGAGTATATGAGCAAGGAGGTCATGTTATATCATTATAGGACTTTAGTTAGGCCGCATTTGTTGTATTGCGTGCAGTTCAGGTCGCCACATTAAGTTCAAGTTCACCTTTATTGTCACATGCACCAGTGAAATTTGAGTTCCCATACAGCCATACGAATAAAAAGAACACAATACACAATATAATTTAACATAAACATCCACCACAGTGGAATCAACATTTCTCACTGTGATGGAAGGCAATAAAGTTCAGTCAATCTTCCTCCTTTTGTTCACCCATGGTCAGGGCCAGGAGTGAGGATGTGAAGCATTGGAGAGGGTGCAGAAGAAGTTTGCCAGAATATTGCCTGGATTAAAGGGTATTAGCTCTAAGTAGACCAGACAAATCTGGATATTTTTTTCCTCTGGAGAATTGGAGGCTGAGAGGAGACAGGAAACAACATACACAACCCTCTTTTTAAGAAGGAAGGGAGAGAAAACGGGGAATTACAGACCAGTTAGTCTAACATCGGTAGTGGGGAAACTGCTAGAGTCAGTTATTAAAGATGGGATAGCAGCACATTTGGAAAGTGGTGAAATCATTGGACAAAGTCAGCATGGATTTACGAAAGGTAAATCATGTCTGACGAATCTTGTGGAATTTTTCGAGGATGTAACTAGTAGCGTGGATAAGGGAGAACCAGTGGATGTGGTATATCTGGATTTCCAGAAGGCTTTCGACAAGGTCCCACATAAGAGATTAGTATACAAACTTAAAACATACGGTATTAGTTGTTCAGTATTGATGTGGATAGAGAACTGGCTGGCAAACAGGAAGCAAAGAGTAGGAGTAAACGGGTCCTTTTCACAATGGCAGGCAGTGACTAGTGGGGTACCGCAGGCTCAGTGCTGGGACCCCAGCTATTTACAATATATATTAATGATCTGGATGAGGGAATTGAAGGCAATATCTCCAAGTTTGCGGATGACACTAAGCTGGGGGGCAGTGTTCGCTGTGAGGAGGATGCTAGGAGACTGCAAGGTGACTTGGATAGGCTGGGTGAGTGGGCAAATGTTTGGCAGATGCAGTATAATGTGGATAAATGTGAGGTTATCCACTTTGGTGGCAAAAACAGGAAAGCAGACTATTATTTAAATGGTGGCCGATTAGGAAAAGGGGAGATGCAGCGAGACCTGGGTGTCATGGTACACCAGTCATTGAAAGTAGGCATGCAGGTGCAGCAGGCAGTGAAAAAAGCGAATGGTATGTTAGCTTTCATAGCAAAAGGATTTGAGTACAGGAGCAGGGAGGTTCTACTTCAGTTGTACAGGGTCTTGGTGAGACCACACCTGTAGTATTGCGTACAGTTTTGGTCTCCAAATCTGAGGAAGGACATTATTGCCATAGAGGGAGTGCAGAGAAGGTTCACCAGACTGATTCCTGGGATGTCAGGACTGTCTTATGAAGAAAGACTGGATAGACTCGGTTTATACTCTCTGGAATTTAGGAGATTGAGAGGGGATCTTATAGAAACTTACAAATTCTTAAGGGGTTGGACAGGCTAGATGCAGGAAGATTGTTCCGATGTTGGGGAAGTCCAGGACAAGGGGTCACAGCTTAAGGATAAGGGGGAAATCCTTTAAGACCGAGATGAGAAAGACTTTTTTCACACAGAGTGTGGTGAGTCTCTGGAACTCTCTGCCACAGAGGGTAGTTGAGGCCAGTTCATTGGCTATATTTAAGAGTGAGTTGGATGTGGCCCTTGTGGCTAAGGGGATCAGAGGGTATGGAGAGAAGGCAGGTACGGGATACTGAGTTGGATGATCAGCCATGATCATATTGAATGGCGGTGCAGGCTCGAAGGGCTGAATGGCCTACTCCTGCACCTAATTTCTATGTTTCTATGATACATAAAATTATGGGAGGCATAGATGGGGTAGACACAGAATCTTGTTTCCTGAGGGAGTAAATGTCAAAGACTAGACAGCACAGTTTTAAAGTGAGAGATGCTAAATTTAAAGGAGATGCGTAAGGTAAATATTTTTGTACACCGAGTGGTCAAGATTATTGCTTCTAGCACCTCATGAATCTCCATTCAACTCGTCTGCATTTCCAAAAGCTAGTAATGATTCACCATGCTTTGCATTTCCACTGCCATCTACTAATCTAGCTTACCCATGGATGGGAATTGGGTCTTGACCCCTCTGTTTCAAAGTTGTAAATATAGAAATGAGGGCTAGACACAAGGCTGGTGTTGAAAACAATATTTTGTGCCCAATATTTGAATAAGTTATGGCCCAAATTTTGTTCAAGTAAATTTGCAGGAATCCCTTAGAATGACTTGCAAAGTATTAGGTCCATGTGGTATGCTTAAATCACCACACTAACAGTTTATACCATTGAACCAAGTGAAAGAGAGTGCAATTTCATTCGGGGCATTCAAGAGATGACAGTATTCTAACTACTATAAGGTTTATGTTTTATTTTAAGTTGTTTGTGGGGAATATCAAGAAGTATGAGTTCCTTCCAATTGCTTTAATTGGAACGGACTCCAGTCCCATGCCAACTCTATTCACATGTCATACTCTGCACCATCGATGCTGATCAGGAGATGTAAATCACTGCAAAAATAATTAGTTTAGTTTAGAGCTACAGCAAGGAAACAGAGCCTTTGGCCACTGAGTCTGTACTGACCAGCGATCCCCATACACTAGCATTATCCTACATACCAGGGACAATTTACAATTTTTATCTGACAATTAGCTTACAAACTTGTACATCTTTGGAATGTAGGCGGAAACCGGAGCACTCAGGGAAAATCCACACGGTCACTCGGAGAATGTACAAGCTCTGTGCAGACAGGAAACTGAAGATTTTATTTGAATATCATTCAGAAAATGTATGCTAGTGGCCTATAAAAGAAGAAATCTTAGGGAGGTTTTACCCCCACCCTGTTTTACCCCCCCACCCTGTTAGGTGAAGAAAATGTTTTTTTTTAATTTTATGAAATGTGGGTGATGTGTGTTTTATTTATCAGGGTAACTAAATTCATTAGATCTAACGCAACATGAAGTTATTATTCTGTTTTCATCGGTGCTCTCGGGAATATGCTTCACATGCTTGTCCTGCTTTCAATTCATTTTATGACCTGAGCTAAACTCTCAGTGTCATGAAAGAAAGCTTTGCCACACATAGTCGCCAAGAGCTTTACAGTCAATTAACCAATTGTGAAGTTCACCTTTTGTTGTCGTAGAGCCTGAAAGGGTAGATTGGTTAGGGAAATAGCAGATAAGCAATTTCAAGCATTTATTGCTGGTACAAGCCAAGGATATTCTCAAAAGGAGAAAACCTGAGTCATTCAAAGCAAATGCTCCCTGGATAACAATGAAACTAGAGGTTACAATGAAAGTGAAGACCAAAATAAATGGCGAGACAAAGAGGAAAATATTCCCAATAAGGCAGAGAGCAAGAAAATTACTAAATAAAAAGTTGTGTCTGAGACTTCATGAAATAATTATGTTGCAGTTGAGGAGGGAGAAGTAGAGATGTGGAAAAATAGTAAAAATATAGTAAATTGTAGAATTAGAAGGGAATTGGGCAAAAGCTAGGACGTTATTCTTTGGAGTGCAAGAGGCTAAAGGCCAATCTTATGGAGGAGGGGGACTCCATTAACCTTTCCACAGCCACTTGCCCAACCTATACTTGTTTCTCCATATACCTCAGGCATTCTAGTCCTTGCAATATCCTCATAAATCTTAACACTCTTTTCAGCTTAATGACATCCTTCCTCTAAAAGGATGACTAGAACTAAATACAATACTCCAAATTCGGCCTCAACGTCTTGTATTACTGTAACATATCACCCTAATATGTATATTTAATACCTTGACTGATGAAACCCTATGTATCAATAGCATTCTTTACCATCCTATTTATCAGTGGTGCCAAGGGAACTACATACCTATATTCTGAGAACCCTCTGCTCAACAACCCTCCCCAGGGCTCCACCATGCAACGTGAAGATCTGTCCCTGGTTTTACTTCTCAAAATACACCTCGCACATATATGCATTAAATTCCATTAGCCACTCCTCAGCCCACTTGCCCAGCTGATCAAGATCCTGGTGTAATTTCTGGTAACCATCTTCAATGTTCACTTTAATGTCATTACAAAGTTAGCAATCATGCCTTGTACATGCTTATCTAAATCATTGATATAAACTACAAAGTTATCAAAATGTAAATTTGAGCTGATATGACTGGCATATGTAGTTGGGGGAAAAGAACAGTTCATCTTGGAAGCACTTGATGGGATAGAAACCATATTTGACAGATTATGAAACTGACTTGTGTGTAATAATATTTACAGAAGGACAAAAAAACCTACAGATGTTGAAAATATGAAATAAAGTCAGAAAATGCTGGAAAGATTCAGTAAGCTGGGTAACATCTGTGAAAAAGATAGTCATACATGTCAAGGGCAGAATCTGTTAGCGACATGTACTCCTCTTGTTTCTTTACTTTTCATGCTTCCATTTATTGTATCTTGAATCATCTACCATTAGGGTGGCACACTGGCATAGCGGTAGAGTTGTTGCCTTAGTGCCAGAAACCCAGGTTTGATCCTGAGCACGGGTGCTGGCTGTAAAGAATTTGTACTACTTAAATCCAGCACTCCCTGTGTGTTTTCTCCAGGTGCTTCGGTTTCCCCCCACATTCCAAAGATGTACAGGTTTTGGAGATTAATTGGCATCTGTAAATTGAAAATTGTCCCTAGTATGTAGGATAGTGTTAGTGTATGGGGTGATCGCATGATTCTGTGGCCCAAAGGACCTGTTCCATGCTGTATCTCTAAAGTAAAGATCCCTTTTGTTCTTTAGGAGGGGGTTTTGTATCCTCGTATTTTCCTGGCTTTAACTCGTTAGATGCCTAACATTTTCCATTTTCAGGCAATGTTAATGACCTGAAACTCTACTGATTATACAATAATAGTAAGATTCAATGAGAACTTACCAGTTTGATGTTTGATCTTTATTTTATGAGGAGTTACGATGAGGGATTACATGCAGAAGCCCGACTGCCTGCAGTGCGCGTCAATCTTCAAAGCACCGGTGTGAAATCACAGGTAATAGTGACTGAAGTATAATAGTAAGATAATAGAAGACTAAAACTACCAGACGACATTTATGAGGGTTGGGAGCGGTGGGAACGTAATTCCTCATAAAATAAAGAAACTTCAAACTGGTAAGTTCCTGTTTAATCTTACTATTTTACTTCGGAGTCACGTGAGTGACGACGTTAAGACTTCAAAGCTCTGTGATTTCACGCCGTGAGAAACGAGTCTTCACAGCCACAACTGCTTCATTGACAAATGAAGGAAAAATATTCATTATACATACAGTCATGACATAGATTTAAACATGCTGATGTTATTAATGAAGTAATAATAATAGTCCCACATTTCACTTGGATGGAAACTATAATCAATGAAAATAGAGTTGACAAATACCTTGGTCTAATAATGGGTTAGTATAAATGTTTGAAATTTGTTCGCTTCACCATGCTGCAAGTGTTAGGACGTGGTCCAACGGCACGCAAGACCCTTGCTGCTGATGTTATAGCAGCCCTGATGGAGTGATAACTAGAATTAGTATCTACTCCTACATAATCAAAGTCCACTTTATCCTCTGGAAGTGACCTGAACAGATACGTTCTTATACGTTTTTGTGACTAACAACATAGCTAGTTCAGAATGTCGAAGACTCTCAGTGACCTTAACGTATGGTTATATATGTGTGTCCTCACTTTACCAAAGGTCCCTTTGTATGCCTTGAACTATTTTGAGATCTGACATTCCTTCTGCTCTGCTTAAGTGAATTATAAGCATAAATATTATATATTATTGTTTATAAACGTAACCATCTTGTTCTGTCGCAACTATGTAGCGACTAAACCTGTTGCACTAACTAGCGCTGGGAGGATAACCACCTATGAAATCCGGCGAAACTAAGGATGCAGCTGGACCACCCTGGTGAAATAGTGTTCACACAACGTGGACATCCCATACTGCATTTTACTTGTCCTAGGAAGCATTGTTAAAGATATGCTACCAACTTGATATCCAGGGTGAACCCGACAGAACGGGTCTTGCTTTGCTGCAGCCAATACAATGAGAAGGCACATGGCACAGTTAATGGCCGTACAACTGAATTATTGACAAAGATAATTTAAAATGAACTCCAAACATCAGTAATTTGTACCGTCTTCAATGGAACATGAACATTCAACAAACGCTTTCTATCTCCTGGAAAAGAAAGTCCTCCGTTTTTGGTGCTATCACAGCACACTGAACATATGCAAGGACTGATGTAACAACCCAAGCCGTAGAGCAGTCTATTGAATCTGCAGAACATAATTTGATTTTAACATGCAATGGCTGATTTGTCAAGCCACAGACTAAACCAGCAAGTTACGTTCAAAATAACCATATAAGGTTATATTATTATTCCAGACAACTGGGAATCAAATTATAGAAACTTACAAAATTCTTAAGGGGTTGGACAGGCTAGATGCAGGAAGATTGTTCCCGATGTTGGGGAAGTCCAGGACAAGGGGTCACAGCTTAAGGATAAGGGGGAAATCGTTTAAGACCGAGATGAGAAAGACTTTTTTCACACAGAGAGTGGTGAGTCTCTGGAACTCTCTGCCACAGAGGGTAGTTGAGGCCAGTTCATTGGCTATATTTAAGAGTGAGTTGGATGTGGCCCTTGTGGCTAAGGGGATCAAAGGGTATGGAGAGAAGGCAGGTACGGGATACTGAGTTGGATGATCAGCCATGATCATATTGAATGGCGGTGCAGGCTCGAAGGGCTGAATGGCCTACTCCTGCACCTAATTTCTATGTTTTTCTATGTTCTAAAGGTGCATAGACCAATCACACAATAGGAACCTAAGCAGGCTCTTAATGACTTAATTTGAAGCCCCGATTAATGAAGCAAATGGAGGAAGACACAAAAGACCTTCCTTCTCCTTGTAACAAGAATGTATCTTTGCCACTTATGCCATATATTTTACAACCTGTGAATAAACATGAAACAAACATATGTACTGAACCAGAATTTCAAAAATACAGTGTGATTCAACACCCATTCTGTGTTGTCATTGACCTATACCTGATGTTACTCCAGTGGCCAACGAGATTATGTAACCATAACAGGATTCTTTACTTAATTGCACCCACATGTACTAACATATGCCACCATCATAATGTGTCAACATGAAGTTGAGCATGCAGATATGCATATCCGCTCAATTACTCTTAACCCACAAAATGCCTAGGGTCTATAGATATTTGACACCAATAAAAGAAGAATATTCAACTCATGCAAATCTCCTCCAGCTCCAAACCAGAGATGATATTCGCAATTTCCCATTCTTAGGCCATTAGCATCATTTTGCAATATAATGAGATATTTACTAATTAACCTACTGGAACAATGCTGAACAATGTCTATCCATCAATGCGACTTTGGCAGCTTCAGCTGATAACAGCAAAGTGTGTCGATCATTGCCTACATGGCACTTTAGAGTTCTCCATTTAGGATTATTTCAATTCTCCCACTTGCACAGCTGGATCACATCCATTATATTACCAATTAGTCTAAATGACTAGACTGCTGCTTTATAAGAACAAAGCTGTAACAGGCTTCTATTGAATCTGTTGCCTAGGACGGCGTCATAAGCCAATTGATAACTCAATGTAAATCGTAATGACCTGATAGAGTGCATGGAACCTCTGGCCAGCTTTCATGCTGCTACCAGCTTCAGTGAACCACTTACCTTCATCCTGCAGGATTTGCCTTTTGAATAGGTCTTACCTGACGAACAGATTCGGCAGCTGGGTCTAATGTCCCCCTGATATGTTCACTGCATATGTGTTGTGATGGCAAATCTTGCTGTCAGTAATGATCTCTGACACGTGACCGTCATCCCTTTGGGTATGCTCACGACTATACCATCAGACTCGGTATGTTCTCCTCCTTGATGAGGAAGCCATTAAACAGCCCTACCACAAGGCGCTGCTGGCGCGGCCTCTCAAATTGGCCGACACTGCCATGGACCCGGCGTCAGACTAAAACTGACCCGTTGGCATTTATGTGTTGATGTATGCTCTCTGCAACATCTCCAACAAGTCTATTTGATAACAACTTAATTTTAATTGAATAGAGGAGCCCAATTTCTCAAACATGGTTTGAGACTGAAACAGTGGATTATACTATTATATTGCCTCATCACAGTAATGCCTCCACCAAATATCACCAATGATACTGTAAATGGGCACCGCTATGACTCTAGTTGTTAATCAGCCATCTTTCATAATGAACAGGCACGGCTGTCATCCTTCGCATCTGCCTTGAACGGCAACTCTGGCCTGATTCCCGAGCCTGTCTTGTAAGACAACCTGACCATAATAATGAACCTGTCTGCTAATTTTAATTTGTCTAAAACAAATCTAACCATAATTCTGACCTGTCTCGAAAGACAAGTCTGCCCATATTTTTGAACCTATCTTGAAGGCAACCCTGGTCAAAGTACTGTGTTTACCTAAACACAATTCTGGCCCAATTTCAGCCTGCTTAAAATGCTAGTATTGTCCAATTTTACATGGCTAGATGCCTCTAAATTGATGAAGAATGTCTTGATCATTTGTATTGTTCAACCAAATGTAAATCTTATCCACTTGAAAATGGTCCCTTGCTGTAGAACCTCTCCTCTCCCATGAGGGAAACATTATGCAGCCATTTTACAGATGTTGCTGCCTACATTAAGCAGCCCTGCTACAAGGTGCTGCTAGCATGGCTTTCCCATATGCCGGTGTTGCCATAGCCTCGGCCTCAATATAAAGCAGCCCTGGTACATGGTGCTGCTGATGTGGTCTCTCCCATAGGCCGGCGCTGCATATCACTCGATATCTCATAAAGCAGCCCTGTGGAATAGGTGCTGCTGGCTCGGGCTCACCCATATGCCCAGCATTGCCATAGATTTGGCATCCCATAAAGCAGCCCTGTGTAATAGGTGCTGCTGGCTCGGGCTCATCCTTATGCCCGGCTTCCTGTCAAGCAGCCCTGTGCAATAGGTGCTGCTGACATATGCCCGGTATTGCCATAAACTTGGCATCCCTTCAAGCAGCCCTGTGCAAAGGTGCTGCCGGCTCAGGCTTACCTATATGCCCATCATTATCACAGAAACGACATCCCCTAAAGCAGCCCTGTGCAAAGGTGCTGCCGGCTCAGGCTCACCCATATACCCGGGACTATCACAACTCCTGTAGTTGGAGTGTATCTAGATGGAGCCTCCTCTTCACATGGGCTCCATCCTGGTCAACCTAAAGATTTTACATTTCCCGGAGGGGAACCCTCCCGGCCTCAGGGCTGACCATATTGGTCGGTTCCCCCCCCATCCTAAACTACTGCGGTCTGGACACCGCATTTCTGCTGGGTTTCCCCTCCCCGGGGAACCCTAGCGTCTGTGTGCCTTACCAAGGGGGAACCCCCCCACCCCACAGCACCCGGGCTGATCATTCTGCTCAGCTTTAGCCCCATATCGTGGGCCACTGTGGTCTAAAACCGCACTTCTGCTGAAGTTCCCCTCCCCAGGAACCCAGCGTTCAGAAGTTACTGACCGTTCTGGTCAGCTTCAGCCGCACATCGTGGGCCACTGCGGGCTAAGAACTGCACTTCTGCTGCAGTTTCCCTCCCCGGGAACCCAGCGTTTAAAAGTCACTGACCGTAGTGACTGAACTCCGCGAGCTCGACATTCCGCAGCTACCCGCTTCCGCGGTAGGACTGGGGTTTCCCCACAGCCCGCAGCTGGTTCCTTGTCGGCACCCGCGAAGCACCCCTGTGGAAAAAAGGGTTCCTGCAGGACATCAAAAAATAGGTAAGAAATACTTACCTGGAGTTTAAACTTACCGCTGGCAGGAGCGACGTGCCTGCCAGACCGGTGCTTCGCAAACGCGTTTGTCGTAATGACACGCACTGCGGGCAGTCAGACTTCTTCACGTAGTCACTCACATGACTCCGAAGTAAGATCTGATACTTGTAGATATCTTTTCCCAACTTTGTGAAAGATACCCAATATTTGAATGTATTGCATCGGTGGAGCATGGGACCAATAGCTCAGAGTGTTTTCTAACTATAATTGTATGCTTGGTGAACTTTTAAGGTGAAATGTTCTGTGCGTGAAAAATCACATTAGAGATTGAAGATCCATGGCTGCATTCACATTTACTTGATGATTTCTGCTACTTGTCCAATCTTAATTTATCCGCCAGCACTGCAAGGAGCAGTGATCTCAAAGGATTGCCAAATCTGTTTGTGTCAATGTTGTATGTGGGAAACTATTCAATGCCCATTACTCAAAGTGTCAAACTGATCCAGTCAAGGACAGTTTTGCCATTTGTTCACCTGTCGTAAAATTCATTTGCTATGAGAGTAGCCTTGCTTGACGAATAGTTTTATCCACTGATTGCGCATGTGGAGCTCCATCCTTTAAATATACAGGTTGCACAGTGCTTTGAGTTTGTTTATCATTCAATTCACATGGTCTTGTAATGGTTATATATGCAGTTATGTAAATAAAGGCTTATTAAGATAGCTCTTATAAGGGCATCATTATGTTTAATATATGAAAGATACTTAATGTATGAGCATGTGTTCTGTTATCACCGTAGAATTAGGCTTGCGCGGGCCAGTTCACAAACCTTATAGTTGTAGGAAAGTAGCTGATCCTGAACCTGGTGGTGTGACTTCAGGCGTCTGGATCCCCTGCCCAATTGTAGCAGCAAAGACAAGAGCTTGGCCAGAGATATGAATATGCAGTGAGCTCTATGCTCTTAGGGTTAGAATAAAATCCTCTCTTGAAAGTGCTGTATCCTTTGATTGCTTTTGTAAGTAAAAGTTACCTGCTAGAGGTAGTGGTGCAGGCAGATGTATTAGTGATATTTAAGAGGATATTATTTAGGCACATGGAAATGTAGGGAATTAAATTATATGTGTTTATGTGGAGGCAGATGAGATTAGTTTATCTTGGCATCATGTTTGGTACAAACATTATATGTACATTAAAGGGCCTGTCCTGTGCTGTATGTTTCTAAGTTGTATGTTAAAAATTCACCAATAAAAGTTCCTCTTTAGGGTATAGTGTTAATGACAGATGGTTAAAATAATTTCAAAAGAATAATGAGCATTGTTCCTTTACGTGAGGAAACAGAAGAAGCAATATTAATATGGAAAACCACTCCAATGTGTATCACACACTCACTAAAAGCAAAGGAGCTACAGTTATCTCATTTACCAAGGTAGTTTTGATATACACAAAATGCTGGAGTAACCATATAACCATATAACCATATAACAATTACAGCACGGAAACAGGCCCTCTCGGCCCTTCCAGTCCGTGCCGACCATTTGTTTTCCCCTAGTCCCATCTACCTGCACTCAGACCATACCCCTCCATTCCCTTCACGTCCATATACCTATCCACTTTACTCTTAAATGTTAAAATCGATCCTGCCTCCACCACTTCTGCTGGAAGCTCATTCCACACAGCCACCACCCTCTGAGTAAAGAAGTTCCCCCTCACGTTACCTCGAAACCTCTGTCCCTTAATTCACATGTCATGCCCTCTTGTTTGAATCTTCCCTACCCTCAATGGGAAAAACGTGTCCACGTCAACTCTGTCTATCCCTTTCATCATTTTAAAGACCTCAATCAAGTCCCCCCTTAGCCTTCTGCGCTCCAAAGAATAAAGACCTAACTTGTTCAACCTTTCTCTGTAACATAGTTGCTGGAACCCTGGCAACATTCTAGTAAAGGTAACATTACGGGTCAAGACCCTTCTGCAGAGTAAAGAAGGGTCGCGACCCGTAACGTCACCTATTCCTTCTCTCCAGATATGCTGCCTGTCCTGCTGAGTTACTCCAGCATTTTGTGTCTACCTTTGATTTAAACCAGCATCTGCAATTCTTTCTGACACAAGGTAGTCTAGATGTTGTGTACAATCTACATTCGCAGTAGGGTAATTCAATAGCCACATGCAATGAGAGTACAACTGTAATCATGGATTACTTAAATCTACACACTAATTCCCCCAAAAATTACTAATACCTGGAGTGTGTATGGAATGGCTTTCTGGGACAATACATTAAGTAACCAATCAGGAAGCAAGCCATCTTCAGCGGTGTATGAGTAACGAGAAATGTTTACGTAACAATCTTGTTGTGCAAATCTTCTTGGGGAAGAGCAACCATAAGATTATAGAATTCTTCATTAAGATTGACATAATTGATTCTGAGTCTAGATGCTGAATCAAAGTAAAGGGAACAACGATTGCATGAGACAAGATCTGGCTAAGAACAATTGGGAGACATTATATCTTGATCAGCAAAGGCAAAAACTTGCATATATCAACAACAACAATTTATCAATACTGACTGGCACAGAAATATAACAGATAATATGTAACAAGGGAAATTCAGAACAGTAGTGGCCCAAGGAGGAGAAAATAAATTAGCCTGTAAAAGCAGTAAACTTGAAGACAGGGTCAGCAAAGTAGGACCAAAGGATGGCTTAATGAGGGAAAATAGAGTATGAGAGTGAGCATCTGGGGAACATAATCACTGACTGTAAAAACATCTATGGCTATGTGAATAGAAAAAAAAAAAAAATCAGAAGACATAAGCTCTTTACAATCAAGAAAAATAGTAGAATTTATACTGGGGAATGTTGAAATGACAGACAAACTAAGCAAATACTTTGGCTCTCTCTTCACCCGAGAAGACACACTTTTCACAAGAATGTAGTAAAGAGGAGCAGAAGTCAGACAATCATCCCCTTCAGCTGGACCTGTTCTTCCATACGATCATGGCTGACACATCTAACTCACCAGGAATGCTAGCAAACTTGTTGAAATCAAAAGGATCAACTGAAGAAGAACAGCCTTGGTATGGAAATAGTGTTCTGGAAATGAATGGAATTGAAGGTTTACAAATTTCTAGGGTTTAATAGTCTGCACACCAAGGAAGTAGCCCAACAATAATGGATGCAATGGTGGTTATTTTTCAACATTATTTGGACTTGGGATCAGTTCTGATAGATTGGAGAGTACTGAGAGAATAGAAAAGTACAGCAGGGGAACAGGTCATTTGGCCCAAAATATCTATGCCAAACACGACGCCATGGTAACATTACTGTTCAGAAAGGTAGAGAGAAAGAGAAAACTGGGAATTGGAGACCTACTATGCTGATGTCAATAATTGGAAAACATCCATTATTAAAGATGTAAATGTAAAATATTTGGTAAATAGTGGTAGATTTGTCAAACTTAGCATTGATTTATGAAAGTGAAACCATACAGATATTATGACAAATTTATAAGAAAGCCTAAGTGCTTAGACGAGTGTCATTTATAATATTTAGATGATGCAATTAAATGTAATATCTCCGGATTTGTGAATTACATTTGGGAAATCAAACCAGGGCAGGACTTTCACTGTAAATGGTAGGACCTGATGGTAGGGAGGAGTGTTGTAGAGCAAAGAGATCCAGGAGTACATATAAATTATTTATATGTACTCCTGGATTTTGACATAATGGCCTTCATCATTCAGGAATTGAGTATAGAAGTTAGGACGTTATGTTACAGTTGTACAAGAGGTAGTGAGGCTGCACTTGCAGCATTGTGTTCATTTTTTTATCATCCTGTTATAGGAAAGATGCAGAGATGATGGGGAGAAGATTTACAAGGATGCTGCCAGGACTCAAAGGCCTGAGCAATGGGAGAGGTGGGCAGGTTGGGATTTGATTCCTTATAGCTCAGAAGACCGAGGGGTAATCTTACAGAAGTGTATAACAACATGAGGGGAATAGGCAGGAGGAATGCACAGAGTATTTTTCTCAGTGTAAGAGAATCAAGAACTAGAGGGCATAGGTTTAAGGTCAGAGGGAAAGTTTTGATAGGGACCTGAGGGGCAACCTTTTCACATAGAGGATGGTGGATATATGAATCTATATATGGATATATAGCTGCCAGTAGAGGTAGGTGCAAAAACAACATTTAAAATACATTTGTATAGGTGCATGGATAGGATATGGGATAGGATATGAGGGATATGGGTCGAATGAAAGTAAATGGGCCGAGCCTAGATGGGACATCTGGGTTGGCGTGGATGAGTTGAGCTGAAGAACACATTTCTATGCTGTATGACTATGACACAAAGCTCCACAGCAGACTTGAGCATTGAAGAAGAAGCAGCAAGGCTCTAGAGTGATTTAGACAGGTTATTTGAGTGGGCATTGCATACACATACGGTTTAATATTGATAAATATGAAGTTATCCCTTTTGGTGGCAAAAACCGGAGCAAAGATTTCCTGAACAAAGATAAAGTAGGAAAGATAACTAGTAGTAAATAAGATAAATGGTATCTTGGTTTTCATTGAGCATAGAGAAAAAAAAAAATAGGTGCAGGTTTTGGCCATTCAGTCCTTTGAGCCAGCACCACCATTCAATATGATCATGGCTGATCATCTCATTGTTCCCCATATACCTTGATTCCTTTAGCCCCAAGAGCTAAATCCAACTATCTCTTGAAAACATCCAGTAAATTGGCCTCCTCTGCCTTCTATGGCAGCAAAGAAGTTTTACTGCAATTACACAGTGGCTTCATGAGTCAGGCCTTAAGTATTTTTGGATTTATTTTCTGAGGAAAGATGTTCTTACTGTGAAACAGGGGTATGCCAGATTGATTCCTACGATGGTAGGTGGAGATATTATGCTCATATTTGTTACCAGAGAACTAAGATTAGATTTCTACACCCAAAAAGTGATGAAAGTGAGAGAGCCCAAATCATTAGAATCTTGAAGAGGGCCCTCATTGAATCTTATGAAGTACTGAGGGCAGTGAGGAGATTAGCAGCAAGAACGATGTTCTCAATTGTCAGGAAGATCAGAAGATGTTGTTACAAACTTAAGGCCATTTAGAACTAAGATATGGAGAGATTTCTACACCCAAAAAGTGATGAACCCAGCCACCCATTCCTTCGCTGAATGCAGCCTGTCTACCACATAATGACAAGATGAGCCCAAAATCATTGTTTTTTTTTCAAGAAGGAATTAAATATCTTTCTTATAAGTGAAGAGGGCACATGATATGTGGATGAAGAAAGAAAGAACAAAACATAGAATCACACGAGCTTTACAACCCCTTGAACCACCTGTGTGTGTGTTAGCTGCTGCAGACAACCCGAGCTGCATTGGTGGCCAGTGTCTGTGGTGTTTGTGGTGTGATGTGTGTGTGTGTGTGTGTGTGTGTGTGTCTGCTGTCGGGTTCCTGGCGGCCGCTCACTGTCAGTCACCGGGCTGCTTCCTTTTTTAAAAATTATTTAAAATAGAGTTGCAAAAAAGTATTTAAAAACATACAAACAACAAGGCTTTGGTTACTGGAGGATGCGCAGAAATAACTCAAAACCACAGGATGGAGATGCATTGTTGCGGTTGGCTCGTACCTAACTTAGGAACTCCAGCGGTGCAGTTCGTAACTCACTCGGGGTACCTCGTGGGTCAACTCGCACAGTGAGACAGGGCCATAAGTGCTATTTCTTACCAGTTCTAGGTCTCCTGCAGGAACCTCGGTTTTCAGAGGTTTTTGCCGGATGTTTTGCGATGGCCGACGAAGGAACCAGCTAAGGGCTGTGGGGAAACCCTGGTCCGACCGCGGAAGCGGGGAGCTGGCGAATGTCGGGTTTCGCGATCGGAGTCACTGATAAGACGGTCAGTGACTCTAGACGTTGGGTTCCCGGGGAGGGGAAACCCAATAATATGCGGTTTCTAGACTGCAGTAATCCCCAGGAGATGGGGTTAACACTGACCTAAACGGTTAGGTTGGGTTCCTGGGAAAGGGAAATCCAATAATATGCGGTTCCAAGACCGCAGTCATCCCCAGGATATGGGGACATCTGACAAAAATGGTCAGCCCGGATGTTGGGAGGGTTCCCCTCCGGGAATGTGAATCTAGAGACACTCCTACAGCAGGTGTTGGACCAGCGCAGGTCAATATGAGAGCCCGGGCCAGCAGCAAAGTTTATGACAGTGTCGGCCTATTGGAGAGGCTGTGCTAGCAGCACCTTTGCTTAGGGCTGCTTCATGGGGATGCCAAGTTATGGCAGTGCCAGCCTATTGGAGAGGCTGTGCCAGCAGTACCTTTTGTCAGGACTGCTCAAGGGGGATGACAAGTTATGGCAGGCTAGCCTATTGGAGAGGCTGTGCCATCAGCACCTTTGCTCAGGGCTGCTTCATGAGAACGTCAAATCTATGGCAAATACTGGCGGATGGGAAAGGCCGCGCCAGTTGCACCTTTGCTCAGGACTGTTTCATGGGCGCCAGTAGTACCTTGTTCAGGGCTGCTTCATAGGAATAGGCTGCTAAGTAGGGTATTCCCATTTACAGTGATCATGGGGAATGGAAAAAAAAACCCCCAAAAAAAAGCATTCAAAGAGGGCTACTCAGAGTTCAAAAACACTGGTTATGCATGTGCTAAAATCCACTGTTTAAATCTCAAACTATATTGGAGAAATTGGGCTTCTCTATCCAGTTAAGATTAAGTTGCTATCAATTAGACTTGTAGGACATTGGGATTTACCTTTAGCTATTCAATTGGCCGTTGACGCCAGCCTGGGCAACAGATTGCAGTCAATAGACTCCTGTAACAGCCTTGTTGTTATAAAGCAGCCTTCTATTCATTAGACTAATTGGCAATAGTATAGATCGGATTCAGCTGTGCAATTGTCATCCTGTTAAATGGTAAATTATAAAGTGCCATGTAGGTCATTGTTAACACAACTTGTTATTACCAGCTGAAGTTACTAAAGTCAAAATGATGGACAAACAGTATTCATTACTGCTCAGTAGTGGTTAGGTAAATATTTAATTATATTGTAAAATGGTGTTAATGACTCTAAAAATGGGAAATTGCGCCAGCAACACCTTGTAGCTGGCCTGCGTAATGTCTCCCTCATGTAGGAGGAGAGCATGCCGCGTCAGTATTAGTCTGATGCCGGGTCCATGGCAAAGTCAGCGTATTGCTGAAGCCACGCCAGCAGCGCTTTATAGCAGGGCTGCTTAATGTCTCCCTCATGTAAGATGGGAGCATGCTGGGTCAGTAATCTAACGTCGAGTCTGCAAGTATAGCCATGGAGCATACCCACGGGATGAAGGGCACATGCCAGACATACCATGCTTGGTAGCAAGGTTGCCATTCAAACACATATGCAGTGAACACCGCTATCGGTGGACAATAGAGCTGGCTGCCAAATCTTCTATTCAGGAAAGACCTGTTTCATAGGTGAAACCTGGAGAATGAAGCACAAGCTATTGAATGAGTAAGGCTTCATAGATCGGCAGTAGCGGTTTACTGAAGCTGGTGGCAGCATGAAAGTTAGCCAGAGGTTCAACGCATACTACCTGTGTTACTCTATAATTAAGGGACCACATACAATTTGCTAAGATGTACACTTGGTTGGATAATACAAATGATTGAGACATTATCATCTACTTGAGGGGTCTAACCATGTAAAACTGGACAATACTAACATTCCAAGAAGGTTATAATGGGGCAGGCTCAGTATAAGGGCCAGGATTGTCTTGCAAGACTGGCTCGGAAATCGGGCCGCAGTTGCCGTTCACGGCAGACACTAAATTGCGAATATCATCTCGTGTTTGGAGGTGGAGCAGATTTGCATGACTTACCAATTCTTCACTTAATGGTATCAACTATCTATAGACCGTATGGGCATTGTATGGGTTAAAGAGTGATTGAGCAAATATGCATATCTGCATGCTCAACTACATGTTGATACATTATGATTGTGGCATATTAGTCACATGGGTGCAATCAATTAAAGACTCCTGTAATGGTTACATAATCTCATTTGCCACAGGAGAATCATCAAGTATAGATCAATGGCAACACAGAATTGGTGTTGAAACACCATATTATGAAACTTTGGTTCCATGGAACACCAAATATAGATATGTTTGTTTTTATGCTTATTCACAGGTTGCAAAATATGTGGCATAACAGTGGCGAGACATACATTCTTGCTACAAGGAGAAGGAAGGTCTTTTATGTCTCTCCATTTTGTTTCATCAATCGGAGCTTCAAATAAAGTCATTAAGAGCCCGTTTTAGGTCCTATTGTGTGATTGGTTTATGCAACGTTGATTCCCGATTTGTCGGTGTAAATAAGCAATTCACAAACTCTTAAAGTGTGCAACATCTTTTAATGATAGCATAGGGTATTACATACATCTTCAAGCACTGGCTACATTCTTCTACTGAACTGTACCCAGGAAGGGGAAGGCGTTATAATTGATGTTAACTAGGCGGGGTTAATGGTACTGAGGTAACTATATTATTGGTTGCATATAAACCATCTACATCCTTCCCCTTAGAAAATCAAAACAGATTGTTGTCACGACAACAGAATTAAACAACAGAATTAAACAAAATCGCCATAACGAACAGGTGGCTTGCTGATCCGGCCCGTGCGCATACGGATGTCTCCCCCTTCCCCCGAAAGAGCAGAAGAAACAGGAGGACACGAGGCAGCTGGGGAACCAGGGAAGGGTGGTGGAGTGGGAGAAACAGGAGAGTGAGAACCGCGACCGGCAACAGGGGACCCGCGCAGAGGGGAACCAGGCGCTCGATATGGGGATCGAGGCATGCAGGGAACACTGGCTGGGACGGCAGCCGGCTGCTGGTATGAGAGTGGCGGGGCATAGGGCCCAGGAGGCTGCGGCTTCGGCTCATTAACCGCAAGCAGGTGTTGTCGGCTTCTTTGGTAAATGGTACCCTCATAGTCGACCAGATACGAACGAGGTGAGTCGACCACCCCAACCACGGTAGCCAGACGGGAGTGACCACTGGCGGTCTGCAACCGAACAACCTGTCCAGGCAACAGGGGATCGCGTGATCTACCCGACCAATCGTGGGAACGCCGCTGGCTGTGATGTTTCTCTTGAATTTGCCTCTGCACGGAGGCAGGCTGCAGCACCCGAGGTTTCAGCTGGCGCTGGGCAATCGGGATGGTAGATCTGGTTATTCTGGACATCAGACGCTGAGCAGGTGATCCCATGGCCGGATCCCTGGAAACATTCCTGAGGTTCAGGAGGTCCAAATACAAATCAGAGTTGGATAGTCTCGCCTGTTCCATCAGAAGCTTGGCGCTGTGGACGGCCCGTTCTGCAAGGCCGTTGCTCTGTGGGTAATCTGGCCTGCTAGTGATGTGGGAGCCAGACCCAGGCGATATCCTTTTTTGTCAGCTGCCGCAGGGGAGCACTCAGCTCACTGAGGTTTGGTACAAACTTCCCAAGGTAGTTTACCATGCCCAAGAATCGTTGTAGACCTGGCACGTCGGTGGGGGCTGCCATATAATAACTATATTATGCAATAATAACTATATTATTGGTTGCATATAAACCATCTACAGTCGGGAATAACAATACAACCTTATATGGTTATTTTAAAAGTAACTTTGCTGGTTCAACCTGAGGCTTGGGAAATCAGCCGTTCGCATGATAAATCAAATTATGTTCTGCAGATTCAATAAACTGCCATAATGCTTGGGTTGTTACATCTATCCTTCTATGTGTTCAGAGTGCTTGAATAGCACCAAAAAGCAGGGTTTTTTCATTTCCAGGAGATGAAAAGAGTTTGTTTAATGCTCATGTTACATTGAAAATGTTATAGATTACAGATGTTTGGAGTGCATGTTAAAGGATCTTTTGTCAATAATTAAGTTGTACAGCCATTAACTGCGCCAACGCGCCTTCGCATTAAATTGGCTGTAGCAAACAAGACCCGCTCTGTCGGGTTCATCCCGGATATCAAGTTATAAGGATATCTTAACACAAGGTCTTCCAGGACCAGTACAATGCCGTATGGGATGTTGATATTTGTGAAAACTATTTCACCAGGGGACTCCAGCTTCATCGGCTTGACTTTGACCGGAGCTCATTAGGTAGCAGTTATGGCGGGGCATTGAGCTGGCGGGTGCTCCGGCGGCGGCAGCGGGTTGGAGCTGTGGCCCGCAGCTGTGGCGGCATGTTCAGTGGCCACTACATAATCGGCGTTGTGATGGTGACAAAGATACATTGAGGAGGTGTTTGGTAATAACACTGTGGTGGATGTAATAAAATTTGTTTTATTATGTGTTTTTGTTACTTTTATAAATATGTTGACTGCAGAGCACGAAATTGTCGTTCAGGTCTGAATGACAATAGTAATTATTATCAATTACAGGCACGCCAGGGGACCTTGGTAACGTAAGCACACATATATACAATACGTCAAGGTCACCAAGAGCCTTCGAGGTTCTGAACTAGCAGTGTTTGTTAGTCACAAAAAAACTTAGAAGAACGTATCTGTTCAGGCCACTCCAGATGAAAAAAACGGAGTTTGCGTTATGTAGGAATGGATTCTGATTCCAGATCTAATTCCATCAGGGCTGCTACAACATCAGTAGCAAGGGTATTTATGTTCCGCTAGACCACATCCTTACGGCTGCAGCATGGTCCAATGAATGAATCTCCAAACATTTATAATAACCTATTGCTAGATCAAGGGTATTTATCAACTCTATTTTATGTTCTAGTTATACTCCGTCTGGGTGAGAGATGTGAATATTATTATTTCATTTAAACAGCATCAGCATGTTTTAAATCTATGTCATGGCTGCATGCATTATGAATGTTTTCCTTCATTTGTCAATGAAGCTGTTGTGGTTGTGTAGACTCGTTTCTCTTGGCATGAAATCACAGAGCTTTGAAGTCTTCACGTAGTCACTCGCGTGACTCCGAAGTAAATTAGTAAGATTAAACGAGAACTTACCAGTTTGAAGTTTCATCTTTATTTTATGAGGAGTTACGATGAGGGATTACGTGCCCTCTGCTCCCAACCCTCATAAAGGTAATCTGGTAGTTCTAGTCTTCTGTTATCTTCCTATTATACTTCAGTCACTATTACCTGTGATTTCACACCACTGCTTTGAAGATTGACGCATGTCACATGTGTCTGGACAGGGTTCTTCATCGTAACGCCTCATAAAATAAAGATCAAACTTCAAACTGGTAAGTTCTCATTTAATCTTACTATTTTGGTAATTAACTATGAATGTGCTCAATGGGGATCAGTCCTGAAGGGCTGAATGGCTTCTGGCTCCCATTTCCTATATTTCTCTGTTGCTTTGAATGCAACATCTGCACAGCGGGAACAAGCTTTACAAAGGATTTCATTGAAACACAATCTGCACAATATTACAACCGCTGTAGGTGGCAGAGAATGTGCATTGTTTAGCATCCAGGATTTGATAATATAAGAACATAACTAATCTAAACCGAAGTAGACAATTAGCTCCTCACGTCTTCCCTGCCATTCAGTAAGACCATGGCAGGACATTGATAACCAGATGTTTAATGCATCCAGGAAAGCAAATTAGAATCAATATATGCAGAATTTTAATTGCATATCAGGCTGTTACATTCTGAAATACATTTCCTGTAAGGTCAATAGAAGCATTTTCAAAAGGAAATATGAAATATGTTGGAATAGGAAATGTTTGCAGGGGTGCTAGAGTTCTGTAAAGATGGACTAATGGGCCATGGTCATACACTATCATGCTGTGTTTCCACGGTTCTACCATGATTCCACCAAAGCTTGACTGAGATCTCATGATAACATCATTTCATGAAAATGACCAAAATCATTTTAATATTTGGAATTGCCCCAGCATCGACAGCACTTTGAGGGAGGAAAGGCTATACATTACTGAACCTTTATAATTATATTGATATGTTACTAATTTCATATAATTAGATGACTGCTGGGTATGCACTGAATTGATGTATTACATTCCCTGTCTTTAACTTTCATAGTTCTTTGATGTTATATTTTGATGTTCTGCAAGTGTGTCAACGAACTATAATCACACAATGTCTAACATTTATTTCAGTGTAAGAGACACTACAGATGCGTAAGTGCTGCTTTGGCGATGGGCCACAGAGGATTACAGATGTGGCCTTTCAGCTGGATGATGAGTTGATGCCAGAGGAAACCATGAACCACAGCATTTTATTTCTCTTGTGGGCCTGGGAGATAAAGCAGAGCTTCACATGGACTTAGAACCTTACTTCCAGGTGTTTCCCTTGGCAGTGGCTTCCCGTTGCAGTGACCTTTTGCTTCTGATCCAAGCTGTTTTGGTGTAGAAAACAACAATGAGGCACACAAGTTAAATTAACCTCCCATACCACTGCCTCCTGTTGACAGGCTGGTTTGTCATTTATAGGGATCTGAGTGAAATTGGCTTAAAACTTGAATCAATAGCGCCTTTGTTTGTCCCTCTAAATCATATGTACTTTATAACCAAGTTGAGGACCTTTTCAGGCACAATGCTGCAGATGCTGGAATTTTGAGGAAAAACACAGACGCTAAAGGAACTTCAGTCTCAGAAGGGTCCCACCCGGAAATATCTCAAAATATTGTTTATTTCTCTCCGCAGATGTACAAACAAGGAACTGCAGATGCTGGTTTACAGAAATCTATGCAAAGTACTGGAGTAAATCAGTAAGTCAAGAAGAATTTGGACTCTTCTTCTGATTGATTGTAGGGTGTGAGGGTAGAAAGCTGGAAGAGATAAGTTCCAGGACAAAGCCTGACAGGTAATAGGTTGATATAGTTGACTGGGCAGATGGTTGAACAAAGCCAAGAGATGAAAAAACGAAAGGTATGAGACAAAATTTCGGAAGAGTTGTGAATAGTGAAGCAGGAGGAAGGAACTTATGTGGAAGTGCGGGTGGGGGGGGATAGGTGTATGTCCAGGTGGAACACAGGGGAAAGAAGGAGCAGGGTGTGACAATATGGAGGAAGAAGGGAGAGGGAGAGGGTTTTGTGTTTACCTAAATTTAGAGAATTTAATGTTCATATCATTGGGTAGTAGGCTACCCAAGTGGAATATGAGGTATCGTCCTTCCATTTTGTGTGTGGCCTCATTCTGGCAATAGTGGAGGCCTAGAACATAGACATAGCAACCAGGAGATCTGGTGGGCACTGGAAACCCAAGGGCACGTGTTCAGCAAAATGATTACCAACTCTGCACTTAGTCTCGCCAATGTACAGGAGGCCACATTGGATGCGGTAGATGAGATTAGACAAGGTGCATGTGAACTTCTGCCTCACCTGGAAGAACTGCTGGGGTCCCAAGATGGAGGTAAGAGAAGAGGTAGAAGAACAGGTGTTATGTTTCCTGCGGGTGCAGGGGAAAGTACCTGGTGAGGCGGTGGTTTGTGTGGCAAGGGATGAGTGAACCAAGGAATTCTGGAGGGAGCAGACTCTGTGAAAGGTGGGAAGGGATGAGCAAGGGAAGATGTTACTGGTGGTGGGATCATGTTGTAGGTGATGTGTTGGATGAAGAGGCTGGAACTATCATTTTCCATCTTGTGAGAGGGGTTATGACAGTAGAACTATGGGACACAGATGAGATGAGGGTGAGGGATTCATCTATGACAGCTGGGAGGTCAGGAACCACATTTACTAAAGAATGAGGACATCTCAGAGAGTAGGGGATAATGTCCTTGCAAGAGGTAGGGTGGATGATGTGTTGTCTAGATAACCGTGGGATTCTAGCTTTGTAATTGACATCAGTCGACAGTCTGTCCTTTATGATGGAGGTAGAAAGATCAAGAAAGGGGAGAGAGGTGTCTTTCCCCACCCTCCCCTCAGACCCTACAATCAGTCTGAAGAAGGGTCCCGACTCAAAACATCACCTATCTATATTCTCCTGAGATATTGCCTGACCTGCTGAGTTACTCAAGCATGTTGTGTCGTCCATCCACAGATGCCTGTGAAGCACATTTAGAGTTTGTCATTCCTTTGTATTGTAGGAAAAAGTATTTATTGCCTAAATAATTTCAGTCCTCCATAACATTTCTTCATGTTAAAGATCTTGTGTAATTGCAATTTTTTCAATGATTGAAGGATATTTTTAGTGAATTAATTTTAATTCATTTCATGATGAATAAGGCTCCATCCAAATTACAAACGGAACATCAACAATTTGTTCTGGATTGCAGATGACAAAATTACAGTAAAGTAATTTGCAGAATTCAGTCTAGAGGGAGACTAATGATACTGGAAGTGATTGTGGCTGGAGGGGATAGGGGTGGGGGGGGGGGGGGGGGGGTGGTTAAGGGCTCGGGGTATGGCAGGGACAGAAGCTCATGCACTCATTATTCATCCAAGAGAATTGAGTAAGACTAGAGAGCCTGGGAGCGACTTGCACGTCAATGAATCAAATAATCTCGTCTATTGCTGAAGAGTCCTGAATAATGTAGAATCTGTGATTTATTTGTAAGATCACAACCTAATTTAGATGCTAGTGATTGTCTATTATTTTGTTAGTTAGAGGATGTGATGGTCTTCTTAGGCCCCCTTCGCTCATGGCTGACCATGTGTGTCTGCAGGGTTGGAGGATGCCCAGTGCGTGACTTTGTTTAATGTGGGGAGACTGTAGAATCTCCTTGACAGATCCTGGTCAGAATCCAGTGGCATGGAGTCCAAGACGACTGGAAACCCTTTTCTGCTGCAGCCTTCATCTGCCTTCCCAGCCGTTGTGACGCTCCACTAAGGGCAGCCACTATCCTCCACCTGTTCCACCATTGAGGTCTTGGTTGGATTGCTCTTTGTCAGAGACCACCATGGGTGGCCCTACCAGGAGCATAGCTCCTGACGGCATCGCTCTCAGGATCTCAGGACCACACAAGCTTCTCCACCATGACAAGGTGACAATCCACAAAGAAGTATGCAGGTACATCCCTGTCTAGTTTCATGGGGGTGCTCTGAACAGACCGTCTGTTCAGGAGATGGGCGTCAGTCATATGAGAGTTATGCCCCTGTCCCACTTAGGAAACATGAACGGAAACCTCTGGAGACTTTGTGCCTCACCCAAGGTTTCCGTGCGGTTCCCAAAGGTTTTTGTCAGTTTCGACCATTATGGAGACTGACAAAAATCTCTGGGAACCACACAGAAACCTTTGGTGTGGCACAAAGTCTCCAGAGGTTTCCATTCAGGTTTCCTGTGGGACAGGGTCGTTAGTGGGACAGGGGCATTAGGCAGCATCTCTTTTCTCCAGAGATGATGCCTGACCCACTGAGTTACTCCAGCATTTTGTGTCTATCTTCAGTGTAACCAGCAGCTGCAGTTCCTTCCTACACATGTGAAAGAAATGGCCTGCCCAGCAAAGCCAAATAAGTGCATGTGGGGCTTCAGTGCTGGGAATGTTGGCCTGGAAGGGTTACTGATTGGGATTTTGTCCCATCAACAGTGGTAGATTACAAAGTATCCCTCTCACAAAGAAGTAATTGTGCACTACTGTAATTATGTATAGATATCATCGACCTCCCATGGTGTTTGCTATATGATGATAATATCAAAGCTGTGGTCTCTTACACTATCCACATCCCTAAATTTGATTAATATCACCAATGCCAAAGTTCAAAGAATGCAGAATCATTTATCTGTGAAGCTGAAGATAAAATTATTTTTATGATTATGAAGCAGTTTGAGGAGATTGATGGAAGAAAATTGTTGCCACTCATGATTGAGTTCAAAATAAGGTGAGCCAAGATCAGATGACAGATCAGGTAAAATGTTAAGGATGAATTTCTTTACATAGAATGTGATGAGAACTAGTAATGTATTGTCACATGGATGAAGCACATGGACTTGATGTCTTGTGGAGAGATTCAATACATGTGTGGAAGAACAGAATAGAAGGAAAGGACCAGGATAGATGATTAAATAGTTAATAGTATGTCATTGTGTGGAGTGAAAAACATGATGTGGACCAGTTGGGTAGAATGTACTGTTCCTGTGCTCTTTTTAATACATTTCTTAAATTTATCAAATTGAGCAGTTTTCTATTTGCGCCAAGGCTAATTTTCATTTTTGTTAAGATTAGAAAGCTACTGATGTCCTGCCCAAAGTTTTATTCCATTGAATCAAATTAGTTGAAATTAGGCTAGATGTGTAACATGTGGTCACTTAACAACCACCTGTTTTTCACAACTGCCAAGAATAAAAATTGCTCTCGGCAAACTCTCATGTCTGTCATATTTATGAACTTGTCTGGCTCCCTTTTGAACCAAATCTACACTTACTGTACAATTTGATCTGTTAAGATTCTCCTTGCAAAAATACTTCTGTCACATCCCTTCACCTAACTTACTGTATATTGAGATCTCTTTTTGTGGTGTAAACCCTCTCCAAATTATGACAACTCTAATGCAATATGAGTTGCATTAAAATAATCTCTCCTGTAAGATTTTCAACCTCACTAATTTAAAAACATGACAGTTCTTATTTATCCATAGAGATACTCCAGGTCCGCAGGCAAGTGCTCCTGACAGGCGGTTGCCAGGAACATCTCTGAATGTTTGCAGATAAATAAATGCATGCAATTCCTATAAATCTCTGAACCTGCTCTCCCCATTCCCATAGGCTGAATTCAAGGTAGAATAATTCTCTTTGGGTTGTGCATGGAGATGGTCTCACCTTGTCTCCTTTGAAATCAAAACATTTAAAGGGCTAGCACTCTGACCCCCTGTGATCTCAAACATATTTTCATGCTTGTGCCTGGACTGCTTTGCCCATGAGGGTTAAGGTCACTTGCCATTCTCACCTTCCTAACCTCAAGATCATTCCAGACTGTCACTGTGAATCTCAGCCATGTATTGCAGTTTGCAGCTCACTGTCACCAAACTCCATACTCAACCAGAGGGGACATCGCCTACTTTGTCTTGGGGCCCATTGGAGTCAGCAGAGCATATATTGGCATGGAATTTTTTAAAGACTGGAATTTGTGTGTCATACACTCTGCTTATATATAATTGTAATCCAGTGAACAAGGTGAATGCTGTGGAAAATGAAGACAAAAATACTGCAATGCTAGAAACATGAAAGAATGCAAAAAATGCTGGGAAAATTCACAGGTGTGGATGGAGAAACAGTTAAAATCTCAGGTCTGTGACCTTTCGTCAAAACCTCCAGTTTTAGGGTCAACGATTCAAAATGTTGATGATTTCTTTAGCCACAAATGCTGTTGAACCTGCCATGTGTTTCCAGCCTTTTGTATTTTTGTTTCTGTGTTACAGAATATATTCACATGGTCTGAAACTAATCTTCCTATTTGGTTAACCTCACTGTAATCATGTTCACAGAGTCATGTTTTCACAATGAGATACAGCGAGGAAACAGGCCCTTCGGCCGACCGGGTCCGCGCCGACCAGCATACCCTGCACATTAACCCTATCTCTCTCTCTCACATACACACGATATTTTTTACATTTATTAAGCCAATTAACTTACAAACCTGTACGTCTTTGGAGTGTGGGAGGAAACAGAAGATCTCGGAGAAAAACCATGCAGGTCACAGCGAGAATGTATAAACTCTGTACAGACAGCACCAGTAGTCGGAATAAACGCCAGGTCTCTGGTGCTGCAAGTGCTGTAAGGCAGCAACTCTCCCACTGTGCCACCAAGCCATCCTGCAACTTCAAATTTAAAAAGCCTCAGCTCTGTAATCCCACATGGTTACCACACAAGCAAGCGACTCACAAAGCACAACACTTGTTTTTTCAAGGGTGTATTTAGTCAATTTAGTCAATGCAGCAAACTGATGTATTTTAAGCCATCATAAATCTGGTCAGGGCAATCAATCAATAAACTTTGTGATACTTGAGACCCAGCTCTACTAGTTAATTCATCATCATCTGTTTCTCTATAATTTGTCCTTGCATTATGCTCAGCAGCCAACTTAACTATGTTTTAATTATCTATTAACTCCAGGGATATACATGGCTTCCTTTATCATTCAGGATAGAAGATATTCCATTTTTCTTCAACACTGGAAATGTTTCCGTATCATACAGCTGCCCAAGCCATCTGTCATCTTTGCAAAATCAGGCTTTGTGTTATCTGGTACAAAAGCAGCATTTCAAATTTTATTACCATTGATTAGGTTTATCCAGTTCATTATTAGATCATAAGATGATAAGACATAAGAGGAGAATTAGGCCATTTGGTCCATTAATTCTGCTCCTCCATTCAATCATGGTTGATCTATTTTTCTTTTCAACCCCATTTTCCTGCCTCTCCGCATTAATTCTAATAATACAGCATTTGCCAATGACAGCTGTCTCCCCCCTTTCGCTGGTTCACTTTTAACCATGAAGTATAAAGAAGCAGCCATTTATTGTATTTACATACCTTTCAATCTCTTTGATAACAACACAAACAGATCACCATTGGACAAAGGCAACTAAGGAAATACTGTAAGTAACCCTCACTATGCAGAAAATTAATTGCCCCTATAATGATTTGCAAGTGTGTATCTTCATTGTGTAGGAAGTAACTGCAGATGCTGGTTTACACCAAAGATGAGAGACAGAAAGCTCAAGTAGCTTAATGAGTCAGGCAGCATCTCAGGAGAAAAGGAATAGGCGATGTTTCAGGTCGAGACCATTCTTCAGACTGAGAGTCAGGGGAAAGGGAAAAGAGATATATAGATGGTACTAGACTAGGTGGAACCCATTGGCTGGTCCCCCAACGCAATATTCCACCTTTCTACCAAATCCAATATTGGTGGCCAGTGAGGGGGGTGGGGCTTTCTGGAGCGCTAGTATGGGTGTTGTGGGCCAAAGAGACTGGTTTCCAGAGGGTTAGTATGGACATTGTGGGTTGAATGGATTCTTGAGCTGTCAACTCAGTCACTCGAGCCTGGTGGGCTGGCAGCTCAGTCACTCGCGGCTGGTGGGCTGACAGCTCAGTCACTAGCGGCTAGTGGGCTGACAGCTGACTCACTCACGGCCGGTGGGCTCACACACACCCTCCATCTCACACACACACACACACCCTCCATCTCACACACACACTCCATCCATCACACACTCACACACAACATATGACAGTAAAACTCCCTTGAATCTAGTCATGCAGTTGAGCGTGGCCTCTCCCCCGAGCGGGACTTCCGCAGAGAGCGGGACTGCCGGAATGAGCGCAACATTCAGTTCAAGCAGCACAGTGCAGACCAACCCTTCAATTCAGTTCAAGCAGCACAGTGCAGATCAACCATTCAATTCAGTTCAAGCAGCACAGTGCAGACCAACCCTTCAATTCAGTTCAAGCAGCACAGTGCAGATCAACCATTCAATTCAGTTCACGCAGCACAGTGCAGTCTAACAGTTCAGTTCACTCACGATGCAGACTCACAGTTCTGGACTCAACTCTCACTCACGGTCTTCCAGGGAGACTGTCTCGCGTCCGGCCTCCGGTGCTTTATTCTCCTGGCCCCCAGAAGGGGCATTACCCTCATCATGGTGACTGACAGGCAAGAAAACCAATCTGTTGATATAGAACAAATGAATGAAAGATGTGCAGAAAAGCACCGATGATCAAGGAAAGGTGACTAACTTCAAGTCACCCTTGCATCCCCTCTCTCGCTCCATTCCTACTCCAGCCTAATCGTCATACCAGTTTCACTGTTGTTGTGCTGAGTTTCACTGGCTGTGTAACTTGTTATCACCTACCCCGCAGCCAACAATGGACAATTGTATGCTCCACCTTTCCTTGATTATTGTTGCTTTTTGCATATCTTTCATTAATTTGTTCTATGTACCTTCTCTTTCTCTCGTTCCCCTGACTCTCAATCTGAAGAAGGGTCTCAACCCAATACATCACCTCATCCTTTTCTCCAGAGAAGCTGCGTGACCCACTGAGTTACTCCACATTTTGGGTCTAACTTTGAATATGTTTATTGTCGGTTCTGCACTCTTCAGTTTTGCAGCTAACGCATTAGTGGCGCAATTTATGCCTCGGCACCTGAGTCAGTAAAAGGATGGCTGCTGTTGGAACTAATTGGCTCAGAAATGCTGTTAAGTATAATACTTGAATTTTACTTTGGAGTCACGTGAGTGATTACGTGAAGAACCCCGTACAGCCGTTGGTGCGTCATGACGTCAGACGCATTGGTGCAGTCGGCCGGTTGGAGCAGCAGCGCTCCTCCAAGCGATAAGTTTAAAAACGCGAGGTAAGTTTTAAAAAATGTTTCCAGTGGTCATTTTCTGCGATGGTGGAGGTCTGTTGGAGAAATGTTGCAGAAAATGAAGAAGGTGTCGGTGAGGCGCTCCGGAGGTAGGAAGGAAAATGACCAGGAGAGAGTTGTTGATGGAGGCCCGTCTAGTACACCTGGTCCGGTGCTGGCTACACAGCTAGTGGTTGCGGACCCACTGCCTGTGAGCAGTGGAGGCTTGCCAGTATGGCGGAAGGCCACTGGCAAGCCTGATAGGCCCGTGGACCCTGAGTCGGGCCTGGAAGTTATACCCTCCATAGGCGAGTCTGTTTGCTCACGGCTCACCCAGGTCGAGATTTTATTACAAACAATGCTCGACAGGGACCAGCTCCGTGAGGAGGAGTGGTGCCCAAGCCAGGCTGTGGGAGAGCCTGTGCTAGCAGCACCTGTTACAGGGCTGCAGGAATATCCTGCCTGTGAGGAGGATGTTCCATCAGTGCAGTTCGCTGACACTGATTCTATGGTGGGGGAGAGCAGTAAAGGAGTTCAGTTGGAGGTAATTCCGAATATTGCTGAAAAATTTGCTGTGCCTAGAGGCAGGAGAGGCGATTGAAACAGAATTGGCTGAAGCAATTCAGTATATGCTCTCCCACCAGTTACAGGAGCTAGCTATGGATGAAGCAGCAAAAAACTATGAAGCTCCTGTTAATTGTGATCTCCTGAAGGTACCGGTAGTTAATCACCAAATTTGGTCACAGTTGGGTATTCCAGCTAGGGCCCAGGAGATGAAATTCCAAAAAGTGCTCAAACTGTTGTCGGCAGGTATCACGGCTTTTGTGAAAGTTAATAGAAAGGTTTGTGATAATTGAATAGAAAGGCAGAATCAAGCAATTTAATATCTTACTTATATAATATAATTCTAAATATAGAAACACCAACGACAGAGGCAATTAGAAGAGACTGGGAACAAGAGTTATTGATAAAAATTCCGAACGATAGGTGGGATAAAAATTTATTATATGTAAACAAATGTTCAATGAATGTAAGACATAACCTAATTAAATTTAAAATTTTACATAGATTATATTATTTGAAAACAAGACTGAATAAAATATTTTCAAATGTTTCCCCCATCTGCGACAAATGTCTAACTCAAAATGCCACTATAGCACATTCCTTTGTCTCTTGTACAAAACTGTATACACGTTGGAATGAAATTTTTGGAATTTTTACAAAACTATTTAACACAAAATTGAACCCCAATATCGAATTGATTATCTTTGGATCAATGGAAGAGGGAAGTAAACTAACTATATTCCAAGAAGCTTTTCTTAATTATGGTCTAATAACAGCGAAAAAAATTATACTTATATTTTGGAAAAACGCACCTATGCCAACATTCAAAATGTGGATCTCAAATATGTCTGAAACGCTACATCTTGAAGAAATGAGATTCCTCTTACTAGGCAAAGTAGACCAATTCTTAAAGATTTGGTCTCCGTTTATCAACTTTTTACAAGCATATGGTGCAACATAACATAACCTTAGAAATTAAATGGTTTAGAACTGGATGACGGATGGGTAAAAATATGAGATAGGTAGATCTCTCCTAATCTCTCTTTTTTTTACTTTTTCCTTTTCTTTCAATCTTTTAACTTCTCATCTCTGTCCTTTATTTCTTTTGTTTTCTGTTTCTACTTGCTTGTCTATCTATTCCGACACTCTTTATTTCTTTTTTCTCTCACTGTTCTTTTATTATTGAACCAAAAGTATGAAGTTGTACAAGAATGAAAATATGTATTTCTGTATTAGGTACTTAAGTACCAGACTACTGTACTTACTTCTAACAAAAATAAACAAACAAACTGTTGTCGGCAGATTTCACGGCTTTTGTGAAAGTTATAGATACAGGGAATATGTTTGAAGCACACCAGGATGCACTTGGATTTTTTGAAATTAATAATATCAGGAGGGCTGCTATAAGGCCAGTGATTAATCCTAACTTGGCGAGTTTGTGCAAACCGACCAGTGTACCGCCACGAAATCTGCTGTTTGGAGGTAACCTTGCAAAAAGGGTAAAAGACTGTCATGAAGATGTTAAAACAATGGCCCTCATTAAGCCGGCTGGCAAACAATGCAAAAGGTTTTTTCCTTATCGGAAATTCACTAGTGTGGATGCAGGAGAAGGAACCAGCCGTTCAGGTCTTCAATATTGGAACTGGCAGGCTGCCACCGGTATGAAGGGGAAGGTGCCTTTCTCTACAGGAGGTCGTGGACAACAAGGTCAGCAAGGACAGATTCAGGTAAGGAATATACCGTTGACAGACAATGAATTAACTAATGTTGCTGTTGAAATTGGGGGAAGGTTAAAATTGTTTCTCAAACAATGACAGGAGTTGACATCAGATTTGTTTATACTTAGCAGTATTGAAGGGGTGAAAATTGAATTTTACTCTAATGACAGTCCACCTAATCAACATGTTCCTAGTCGGAAACTTATATTTTCAGATGAAGAAAATGTGCTTATTCAAGCAGAGATTCAGTCGTTATATAAGAAAGCGGTAATTGAGACTTCAGTCTATCAAAGTCGACAATTTGTGTCAAGTATATTTCCCAGATATAAAAAGACTGGGGGATGTAGAATTATTCTGGATTTAACAAGTTTGAACAAATTTGTTTGTTATAGGCATTTCAAAATGGAAACCTTTACCACGGCCAAACATCTAGTTTCCAAAGGGTGTTATATGGCAAGCATTGATTTAAAGGATGCATATTACTCAGTGTCTATTCATGGTGATGATAGAAGATATTTGAAATTTATTTGGATGACTCAGTTGTGGCAATTCAAGGCATTGCCTAATGGATTAACTTCAGCTCCTAGACTATTTACTAAATTGGTAAAACCTGTGTTAGCATTACTCCGAGCTCAGGGGGCATGTGGTAATGGCCTATTTAGATGATATTCTGATTGTTGGAAAGACTCATGCTGAAGCTCAGTCATCAGCTTTAGTTGTTAAATTCACTTTTGAAAATTTGGGGTTTGTCGTTCATCCAGATAAATCTAAATTATCACCAGTCCAAATTATTGATTATTTGGGATTTACCATAAATTCAAATCACATGTTGGTAACTTTGCCCAGGGATAAATTGGATCAGCATATTTGAGGAATGTGTTAATCTCCTTGGAGAACAACGGCCTTCAATTAAACAAGTAGCCAGGTTGATTGGGAAGTTTGTTGCAGCATTTCCAGCTGTGCAGTATGGTCCTCTACATTATTAACAATTACAACGATCAAAGGAACAGGCACTGAGAATACAAAGGGACCATTTTGATAGGCCTATGCAGTTGTCAGTTGGGGCAATTTCTGACATAAAATGGTGGATAGTAAATGTTTCAAAAAGTTTTAGGAAGGTCTTGGTGGAACCACATTCAATGATATTACAGACTGATGTAAGTGCACTGGGTGCAACAGATATGTCTTCTAGTTGTGGAGGCAGATGGAATGTTGATGAGTCATCCCTTCTTCAATTAAGAGGGATTAATTATTTAGAGTTGTTGGGAACCTGGTATGGGCTTTAAGCTTATTGTTCTACCAGGAGGGACTTGCATGTGCAGGTTCAGATTGACAATGCCACAGCATATGTAAACCACATGGGTGGAGTCAAGTCACAGTCTTGTGATAGACTGGCTAACCAGATTTGGAGCTGGTGTATTGACAAAAATATCTGGCTTTCAGCAATTTATTTGCCAGGAAGATTCAACACTGTAGCTGACACTAGGTCATGTCAGTTCAATGGCAACATAGAATGGATGTTAAATCAGGATGTATTTAATCAAGTGATTGTACAGTATGGAATGCCAGATATTGACTTGTTTGCATCAAGATTAAATCATCAGTTGCCCAGATATGTTTCATGGGAACCGGATCCTGGTGCAGCAGCGGTGGATGAGTTCTCGCTGCATTGGGGAGGAATGTTTGTGCATGCATTTCCTCCATTCTGTCTCATCAGCAGATGTTTGCAAAAGATCAAGCAGGACTCCGCTTCAGGGGTAGGCCAGATTGGCCTACACAAGCATGGTTTCCTCTTGTAACTGGCTAGTAACTGGGGAGCCTCGCATGAGTATTCCCAAGAATAAAAATCTACTGGTGAATCCAGTAACTGGGGATCAACATCCTTTACATGATCGTACTGATCTGTTGATTTGCAGATTTTAAGGAGGCCATGCCTGGGGAGAGGACTGTCTGATCGTACTGTGGATGTTCTCACGTCGGCCTGCAGGGATAGTACACAGCAGCAATATATCACCTCGATAAGGAAGTGGGAGCAATTCTGTCTTCAGCAGAATATTTCATATCAAACTGCAGGGATCACAGACGTATTGGAGTTTTTGTCAACTCTTTATTTCGACCAAAAATTAAGTTACAGTGCGATCAATTCATCCATTCATCCAGAAGTGCTCTGTCTTCTTATTTACCCATGAATTCAGAATTGTATACAGTAGGGACACATCCGTTAGTTTCTCAATTCATGAAGGGAGTTTTCAATTCTAATCCTCCTAAACCCAGGTATGCCGGTATTTGGAATGTGAGTGAAGTTCTTATGCTTCTTCGCCAGTGGGCTCCGGTTACAAGCCTATCTATAGCCAAATTAACTATGAAGGTGGTCATGCTTATGGTGTTGGATTCAGCCCAACGTGTACAAACATTGCAAAAGCTTCGGCTAGATAGAATGCATGTGTCAGCAGATGCCATTACATTTTATGTCTATGATTTGCTTAAACATAGTAGAAGAGGCATGACAGGATGTAAGATTGTGTTTTCAGCATACCCCACAGATGATCGCTTGTGTGTAGTCTCACATTTATCTCATTACATTGAGGTCACTAAAGCTCTAAGAGGAACAGAGTCTGCATTATTTATTAGTCACAAAAAAACACACAGTAAGGTGTCGGTGCAAACAATTTCAAGGTGGCTAAAGCAGGTCCTGGGAAGTGCTGGAATTGATACTGATAAATTCAAATCTCATTCCACCAGGGCGGCATCAACTTCCGCAGCAAGGGCGATGGACGTGCCAATAGACCATATCCTCGCGGCCGCAGGATGGTCCAGTGAGCTGACCTTTCAAAGGTTTTATCACAAGCCGATTTCAAGGCTAGGGGTGTTTGCTGATTCTGTTTTGAGTTCTGTTATAGTTCCCCTGAGTTAGAGGGGTTGTTATGATTTAGTTTGTAAATAAACTGTTATTCATTTAACAAATGTTATTATTGATGCATTATTGATTATAACGACTTTTGAGTCAATCGATGCAGTGTGAACGCCGGATTTGGGTCTGCGGCGTGAAATCAGTGCTTTGGAGTCTTCACGTAGTCATTCACGTGACTCCAAAGTAAAATAGTAAGATTAAATGAGAACTTACCAGTTTGAAGTTTGATCTTTATTTTATGAGGAGTCGAGTTGAGGGACTACGTGCCCTCCGCTCCCACCCTCATAGATCTCAGCTGGTAGTTATAGTCTTTGTTATCTTACCATTATACTTGAGTCATTGTTAGCTGTGAATTCACTCCACTGCTTTGAAGATTGATGCACCAACGGCTGTATGGGGTTCTTCACGTAGTCCCTCAACTCGACTCCTCATAAAATAAAGATTAAACTTCAAACTGGTAAGTTCTCATTTAATCTTACTATTTTGGTTCAATTACATTGCTATGTAAAATGCGTACTATCTCTTTTAGTTAGTTATATCAGTTATCAGTTTAGTTTGTCACGTGTACCGAGGTACAGTGAAAAGCTTTGTTACATACTGAAATTTTTAGGAACATTTTTAACATTGTCCATGTCTACAAAAACAGCTTACGGTAATTCAGATGGCCATATTTCAAGTTCAAGTTCACATTTAATTGTCGCATGCACCAATTAAGGTGCAGTGAAATTGGGTTACCATGCAGCCATACAATCTAAAAGAACACAATACACAATAGAATTTAACAAAAACATCCACCAAAGTGAAATCAACATTCTTCCTCCTTTGTGGTCGGGGCCTAGAACTCTCCTAGTTTGTGGTCGGGGCCTAGAACCCTCCACAGTCGCCACTATGGACGGCCCAATGTACAAGCCCTCTCGTCGGAATGATCAAAACTCCGACGTCAGAACGGATCGGAACACACTCCATGGCTTAGATTTTCCGAATTGGCCACTTTCTTACCGGATACCGTGGCTTCACGATGTTATATGCCACAGGCCGGTGGTCGGAGCACTTCTTCTGGTGATCCCTACAAGGGATCCTAGGCTCCGCGATGGAAAGTCCACGCCATGCCCGCGGCTAGACACTCCGCAGACCGTGGCCTCACGACGTTATAGTCCTCAGGCCGGCGGTCGGAGCACTTCCTCTGCCGATCCCTGGCAAGCGATCGCCCCGCTCCGCAATGTTAAAGTCCAGGCTGCGACTACTACTGAAGCTCTGGGCCAGTCTCCGAGAATGGCTGCACCAATCCGGGGGGGGGGGGGGGGATTGGTCGCATCTCCGTCGAGGTGACTGTAAACGGTTTGCCCCTATTCTCCCCCACCACCCCCCCCCCCCCCCCCCCCCCACACTAAAACATCCATCTAGATATACTAAAAAAACAAAAATAGTAAAAAAGACTAACATGCTGCTGGTGAGGCTGCCGACTTACAGCACCACCCAATGGGTTTTCTCTGGAAACTATTTGGAAACCATTTATTCAGGAGCTAACTAGTGGGGACACAAGGAACTGTAGATACTGGAATCTTGAGCAGAACCCATAAGTGCTGGAGGAACTTAACAGGTTCTCAGGATGCTGCCTGTCCCACTGAGTTCCTTCAGCATTTTGTGTTTGGCAGCTAACTAACAGGCCAGATTGCACTGGTGCCAGCCCTTGTCTCACACTCATTGAATGGGATGCCCATAGTTGCACTTATGTGTGGCCATGTGGCCTCCAATGTCCTGCCCAGATCGCTGCTGCAGCAATCTCCAGAGGTGGAGGGTTCACAGGCATTAGCTCATGTGGTGAAGATGGAACGGTCAATAGGGATGGGCAATGAATGCTGAACTTGTCAGGGAAACTGATATTCAGAAAGAAAAGGAATATAAACAAAATAAAAGCACAAGAGATTGCAGATGCTAGAATCTATACCAAGAAAAGGAGAACTGCTGGGGAAACTCAGCAGGTCAGGCAGCAATTGTAAAGGAAATGGTTGGTGAATGTAGGATCAAAACTCTTTATTTAGACTGAAAGAGTAGATGAGAATTAGCCAGTAGAAAGATGTGAGCATGGACTGAGTGCAAACGGTAGCAAGCAATTGGTGCATTCAGATGAAGATGGGTTGACTGGCAAATAACAGTTGGAGGAAAGGAAGGATGGAGATAGTGAGAGGTTGGGAGATTATAAGTGGAGAACAGTGGCTGCAGATTCTGGAATCTGATGGGAAAATGAAGGTGAAGAGTGGGGAGGGATGGTGGCAGATCAGAATAACAGAGGGAGGGGAGGCTTAAGCAGTGGAAGAGGGGGAAGGAAATGTCAGAGAATGATGCGCTGGATGTCGTGGCTGCATCTTCCCTTGCCCTCCCTTCACTCCGTTTGTTACCCCCATTTCCTACACACTCCTCCCACCGGATCCCCTTTCTCACCACTGCCTTCCATCTCGTCCCCATATTCCAGCACCACTCCTTATTCAGCTCCACTCTGCACCTTGCCTTTAATATTCCAGAATTGGCAGCCTTTTGTTCTCCACTTATCACCTCCCAACCTCTAACATTTCCACCCACCCATTCCTCACCTAACTGGCATTTGCCAATCAGCTCCTGCTCACTTACTTCCCTCTCGCTAACTATTTCTTGCCTCACCTCTTCATACTGGCTGATCCACCTCCCCTCTTTCAGTCTCAATGAAGGATCTTGACCCAAAATGCTCACTGTCTATTTCCCTCTGCCTGTTCCGTTAACTTCCTCCTGCTGCTCTCATTTTTCTTTGTATTATTGACCGACGTGGGAGACCCTGGCGGCTTTCTGGCAGCGGCAGCTTTCAAAACGTCGTTTCGATTGCCTATAGTCTCTGATGATCAAAGGCAGTCTGAAACAATTCATCACATCAAACAAAAGGACATTTTAGTGATGGGATTTATTATAAACCTCACTCCACAAACAACCCAATTCCCTCCATTTCCATTATTTGAAAGTGCATCACAAACTTGGTTGGATTTTGGATTTACCTGTGCAAAAGAGGAGAAAATGGGACAGGATTGAACAAGCCTACTCCAGGAGCACATTGCTTGATGTCATGGTGGATTGCCCGTTGGAGCAAGAAATATATACTGGCACATTCAACTGCAGCCTGACAACTTGTTGTTGATGACTTCATTGACTTTTCGTTTTAACATTTCTGGCTCTGTATTACTAGTCATATTCAAAGTGAGTATTCTCACTTTCCAAGTAGACAGATTACTAAACAGAACAGTACAACTCTGGAACAAATCCTTCAGCCCACAACGTCCGTGACAAAAATGCTAAATTTAATTAATCTCCTCTGCCTGCTTGTGATCCATATTCCTCTATTCCATGCTTATCCAAGTGCCTATCTAAATGCCTCTCAAATGCTACTATTGTATCTGCCTCCACCACCATCCTTGGCAGTGTGCCCCAGGCACAAACCACTCTGTGCAAAATATGCCATGCACATCTTCTTTGAACTTTTCCCCTCTTTCCTTAAACCCATGCCTTCCAGTCAGACATTTCCACCCTGGGGAAAAAGTTCTGACTGTCTGCTCCTCATAATATTAGATAATTGCTCCTCATAATATCTATGCCTCTCATAATATTAAATAATTTTCTCAGATCTCCCCTCAATCCAAGTTTGTCTAACCTCTCCTTATAACTAAAACACTCTCATCCAAGCATCAGTCTGATGACCCTCTTCTGCACCCTCTCCAAAGCCTCCACATCCTTCTTGTAACCGGGTGATGAGAATTGCACACAATCCAGAATTGTACACATGAACTTAAAACTAACTTCTCTGTTTACCTCCTCCCTGACCCTAATCTGAAGACTAAAACAGCCTTTTCAGGTCAGACAAGATTTACAAGGACCTTCCCTAAACTCATTCAGTGCTTTTGATCTGGCCTCCTCTACATCAAAGAGACCAAGGGCACACTACACCATTTTGCAGAACACCTGTGCTCTGTCTGCAGTGGCCTTCTTGACTACATGATTGCATGCCATTTCAACTCCACTTTTCATTCCACACTGCCCTGTCAATCCCTGGCCTTCTCCACAACCAGAGTGAGGTCAAACATTCTCCCGAAGAACAGCACCTGATATTCTGACTGGATAGTTGACAACCCCATGACATGAACACTTTCCAACATCAGAAGCACTCCCTGTGCTCCTTTCACTCTCCCTCTGGTCTCTGCTCTCCACCCACCATCACCAAGGAGAAGTATATTGAACTATGTGAGGTAAGGGAAAAAAGTAGAGTAGCTATGGAAACTATGAGATTCAAAGAGGGAACTATGAGATTCAAAAAGTACTGACACTTTTGAAAAATATAAAAGTGGATAAGTCTCCAGGTCCTGACAGGATATTCTCTAGGACATTGAGGGAAGTTAATGTAGAAATAGCAGGAGCTATGACAGAAATATTTCAAATGTCATTAGAAACGGGAATAGTGCCGGAGGATTGGCGTACTGCGCATGTTGTTCCATTGTTTAAAAAGGGTTCAAAGAATAAACCTAGCAATTATAGACCTGTTAGTTTGACGTCAGTGGTGGGTAAATTAATGGAAAGGATACTTAGAGATAATATATAAGCATCTGGATAAACAGGGTCTGATCAGGAACAGTCAACATGGATTTGTGCCTGGAAGGTCATGTTTGACATACCTTCTTGAATTTTTTGAAGCGGTTACTAGGGAAATTGATGAGGGTAAAGCAGTGGATGTTGTCTATATGGATTTCAGTAAGGCCTTTGACAAGGTTCCCCATGGAAGGTTGGTTAAGAAGGTTCAATCTTTGGGTGTTAATGGCGGAGTAGCAAGATGGATCCAACAGTGGCTGAATGGGAGATGTCAGAGAGTAATGGTGGATGGCTGTTTGTCAGGTTGGAAGCCGGTGACCAGTGGGATGCCTCAGGGATCTGTGTTGGGTCCACTGTTGTTTGTCATGTACATCAATGAATCTGAATGATGGGGTGGAAAATTGGATAAGTAAGTATGCAGATGATACTAAGATAGGTGGTGTTGTGGATAATGAAGTAGATTTTCAAAGTCTACAGAGAGATTTGGGCCATATGGAAAAGTGGGCTGAAAGATGGCAGATGGAGTTTAATGCTGATAAGTGTGAAGTGCTACATCTTGGCAGGACAAATCAAAATAGGACGTACATGGTAAATGGTAGGGAATTGAGGAATGCTGTGGAACAGAGAGATCTAGGAATAACTGTGCATAGTTCCCTGAAGGTGGAATCGCATGTAGATGGGGCGGTAAAGAAAGCCTTTGGTGTGCTGGCCTTTATAAATCAGAGCATTGAATATAGGAGTAGGGAAGTAATGTTAAAATTGTACAAGGCATTGGTAAGACCAATTCTGGAGTATGGTGTACAATTTTGTTCGCCTAATTATAGGAAGGATGTCAACAAAATCGAGAGAGTACAGAGGAGATTTACTAGAATGTTGGCTGGGTTCCTGCAACTATGTTACAGAGAAAGATTGAACAAGTTAGGTCTTTATTCTTTGGAGCGCAGAAGCTTAAGGGGGGACTTGATTGAGGTCTTTAAAATGATGAAAGGGATAGACAGAGTTGACGTGGATACGTTTTTCCCATTGAGGGTAGGGAAGATTCAAACAAGAGGGCGTGACATGAGAATTAAGGGACAGAGGTTTCGGGTTACCGTGAGGGGGAACTTCTTTACTCAGAGGGTGGTGGCTGTGTGGAATGAGCTTCCAGCAGAAGTGGTGGAGGCAGGATCGATTTTAACATTTAAAAGTAAAGAGGATAGGTATATGTACGGGAAGGGAATGGAGGGGTATGGTCTGAGTGCAGGTAGATGGGACGAGGGGAAAACAAATGATCGGCTCGGACTGGAAGGGCCGAGAGGGCCTGTTTCCGTGCAGTAATTGTTATATGGTTATTTAGTTTTGTTCCCCTTCTCCAATTGGTTCCATCTAGTCATTCCTGGTTCCATCTATCCACAAGAGAGTGTTAGATTTAGCTCTTAGAGCGAAAGGAATCAAGGGATATGGGGAAAAATCAGAACCGGGTTACAAATTTTAGATGATCAGCCATGATCATATTGAATGGTGGTACTGGCTCGAAGGGCAGAATGGCCTACACCTGCACCTATTTTTCTATGTTTCTATCACCTTCCTTAGAAGATTCCAGTATCTGAGTCTCTTGAGCCCATTTATCACCTTCCAGCTTGTGTCTCCACCCCTCCACCCACTAATCTCCACCCCGTGTTATCGCTCCCCTACCAGTGTCTATCTACCCCCACCAAGCAATGTCTCCCACCCCCCCTCCTCCCCACCTGGCTCCATCTGCCCATCATTCCCATCCTCACCTATCTTTACTCTTTCCCGGTTTTCAAAAGATTCTTACCTGTGCGTTTCTTATATTTTCTATATTTTTTAATATTTCAGATTTCTAGCATCTGCAGTTGGGGTTTTTTTCTGGCAAGCTTCTAAGTTTGCTTAAGGGAGTAGAAGGCAACAACAATAATTAAAATATAATTATTTATTAGTTATCAATCAATCAATTAATCAGTTTTATTCGTCACTTGCACAAAACATGCAAGTGAAATGAATTTGCCAGCAGCAGTACAATGAAAAAGAACACACAAAAACGCAACAAACAAACTTAACACAAACATCCACCACAGCATTCATCACTATGGTGGAAGGCACAAAATTTGGCCAGTCCTCCTCCATTTTCCCCCGTTGTCGGGACCTCAACCCTCCGCAGTGGGCGTCCAGATGAGTAGACAAGGTAAAAGTCCAGGTAAGTCCTGAATCGGTGCCTCCCCACCGGAGACCGCAGCTTCAGGTTGGTGTAGGGATCCCCGGCGAGGGACCCCATTCCTGATGTAAGTCCCCACCGCGCCCCCGGTAGAAGTTGGCCACAGGCCGGCGGTCGGAGCTCTTCTCCTCCCGGGTCGCCAATGAGGGATCCCAGGCCCAGGACGCCACGCCGGCAAGAGCTCTGCAGACTGTGACTTCAGGCTGCCGCGGGCCAGCGAACGGAGCGCTCCACCTGGCGAGGGCTCACCTGCCCCATGATGAGAGTCCATGCTGCGCCCACAGCTGCACCCGCAGCTGAAGCTCTGGGCGCATCTCCGGGAAAGGCCGCACCGATCATCTATGTTAGGCCAAGGGGGAGGCGACATGGAAAATGTCGCCTCTCCGTGGAGGAAGTGACCAAAACGGTTTCCCCATTTCCCCCCCCCCCCGCACACAAGACACACAAATAAACATAATATTCTGCATAAACTAAATAAAGATAGTGAATTAAAAAAATTACAAAGTGCTACCATAGCCGTGCAAAGTTTATAGTAGTTCAATAGGGTAGAGGAGGTTGAGGTAGGGTCATTGCTAGGGTTGGGCTGGATAGTTCAAGAACAATGGTAGATGCGTAGAAGCTGGAGGCAAAACCTCTCGGGCTCCTGTACCTTCTTACTGATGGTTGCAATGAGAAAGGTGCCTGGCCAGTGTGCTGTGGGTTCTTGATGATATTAGCTGTGTCACTCCATCCTGCCAGCTGAGTGAAACATCATAGATCATAAGTTCATAAGTTATAAGAGCAGAATTCCTTCTCTTCAGCCTGTCCCGCTGAGTTACTCCAGCATGTTGTGTCTATCTTCAGTTTAAACCAGCATCTGTAGTTCCTTCCTACCTATACATCCTTTGTGTGCAAAAGAACTCTCTCCTGCCAGCCACAGATATGAGTGAAGCAACCTATTTATGCTCCTGAGACTTTTGCTGCTGTTTGTTGGGCTTGTCCTCTGGTCAGCACAGCACAGCTTTGTGACCACAGAGAGATGCAAACCATAACCAACAAGTGGGGTGCATCCAAAGAAAGAAATTCAGTCAGCACAAATTATATCAATGTTTCTCTGCACAATCTACAGACAGATGGTTGACTGCTAGAGAGTAAGAGTCAAGAGTATTTTATTACCACATGTCCAAGACAGAACAACAACATTCTTACTTGCAGCAGCACCACAGAATAGATAAAATAATATTCTGTAAACAAATTAATAAATGAAAAAAAAGTTCAGTGTATATATCCACGCACAAACACACAAATATAAAAACAAAGTAATAGTGTAAAAAGACAAAAGCAATGTCAAATAACTGTCAGGAAAGCAGCCCAGAAGCTATCATAATTATTGTTAAAGTTGTACCAGCATGAATCTTGACCTATGTTAACCACTGCTTGGTTCCACCCTATATTTCAGGCAGTTATAGTAGCTCAAGTCTGAAGAACGATTCAAACCTCAAATGTCATCTATCCTGTGTCTCCACGGATGCTACCTGACCCGCTGAGTTACTCCAGCACTTTATGTAGCTTTTGGGAACGAGTATCAGCTGTTGCTTGTTTCTAACCCTGTTAGTATCCTTCTTAATGAATGACTTTACTTCGGAGTCACGTGAGTGATTCCGAGAGAAGAACCCCGCCAGTCGGCATGCGCGTCATTACGTCTGACGCACGGCACAGCCACCGGCTTGGAGGAGCAGCGCTCCTCCAGAGGTAAGTTTTTTTTTAAAAGCCCCAGGTAAGTGTCAAACGTGTTGGAGGTTGATTTCTGCGCTTGTTAAATCTTGTTACAGGAGGGCAAGTTCAAGCATGAAGAAGTTGTTAGCAGCAAGGCGAGCCGTAGCAAAAGTGTCTAATGCCTGCGGGAGTGCGGATAGAGGGCAGCCTCCTAGTTCATCTACAGATTCGCTAGTAGTGAGACCAGCGACTACAGACTTGGTGTCATAGAGCACCGTGGCTACGCCAGAGGGGCGTAAGGCCAATCGAAAGTAACTCTACATAACTTTAGAAATTAAATGGTTCAGAACCGGGTGACGGATAGATACGAAATAGGTATATCTATCCTAATTTCTTTTCTATCTACATTCTCTTTTTCTTTCAATCTTCTTAGCTTCTTATCTCTGCTCTCTGTCTCTTTCGCTATCTGCTTTTACTCGCTTGCCTATCTATCTCGACACCCTTTATTTCCCTTTTTCTTTCACTGCTCTTTTATTATTAAATTAAAAATAAGAAGTTGTACAAGAATGATAATGTGTATGTTTGTATTAGATAATTAGGTAGCACACTACTGTATTTCTAACAATTTTTTAAAAAAAAATAAATAAATAAATAAAGTCTGTCGACCGATGGACTCGGACGAGTCCGGTCAGGAGGGTTCTCCCTCACGAATGGATACCGTAGAACGGGTATCCAGGATGGAGCTCCTATTGGAGAGGATGCTCCATCAAGAGCGCCGGCCTCTCCAAGAGCCCGCACCAGCAGCACCTAGTAGTATCTCCCTCTAGGAGGAGGAGAGTATACCGGGTCAGTATGATTCTGACGCCGACTCTGATGACTTAGTGTTGGAGGCTGCCCCACAGGACGAAGGGCAGCAGCCGGAGGTCCCATTCCAGGCGGCCAGGTTTGCCATCCTAATAGATTCTGGAGAGCCACTGGCGGAAGAGCTGGCTGCCAGTATAAATTACTTGGCTTCGCACCAGCTTCAGGAACTGGCCATGGATACAACGGCCAAAAAACATATGACCCCTCAGAAAATTGTATCCTGCTCAAAGTGCTGACCGCCAACCATGCCATTTGAGGCCATGTGGGTGTAGGCATCCGAGCGCAGGAGTTAAAACTGCAACGGGTGCCAAAACTGCTCGCAGCCGGCATTATGGCTTTTGGTAGGTCGGTGGATGGTGGGCTCCTGACTGAAGCTCAGCAGGATGCCCTGGCTCTCAAGTGCAATGTGCACTTTGAAATTAACTGGCTTAGAAAGAGCGCTATCCGCCCTACCATTAACCCAAGGTTCGCTGTCCTGTGTAAGCCTAGCAACATCCAGTGGCCGAACATTGTTCGGGGAAGACCTCGCAAAGAGGGTAAAGGAGCTAGATGAAGAGGCAAAAACCGTCGGGCTCATCAAGGCGCCAGTGACCAGCAGAACCCTTCGGTGACGGTACCCTTACAAACGGTTTGCTGAAACCAGGTCCAGACATGGACCAAGCCGGCCATTCAATGTGCGCAGCTGGCGCACTCCAGCAGGAGCACAGGCAAACATGCATTTTCCATCCAGAGCCAGGGGACACAGAACTCCACCGGTAACCATGGAGGTAGGTGGGTCTGATTCTTGTCGAAACATATTGAGTGAGAATTACCTACCAGTTGGGGGGAGGTTACACAGGTTTCTCAAAGAATGGTGTAAAATAACATCAAACGTATTTATACTGCAGAGTATACAAGGGTTTCAAATTGAATTTATTCCCAACCTGTGTCCACCCACCTAGCACAAGCCAGAGTGGGCACTCATTTTCTCACAACGGGAGAATTTGGAGATTCAAGTGAAATAGCGAAATTATGTTTTAAAGGTGTAATTGAGAAGACAGCTTATCGAAACCCATCAATTCATGTCTAATGTGTTTCCTAGACCAAAGAAAGATGGTGGGTGTTGGATTAGTTTGGACCCAACAGGACTTAATCCGTTAGTGCAGTATAATCATTTAAAAATGAAAACATTTGCTACTGCCAAGCAATTGTTTTCCAGAGGGTGTTATATGGAATGTATAGATCTTCAAGTTGTATATTCAGTGCCTGTTCATAAAGAGTATCGGAGATATTTGAAATTTAGCTGGATGGGGCAATTATGGCAGGTTAGAGCACTGCCTAATGGGTTAATCTCAGCCCCTCGCTTATTTACCAAATTGCTAAAACCAATTCTAGGGTTATTACTGTCACAGGGCCATATTGTAATGGCTATTTGGATGACATCTTAATAATTGGAAACACCTTTGTGGCAGCCGAATTATCAGTTTCAGCTGTTAAACTCATGGTTGAGAGGTAGGGGTTCATTATTCACTCAGCTAAATCAAAATTGGTGCCGCTTAACACAATCAACTATTTGGGATTCACAATAGATTCAATTCACATGTGTGTGACTCTGCCCAAGGGCAAGAGATTAGATTTAATGAAGGTTGTATCAAGCTCTTGGGGGAGCAACCAGCTTCAATTAAACAGGTGGCCAGCTTAATTGGTAAATTGGTAGCTCCCTTTCCAGCTGTGCAATATGAACCTTTGCATTACCAGCATTTACAGGGGGCAAAGATACAGGCACTTCGAATACATGCAGGTCATTTCAATCGGCCTATGCACTTATCATCTGAAGCCATTACTGAAGTACAGTGGTGGATTAGAAACATTTCAAATTGTTCTTTCAAAATTTTGATCGAAACACCTTCAGTTGTTTTGCAGACTGATGTTAGTGCCCTAGGTTGGGGTGCTACTGATACCAGGTCTAGTTGTGAAGGCAGATGGAATTTGCAGATGGAATTTGCAAACAGCCTCCATACCAGATGTGCTCGAATTTCTGTCCAAGTTGCATTTCGATGAAGTGTTGAGCTATAGTGTCATCACCAGTACCAGGAGTGCTTTGTCCTCGTACCTATGCTGGGGATCAGAACTTCAGTGTATAGGATCTCATCTGTTAATCTCCAGATTTATGAAGGGTGTTCTAATCCTAATCCTCCCAGGCCTAGGTATTCTGAAATCTGGGATGTAAGCATGGTACTGACACTGCTTCGTCAATGGGGTACAGCCACATCCTTGTCCTTAACAAAGATTACCCTTAAGTTGGTTATGCTCATGGCGCTCGTATCAGCGCAAAGGGTTCAGACCTTGCACAAACTGCTCCTGGACAGAATGGTGTCATCACAGAATGATGTTAAATTTTACATCTATGACCTAATTAAACAATGCAGACCAGGGGTGTCTGGATTCAAGCTTGTACTGTCAGCTTATCCCATGGATTTACGGCTGTGTGTGGTGGCACACTTGTGGCATTATATTGAAGTCACAAAGAGCCTTAGAGGCTCTGAGCAAGCATTGTTTATTAGCCGCAAAAAGCCACATATGAAAGTGTCAGCTCAGACCATTTCACGATGGCTGAAACAAGTGTTGGGGTGTGCAGGAGTTAATACTGACAATTTTAAATCTCACTCCACCAGGGCGGCATCAATGTCAGCGGCGAGGGCAATGGACATCCCTCTAGACCATATCCTCACGGCCGCAGGATGGTCAAATGAATTGACTTTTCAAAGGTTTTATAATAAGCCGCTTGTTGAAGCTGGGTTGTTCGCCCATTCTGTTTTAAGTTCTGTTTCATAGCTTCTCCCTGGGAGAGAGGAGTCACTATTGTATATTTGTTTATTTGTGAATTAAAGATTTAACATGTTAATCAGTATCATGTTTCGATGTATTGCTAATATTCACTCCTCCTGAGTCAACTGATTGCAGTGTGAGACGCCTGGATTTGAATCGGCGTGAAATCACAGATCTTTGAAATCTTCACGGAATCACTCACATGACTCCAAAGTAAAATAGTAAGATTAAACGAGAACTTACCAGTTTGAAGTTTGATCTTTATTTTATGAGGAGTTACAATGAGCGATTACGTGCCCACCGCTCCCAACCCTCATATCACGAAGCTCATCTAGTAGTTCTAGGTTTATAATCTTATTATAATACTTTAGTTGTTGTTCTTCTGTGATTTCACACCGCTGCTTTGAAGATTGACGTGCATGCCGACTGGCGGGGTTCTATTCACAGAATCACTCATCGTAGCTCCTCACAAAATAAAGGTCAATCTTCAAACTGGTAAGTTCTCATTTAATCTTACTATTAACATGGTGAAAACACCTATCCACCTCTCCTAGCTGTTTTCTGCATTCAGTGTGATCTTGCAGAAGGGCATTGGATTGGTAATGCATGCTTACTGTCAAACCTATCCATTCATAGGGGTTTATATTCCATAACCTGGTTTCGCTGGTTGTAAAATATTTTAGGATGTTGTGGAAGTATCTATATAAATACAAGATCATTCTTACACATTGAATGTTTTTAAATTCCATTCACTAGAACAAATAATTACAGATAAAGAGAGATACAAAAAACTGCAGATGCTGGAATCTTGAGTGAAACACAAAATATTGGAGAAACACGATGTGTCCTGCAGCACCTGAAGGAATAGACAGACAATGTTACTAGTTGGAACCCTTCTTCAGGCTGATTGCAAGAGGGAGGGGAAATACTAGAAATGGAGGTGGGGACGAGCCAAACTCTGGTAAGTGAGTGGTGGAAGCAGCTGATTTGGCAGATGGATGAAAAACATTGGTGAAGTGATAAAGGCTAGACGTGAAAAGGAGATGACAGGGTATCAGATAAGGAGAGAGGAGGATATAAAACCAGAAGGAAGGGAAGTGGGAGGAAAGGGGCAGAAAGAGGAGGAAGAAGAAGGGAATTCAAAGGGGATAGAAGATGAGTGTGGGAAGGAAGGGAAAAGGCACTGGGGGTGGTTGATGGTGGGAGAAATGTGTGTGCACCAGGGAGGGGAGGAGAGGGTAGTGAGATGATGGAGGTGGCTGGGGAAAGTGAGATATTACTTGAAATTGGAGAACTAAATGTTCAAACCACTGGGTTGGAAGCTACACATGTGGAATTTGAGATGGTGCTTCTCTAGTTTACATGTGACTTCACTCTGACAATGGAGAAGGCCAACGACAGAAATGTTGATATGGGAATGGTAAGGGATCTAAAATTGTTAGCAAATGGGAGAATGCAAATATTCGGCAAAATGGTGGCCTTGTCTACATTTGGACCCAACAATGTAATGTAGGTTGCATTGAGAGCACCAAATGCAATAGACAAGATGTGAAGAGGTGCAGGTGCACCTCTGTTCACTTGGAAGTGCTGCTGGGGTCCTTGGATGGAGGTGAGGGTGGAGGTGTAGGGACAGGTGTTACATCTCCGGCAGTTGCAGGGGAAAGTACAAGGAGGTGGTTTGGGTGAATAGGGATGAATGAACCAGGGATTTGCAGAAGGTGTGGGTTCCATGGAAAGTAGAAAATGGTGGGAATGTGAAGATGTTGGAATCACACTGAAGGTGGTGGAAATGTTGGAGAATTTCAAGAACTGGTAAATGGAGTGGAGATAACTTAGATTCTTATGGGCCTGAAAATGGAACTGGATGCCGCACCAGGCAAAATCGAGTGGAAGGCAAGCGCAGAGTGGAAGGCATGTGGCTGGAGTTGTGAGTGTGGGTTAGAACAAGGTCGAACAGCAGTAGAGCAGCAGGAATCACAGAAGGGGAACAGCATGCGAGGGCATCACAAAACTCATCCCAGAGATGGAGAACTTCTTCAAAATGGGCATACTTTGAGGAAATTTCACATTGGAGCAGTCAAAAAATAATTAATAACAACTGAACAAGTCTTACTAAAGTTACGAGCTGGTGCGTTCCACTTTTTTTTATCCATCTTTATTATTCTATGGTACCATTAAGTACAAAATACTTTATGGTATCATTGATTTCAGAGTCTGGTTTGTTGTGTAGTTAAATGAAAATTTAATTTTTGTGAAATGACAGACTTAGTTCCAGCACAGAACAAATATTATGTTGTCAGTGGCACATGAAATTGGACTCATAACAGAAACACACACTTCATTTACCAGTGCTAATCTCCCACACTTAATCAGGTTGAAATATACATTTGAAAAGGTTACACTTAAGAAAAAGTCTGAAGAAGTGTCCCGACTTGAAATGTCACCTATCCATGATCTCCAGACCAGCTGAGTTAGTCTGGCACTGTGTCTCTTTCGAAAACCAACATCTATAGTCGTTTATTTCCACATTCTTCTTAAAATACCCTTGAGCAATGAAGACCATCCCCAGAACCTAATGCATGGTAATGGTAATTGCTGAAGCTCATTGACAAAAAAGGACAGTTTGAATTATTTGAAGATTTTAGAGTGGACAGAACAGAAAGCAAAGCTCAATATTTCAAAATATTTTCAAGAAATGGAAGAATCAAATTTGAAATAAAGGAAATTGCATGTTGGTGCCAAGTACTGAATGTTTGCCTATTCTCTCCAAAGAACATTGAATTTAAATGTGTGTAGTCTCAGATTCTTAAATAATTATATTCTTCATATCATTAAACAAAAGTGAAATGTAAAGGGGCTGTCCCACTGCGGTGGCCTAAACTGCGAGTTCTGATGAGTTTGCCCTCGACTCATACTCGCAGCATGGTCAACACGAGGTCCTAGGAGGTCTTTTTAACTCTCCTTCATGTTCGAGAGTAGTCCCCACATACTCGAGGCCTCCACTAGGTCGCGGCGTATTGTTTAAAAAAAGGTCGCCATGGAAAAAATCAATACTTTTTTTTACTCGTAGGTTTAGTCGTAGTAGGTCAGCATGTTATTCATAGGTAATTGAGGGTAATCGAAGGTAGTCGTAGATAGTCTTCAACATGGTCGAAAGGAGGTTGAAGGAGGTCTCCGCTCTCCACTATTCGGTGTCCAATTTTCCCGAACCTGGTCGAAGCTAGTCTTCAACATAGTCGAAGGAGGTCATAGAAGGTCATCTACATTGTCAAAGGTCTTCAACATGACATTTGTTCAAACTCTCCTAAACTCTTCTAAACTCGTGAATTAGGTCGCCGCAGTGGGACAGCCTAATCCACGAGTTAAGAAGAGTGTTTTCGACCTCAAGCTCGAGGGCACTCGCTTGGCAAACCTCGAGCTGGATCCACCGTCCACGTTGACACCGCAAGCTGGCTGGACCGACCACACACACACACACACACACACACACACACACACACACACACACACACACACACACACACACACACACACACACACACACACACACACACACACACACACACACACCCTCTCTCCCCCCCCCCCCCCCAGCAAAGGCGGGGGCCACAAGTATTCGGGAACATCCCTCGACCATGAAGGAGAGTTCTAGTGACCTCCTAGGACCATGTGTCGACCATGCTGCGAGTTTGAAGGTCGAAGATACTCTTCTTAACTTGCGGATTAGGTCGCCCAAGAGGGACAACCCCACAACTTTATGAGAAGCGATTCTTAAATGCTCAATAACAACTCTGATACCTAAAGGCAAGCCATGGTAACATTTCAAATGTGTATTTTTATTGAACCGTTTGTGCATTTGTATCCAATTGACAACTGAGCAAGAAAACCCCATCAAACACATAAATTGCTTTGGAGAACTCGCAGGGAAGGAAAGCCTTTTGGTGTCCAAATATAATTTTATAAGTACCTCAATCAGCTGAATATTTAACAGCAGTATAAAGTGTCACATCTGAAATATATATATTTTAGTTTGTTTTGTCTTGGAAATCTAGCAATTGTGCAATCTTGTTCACAGGCAGAAAAAAAAATGTGACCACTATATTGTAACAAAGAACTCTTGCATAAACATCTTTGAATAATCATTATACTACATAAATTCAGGAGCTTAATCTTTCTTGTTTGCTTTGCCACTATTTAACATTTTGAATCTCTCATCATGTCTACTCTGCATGATGACGCTACGAAAAAGAATACCTGGATATTAATCTTCCTGAAGGACACTGAATCAGAAACGTGTGTGAAATAATTATATAATTCATATCAATGAGTCAAGAGTCGAGAGCGTCAAGAGTGCTTTATTGTCTAATGTTCCAAAATGGAATAATGCAGCATAATATTGTGAAGGTGCCATAATACAATGAGATGTAACATTATGACCCATTGCTGAAACTGTGGGACTTTAACTGTGGTGAGCTTTTGGCACACAAGTGGGCAGCACAGTGGCGATGCTGATAGAGCTGACTACGTATATCTTCAGTATTCACTGCAGTCCATTCAAACAGTGGCTGATAGAGCTGCTGCCTCATGGCACCAGTGACTCCAGTTCAATCCTGATCTCGGATGCTATCTATGTGGAGTTTAAACATTCTCCCTGTGACGACATGAGTTTTCTCAGGGTGCTCCGGTTTCCTCCCACATTCTGCAGACGTGTAGGTTTGTATATTAATTGGCCTCTGTAACTTGTTCCCTAGTGTGTTGGGTGTGGATGAGAAAGTGGGATAACATAGAACTAGTGTGATTGATGATTACAATGGTCTTGGTGGGCTGAAGGGCATGTTTCCATGCTGTATCTCTAAACTAAACTAAACAAGTGGCATTAATGAGCAACCCTGTTCCTTCAAAATTGCTATCTTTCTATGCTGGAGAACTTGACTGGCTTTATATTAACAATCTTTGCAATATAGGAAGAGTATTTGTGCATGTACTGCATGTCCAGCTGTTGCAAGCTTAATTCAATTTTAATTTTCAAAGTTCTAGATCAAATTAACAACGTATTTGAAGATAAGCTGTCATTTGCGATGATTCACAACTCAATTTATTGCTCAAATTTGCTTTCTTGCTATATATTTAGGCGTTACCATCAAATCAAATACTTAAAGTCATCCCTAATTACTCTTGAAAAGAGTAATTGCCAAACCATTTCAGAGAGCAGTTAAGAGTCCAGAGCTTTATGTCTGGAGTCATTTGTGGACAAGTGCAGGTAATCAGATTTTCTTCCATTAATATAACATAGAACATAGCACAGTGAACAGGCCTTTGGGCCATATTGCCTGTACTGACTAATATGCCAATCTAATTAGGAGGGTGGTGCCGTGAGCGGCAGCCTCGCCAGCAGTGTGTCAGTCATTTCGACTTTTTTGTTTTTATAGTATGTCTAAATGTATGTGTTAATGTTTCTCAGAATGTTTTTATGTGGGGGTGGTGAGGGGGAATTGGAAACCGTATCCGGTCACTTACCTCAGCAGTGATGACTTTCTCATAGTCGCATTTTCGCCCCGCGGCCTAACAACTTGGATTGGTGCGGCCTTTCCCGGAGACGGCCCAGAGCTTCAGCAGCAGGCGCGGCGTGGACTTCCATTGCGGTGCCAGAAGAAAGGCTCCGACTGCCAGCCTGCTGACTTTAATATCATGAAGCCACAGTTTGCGGAGCTTCTAGCAGCATGCGTGGAGCGGAAGTTGCCATCCTGGAGCTAGGAATCATTTGCCGGGGATCACCAGAGAAGAGCTTCGACCGCTGGCCTGCCTGCGGCGTATAACATCGAGAAGCCGCGGTCTCCGGTAAGAAAGAGGCCGATTCTGGCATTCCAAGCTGCGGAGTGTGTTTCATCTGTCCCGACGTCGGAATTTCGATCATCCCGACGAAAGGGCCTGTACAATCGGGCCGTCTGTTGCGGTGACTACGGAGGGTCAATGCCCCATACACGGGTGAACAAAAGGAAGAAGGCTGACTGAACTTTATTGCATTCCATCGCAGTGATTACTGTGGTGGATGTTTATGTTAAGTTCTATCCTTCTTTTATTTGAGTTGTGTTATTTTAATTGTATGGCTGCATGGTAACTCAAATATTACTGTACCTTAATTGGTGCATGTGGCAATAAATGTGAATTTGAATTTTGAATTTGAATTCGAATGTTATGCTTATCTACCTGCACATGGTCTGTCTCCTTTTAATTTTTGAGTATTCATGTGTCTGTCTCCTTTTAATCCTTGACTATTCATGTATCTGTCTAAATGTCTCTTAAATGTCATAATTATCATATCGGCTTTTACCACCTCCCTTGACATGGCACCTGTGTAAAAATCTCTGACTGTGTAAAAATCTTGCCTCCTTTTGATTTCCTCCCTCTCACCTGATATATATGACCTACCAATGAAGACAACCGCGCCGTTTGCCTCTGTCCATGTCTTTGACCAATGCAAAGTACTCATTGGGGACCTCACCAAATACCTCTGGCTTCACCCATAAATGTCCTCTCTTATCCATGAGTGGACCTACCCTTTCCCTACCTCATGACATGCTCCTACTTTATGTATAAAATGCCTTGGGATTTTCATTGCCAAGGTTATTTCATGGCCCCTTTTAGCCCTTCTACCTCCATGGTTATATTCTTTCCCGTCATAGTCGCAGCAGGTTGCCAAAAATTTTCAAAATGTTGAAAATCCAGCGGCGACCAGGAAAAGGTATGCCTCTTTGGGCCACTACTCATGACCATACAGGCGTCACCCCATGAAATGGCACGTAAGTGGGACAGGCCCTTTACCAATCCCTCTAGGGAGGAGCAGAAGAGCGATGAACAGGAATCCTCCAGGGAGGAGGGGAGTGCTGTGGTGACATGTCGCGGGTGATGCCTGTTTCGTTGTTAGTAGTGACCCAAACAGTCGTACCTTTTTCTGGTCGCCGCTGGATTGTCAACATTTTGAGAATTTTCGGTGACCTGCTGCGACTATGAGGGGTGCCGGCAAGTGGGACAGGCCCTTTAGGTGATGCTTTGGAATTTCTTTGAAGACTCAATTGATAAAGTAGATATAATTATTCACAGTCTTCTTTTCGTGTCCATCTAGTTACAAATGTTGACCTCGCTGTCGTCGTCCTTCCTGAAAAGGACACAAGCTTCCAGTGACAATCAGTAGAAGCCATCACTTGTCGCAATAGATGATGGTGGTAGCAGAATTAGCTCGGGATACTTCCAGTTTCCAGCCCCACCGACATGGGTGCTTCTGCTATGGGGCCGTTATTCACAGTAAGGATAAGTCTATAATAAATTCATGCCTGTTATTTACTGCAAATATTCACAAATTGTAGGAAACTGGGATTTTGATTCCTTTGATGTGGCATATGGGACTTTTCAGTTAAATTGAGAAAATAAAGTTTCTTAAACTCCAGAGATCATTAGTTGCTTCCTCTTGTCTCACACGGAGATACTATTAAGCTTTATCACGATCAATTATGCCAAATTGTTCTGCTGCAGAATATACCTGCTGCTTTTATTACATCTTGTGATCCATTATAGGGTTTGGATTGTGTCAGAAGATGCAATACACTTTAAGTTCACAATAGTAGAATTCAAATGCATGATAATTCAAATTAGATTACTAGACCAGTCTTGCTGTTATATAGCTTTTAAAGTAGATAGGGGTGCATTCATTCCCTAATACAATAGTTGACTCAACTATTTTAATGTAAATGTGCCATAATTGAGTATGATTCAGTATGAATTAAAAGTAAATTTGAATACTTAAGTTACTGGAAAAAATTGTGCTTTAACAATGAGTTTTAAAACATAATATAAATCCAATCTATTTTCTTTGCTTTTTTCCTGGTAATTTGTATACATAGTTCATTTTCCACATTGATGTAATCATGGTTTAGATGTTCGAATTCAGAAAAAATACCTAATGAAATCTTGTGGTAAGTAAGTGAACAAAGGCAGTGAAGTTTGGTTCTTCAATATTTTTCAAAAGTGCACAGCTTTGGACAAAATCTTTATTGAAAAACAGCTTGCGAAGCTGAATTTTATTATCTGATCTACAATAATTTGCAGTCACTTGCTTCCTTTTGTGTAGAAACAGTTGAGTGTTGATATGGGGACATTATATTTTCCTCCCACTTCCTCCTCTCACGACACTGATTGAATATAACAGTAAGTTTTATCAGAATTGCTTCTATACCACATTCACCTCCATTGGGATTTAATGAGTGCTTTGGCACAGCAACAATTTCATTAAGAATATCAATTACATCTTTGTACTGAGAACATGTGAAGAACAAATGCAGACTTATGAGCTATCGATTTCCAAGAACATGATTTGTTGCTTCCGTCTGCCTCATTTGAACAACAGCAGAAAAAAAAGTCTCGGAATACCACAAATCTTTCGTAATAGAACTAAATGTGCATAAAACATTCTGTTCAGCAATAAAGCTTGACATTGTTTACATTATTTGTTCTGTTTGGTTAATTTAAGTTGTCAATATGGTTCAGGTTTAAAAAAAAATAATCCTGCTCAATGAGCTAATTCAGTTGAGGGGAAAACTCAAAAACGTTATCAGTCAAATGCAACATTGTCCTTCGGTAACTAGGAGTAAAAATATTTTTATTTTCATTTGATTTCAGGAAGAAAAATAAGCAGGTTTGGAACTTAATATAAATAAATCCTTCAATTGAGATATACAAAAATGCTGGAGAAACTCAGTAGGGGAGGCAGCATCTATGGAGCGAAGGAATAGGTGACGTTTTGGGGCGAGACCCTTCTTCAAACCCTTAAACAAATGCCATTTGGTTGTGAGGTGTCTGTTTTTTGACACTGATGAGGTAAGGAAATTAGTCAGGCAGACTATCAACTAGAAGGGTGACACATGTGTAACATCCATTCCTATGTTGTTATGGTCTCTGCCTTGGAACAGGTGAGGCCTATGGGCCTATTGTGAGAGAGCGTGATTCTTGCCAGAACTCCACGGTTTTAAAGCATCATCTTACCATGGCATTCTGATTTACCTCAACTCCATTCCTTCTTGGCTTTAATTTCAATTTCTCATTACAAAAACGCAGAAATTTGCAATGCCGAACTGCATTTAGGAAGGGAAGCCATATTGTAGAAAGGAAGAACAAGGGAAAACAACGTGTAGGTTAAATGTCTGGTAAATGCAGATTTAAACAGGACTTGTACATTTTCCTTTTGGTTCTCTATATTTCTCTATATTTTCTACCTTGAAATGTTCTGTATTGATTTTGCTAAATTGACATGTAAATGAAAGTGCACCAGGGAAATATATGTCTGTGAAAGAGAACATATGAATCATCAGTAATGCTTTCTTCAATGCACTTTGCATTCAATTAAAAAATACATTTGACAAACACTGAACACAATATTGCTTCCTCATTCTTCCATTTTATTATATATATATATTTTTTTGTTGACATTTCAGCTAATGATCTAGTATATGCATATGCCCTAATAGCTCAAATAAACTGGCCACTACTGGCGAGTGCAGGAGACTCTGTGCTCGCCTCATGATCGCCACATGGTCGCCACATGTTCGCTGGTGGTCTCTGGTGAGTCTACTTCATGGTTGCGAGGAGTTCCCGCATTCTGGGAACTAGTCGCGGCCTCAGTATGGTCGCAGCAAATTTTTCAACATGTTGAAACATTTTCTGTGACCAAAAATTGGCCGCCATGGAGAAAATCGATACTTTTGTAATTGTAGGTGCAGTGGTAGTGGGGTCGCCATGTAGTTGTAGGTAGTCGAGGTAGCCGTAAGTAGTTTTAGTTAATCTCCTTTGCTGACCGGCCATTTTCATTGGCTCATTGGGAAAGAAAAATGTAAGCACGAGTTTTTAGAACCAAGGAAAAACGACCGCAAATGTTAAATTCCCGCCAAACTTCACAGCTCTGTATCTCTAACTTTTTAAAAGTTGTCTAGCTCCTCCCGCCCCTTCTCTCCTCCCCCCTTCTCTCCCCCCATCCCCCCTTCTCCCCCCCTTCTCCCCCCGCTCTACCCCCCGCTCTACCCCCCGCTCTACCCCCCGCTCTACCCCCCGCTCTACCCCCCCTCTCCCCCCCCCTTCTCTCCCCCCCCCTTCTCTCCCCCCCCCTTCCCACTATTTTAAATGACTTACCGTACACTGTGCTAGCCGTCTTAACCTTCCTGTTCATTGTGGCATGTGTCTTTATCACCTTGGCTTTGCACCGTGTGAATTTCAGACAGTGATCCCCCGTTTTCCCTGCCCCCCGCCTTTGTGATGTGTGTGTGTTCCACTCTTGACACTCGCCGTTCCACTTCCTGGTTTTTCAGCGATTGCCATGAGCTTGACACTCGCCGGCAGTCCACTGAAAAATTGCCTAAGTGGGACAGGCCCTTTAGTGTGATAGTGTTAGGGTTGATCGCTGGTCGGTGCAGACTTGATTGGCCGGAAAACCAGTTTCCACGCTGTATCACAAAGATCTAAAGTAAATCTCAGGATGATATGGAATCACCTGGGGGTTGTAGAAGCTACACACATAGAGGCAAGGAGAGAGTATCTCATCACAATTATGATTTATACCTTGTAGATGGTGATCGATGGTCAGTGTGGATTTGGTGGGCTGAATCTCCATGCTGTTTCTTTCAATCAATCGATTTAATCCAATCAATAATGGAATGCATTTTGTGTGTTACAAAGCTGATCAGTTGTTGCGAACTTGTCTTGCTCTTGTAGCCATGGTATTTATGTGGTTGGTCTAATTAAGTTTCTGATCAGTGGTAACCCACAGTATATTGATGGTGGGAGCATGGTGATGATTGTAACATTGAATACAAAGGCTATCTCCTTGGACATTTTTTTTTGTTGGCGGTGGTCTTTGATTGTCACTTGCATTGAAAGCAAATGTTACTTGACACTTAGTAACCTGTGGTTTAATATTAATGTTTATGTGAGTGACATGCCAACTACCTCGTCCAGAAAGTTTGCATATGCAGATGACCTTGCCCTTGCCTACCAGGAAGCTGCCCTTGAGGATATCAGCAGAGTGCTAACCCAAGACTTGAATGGGATGGAGGAGTGTTTCACCTTCTGGCGACTTCGCCCTAACCCATCTAAGACAACTGTCATTGCCTTTCACCTCAGCAATCAGCTCGCCAATACAAAGCTCCAAGTGAAGAATGAAGAATTCCCCAAATACCTCTGAGTCGCCCTGGGTCGCACCCTCACCTATCGTAAACACCTGAAGGGGTGGCTGATAAACTGAAAGCTAGGGTCAACATCATCAAAAACTTGCAGCTGGTAATTCAATACACACACCCTCCGTACCGCCAGCTTAGCCCTAGTCTACTCAAGAGCCGAGTTTTGCTCAACAGCTTGCGCTAATAGCTGCCACACCAAACGAGTCAACTCTGTCCTTAACTCTGCAATGTGGGTCATCACAGGGATGCTGAAGTCAACACCTTTGCGGTGGCTCCCTGTCCTCCCTCATACGCAGAAGGGAGAGGATGTTGAAAGATTGGTGCACCATCAAGGCTAACCCTGATCTTCCCATCCATGCTCACTTGAACAATCTGCCCAACATGTGCCTTAAGTCCCACAAACCCTTCTGGTCTTCCATTAAATCCCTGGAAGACTTTGACTCCAAGACTGAGTGGTGCAGAGCCTGGAAAGATGTCAGCACCAACAACGGAGATGTCATCACAGACCCCACAGTGAAACCATCAGGTTTGACCTCCATCGCAGGCAATGGCTAACTCTGAACAGAATCCGCACCCTCTGTGCAAGAACAGCCCATCACCTGCATAAGTGGGGGATGACAGACAGTACTGCTTGCGACTGCGGACATCCAGACCAAACCATTACAAGTATAGTGAATGCCTGCTCACGGAGGCTTTTCACTGGTGGCATCAAAGCCATCCACCCAGTAACTGATGTTGTCCTGGCCTAGATGTCTACCCTTGATCTACAACTTTAGGCTGTGCACACCATACGCAAGAAGCAGATAGATGCTGCATCACCCGCTGAGTTTCTCCAGCATTTTTTTTCTACCTATGATACCATCAGAATGGATTAGAGTGAGGTGAATAATATTCATGAATCCTCCTGCCAGTTGATCTATGAAGGTTCAAATGACATGGCTGTGGACTTCATCTGGACCCCTTGCTTCCCTCACATGTGCACTGAGGCTGTCAGGGCGGGTGATGGTTTTCCACCAACCTTCTGTTTAAAGGGACCATAGAATGCATTGCGCTTGTTAGGGAGGGATGAGTTGTTACCAGGGATATTGCCCAACTTCATCATGTACCCTGAAGAAGGGTACATGTCTGAAGAAGGGTCTCGACCCGAAACATCACCCATTCCTTATCTCCAGAGATGCTGCCTGTCCCGCTGAGTTACTCCAGCACTTTGTGTCTATCTACACCGTGTACTCTTCTGGAATGAGCACGCTTTTCCACAATCGATGGGTGCCAGTGTAGTTTCTTCAAGTACTTTCTATTCTCCAGGTTTCATCTCACGTGCTCCAGCTCATAGCATCAAAGCCAGTAGTGGCCCTTTTGTGTATTTATCTCTGTCTGTAACTGCTGGCATTTCTGCCGGAGCTTCGCACACAATTAAAACAGGTTTTCAGGGAATCATAGGTGCCAAGCCCAGTTTTTACATCAACTGATGGAAAATTGTAGGCAATGCATTGGCAATTTACCATGACACTGCCTGGAGAAACACAGGCTTTCATTATTTTTTTTTCTAAATTTCCATGAGCCATTTGATATTCCCAAACCACTTCCCAGAAGGGCTATAGAGACAGCAGTAAGGAGTATAGATCACATTTATTTTTTTCTATCCTCAGAGATATCAAAGCACAACCACAAACACTCCCTGGTTGCAACTTTGCTGGTTTAGAAGGCTTTTATCCTCTCACTGGAACTGAAATGTGGCTGCCACTGCCTAGGCACCTCTCCATCTGCTGCAGTTCAGGTTCAGAACTGAATGGAGGCAAATGCTACCTCTTCACAATCAGCAGCACTTGGTATTAATGCCTCTGTCTCAAACAGTGCCATTATAGAAGCTTTTTATTTTAACTTGAGTGCACGATAATAAAAGACGATGGGAAAAGAACAAGAGAAATACAAAATAAATATCAACTAGATTAAATTAGGTTTGGAGCTGATCCATTGTCTACCTTCACATAACAGGAGTAGCGAAAATGAAAATACAAGACATCTCACAATGATTCTCATTTTGGTTCTGGTCAGATTGTAGTCCAAATTGAATCACTTCTGCTTTCTTTTCCCTAGGTGGATTAACAGTCTAATAATGTAATGTTGATGGAAGTGTACTTACTTATATAACCTTATCTCTAACCAGAACAAGACTTCTCCAGCTGTAATTAATGCCAAACTGTAATCCTATTCCCTGAAGCAACACAAATGCTATGTTGCTGCAATCAGTTTTCTCCAATGAGTAGTGTAGCAATTTCTGATAGGAAAAAAAAACCATAATGGTTCAGACTTGGGATTCTGCCTTTGCATGTTTTAATTTCCCATATCTTTGCTACAACTGAATAATAATTAATATAACTGGGGGTAACATTCTGCGAAGGTTTCTGTAATGTGCCCAAAGCATATGTTATTGGAGCTGACAGTATCTTTGCAATCATGGGAGAATATATATTTCTTTAATCCAATGAAACTTTTCTATGTCTCACTGTTTTATTAGCAGCTTCTTTCCCTAATGCATAATTAAAATACTTTAAGAGAAACATGTTAATTAGTTGCAGGTTTTCTTCATTTACATTTCCTAACAAGGGGATTGTTAAGTGCCTAAATCCCTAAAGTAAACATTTTATGTGATTTTTTTTTTCCAGATGTGGCATAAAACTATTCTTAGAATCTTCTTACAGTAAGGAATTTTTTTTTAAAAACACTGATCTAACTCCCTCCTCTCAACACGGTGTGTATAACATCTGTCTCTTGTAGATTGATGGAAACCTACACCTTCACAGGGAGCACATACAAACTCTGCACAAACAGCACCCATAGTCAGGATCAAACCCGGGTCTCTAGTATTGTGAGGCAGCAGCTCTATCATAGCACCACTGCCTGCCCAATTGTATTATTATAGAGGTTGCCACAGTTTTCAATGATAACCATAGCCTCATCACTGACAAACATGTGACCACTGCTGAATCTGACCAGAACATAACCACTGTCTTTCCCTTTACAGGTATCGATCTCATAGATTTTGTCAGTAATGCATATGGTGCATTTAAAGGACAACTCAAAAATAATATTAATCATGCCTCCTTGCTATTATTGGGTTGCTGGCCGATGGATTAATGCATATAGCCATCTCATGGATTAAATGGTTTTAAGACAGTGAGTCCAGATACAGTTGTATTCTGATTTCCCGAGAAATTTATATCAAGTGGTTCTTGATCATTGTTACTATCCACTTGAAACCTATACCAATTGTATAGGATTCCTGGTCATATCCACTTAGATGTCTCCTTCTCCCAGTTTCCTTTGGAATGAGCTTAGATGGGGCATCTTGGTCGGCATGGACGTGTCTACCTCTGCGTTGTATGACTCGATCACTCCCGATTAAAGTGAGGCTACTGCAACCAAGCAGCAAATCAGCCCTGAAGGCCTCTTCACTGACAAACTGCTCTACTGAGCCCATTAATTGGTGTATCTCAAGCTTATCAATGTAGTGAATACCAATTCACCCATGCTGCTTTTCCCAGAAACAAATGATTTTTTTTCTTCTGTTTTTATCAGATCAAGTTTGGGAGAGAGTAGGGGAAGGAAGCCAATAAGAAACATCTCAAAATTGTGTGTGAAAATAATAGGATTAACAAGAATGGTGACTCTTGCACGGGTTAGGGACCCACAGCTACAACTACTGGCAACTGTTGGCATTGGAAATCATATATTTATTAGTCAAAGTCAGGGTCATACTGCATGGAAATGGACCCTTTAGCTCAATTTGCTTATATCAACCAAGATCCCCCATCTGCACTTGTACTACATGCCCACATTTGCCCTATTTCCCCCTTAGTATTTTGATATCTGTGTTGACAGAATGTGTATTACATGCTATTGTGATACAATTGCATGACTTTTGTGAACAGGAAGCGCATTTCCTTCACTGGATCTTTAATAATATTTAGTCAAGATAAAACTTTAACAAAATAACTTGAAAAGATTGATATATGACTTGAGACATATTTATGGGTCTTTGAAATGTGATGTGTTCAAAATCAGAATTAGTCCATAAATTATCTATTATTATTATTATTAGTCCATAAATTATCTGAAGGATGATTTGCTTCAATTATAAAATGTAGAACAGTGAATAGTACAGCACAGGAGCAGGCCTTGTGGATCACAATGTCCGTCCACAGGATGGGAATCTAAATTAATCCCTTCTGCCTGCGCATGATCTATATTTTGCCATCTCCTGCTTGTCCATGAGCCTGTCTAAATGCCTTTTTAACATTTCTATCATATCTGTTCCACCATCTTCTCAAGAAGCATGTTCTAAGCACCCACCACTCTCTCTGTGAAGTCCTAAAGAGATACATCATTGAATCAGGCCCTTCAGGCCAACCTGTCCATGCTGACCAAGTTATCCATCCAAGTAAGCCCCATTTGCCTGTGTTTAGCCATATCCCTCTAAATCTTTTTTATCCAAATCTCTTTTAGATGTTGTAATTGTATTCACCTCTTCAGCTTTCCCTGACAGCTCATTCCATCTGTCCACCACAATCTGCGTAAAAATGTTGCCCCTCAGGATCCTTTTAAATTCTACCCCTCTACCTTAAATCTATGTTCCCTCACTTTAGACCCCCTTAACTAAGGGACAAGTCTGTGATGATCTTTATCTAGGCCTCTCATGGTTTTATTCAATTCTATAAGGTCAATCCTCAGCCCAATAAGCTCCAGGGCCGCAGCAGCGCCCGCAGCCTGGGATCCCTCGTTGGAGACCCCGGAGGAGAAGAGCTCCGACTGCTGGCTCGTGGCCTACTTCTACCGCGGCCCGGCGGGGACTTACCCTCCAGACCTTGTTTGGTGCCGCTACCACAACAAAATACGCTCCCCTTAACCCCATGATGTCACGTGACAGTCCTCGTAACCACTGATGAGGGTTTGACCGTAAGTAATCTGCTGTCAGCTGACGCCACAGAACCCCCCAGAACCAGAGGAAGGAATAGAACGCGCTAACCTTCTACAAGGAGGTGTGCAAACATGGTCGAGGGCGGCTCCTGCTGTGGGTCAGAGGCACCCCAGCGTGGGTCGGGTCAGTGGGGCCTGCGGGTGCAGTCGACTCTCCGGCTGTGGGCCATCCCAGCCATATCCCGAGGGGTGCGAGGAGACCAATGCAAAAGCCGCATCTCCTCGACCAGCAGGGGATTGTGTCCTGAGAAATACGGCACCCATCAACGGCTGGGAGACGTCGGCAACAATGCAAACAAAGAAGAAGAAAAATTAAAAATAAATAAACTGATCGCTAAACCCAGCGTGGTTATACAGTATAAAAAAAGTGAAAAGAAACAAAACCAACTACAGTGAGCAATCAAGTGCAATATGGTAGGAAATGTCAAATTGTCCAGTGTCCATGGTGCAGGATGGGATGCTGTGCTGGAAAACTGGAGGCTGCCTTGAAGGTGGCGCAGTTGCCGGCGTTCAGGCTGCAGAGACGGCATCCGGCCGGAAGGTGGCACTGTGGATGGCGGTCAGGCTGCAGTGAATGCAGCCGACATGAAGGTGGCACTGTTGATGGCAGTCAGGGAAGGTCGAGCATCTCTTCTGACCAGCCACGGCAGCCATTTTTGCAGTCGCTCATCAGCCATGTGGCAGTAGGCCGCGGCGGCCATTTTGGCGGCTGGCTGAGGCATCCTTAAAAGGTAACTCTCGGATGCATGCTGGGCAGCCAGCATCGACGGGCCTTGCCACACCATTGCAGGTAGGGACATCATCCACCATTGCCGGTGCCGGTGGAGGCTGGAAGCTGCCGGGGAATACGTTGCGGGACTGTTGACTCACGACTGGCCGAGGCTCCACACCGCTGCCAGGCCGGAGGGGCAGCCAGCTGCTCGGGGATCTTTGGGGTCCGCGCCGGTGAGGAGCACAAGGACTTCTTCGGGCAACCACCCCAGGTAGGTCCACCCTATCGTGGGCGCGGCCTTGAGCAGCGGCCGGCGGGATAAGGTGTGGGCCCGCTCTCTCCCGGCCACCGGGCAACCGGCAGTGATGCTGGGGGCTGCTACACTCGCAGCTCCTGCAGCAGCTGGTGGGGGAACGACGGCAGCCGCGGCCTCTCAGCTCCGGTGAGCAGCAGCTGGTGGGGGAGCAACGGCAGCCGCGGCCTCTCAGCTCCGGTGGGCAGCAGCTGTTGGGGGAGCGGCGGCCGGCCGGGTAAAGGGTGGGCCCACTCTCTCCCCGCTCCCGAGGCGGTCGGGCGACCGTCGGTGATACTGGGGGCGGGGGGCTGCTACTCTTGCAGCTCCTGCAGCAGCAGCTGGTGGGGGAATGATGGCTAGTGGGGGAGCAACGGTTTTTTGGTGTCTTGCTATATAAGCATATCTCACCTTGAGATCACGCCGAGGTTACCAATGTAGCGGCACCAAACTTGGTGAATAAACAGTTGCTTTATTCAGGTTTTACATGCACATTTGGTCCACTAACATAATTGTCATTGCTGCTGTAGCTGAGCGAGGGTGTTGTCTCGAGCTCAGCTACCTGTCGACTCCGGTGATCTCATGGTGAGATATGCTTATGTACCTGGACACTCCGCTAACCCTATGTCATGTGACTGCCCTCATAACCAATGCCGAGGGTTCGACCGTAAATGTGGTCTGCTATCAGCTGACACCAAACTGTATATATTTCGACGACGTTCCTCACTATCCACAACAACACAAATATTAATGTCTGCTGCAAACTTACTAATAAGCCAACAAACACATTTTCATCCAAATTATGGATGTATAACACAAACAACAGAGGTCTGGGCATTGATCCCTGCAGAAGAGTGCTCTGAGTTGCTGCCTTACAGTGAATGCAGCGTCGGAGATCCCGTTTCGATCCTGACTACGGGTGCTATCTGTACGGAGTATGTACGTTCTCTCCGTGACCTGTGTGGGTTTTCTCCAAGATCTTCGGTTTCCTTCCACGCTCCAAAGAAGCACAGGTATGTAGGTTAATTGGTTTGGTGCAAATGTAAATATTGGCCCTAGTGGGTGTTCGCTGGTCAGTGCAGCTCTGGTGAGCCGAAGGATCTGTTCCCATGCTGTATCTCCAAACTAAACTAAACACCTCCAACACAAAAAAGGTCCCAGTCAATATTCAGGAAATTAAAGTCATCCACTGCAACAATCCTGTTGCTTTCACATCTTTCCCTAATCTGCCTATATATCAGTTACAATAGCTCCCGCTGGCTACTGGCAGCTGATTGGATAATCCCATCACAGTGAATGTATCTTTCTTATTTTGCAAATCTATCCATTTTGCTTCACAAGATGAGCCCTACAGAATATCCTCTCTTTGGACACTGTGAGATATTTCCTGATCACGATCTCAACCTCCCACCTACTTTATGTACATATTTTGTGTCGATTGATTTCCCCACGAGCTTCTAGCATAAAATTCCCCATGCATGCAATAACACCCGAAAATATGAATAAGAAATACACAAACACACAACACTGAAAGGAAATCTGAAGTAAAATTCCAAACTGATGACAAACTATTCCCTTCATCTTAATACATAATGTGAATACATTTAAAGATATATTTATAGTAAAGTAGTTATTTAAGTAGGTGATGAAGAAAAACACAATGTTGGAATATTCATTATAATAATTGATATTCCAACGTTAAGGTAGCACAGCTGACAGTACTGCAGCTTTACAACGCCAGAGACCCAGGGTTAATCCTGACCTCAGCTGCCCTTTGTGTGGAATTTACACATTCTGCCGGTGACCCTTTGGTTGCTCCAGTTACAAGATTCAAGACTCACCTTAATTGTCACATGTACCAATTATAGTACGGTGAAAGTTGAGTTACCATACAGCCGTACTAACTAAAAAGCAAAAATACACACAGCAATAAAATAAAATGTAACATACAGTGGAATCAACGTTCCTCACTGTGATGGAAGGCAATAAAGTTCAGTCATCTTCCTCATTTGTTCACCCGTGGTCAGGGCCATTGCCGATGGTCCGCTGTTCATGCCCTCTTGTCGGGATGATCGAGACTCCGTTGTCGGGACGGATCCGAACACTCCGCAACATGGAGCTCCTGATCCGGCCGCTTCTTACCGGAGACTGCTGCTTCACGGTGTTACAGTCCACAGACCCTGCGGTCAGAGCTCCAAAACTGGTGATCCTCGGCAAAAGATCCAGGCTCTGCAATGGTAAATGCGCACCGCACCTGCGGCTTGAAGCTCCAGGCCAGTCTCCAGGAAAGGCAGCACCACTCCATGTTGTAGGCTGCAAAGAGGGGGCAGAGATGCGACACGGAGAAACATTACATCTCCGTCGAGATAAGTGACTGAAAAAGGTTTCCCCTGATCCCCCTCCACACCAACGCACATAACACATATAACCATATAACCATATAACCATATAACCATATAACAATTACAGCACGGAAACAGGCCCTCTCGGCCCTTCCAGTCCGTGCCGACCATTTGCTTTCCCCTAGTCCCATCTACCTGCACTCAGACCATACCCCTCCATTCCCTTCACGTCCATATACCTATCCACTTTACTCTTAAATGTTAAAATCGATCCTGCCTCCACCACTTCTGCTGGAAGCTCATTCCACACAGCCACCACCCTCTGAGTAAAGAAGTACCCCCTCAGACCTTGTTTGAATACCTCAATGGGAAAAACTCCACGTCAACTCTGTCTATCCCTTTCATCATTTTAAAGACCTCAATCAAGTCCCCCCTTAACCTTCTGCGCTCCAAAGAATAAAGACCTAACTTGTTCAACCTTTCTCTGTAACATAGTTGCTGGAACCCTGGCAACATTCTAGTAAATCTCCTCTGTACTCTCTCTATTTTGTTGACATCCTTCCTATAACTAGGCGACCAAAATTGACCATACTCCAAATTGGTCTTACCAATGCCTTGTACAATTTTAACATTACTTCCCTACTCCTATTTTCAATGCTCTGATTTATAAAGGCCAGCACACCAAAGGCTTTCTTTACCACCCTATCTACATGCGATTCCACCTTCAGGGAACTATGCACAGTTATTCCTAGATCCCTCTGTTCCACAGCATTCTTCAATTCCCTACCATTTACGTCCTATTTTGATTTGTCCTGCCAAGATGTAGCACTTCACACTTATCAGCATTAAACTCCATCTGCCATCTTTCAGCCCACTTTTCCAAATGGCCCAAATCTCTATGTAGACTTTGAAAATCTACTTCATTTATCCACAACACCACCTATCTTAGTATCATCTGCATACTTACTTATCCAATTTTCCACCCCATCATCCAGATCATTGATGTACATGACAAACAACAGTGGACCCAACACAGATCCCTGAGGCACCCCACTGGTCACCGGCTTCCAACCTGACAAACAGCCATCCACCATTACTCTCTGACATCTCCCATTCAGCCACTGTTGAATCCATCTTGCTACTCCGCCATTAACACCCAAAGATTGAACCTTCTTAACCAACCTTCCATGGGGAACCTTGTCAAAGGCCTTACTGAAATCCATATATAATCCATATACATACCAAGAGACATTAAAATAAATATTCAAGAAATACTTAAAATAATAAAAAACAGAGATGGGACAAGACAGACTGCTGGCGAGTTGGCCATTATGGGCGCCACCACTCCCACATCCCAAAGATGTGCAGGTTTATAGGTTAATTGGCCTCTGTAAATTGCCCTGACAGTGTAGGGAATGGATGTAAAAGTGGGATAATGTAGAACTAATGTAGAACTAACGGTCGGTGTGGACTTGAGAGGTCAAAGTGCTGGTTACCATTCTGTATCACTGAACTAAACTAAACCGGGAAGGAAGGAATTGCAGATGCTGGTTTAAACTGAAGATAGACAAAAAAAGCTGGAGTAACTCAGCAGCAGTAATACAGGCAGTATCCAGCCTGAAGAAGCGTCTCGATCCTAAACTAAAATGGCTTCAGAACAAACTGATCTATAATGTGCTGAGCTGCCTTTCCCCAGCAAATAGTTTAAACTCATGGGCCTATAACCACTCATTAGTCCCCAGATTTACAGGGTTTAAGTAATGATGACAGTTCCAGCATTTTCTGTTCTGAATTACAGTATATATCTTTGCTCTGATGAAAAACAGCAAAGCAAAGCATATTTCTGTGCAGGCTATCAAACAGGTTCAGCAACATTTTGACAGCAGGATTTCCTCTTGAAGACTAATGCTTTCTGGAAGTCACAGCTCTCCAAAGTGTCTGAGATGCAATCTGATATTGCATAAATAAAACTTTGCTATTGGATAGGTATTGTGCATAAAAAGTTTGGAGTGGAAAAGTTTAAAGCCATTCACGTTATCACGTTAACCAACCTCCCCTGTTACAAGTGCAAAAGGCAAGAAATATTATTGCGTGGAAATATCAAGGGACAGTGTCAAGGTTTCTGGCTAAATTTCCATTTCCTGAGATTTCATAAACATTTTAACCTACTCTGTTGGACTGTTATATCCTTCATGGATGGTGGTAGTCAATTAAACAACATATGTTTTCTATCCTTGATAATTACGGAATTCAGACGATGGGAGCAAAAGTCCAAGATGATAATTTGCAGCCTTTTAAATTAGTTTAGTTTAATTTTAGTTTAGAGATACAGCGTGAAAACAGGCCCTTCGGCCCACCGAGTTTGTACTGTCTGGCGATCTTCGCACATTAACACTGTCCTACACTAGGGACAATTTTTTCATTAATACCAATCCAAGTAACCTACACACTTGACCGTTTTTGGAGTGTGGGAGAAAACTGGTTCTCGGAGAAAACCCATGCAGGTCATGGGGAGAAGATACAAGCTCCATACAGACAGCAACCGTAGTCAGGATCCAACCCGGGTGTCTGACGCTGCTAGTGCTGTAAGGCAGCAAATCTACCAGCTGCGCAACCATGCCGCCTTAGGTGAAATGTGATTTAGGTGAAAGATCATTTTCAGCCACCACGTGAAAATAATAGCACTTATGTCAATTTTCCCAATCGATCCGAAAAGCCACTCATTCTTTTCTCCAGAGTTGCTGCTTGTCCTGTTGAGTTACCCCGACATTTTGTGTCTATCTTCAGTGCAATCCTTTACATCCTTCTCATTTTGTGTCCTATATTCATTGATTTCTTCGTAATCTTCCATCATAAAACTACCTATAGATGCAACATACATGCAACAAGTATGAACAGGAAATGCACAGCCACACAGGACTTTAAGAAGTCAATCTCCAGTAATATTCCAAACTGTTAATTTGGCTAAATTTAATTCACTCCTGTCTTGTGCCCAACAGAAACGGAGAGAAGAAGGAATGACCAGGGTGGGGCAAGTCTTTGATTATGTTGGCAGCTTATCTAATTGGCCTGTCCCACATAGGCGACTTTTTAGGCGACTGCAGGAGACTATGCAGTCTCCACATGGTCGCGACATGTTCGCAGGTGGTTGCAGGGGAGTCGCCTTCATGGTCGTGAGGAGTTCCCGCTTTCTGGGAACTAGTCGCGGCCTCATTATGGCCACCGTGAATTTTTCAACATGTTGAAAAATTAGTGGTGGCTAGAATTAAGCGGCCATGGAGAGTAGCGAGAATTCTCGAGCCATAGGTGGGTCGCAAGGAGGTCCTGATGGGTTGTCAGAAGGTTCTTGGAGGTTCTCATAGGTTATAGCTGGTGCTGACCAGTGGATTTCATTGGCTCATTGGGAAAACAAAAGATAAGCAGTAGTTTTCAGAACCAAGGATAACCGACCAGTAATGCTAAATGTACGCCGAGCTTCACAGCTGTGTATCTCTGCCTTCTTAAAAATTGTCTCCACTCCTTCTCTCTCCTCTCCCCCTCTCCCCCCACTTTTAAAGGACTTACCACACATTGTGCTTTAGCCATCTTTTTATAGCGCCAACCTTCCTGTTCATCGTGGTGTGTGTCTGCTTCACCTTGGCTTTGCACAGTGTGAATATATTAGACAGCGCTCCCCCCGCTTGCCCTGTCCCTCGCCTGCATAACGGGCTGGTGAAGGAAGCGATGTGTTTGTGTGTGTGTTCCACTCTGACAGTCGCCGTTCCAGTTACCGTTTTTTCAGGCAACTGCCGGCAACTTGACAGACGTCTGCAGTCCGCTGAAAAATCACGTGTGGGACAGGCTAGTAAGGCAGTGTGACATGTAGATGGAATCAGTGGGGTGTGGGTGGGGGGTCTGATTTATGTGATGGATTGGGGAAGAGCCGTAACTCAATGCAATTTCTTGTGGTCCTGGGAACAATTGTTCAAGATTCAAGATTCAATTTAATTATCATATGTATCAATTATAGTACAGTGAAATTTGAGTTACCATACAGCCATACTAAGTAAAAAGCAAAAATACGCACAGCATATAAAATAAAGTTTAACATAAACATCCACCACATTCAACATCAACATTCCTCACTGTGATGGAAGGCATAAAGTTCAGTCATCTTCCTCCTTTATTCACCCGTGGTCTGGGCCTTCGAACGGGGCCGTTGCCGATGGTCTGCCATTCAAGCCCTCTCATCGGGATGATCGGAACTCTGGGGTCAGGACGGATCGGAACATCGAGCTCCCAAGTCGGCCGCTTCTTACCGGAGACCGCTGCTTCACTGTTGAAGTCCACAGGCCCCGCAGTCAAAGCTCCAACACTGGCGATCCTCGGCAAAAGATCCCAGGCTCCGCGATGGTAAACTCCGGGCCGGTCTCCGGGAAAGTTCACACCACTCCACGTTGTAGGTCACAAAGGGGGGGCGGAGATGCGACACGGAGAAAAATCACATCGCCATCGAGGTAAGTGAGTGAAAAAGGTTTCCCCCGATCCCCCCCTCCCCCTGCATCCCCCGCATAAAATATACCAAGAGATTAAAACAAACATTCAAGACATACTTAAAATAACAAAAACAGAGAAGGGACGAAACCTGGTGGAGAATGTTCCGAAACCAGGCTGTGATGTATCCAAACAGTATGCTTTCTATGGTGCATTTATAGAAATGTGTAAAAGTCATTGGAAACACATCAAATTTCCTCTCTCTCCTAACAGAACCAGCTGAGTATAATCCTACTCAGGGGTGTTAAAGGGGATAGTTAGTCAGCCATGCCAAAAGCTGGTCAATAACGAGGAAGAGGGAATATTTTCTATTGTCACAGTCACTGCCAAAATAACTCTTATCACAGTGAACAAATATCTCAAGAATTATTTTGGTAGTGAGACAGAACCATGACAACCAATGGAAATCCTATCTTGAGTTCATCTCCACCAGCACCGGCAGAGCTAATAGCACCTTTCAGGCTTTTTCATTGAGCTAAAGACTTGAAAAACAAGTCAGCATGGTGGCACAGCAGTAGAGTTGCTGCCATACAGTGCCAGAGACCACAGGTTTAATCCTGACTATGGTTGCTGTCTGTACGGAGTTTGCACGTTCTCCCGGCGACCGCATGGATTTTCTCCGAGAACTTCGGCTTCCTCGCACACATCAAAGACGTACAGGTTTGTAGGTTAATTGCTTGGTATAAATGTAAATTGCCCTCGTGTAAGTAGGATCGTGTTAGTGTGCGGGAATTACTGGTCAGTGCGGACTCTGTGGGCCGAAGAGCCTGTTTCTGCATTGTATCTCTAAACTAAACTAAACATTGAGTTATCAAAAAGCAACCCCTCTAAGTCGTCTAATTACTTCTTTTTACAGCATCACCAAGCTTTCCTACCTGACATCACTTTATCTCCCATGATTTAAGAAGAAAGTCCATCAATAATAAAAGGAAACTTGCATTGACATTTGCTAGTCAACAAAATCTAAATCTAGGAAATGAAAATAAAATAAAACATAGTCTAAATCCTGGGATTATAATGATTTTGACTGTTTATTTTATTTTCATTCCTTGATTTAGATGTTGTTGACTAGCAAATGTCAGTGCAAGTTTTCTTTTATTATTGATGGACTTTCTTCAAAGCAACTTTTCAATATTCAGTGATAATACATTAAAGTGAAAAATAGTGCTTTAAGTTACATCAATTTATTATTGGTTCAATATACCATTCAGTCATGTTTAAATGTTTTTTTTGAAGTCCTTGATTTTGGCCATTCCATCACTGAGATCATTTTATTTGTTCCTTGAATCTGGAAATGTTATGATTTATTGCCCATCCTTATTGCCTTGAACTGAGGAACCAGTTGACAGCCATCCATACTGGTCGATCTAAAGTTAGATTTCCTTCACCATTGTGAAGAAAGATTTCTTAATTCCAGATTTACTTAATTATCCAAGTTTAATAATCTCATCTGTCATGCTGCAAGTGGAACTCTTGTCTCTAGATCAAAGGTCCAAATTCTCTTGGCTTGCTATCCTGTAGATTAATCCATTGGTTACTATACCAATCAGGAATAATTGATTACTGTAGTTCGGACTGTATTAATAAACCCATTATTTCAACTGCATCAGAACTGTCAAAAATTCTTGTTGCTGAAAGTTTAAAGCTTAGAATATAATAATTCTTCTGCAATGTTTGCACTTCCCCTGGACCCACCTTTTATTTCATTATTTATCTGGTCACCACACCCTTATCCTTACTATCAGCAGCCCTTTTCATATTAAGCTTTCCTGCCTTTCTCCCTTTCTCTGCATCATAAAATAATTATTTTGCCTAACAATTCTGTTACTAATCTGAAACCTGAATCTGTTTTTTAACTGTCCAGCTGTGACCTAACTTGCTGAGCATTTGCACAATTTTCTGTTTTTATTTAAAGATTAGAACGAATGAACCTACAATTGATCATTAGGGAATTCTGAATGGTATCCTTTTCTGTCACAAAACCTTTTGCATTTTGTTTTAATTATTGAAAATGTATCTGCTTTAATTTTAACATCAGAACAGAATAATAACTGGGCAACTTTTTTTCAATGAGCAAGGAATGGCATTTAAATTTACAGTTCAATTACCATGAAATGAGATGGAGCAGATGTAACTACTGTTACATATATCATTCCCACTGGCCTTGGTGAATGTAAACTCTTGCTCTGTGGTGAAGGCTGTATGCAGCAAAACAGTTGCTGAGATGAGGAATATGCACCAGGACAGGTTAATGGACGGAATCTGAAAATGGACGGAGCATTAACAAAAATGTGGAGAGAATAAAATTATGGGACCAATGTTGGGTTAGTGAAATGGTTGATGATTGTCAGTATGGACCTGATGGACCAAAGGGCCTATTTCCATGCTGTATCTCTTTCTCTCTCACACTTTATATTTTGATTAAACATAGCTTGCTTAAACATTATTAAAAAATCTTATGTTGTTTATGTCATTGTTAATAAAAGTTAAATAAAACTTTTGCTTTAATATTCATAATGTCACAAAGTACTCCAAGTGTTTTGCAGCATTTCTTTACTTTTACATTTCAGGCCACTAACTATAAAACATTTTGGTTTGGGAAATAAAGTAAATAAGACATACGGCACAGTCGCACGCCCTTCAGGCACTAAGTACGCATTGACCATCAAGCACCCATTAATTTACACTATCCTACACCGATTCTGATCTAGCTGTGGCACTGTCCCTCATTCTAAATATTCTCATCTCAATTGAAATTACAGCTAATGATAAGTCAGAGTGTAGGAGGGAGATCTATCGTATGATTGAATGGTGCCAGAATAACAACCCTACTCTCAGCATCAGTAAAACCAAATAATTGATTTTTTTAATTTACTAGAGGCAAGCTGGGGATCCACAAACCAGTTTCATCATTGGGTCAGTAGTGGAGAAAGTCAAGAATTTCACGTTCCTGGGTGTGCATATGCCTGAAGATCTGTCCTGGATCCAGCACAATAATGCAATCCTAAAGAAAGCCCATCAATGCAGGAGATTTGGTATGTCGACAAATACCATCTTGAACTTTTACAAGTCATAGAGTCATAGACTAATACAGTGTGGAAATCGGCCCTTCGGCCCAACTCGCCCACACCGGCCAACAATGTCCCAGTTACCCAAGTCCCACTTGCCTGTGCTTGGTCTATAACCCTCGAAACCTGTCCTATCCATGTACCTGTATAACTGATTCTTAAACAATGGGATAGTCCCAGCCTCAACTACCTCCTCTGGCAGCTTGTTCCATACAACCACCACCCTCTGCGTGAAAAAGTTACCTCTCGGATTCCTATTAAATCTTTTCCCCTTCACCTTAAACCTACATCCTCTGGTCCTCGATTTCCCTACTTTGGGTAAAAGACTATGTGCATCTACCCAATCTATTCCTCTCATCATTTTGTATACCTCTAGAACATCTTCCCTCATCCTCCTATGCTCCATGGAATAGAGACCCAGCCTACTCAACCTCTCCCTGTAGCTCACACCCTCTAGTCCTGGCAACATCCTCGTAAATCTTTTCTGAACCCTTTCAAGCTTCACAATATCTTTCTATAACATGGTGCCCAGAACTGAACACAATATTCTAAATGCGGTCTCACCAACGTCTTATACAATTGCAACATGACCTCCCAACATCTATACTCAATACTCTGACTGATAGGGCCAAAGTGCCAAAAGCCTTTTTGACCACCTTATCTACCTGCGATTCGACCTTCATGGAACCATGCGCTTGTACTCCTAGATCCTTCTGCTCTGCAACAGTACCCAGAAGCCTACCATTTACTGTGTGGGTCCTGCCCTTGTTCGACGTTCCAAAACGCAACATCTCACACTTCTCTGTATTAAATTCCAACAGCCATTCCTCCGCCCACCTGGCAAATCGATCCAGATCCTGCTGCAATTGTTCACAACCATATTCACTATCTGTAAAAGCCCTCACTTTTGTATCATCAGCAAACTTGCTAATCTTGCCCTGTATGTTCTCATCCAAAATAATTAATGTAGATGACAAACAGTAACGGGCCCAGCACAGAACCCTGTGACACACCACTAGTCACAGGCCTCCATTCTGAGAAGCAACCTTCCACCATCACCCTCTGCTTCCTTCCATGGAGCCAATTTGCTATCCATTCAGCTATCTCCCCTTGGATCCCATGAGATCTAACCTTCCAGAGCAGCCTACCATGCGGCACCTTGTCAAACGCCTTACTAATGTCCATGTACACAACATCTACAGCTCTGCCCTCATCAACCTTTTTGCTCACTTCTTCAAAAAAATCAATCAGATTTATGGGACACGACCTCCCACGTACAAAACCATGCTGACTGTCCCTAATCATCCATTGCCCATCCAAATGCTTGTATTTCCTATCCCTCAGAATACTCTCCAGTAAATTACCAACTACAGATAGCTCACCGGCCTATAGTTCCCAGCATTTTCCCTGCAGCCTTTCTTGAAAAGATGCACAACATTTGCCACCCTCCAATCCTCTGGCACCTCTCCTGTATTTAAGGACGACTCATAAATTTCAACCGGGGCTCCCGCAATTTGTTTTCTAGTTTCCCGCTGTGTCCTCGGATATATCTGATCAGGCCCCGGAGATTTGTCTACTTTCAAACACTACAGTACCTTCATTACTTCCTCAACGGTAACCCTGACTGCTCTCATAACACTTCCAGTGACTGCTCCAATTTCCTCCGTCCTACTGTCTTTCTCCTCGGTCTTTCTCCTCGGTAGAGAGCATATTGACTGGTTGCAATACAGCCTGGTTCAGCAGCTCGAACACCCAGGACTGAAGGAGATTACAAAAAGTGGTGAACATTGCCCAGTTCATCACTAGTACTGACCTCCCCACCATTGAAGGCAGTCTCAAAAGGAAAACCAACATCATTAAGAACCCACACTTCCCTGGTAACGCTCTCATTTAATTCCTGGCATTGGGGGGCGGGGGGAAAAGGTATAGGAGTCTGAAAATATCAAGGTTCAGGACCAGTGTCTTCCCAACAATTATCTGTCCATTGAACACTACAAACTAAACTCTGAGCTATGAACTGCCTGAATTCCACTAGGGACTTTGCGCTTTGTTTTGGTTTTTTGCACTATATTGTATTTTTATTTAACTATTGATTTTTTTGTTGTTTTGTTTATTATATTATTTATTGAATATTTATTCAACTGTGTTGACAAACCTATTATACTGTTGCTGCAAGCAATAATTTTATTGTTTTGTATTGGGACATATGACACTTAACACTCTCGCCTCTCTGTCTTGACTCCAGACATCTACCTATCGATACTGGCCAACTAACTTGCAGCACCGGAGACCCGGGTTCGATCCAGACTTCAGGCTTTTGTACGTTCTCCCTGTGACTGCATGGGTTTTCTCCAAGACATTCGGTTTGCTCCCACACTCCAAAGACATACAGGTATGTAGGTTAATTGGCTTGGTGTATGTGTAAATTGTCCCTAATATGTGTAGGATAATGTTAACGTGAGGGGATCGCTGGTCGGTGCAGACTCGGTGGGCCGAAGGGACTATTTCCATGCTGTATCTCTAAACTAAACTAAAACTACTGCTTGTCCATCTGTATGATCCTAATCTCATGCTCAATTTCACAGTAACCATCTCATTTATAGAAACAGACATAACAATTTCTGCAGTACACTATTTCCATTACCCCACCCAAACTCAGTTAACATTTTATTGCAAATTTCAACCATACATGGGACAATAATCTCAGAGACTTGCTTCTGTTTCTCATACTGTTTTGAGATTCATATGATGGTTATTATCTTATTACAGTTGATGAAAATCGTCATCAGCTACAGTATCATAACATAAAAACATAATGTGCTGGAAATACCCAGCAGGTCAAGCACCCCGCTATGGTAGAGAGAAACGGTTAACATCAAGTTAATGATTATTTCTCAGTGTTGAACTTCAGCAGTGGTCTTTTTTTTTCACCAATAATAATGATGCTGTTTTTTTCAAATGCGTAGAAATGAAGGTGAAAGTTTTCACCCTTTGTAACCTCGCTTCATGTGTTGATTTAAAAAACAGGGAGCATAGAACAGTACAGTATGGGCTGCATGTCTGCATTGGCCATGATGTCAATATAAACTAATGCCATTTGCTGCACATGATCTACATCCTTCCATTCCTTGCCTGTTCATGTGTTTGTCTGAATTCCTCTACCAAATATCGCAACCGTATCTGCTTCCAACATCCCTGTCAGTGCATTCCAGGAAACTATCACTGTGTAAAAATCTTGCCTTGCAAATCTCTTTTAAACTTTCCTCCTCTTATTTTCAACCCATGCATCTAATATTTAACCTTTCCAGCCCAAGATTAAAAATATGAGATGCATGGATAAGGTAGATAGAGTTTTTATCTCAGTCTTTATATATTTCCATCAGGTCACCACTCAACCTCAGATGCTCCAGTGAAAACAGTCCACGTTTATCTAACCTCTCCTTATCACAAAATATTCCAATCCATGCAAAATCCTTGTAAACATTTTCAGCGTTCCCTCTTCTCTTGGTAATCAACTTCTCCATCCCCTTTTGAGTAAATACCAGAAATGATTATGATTATTCAGCATGACTTGCCACCTTTCATACTCAATTGCCTGATCAATAAAGGCAAGAAAGCTGGAAACAATCTTAACCACCCTAATGTGTTGCTACTTTCATGGATCTTTGGATTTACGCCTCAAGATCGATCTGTGCATCAATGTACTTTAGGGCTCTGGCATTTACGTTATACTTTCCTTTTGCATTTGACCTCTGTGGCATTGAGGAGGTGACACCACGTTCAGCAGTGACCACACGGACACTCACAGTAGGGTGAACTTACGTGATTTATTTTATTTACAGTAGTAAGAAAGTTCAGTACTGCATGGGGGTGCTGTCCCTCACCGTCAGAGCATATGTGCAATGATGCAGGCAATCTCGGGCTTGTCTGAGCATGCATGGTTCTCGAAGGAGGAGGTGTGATCTCATGTTTCTTCCTGCAGTTCACCTGATCCTCGAGAGGAGGTGGTGACAGTAACGGTTTCCTGATAGTTCAGCTTTGGGCTTGAAGAGGCAAAACTGTCAGACTCCGGATTATCCTGACAGTCAGTCTTTGCCTTTCTGTGTGTGTGTGGGGGGGGGGGGGGGGGGGGGGGGGGGGGGGGGTAGAAAGTGGATATACGTATTTGGGAAAACACTAAAACTAAACCGCTAGCTCTTACAATTGCCAAAAATCCTTACGTTTTAAACCGTCAATGATGGATAAAGCTTTTATACAATGGAAAATAAAGGAATTCTTAAATATAGGGGATCTTTATAAGGATTAATTCTTTTCTTTCATTTCAAGAATTACAACAAACTTACGGGCTTCATAATAATGAATATTTCAGATATTTACAAATCAGAAAAACTATATCTCTGCAAATACACAAGAACTTAGAAATAGAAAGAAGTGAAATTTTAGATGAATGCTTGAAATAAACATCCTAATACAGAAAAAATGATATCATACATTTATAATATTTGTTGGAAAGTGATATCCCATCATCGGAAATACATAGACAGCGCTGGGAAAATGAACTAAGTCAAATAATAAGTCCAGAAATATGGGAAGAAAGCCTACAACATATACATTATTGCTCTTTTAAATGCTAAACATGCACTTATACAGTTTAAAATCTTACATAGATTACATTATTCTAAATCTAAACTACATAATAATATATTTCCAAAACTATCACCTATATGTGATAAATGTCAAATCATGGAAGCAACTCTGTCACACTCATTTACTAATTGTACGAAGATTTTAGAATATTGGAATGAAATATTCAAAATAATCTCGAAAGTTATTAATATTACTATGATTTATGACCCAAAGTTAATCATACTTGGAATACCGGAAACGGAACAAATAATTACAAGGAATCATAGAACTTTTATCGACTACTCTTTAATAATTGGGAAAAAATTAATATTAAAATTTTGGAAAGGCCCTGTATCCCCAACAATTAAAATGTGGAATACAGAAATGACGGAGACACTTCACTTGGAGAGATTGAGACTTGTCCTCATGGACAGGTTAGATCTCTTCAAGGAGATATGGTCTCCCTATATTAAATATCTACAGGGTCACAATGGTTCGGCGCAGGGACTTGACTGAGGCCTGAATATCTGAATGGATGAAGAAATACACATAACAAATCATGAATGTATCTCCAAGATTGGATTACTTAGTAATACTTCAATCTCCATCAAACTTTTCACATTTTCTTTTCTATTTTCTATTCTTTTTCTCTATCTCTCTATCTTTAATTAAGGAAAAAAATTATAGAAACATATTATATAAACTTTTAATACGTACACACTTATTTCTGTTCGTATGAAAAAGATTATAGATGTCTTAAACTTGTAATTATAAACTATGACAATAATTATGAAATATAAAATTAACAATAATACAAACATTATTAATATTTTGATAACATTATGAATATCAAAAAAAAAACTTTGTTTAAGATTGGGTACTACGTAGTTAAATTAGCGGGGATTTCTATTTGGTAATTAGAAGAATATCTATGATTTGAGAAATCTAAGTGTATTACTTATTTTAGGAATATACTACATATACTCCCAATTATATAAAATAAATAATAATGAAATGTATAATGGATAATACTCAATTATCATAAATAGTATTAATCAATAATCAATATGTTATAATTTTATACATTATATAACTCTCAATGTCGTATAAGAGTGTACTTGGTATATATTGTTTCTACAATAAAAAAATATTTAAAAAAAAAAATAAAAAAAAATAAATAAATAACTAAAATGCCTGGGTTTTACAGGGAGCAGGCTGACAAGATTCAAGTGGCCAAACCAATATCAGCTAATTTGACGCAGCCGTTACCAATGATGCTGAGGATTGGCCACTCCTGGCCTGTCATCGACAAGGTGTGTTGATAGAAATTCATGATCTTTGAAATACTTAAAGCAGGAACAAAACTGATTCACTGTGCGTTATGCTTTATAGAAATATGTGCAATTTTGAAGACTTGGTTCCTCATTAATTTTGTTATTTATCCATTTCCCTTAGTGGATGGAGATATGAGAACTAACCTTCTGTTCAGAATAACACAAATCAATTTTAATACTGCAATAACTCATTTGGCAAATGATTTAGGTTCTGGTCTGCAGAGTAACCTGTATAACAAGTTTTTGCCAAGAATAGATTACCTGATGAGACTGCTGAGAGTCTCCACTGTTTCTAATGCAGTGTCCGTGTGACCTTCCAGGCTGTGTCTCTCGTCAAATTGCTGCTGAGCTTTCATTAAGCTGAGGCCAGATGCGATGAGAAGACAGCTATATTAAAATTTAGAAAACATTGATTAACCCGATGCCTTACAGTGGTTTTATATCTCTTTCAAAACATCCATGTAAATGTTTCCGCTGAAATGTTCTCCTCGTCGAGTGGTGGAAAGGGAATTTGACAAGAGAAAGTCTGAAGACACACAGCACAGAAAAAAAGCCCTTTGGCCACCAAGTCGGTGCTGACCATCAACCTCCCATTTACATTAACCTCAATTTTTATTCTCCTTACATTCCCTTTAATTCCTCCCAAATTCATTCCCTCACACACAGTGGAGCAATTTAGGAGGCTAATTTGCCTTACAACTGACTGTATTTTTGGGATGTGGGAATAAATGCTGCATTTTCCATACACCAGGCACGTGCCGTCAGGGTAGGCAAGGTAGGCACTGTCTACCCTGACTAAAATTATAAAATGTTAATTATTAAATATAAATAGTAAAGGCATGGGAGAATAATGCCTACATAAGAGATCAACCTCTTAGATAGGCATAATTCTCCATGCCTTTCATCCGCAGTGCACGTAACATGCGAAGGTCTATGCAGCCCACATGCCGTCGATGATGCTTTTAGCTGTCAATTTCCAGGGGACTGAAGGCAGCTGAAATTCTGCCTTTGCAGAACTGCACATGCGCAGCAGCATACTGTGCATGTGCAGCGCAAGTTTCTTGGCGGGTTTTTCAAACATGGATTGCCAATATCTTAAGAAAAAAAGAGAGAAGAATGTGTACAAATGATGTGGTAAGTAATATTATTGGTACGGTTTTTAAATACCGTATTTCCAGGCAATGAAAATGCTATTTTGTACCCAAACATAAGGCATGAAAATTTGCATGTGTCTTGGAAGCAGAAGTTGGAAGGTTGTTAGCCAAGAAAGATAGACTTGGCCATCCCTCAGCACAGCAACTTCAAGAACAAGAGCCAAGTCTATCCCTCATTGCTGGCAGCTGATGCGAAGCGGCTATAAAATGGACAGCGCCACTGGGAAGGCGAGAGTTCCTTTCACAGCGTGTGAGGAGTCTGGCCTGGGGTAAAGTTTCGGGGAGGGCAAGAGCGTTGAGAAGGAGGGGGTCGGGGATCATGCCAGCAACTCACTTGCCGCGACGCTCCTGGTGCGGAGCCACCGCATTGTGGCCGGGGGGAGAAGTAGCTTGGGTGGCTGCGAACAGCCGCCGGGACCGGACAGCTCGGGTGGAGGTGAGCGACCGCCACTTCAGCTCCTTCTGCCGGCCCCTGCTCACCTCTGCAGTGCTCTCCGTCTGAAAACCTCTCTCCTGCCGCTCGCCGACCTCACTCATGTCAGCCGCTTCCCGCAAAGCTTTAAATTCCGACAACACGATCAAGGGACCAATTGAGGTTACTCGGCTGTTGGAATTTAAGGATTTGCGGGAAGCAGCTGACATGAGCGAAGCCGGCGAGCGGCAGGTGAGAGATGTTAACATGGAGAGCACTGCCAGAGGTGCGCGGGCCGGCAGAAGGCGCTGAGGCAGCGTCCTCTGTACGATCCCAGCAGCCGCTCGCAGCCAGCCGAGCTACTCCCCTCCCCAGACACAATGCAGTGGCTCTGCGCCCGGAGCACCACGGCAGCAGTGAGTGAGTGAGTTACTGGCATAATCCCCGACCCCCTCCTTCTCAATGCTCCTGCCCTCCTCGCAACTTTACCCCTGGCACAGACTCCACATACACTGTGAAAGAAATTCTACCCCCAATTGGTCCCTTGAACAAGTATTGTCATTCAATAAGATCACAACTGATTCAACTTGCCCTGGTGTGTTCCCGCTTTTCCCACCATCTTTCCACCAGCCATCACCCTCCACCCCCCACCCATTCAGTAATTCAGAATGAAGGAGATTTGGAAGCCTTGGGCAAATTGCTTTCTTTATTTTTTATTTTTTGAGCGTGAGAAATTCTATGTCTCACCGCCTCCTTTCAAAATTTAGCAATTCAAAATAGGGGGTGCGTTTTTATTGCCGGGAAATACGGTACTTTATTAAGAAATTTGGCTTTTGAAGACATTATAAAAGTCGACTGACAGCTAACGGAGAGAACAATCTGCGCATGCACAGTTTAAGATTTTTTAAAAGCCGACTGACTGCCTACCCTAAGTAATTACTCACGGCACGATTACAAACAGCGACTATGGTTAGGATTGAACCCAGGTCTCTGGTTCTGTGATGTGCTGCCTGAATTGGCTGTGCCCAAATCCTTGTCATAAATGAACATAATCTCCTTTCATGTCTACTTTGAAGGAACCAGTCAGGGGAATAAATTTGTGCAATTTTGGTATTGTTATTGTAGTGGCCATTTGACTTGTTTTGTATGTCATTAATTATGGCATGTGTCTTTAAATTTTAGACTGCCCGTTATATTATGGGTGGAATTTATGACATATATTAGGGCCTATTTGGAGCTAAGTTTCTTGCACAGAAGCTTAGTTTTTAGATTAGTTTTTGACCAGCATGGGGAAGGCATACCCTTTGACCATGCAAAGTGTAACGGAGACACAAGGAGTTTTCTAACATTTAAAGTTATAAGATGGAGTTCGATGAAAATTATAGTGTATGAGTCAGAAGAAGTTTGGAAGTACCTTATTGTTTTTCATCAACAGTAAAGAATATATTAATCAAAAGACTGTGTTATGAAGATTTATCTGTGCCGAAGCTCTGAAGGTCTCTGACAGAGAGCTTGCATGCGTATAACGACATTCCCCTTAACCATGTAGTCCACTTAGCAGCTAGAGGGAGTAATCTCTTGAACAATATAAAAACCTGCCGCTACATTAAGTCAAAGGATACCTCCGATGAGGGGTGAAACCCAGTCCCAGAGAGTGGGACAGAAGATTTGGCTAAGATCTCGAAAGTGGTTTTGGCTATTAAAAAATAGATCTCGGCCAGTGATGGCCTGAGGATTATCGACAGCAAAGAGACTTATCTGAAGAATCTGAAGACATTATCAAGAAATTGTGAGTAGAAAGCGACTATTATTTATTTGAATTTTGAAGCTTCAAAGCTTTAATTTTAAACACCTTCCATAAGAATAACCAGATAATGAAAGCTAGCCACTAGCTTTGGAAGATAGCCAGAAAGTGTTTTTCCAATCTGTCTGGAGAAAGCAAACTGACCTTGGAAATTGTTTTGAAGTCTTGATAACCCACTTTCCTTCTGAATTAACATCATCTTTAAGCCCATGGAAGTTTGAGAGGTTGTCTACAATATCAGTTCGTTGCTGTTTTGAGAACATTGTTTTCAAAATAGCCACTCATGTTTACACAAAGTTGGAGCAGAATTCAGAGAAGACTTTGTTCATTCAATTTAAAGACTTGGCAATCTGCCAAGACCTCTTTAAACTCATGGAGCCAGAAGATGAAGAAAGTTTCATGCCTGAGGAACCACGAGGAGGCGAAGTCAAGCTTAGTCAAGGATGAGCTGCCTACCTGACAGAAACTAAGAAGGGGGAAAATTCAATGTGGGAACAAGTTAACAAGACAATTGAAAGTTACAGAAAACTCATGTATCGAGAAGAAACAGATAATACACATGCTGCCTACCTGAAAGAAACCAAGAAAGAGAGAATCAGAACAAATGGAAGAAGATGAACCAGAGCAAATGGAAAAGCCAACTACTAGAGATGCTATCACCGCGCCTCAAGTAACTGCTCATATTGGGGCCGGGGTTGAAGCTTGTAATTTTTCTATCTTACCAGTACAGGTGAGGAATATTTAGACGAATACATTGTTGCAAACATATGCCTTTTCGGATCACGGAGGTTTGGCTACCTTTTGCACAGAAAACATGACGAGAAGACTGAACATTACAGGAGAAGAGACTAAGATTCGATTACGTACCATGACTAAAGATAAAGAGAGCATGAGTCATTACATTACAAGTATGGAGATATCCAGTCTGGATGAGATACCAATACATGAAGACTTGAAACAATGGCCTTACCTGAAGGATGTCAAGATATTTGAAATCAATTCTAGTGTTGATCTACTTGTCGGAACAAATGTTTTGAAGGCAATGGAGCCTATACAGATTGTTAGGAGCCAAGGTGATGAACTGCTACAAAAACTCAACTTGAATGGGTTATCTATGGCTCCTTGAAAAGGAATAACGAAATGGGAATCAGAAGAACTATCCTACCATTGCTGTCAATCAAATATCTACCATGGCTATCTACCAAAGAGAAAAAACTTTTTCACCCAGAGAGTTGTGAATTTGTGGAATTCCCTGCCACAGAGGGCAGTGGCCAAGTCACTGGATGGATTTAAGAGAGAATTAGATAGAGCTCGAGGGACTAGTGGAATCAAGGGATATGTGGAGAAGGCAGGCGCGGGTTATTGATTGGGGACGATCAGCCATGATCACAATGAATGGCGATGCTGGCTCAAAGGCCAAATGGCCTCCTCCTGCATCTATTTTCTATGTTTCTACTGATAAATTAGAATAAGTCAGTGATGAAGCCATACAATCATGCCTTCAATGAAAATACCAGCAAGGAATCTGAAGAGATGTCGAATAAAGAGTTGAAGTTCATGGACATTATGAACTACTCAATAAAGATTGATGGACACTATTGTCTGAAATTACCTTTCAAACAAGAAAGTGTTCATCTGCCGAATAATTGTCGTATGGCAGAGCAACGTACCCATACTCTGAAACACAAATTTGACGAGAATACTAAATTTCATGAAGTGATGATTTTTTTGAAGAATAATTTTTACATGGATGATTGCTTACAATCCACGTCTACTGAGCAGGAAGCAATTCAACCAGTAGAACATCTGACCCCTTTGCGATAAGGGAGAATTTACACTTTCTAAGTGGAGTAGCGACAATTGTGAAAGCATTTCACCAGATGACAGAGCCAAGGAAACCAGAGAGTTGGATTTGGACAGAGACGATCTGCCAATGGAAAGAGCTTTGGAAGTTACTAATGTTGTACCACTGAAATATGTTAAAATAAAATAAAATCCTGCGGATGAAGTTTCCAGAGAACTGACAGCGTACCGCTTCTTAAGCGATAAGAGATGGATCAATGAACTAAAATAGTAAGATTAAATGAGAACTTACCAGTTTGAAGTTTGATCTTTATTTCATGAGGAATTACGATGAGGGATTACGTGAAGAGCCCCGACTTCCCGCAGAGCGCGTCAATCTTCAAAGCACCGGTGTGAAATCACAGGTAATAGTGACTGAAGTATAATAGTAAGAAAACAGAAGACTAGAACTACCAGATTATATTCATGAGGGTTGGGAGCGGAGGGCACGTAATCCCTCATTGTAACGCCACATAAAATAAAGATCAAACTTCAAACTGGTAAGTTCTCGTTTAATCTTACTAATTTACTTCGGAGTCACGTGAGTGATTCCATGAAGATTTCAAAGCTTTGTGATTTCACGCCATGAGAAACGAGTCTACACAGCCACAACTGCTTCATCGACAAATGAAGGAAAATATATTCATGAGGGTCATGAGATAGATTTAAACATGCTAATGTTATTAATGAAGTAATGATAATAGTCCCACCTTTCACTCGGATGGAATCTATAATCAATGAAAATAGAGTTGACAAATATCCTTGGTCTAGTAATGGGTTATTATAATGTTTGAAATTTGTTCGCTTGACCATGTTGCAAGCGTGACCATGTTGCAAGAGGCCCACAGGAGCTGTTGGAAGAAGAGGAGGAGGGGGAGGAGCGACACCCGACCGGTAAAGTTAAAAATCAAGCGCGGGCTTGTTTTTTCAGAGGCCCACAGGAGCCGTTGGAAGAGGAGGAGGGGGAGGAGTGACACCCGACCGGTAAGGTTAAAAATCAAGCGCGGGGCTTGTTTTTTCAGAGGCCCACAGGAGCCGTTGGAAGAGGAGGAGGGGGAGGAGCGACACCCGACCGGTAAGGTTAAAAATCAAGTGCGGGGCTTGTTTTTTCAGAGGCCCACAGGAGCCGTTGGAAGAAGAGGAGGAGGAGGGGGAGGAGCGACACCCGACCGGTAAGGTTAAAAATCAAGCGCGGGGCTTGTTTTTTCAGAGGCCCACAGGAGCCGTTGGAAGAGGAGGAGGGGGAGGAGCGACACCCGACCGGTAAGGTTAAAAATCAAGCGCGGGGCTTGTTTTTTCAGAGGCCCACAGGAGCCGTTGGAAGAGGAGGAGGGGGAGGAGCGACACCCGACCGGTAAGGTTAAAAATCAAGCGCGGGGCTTGTTTTTTCAGAGGCTTACCCAAATCCATAACATTCCATTTGGAGAAGTGGGTTTTCTTTATGAGGAAGCCGCTGATTGGTGGGAAGTGGACTAGGGAAAGCAGCTGATTGGCAGTCAGATTCCAGCAGTTTGTTGTGTACTTTGTATTGTGTTGATATTGTATCCTGTGTAAGGGGGGCAGTATGAAGGCCAGGGCAGTGTACTGTTCTAGATGTCAGATGTGGGAGGTCAGAGAATCTGATAGCCCTCCAGACATCCACATCTGCTCCAGGTGTGTTGAGATGTGGCTCCTAAAGGACTGTGTTAGGAACCTGGAGCAGCAGCTCGATGACCTCCGTCTGGTCAGGGAGAGTGAGGAGGTCATAGAGAGGAGCTACAGGGAGGTAGTCACTCCCAGACCACAGGAGGCAGACAAGTGGGTCACAGTTAGGAAGGGCAAGGGGCAGAGGCAGGGGCTAGAGAGTACCCCTGTGACCGTACACCTGGAAAATAGGTACTCGGAGGGAGGGTACGATTGGAGGGGACAGCCTAGCTGGGGGGCAGCAATAGCGGCCGGGCCTCCGGCAGAGAGACCGGCCCTGATGCTCAGAAGGGTAGCAAAAAGAGGAGGGCAATTGTAATAGGGGACTCTATAGTTAGGGGGTCGGATAGGCGATTCTGTGGACGCAGTCGGGAGACCCGGATGGTAGTTTGCCTCCCTGGTGCCAGGGTCTCGCATGTGTCAGGACGTGTCCAAAAGATTCTGATAAGGGAGGGAGAGGAGCCTGATGTTGTGGTACACATAGGTACCAATGACATAGGCAGAAAAAGTGACGAGGTCCTGAAGGGAGAATTTAGGGAGTTGGGGGGAAAGTTAAGGAGAAGGACCAAAAGGGTAACTATTTCAGGATTACTGCCTGTGCTGCGTGACAGTGAGAGTATGAATGAAATGAGGTGGAGGATAAATGCGTGGCTGAGGGACTGGTGCAGTGGGCAGGGATTCAAGTTTCTTGATCACTGGGACCTCTTTTGGGGAAGGCATGATCTGTACACAAAGGACGGGTTGCACTTGAACCCGAGGGGGACCAATATCCTGGCAGGGAGATTTGCAAAGGCTACTGGGGAGACTAAACTAGAAAGGCTGGGGGGAGGGACTCGGGTAGAGGGGGCTAGGGGTCAGGGTGTGGGGCAAGAGGCAGAGAAGGGAAGCACTCGGACCCAAAATGTAGGCGAGAAAGAGGAAAAAGATAATAGACAGAGAATAAGGGATGATGGGTTTCTAAAATGTGTATATTTTAATGCTAGGAGCATTGTAAGTAAGGTGGATGAACTTAGAGCCTGGATTGACACCTGGAAATATGATGTTGTGGCAATCAGTGAAACATGGTTGCAGGAGGGCTGTGATTGGAAACTAAATATTCCAGGATTTCGTTGCTTCATGTGTGAAAGAATTGGAGAGACCAGAGGGGGAGGTGTTGCATTGCTTGTCAGAGAAGATATTACAGCAGTGCTTTGGCAGGATAGATTAGAGGGCTCGTCTAGGGAGGCTATTTGGGTGGAACTGAGAAGTGGGAACGGTGTAGCAACACTTTTAAGGGTGTATTATAGACCGCCAAATGGGGAGCGAGAATTGGAAGAGCAAATATGTAAGGAGATAGCAGATACTAGTAGTAAGCACAAGGTAGTGATTGTGGGAGATTTCAATTTTCCAAAAATAGACTGGGAAACACATTCTGTAAATGGGCTGGATACTTTGGAGTTTGTAAAATGTGTGCAGGATAGTTTTTTGCAGCAGTACATAGAGGTATCGACCAGAGAAGGGGCAGTGCTGGACCTCCTGTTAGGAAATGAGGCAGGTCAGGTGACGGAGGTATGCATTGGTGAGCACTTCGGGACCAGTGATCACAATACCATTAGTTTCAATATAATTATGGACAGAGTCAGAACTGGACCTTGGGTGGAGATTTTTGATTGGAGAAAGTCTAACTTTGAGGGAATGCGTAAGGATTTTAAAGGAGTGAATTGGGACACTTTGTTTCATGGGAAGGATGTAGAAGAGAAATGGAGGACATTTAAAGGGGAAATTGTAAGAGTACAGAATCTTTATGTCCCTGTTAGGTTGAAAGGAAATAGTAAAAATTGGAAAGAGCCATGGTTTTCAAGGGAAATTGAACACTTGATTCGAAAAAAAGCGAGATATCTACAATAATTATAGGAGGCATGGAGTAAATGAGGTGCTAAAGGAGTAAAAAGAATGTAAAAAGAATCTTAAGAAATAAATTAGGAAGGCTAAAAAGAAGATATGAGGTTGCTTTGGCAAGAAAGGTGAAAGTAAACCCAAAGGGTTTCTACAGCTATATTAATAGCAAAAGGATAACGAGGGATAAAATTGGACCATTAGAGAACCAGAATGGACAGCTATCTGCAGAGCCAAAAGAGATGGGGGAGATATTGAACAATTTCTTTTCTTCGGTATTCACCAAGGAGAAGGATATTGAACTCTGTGAGTTAAGGGGAAAAAGTAGAGTAGCTGTGGAAACTATGAGATTCAAAGAGGAGGAAGTACTGACACTTTTGAAAACTATAATAGTGGATAAGTCTCCAGGTCCTGACAGGATATTCCTTAGGACATTGAGGGAAGTTAATGTCGAAATAGCAGGAGCTATGACAGAAATATTTCAAATGTCATTAGAAACGGAGGATTGGCGTACTGCGCATGTTGTTCCATTGTTTAAAAAGGGTTCAAAGAATAAACCTAGCAATTATAGATCTATTAGTTTGACGTCAGTGGTGGGCAAATTAATGGAAAGGATACTTAGAGATAATATATATAAGCATCTGGATAAACAGGGTCTGATCAGGAACAGTCAACATGGATTTGTGCCTGGAAGGTCATGTTTGACTAACCTTCTTGAATTTTTTGAAGCGGTAACTAGGGAAATTGATGAGGGTAAAGCAGTGGATGTTGTCTATATGGATTTCAGTAAGGCCTTTGACAAGGTTCCCCATGGAAGGTTGGTTAAGAAGGTTCTTTGGGTGTTAATGGCGGAGTAGCAAGATGGATTCAACAGTGGCTGAATGGGAGATGTCAGAGAGTAATGGTGGATGGCTGTTTGTCAGGTTGGAAGCCGGTGACCAGTGGGGTGCCTCAGGGATCTGTGTTGGGTCCACTGTTGTTTGTCATGTACATCAATGATCTGGATGATGGGGTGGCAAATTGGATAAGTAAGTATGCAGATGATACTAAGATAGGTGGTGTTGTGGATAATGAAGTAGATTTTCAAAGTCTACAGAGAGATTTGGGCCATTTGGAAAAATGTACTGAAAGATGGCAGATGGAGTTTAATGCTGTTAAGTGTGAAGTGCTACATCTTGGCAGGACAAATCAAAATAGGACGTTCATTGTAAATGGTAGGGAATTGAGGAATGCTGTGGAACAGAGGGATCTAGGAATAACTGTGCATAGTTCCCTGAAGGTGGAATCGCATGTAGATAGGGTGGTAAAGAAAGCCTTTGGTGTGCTGGCCTTTATAAATCAGAGCATTGAATATAGGAGTAGGGAAGTAATGTTAAAATTGTACAAGGCATTGGTAAGACCAATTCTGGAGTATGGTGTACAATTTAATTTGGTCGCCTAGTTATAGGAAGGATGTCAACAAAATAGAGAGAGTACAGAGGAGATTTACTAGAATGTTGCCCGGGTTCCAGCAACTCTGTTACAGAGAAAGTTTGAACAAGTTAGGTCTTTATTCTTTGGAGCGCAGAAGGTTAAGGGGGACTTGATTGAGGTCTTTAAAATGATGAAAGGGATAGACAGAGTTGACGTGGATACGTTTTTCCCATTGAGGGTAGGGAAGATTCAAACAAGAGGGTATGACATGAGAATTAAGGGACATAAGTTTAGGGGTAACGTGAGGGGGAACTTCTTTACTCAGAGGGTGGTGGCTGTGTGGAATGAGCTTCCAGCAGAAGTGGTGGAGGCAGGATCGATTTTAACATTTAAAAGTAAAGTGGATAGGTATATGGACGTGAAGGGAATGGAGGGGTATGGAGGGAATGGAGCAGGTAGATGGGACTAGGGGAAAACAAATGGTCGGCACGGACTGGAAGGGCCGAGAGGGCCTGTTTCCGTGCTGTAATTGTTATATGGTTATATGGTTATATGGTTATATGGTTATATGGTTATATGGTTAGGACATGGTCCAATGGCACGTAAGACCCTTGCTGCTGATGTTATAGCAGCCCTGATGAAGTGATAACTAGACTCAGTACCTACTCCTACATAATCAAAGTCCATTTTATCCTCTGGAAGTGACCTGAACAGATATGTTCTTATATGTTTTTGTGACTAACAACATAGCTAGTTCAGAAAGTCGAAGACTCTCAGTGACCTTAACGTATGGTTATATATGTGTGTCCTCACTTTACCAAAGGTCCCTGGGTATGCCTTGAACTATTTTGATATCTGACACTCCTTCTGCTCTGCTTAAGTGAATTATAAGCATAAATATTATATATTATTGTTTACAGACATAACCATCTTGTTCCGTCGCAACTATATAGCGAATAAACCTGTTGCACTAACCAGCGCTAGGAGGATAACCACCTATGAGATCTGGCGAAACTAAGGATGTAGCTGGATCACCCTGGTGAAATAGTGTTTACACAATGTTGACATCCCATACACTGCATTCTGCTTGTCCTAGGAAACATTGTGTTAATGATATGCTTACCAACTTTTTATCCAGGGTGAACCCGACAGAGCGGGTCTTGTTTTCTGCAGCCAATACAATGAGAAGGCACATTGGCACAGTTAATGGCCGTACAACTTAATTATTGACAAAGATCATTTAAAATGAACTCCAAACATCAGTAATTTGTACCGTCTTCAATGCAACATAAACATTCAACAAACGCTTTCCATATCCTGGAAAAGAAAGTCCTGCTTTTTTGGTGCTATTGCAGCACACTGAACATATACAAGGACTGGTGTAACAACCCAAGCCGTAGAGTTCTCTATTGAATCTGCAGAACATAATTTGATTTTAACATGCAACGGCTGATTTTTCAAGCCACAGACTGCACCAGCAAGTTACGTTCAAAATAACCATATAAGGTTATATTATTTTTCCCGACATCTGGAATCAAAGTTGCATAGGCCAATCACACAATAGGAACATAAATGACTCTTAATGACTTCATTTGAAGCCCCGATTAATGAAGCAAATGGAGAAAGACACAAAAGACCTTCCTTCTCCTTGTAGCGAGAATGTATCTTTCGCCATATGTTATGCCATATATTTTGCAACCTGTGAATAAACATGAAACAAACATATGTATAATTTGGTGTGATTCAACACCTATTCTGTTTTGTCATTGACCTATACCTGATGTTACTCCAGTGGCCAACGAGATGATGTAACCACCTTACTTGAGTGCACCCACATGTACTGACATATGCCACCATCATAACGTGTCAACATGAAGTTGAGCATGCAGATATGCATATCCGCTCAATTAGTCTTAACCCATAAATGCATAGGGTCTATAGATATATGGTTTGAGACTGAAGCAGTGGATTATACTATTATAGTGCCTCGTCACAGCAATGCCTCCACCAAATATCTCCAATTATACTGTAAATGGGCACCACTATGACTCCAGTTGTTAATCAGCCATCTTTCATAATTAACAGGCACGGCGGTCATCCTTCGTGTCTGCCTTGAACGGCAACTCTGGCCCGATTCCCGAGCCTGTCTTGTAAGACAACCTGACCATAATAATGAACCTGTCTGCTAATTTAAATTTGTCTAAAACAATTCTAGCCATAATTCTGATCTGTCTTGAAAGACAGGTCTGCCCATATTTTTGAACCTATCTTGAAGGCAACCCTGGTCAAAGAACTGCGCTTACCTAAACACAATTCTGGCCCAATTTCAGCCTGCTTAGAATGCTAGTATTGTCCAATTTTACATAGTGCCTCTAAATTGATGAAGAACGTCTTGATCATTTGTATTGTTCAACCATGTGTAAATCTTATCCACTTGTATGGTCCCTTGCTGTAGAACTTCAGTGTAAGAACAAACTGCCCCGGGAAGCTCACCTCTCCCATGAGGGAAACACTATGCTGCCCTACAGATGTTGCTGCCTACCTTAAGCAGCCCTGATGCAAGGTGCTGCTAGCATGGCTTTCCCATATCCTGGTGTTGCCATAGCCTCAGCCTCAATATAAAGCAGCCCTGGTACATGGTGCTGCTGATGTGGTCTCTCCCATAGGCCGGCACTGCCATCTCGCGGCATGTCATAAAGTAGCCCTGTGGAATAGGTGCTGCTGGCTCGGGGTCATCCATATGCCAAGCATTGCCATAAACTCGGCATCCGATAAAGAAGCCCTGTACAATAGGTACTGCTGGCTTGGGCTCATCCTTATTCCTGGCTTCCCATCAAGCAGACCTGTGGAATAGGTGCAGCTGACATATGCCCGGTATTGCCTTGAATTTGGCATCCCTTCAAGCAGCCCTGTGCAATAGGTGCTGTTGACTCGGGCTTATCCATATGCCTGGCATTGCCATAGATTCGGCAGCCCTGTGGAGTAGGTGCTGCTGGCTCAGGCTTACCTATATGCTCATCATTACCTAGAATCAACATCCCCCAAAGCAGCCCTGTGCAAAAAAGGTGCTGCTGGCTCAGGCTCAACAATATGCCTGGCACTATCACAACTCATGTAGTTGGGGTGTGTCTAGATGGAACCTCCTTTCCACAAGGGCTCCATCCTGGTCAACCTAAAATGTTTTTCATACCCAGTGAGGAACCCTCCCGGCATCAGGGCTGACCATATTGGTCGGTTCCCCCCCCCCCCATCCTATAACTACTGCAGTCTGGATACCGCATTGCTGCTGGGTTTCCCCTCCCCGGGGAAACCTAGTGTCTTTGTGCCTAACCAAGGGGAATCCCCCACAGTGGGTTCTGGTCAGCTTCAGCCCCATATCGTGGGACACTGCGGTCTAAAACCGCACTTCTGCTGGAGTTCCCCTCCCCAGGAACCCAGCGTTGAAAAGTCACAGACCATTCTGGTCAGTTTCTGCCCATATCGTGGGCCACTGCGGTCTAAAACCGCACTGCTGCTGCAGCTCCCCTCCCCGGGAACCTAGCGTTCCAAAGTCACTGACCGTTTTGTCAGTGACTGAACTCCGCGAGCCCGACATTTCTGCAGCTGCCAGCTTCCACGGTAGGACCGGGGTCTCCCCACAGCCCACAGCTGATTCCCTCGTTGGCACCCGCGAAGCACCCAGCAGGAACCTCTGTGGAAGAAAAGGTTCCTGCAGAACATCAAAAAACAGGTACGAAATAACTTACCTGGAGTTTAAACTTACCTCTGGCAGGAGCGACGAACCGGTGCTTAGCAATGCGTGCGTCGTAATGACGCGTTCTGCGGGCAGTCGGGGTTCTTCACGGAAGCACTCACGTGACTCCGAAGTAAAATCTCTCTGTAAGCCAGACAGTGAAAGGCCAATGTTTGAACTGTGATTTGAAATCTCTGCTAATGATTTGGAAATTAAATCAAACCTAACGATGAACTTTATTGTTAAAAATCCTGTTATTCTTGTGAAAGATTTTCACTCTCCAACATTACTGTTACAACACATTCTTGAGTTGATTGGACATGGAGGAAGAAGTTTCATGCTATCAAAGCTTTGGACTGGTAGGTTTTGGACTTACTCATGATTTTCTTTCCATGGAAGCAAGAGGGGCTATCTGCAACAATTTTTCCCTGCTTGCCCAAAATTATCTTGACTTGCTTTCTCTGATGGTCTGGATAGGACCAATGATGCAATTTGAATGGGGATGTGGGCACTAGTTCTACCTTCTCATCAGCTTCCTGGATGTGGAAAGTTCTACCTGTAGGGAACGATCAGTTGGGGAAACTCGCTAGCAGGTGGGAACCAAATGGCCCTACATATACAGATTTTGATTTGTCTTTAAAAACCAAAATTAGCATTTTTGTTTGTGCATAAATATTTGCAAGATAACTCATGAAACAAAATTATTTTGTTCAAATATTTTGTGAATAATGAGAGAAATTCTGAATATCTGATTTCATGCACATATATAACTCCTGAAATATTAGTGCTCAGATTCATTAGTCCAGGGAAATGGGGTATGAATTTCTGCCAAAATCTTTCAGCAGCCCATAGCTTTGCAGCAAAGAAAGCCAAACCTTAATCTCATTTTATCGGTCCTACAACTGTGTCACGGTTGCAAGTTCAGCAGTTTTGAATTCACTGAATACCCAGACAGCCTTAAGCAGCTTAAGTTAATTGAAAATGCATTCCTGCTGTTAAACCAAGTCCAGTAGAGGCGGCTTTCAGATATAACACTCTTCCTGTACTCAAAAGATACAACTTTAATGACTGTGATTTCTCCACTCCCGAGAGTTATTGAAAGCAGCCAGGTGGCAGTCAGAGTCCCAAATGAAGACATTCTCAATGTCATCAAAACATTTTATTGTATGAACATGCATCTTAGAACATAGAGCAATATAGCACAGGAATGGGCCTTTCAACGCACAATGTTTGTTTGTGCCGAACATAATGCCAAGTTAATCTGATCTCATCTGCCTGCACATGATCCATATTCCTCTAATGATGCGATTTGAATGGGGATGTGATTATCTAAAAGCCTCTTAAATACCACATCAGTTACCATAAAAGTGTTGTGCCTATTTATTTTATATTAGTTGCGCTGATCAGGTGAAGTAATGAGTTTGAGTGATTGGAAACCAGGATTACTCAGTGTAGATTGTCTATTGCATGTTAGCCAATCAGAATGCTTAGTAATTATAACTCTGCCTAATGCATGCTTTATAGTGTAAGAACTCGCCTACTGTCTTCGGTAGCTGCAGTAGACTGAATGTATGATGTACTGCTTATATGATAATGGAATGGACATTAAAGATGCTTATACCTTAACCTGTGTGAGAGTCAGGTATTTATACTCACGTTTATGTTTAGATTTATTATTGTCACATGCAGTGAAGTATAGTGAAAAACATTACTTGCATGCTATCCAAACAATTCAGATAAGCCATACATAAGAAGTACAATCAAGTTATGGCGGCACGGTGGTGCAGCAGTAGAATGGCTGCCTGATAGCGCTTGCAGCACCGGAGATCCGGGTTCGATCCCGATTACGGTTGTTGTCTGTACGGAGTTTGTACGTTCTCCCCGTGACCATGTGGGGTTTCTCCGGGATCTTCGGCTTCCTCCCACACTTCAAAGACGTACAGGTATGTAGGTAAATTGGCATGGAAAATGTTTTTAAAATAAGTGTGTATAGGATAGAGTTAATATGTGGGGTCGCTGATCGGCACAGACTCGATGGCCCGAAGGGATTCTACGCTGTATCTCTAAACTAAATTCAAACTTGAGTAATTCTACCTACTAGTGTCTACCCAGTTGCCCAGTGCCAGGTTCACACAATTTTTATAATTTCTCCTGAGAACAGGAAGTCAACAAGAAGGATGCTTACATTTGTCCCACAGCCAGCTAACATGCAGTTCCTTCAATTATTGTGGGTAATTCTGGCTATTGCCTCATCTGGAACAAGAGCTTCTTATGGATCACCAAATGCATCTGTGGGGACAAGGAGAATGGGAATAACTTCCAGCAACCAGACGGCTGGTACCAACGAGACAATGTGATGTTGTTAGGATATCACAACCCACATATGTCACGATAAAGGAGAGGTGGTAAAGCATGGATGTTTGAAGACAAATGTAATGATTTTTGTTTTGCATGTTGTTTGACATTATCTTGTTGTGAATCACACTTGTGACATGGACATTGTTCAGATGCATCCCCATTTACTGTACATCCAAACACATCTTTTATTGTATAGCAGTGGCTAGCATTGCTGGCGATCATGCCATGTTCACTGAGAAAGGTTGTTAGTGCCACACATGGCTGCCATCAATATACTGGAGCAAAACTAATTGACAAACAACAATGAGTTATACTGTCCTCTTAACAGTGGCAACATCATGACAGTAGACCACATGATTGTAAAATTAAGACTCAAGTCATGATTGCCATGCTATTTTGGCAATGACTTATACAACCTACCTTCAACATCAAGTTATTTACTATCTCATGGATCATATTCCATGCTTGTTCCACTGTTGTAACATTTATTGTGTCCATCTACAATTATCTGAAAAACATGAAACAGGTGGTACTATGAGATTAAACATCTGCTCAACTTTTCCTCTTTCTTAGGATCCCTCTATGCAGTTGATTGAATTAGATGAAAGAGCTTCAGTGAAAGGTGATTGCTTGTGTAGGAAAGTGTGATAATATAATGATTATTTTTTTGTGAAATGAAAGAGACATCGTGCTACAACTTCTGACAGATCATCTGTTATGTCCCACTGCGCATCTTGAAATGGTCAATTTGAAGAAAGATCTAAAATGAACTTCAATTGGACTATCGTGTGAAATTTCTCACTGTTAGATGATTTGGGAATTCAGTGACTTGAAAAGTCAACCTCCTCAATACATGTCCATACCTATGGTATGCCAATCCAATCAATATGTTGCTCTGTGACTGCAAAGAAAATGTAAGCCTGACATCTGTGGTAGGATAGTTACTGAAGAGGATTCTAATGGATTATTGCATTTGGAAAGACAGGGGTTGTTTGTTGATAATCAACATGGTTTTGTGCAAGGAACGTCATGACTAAATTTGATTGAGTTTTTGAAGAAATAACCAAGAGGGCTAATGAGGACAGGGCTGTGGACATAGTCCATATGGAGCTCAGCATGGCCTTTGATAAGTTCTGCATCGTAGATTGTATTAGAAGGTTAGATCATATGACACAGAGGGAGCTAACTGGATAGAAAGTAGGAAACAGGATGATAGTGACATTTTGTTTTTCGGACTGGAGACCTCTGACAGGTGGCGTGCAAAGGGGTTGATGCTGGGCCCGTTGCTCTTTGTCATCTATATCAATGATTTATATGTATATGTACAAGACATGATTGGTAAGTTTGCAGATTACACAAAATGTTTTACTGTGGACGGTGAAGATGGTATCAAGAATTAAAGTAGTATCTTGATCAGCTGGGCAAGTGGATCAAGGAATGACAAGTAGAGTTTAATTCAGATATGCTTGAGGGATGACATTTTGGGAAGACAAACCAAGGCAGAACCTTCACAGTGAAGGGTAGACCAGTGCCTGGTGCTATAGAGCAGAGGGAGTACAAGTACATCGTTCTTGGAAAGTGTTGTTGCATGTAGATAAAGTGGTGAAGACTTTTGGCATGCTGGTCTTTATTAGTTAGGGAATTGAATATAGAAATGATGATGTCAGTATAGTTGTAAAAGATGTTGGTGAGGCCGCATTTGGAGTATTGTGTTCACTTTCAGCAACCCTGCAACAGGAAAATTGTTGATAAGTTGGAAAGGGTGCAGAGAAAGTTTACAAATGTGTTACCAAGACCTGAACTATCGGAAGAGATTAGGCAGGCTAGGGTTTTATTCATTGGAGTGCAGGAGGTTGTGGGATGATCTTATGGAGGTGTAGAAATCACGATGCAAAAATATAGGGTCAATCCACAGTCTTTTTCCAGGGTAGGGGAATCAAGAACGGGAAGGCATTAGTTTAAGTTGAAAAGGGCAAGATTTAATGGAAATGTGAAGGTCAACTATTTGACTAGAGGATGGTAGATAAATGAAATGAGCTGCCAGATGTACACAAAGTAACAAAATCTAAAAGTCATTTAAATAGGTACCTGGATAGAAATGATTTGAAGAGATATGGGCCAAATACAGACAAAGGGAACTTGCTCAGATATGTATCTTGGGCTGAGTTGGGCTGAGGTGAGTTTTTCCACGTTGATTGGCTTAGTAACTCTAGGATTCCATTTGAGTGCCCATCATTAATATTCTTAAATTTGTACCTATATTGTATAGGTACTGTATTGTACCTATTTGTACCTATTTTCACCGCCGACACTGGCAGTGTTTGAAGCACGAAAATAGATACAATAGTTGGTATTTAGCAGTATTTTTCATAGGCACATAAATAGAATCCAAGAGTTACTGAGCCAATGTATGCTGTACATTGAGGTACACACCACACTCAATGTACTGTAAAAAAAAACTTGCCTGCTCATCTCATTAAACTTTTCCTCTCTGATTTTAATCATCTTTAACATTTGACAAGGTGCTCTCTTCTCTTCTCTATGTCTCTCATAATGTTATAGAATTCTATCAGGTCCCTCAGCCTCCAATGCTACTGAGGAAACTATCCAAATGTATCTAATCTCCCTTTATAGCTAATAGCTACAAATCTAGCTCATACCCTGATAAAACTCTTCTGCATCTTTTCCAAACCACCACATCCTTCCTCTAATGGGACAATCAGAACAGCATATAATACTCCAAATGCAGGCGAACCAAAGTTTTATAAAGCTGCAATGTGACTTATTGATTCTTGCACCTGAACGACCAATGAAGGCAAGCACACCATATGCCTTCTTTTCCACTCTATTAACTTGTATTGCCACTTTCAGAGAGCTATAGATGGATCCCAAGAACCCTCTGTACACATTGCGTTAAGGGTCTTGTTATTAAATATATACTTTTCCTTTTACACTTCCTCTTCTCCCTAAACCACACACTTGCTGGGTTAAATTTATCTGCCCCAGTCCTGCAAGTATTTGTATGTAGGTCTTTGTTTATTCTGAAAAAGCAAACTATTCTCCTATCATAATCCTTTTCACTTATGGGTCAATAAATGACTAATTATATCCCAATGTTAAATTGGAAACAATTTCGATCTACATTGTATCATATCATAACAAAATTCCACAAATGCTATACTACAAAAGCATTATCAATCATAATTTGACACTGATCTACATAACATCAGGTATGGCAGCTAATTAAACGTTTTGCCAAAAATGTAACTAGTAAGGAATATCTTCAAAGAAGGTAGAGAGATGGAGTAGGAATTATGTTCAGGGAAGGAGTTTCACAGCTAGGAGCCTTGGCAGTTGAAGGCACACTCTCTGTCGTGGTGCTCAGTGTGAACCTGGAGAAGACCAAAATGCCAAAACATAAATAGAGAAAGGGAAGGAGGAGAACAAAGAAGGATTGTAAAATAAAGTTAAGATTATTAAATGTTTAAATTGAGGTTGATTTGAAATAATTTGAGGAAGTTAGATCTGGTGGTTTGGTGTTGGTCATGGATAGAGGATTTGCTAACCAGCATGAAGCAATATGTAGAGATGGTGGGCAGGGTGAGTGGAGCAGGGAGGGGCTGAGGGGAATTATTTTTCAGGTTGGCAACCTGTAACAAGAAGATTAATGGTGGGATCACAACTGTTTCCAATATTTACTTTACTTTAGAGATACAGCACAGAAACAGGCCCTTCAGCCCATCAAGTCTGTGCTGACTAGCAATCGCCCCATACACTAGCACTATCCTACACAATAGGAACCATTTACAATTTTATTGAAACCAATTAACCTATAAATCTGTATGTCTTTGGAGGATGGGAGGAAACCGAAGCCCCCGGAGAAAACCCATGCAGTCACAGGGAGAACGTCTAACCTCCATACAGACAGCTCCCCTAGTCAGGATCGGAACTGGGTCTCTGGCGCTGTAATGCAGGAACTCTACCGCTGCGATACTGTGTCACCCTGAATCGTGACTTGGAGGAAGGAAGCAAATATATGGTAGCCAAGTTTTCAAATCACACAAAAATAGTTGGGAGGAGAAGTTGCGAGAAGAATATAAACAGCTTACAGAAAGATATTGGTAAATCAGTGGGAAAAAGACGGCAAAAGGGATATAATGTTGTAAAATGTGAATTATTCACTTTGGGAGAAAGAACAAAAAAAAAAGTACTTTTTAAATAAAAAATGTAGCGGGACGAGTGAACAAAGAAATTGGAAAGCCTAATGAGGGAATATTATTCTAAGACTGAGATGAGGAAGAATTTATTTGTCAGAGGGTTATGAGTCTTTGGAACCTCAAACACAGAGGACTGTGGGAATAAAGTCTTTGGGTATAGTTTAGCCTGAGATCGATAGATTTCTGGGGAGGCAAAAAGGCAGGAAATTAGATTTGAGGAATGTCAGATCAGTATTGAACATGTTGAATGTGAAACAAACTCAAGGAGCAACATGGCCTCATACTGCTTTCAATTCTTATAGTATTAATACCACAAAATCATCCAATAGTAGTATGCGGGATGCTAACACTGTTCACTTAACTCAAAGAATAGTGGCGGTTTTAGCACCGGTGCATTTTCAGTATGAATGTGAGTAATTTTGTGATCCTGAACTGCAGTCAGAAAACTGCATTCAACCAGATCTGTTAAATTGTTGCTTTATCTTCATGTCAGGGCATTTTATGTTTCTTTCCACAGGGAATACAGCTGTATAGAATTTCATCAAAGGTGAGCCATTAGCTCAGATAACTGGCAGTGCATGGAAATGAAGGACACTCACACCTTCACATTGTGCAGATTGTAACATTTATCCTCTCAAACCTCTTGCAACCACCTTGTTAGTAAAGTGAGAGAAAGCTTCCTCAGTATTAGAGTGATGAAAACAGGGCTTGCTTCCTATAGGAATTCAATAATATGAAACACTTTTAATGTTTGACTAGACTAAGTGGTACCCGTAGGGTCCTAGGTTCACACAGGAGGGCTGGTCCCCCAGAGCAATATTCCACTTCTCCACCAATTCCAATATTGGTGGCCAGTGGACGGGGGGTGGGGGGGTTCTGGAGCGCTAGCATGGGTGTTGTGGGTCAAGTCAAGCACAGTGAGTGTGGGGCCAACAATTCATTTCAGTCCATTTCAAGTCAAGCATAGGGCAGGTAGGGCCAACCAACAATACAATCCATTTACTTTCATTTCAGTTGAGGTCAATCAAAGCAAAGGCAAGGCAAAAGCAAAAGCACAGGGCAGGCAGGGGCAGCCAACAATACAATCCAGTTGCTTTCATTTGAGGTGAGGTCAAGCCAAGCAAAGACAAAGCAAAAGCACAGGGCAGGCGGGGCCAGCCAACAATACAACCTATTTGCTTTCATTTCAGGTGAGCTCAAGCAAAGGCAAAGCAAACGCACAGGGCAGGTGGGGCCAGCCAAAAATACAATCCATTTTCTTTCATTTCAGGTGAGCTCAGCAAAGCAAAGGCAAAGGAAAAGCAAAAGCACAGGGCAGGCCAAACAATTCATTTCATTTTCATTTCTATTTCCATTTCCATTTCAATTTCAAGCACATGGCAAGCCAAACGACTAATTTCATTTCATTAAGGGCTAACAACTCATTTATTGTAAGCACACTAAGGGTTAACAAATCATCATTCATTGCAAGCACATTGCTGGCTAACAAATAATTTATTGCAAGCACACTAATGGTTAACAAATCATCATTCATTGCAAGCACCTTGCTGGCTAACATAATTTATTACAAGCACAAGCGTTAACAAATCATCATTCATTGCAAGCACATTGCTGGATAACAAATCATTTATCACAAGCATATGAAGGGTTAACCACATAAAGCACATAACCACATAAAGCACATAAAGGTTAGACTCACAGTTCAGTAAGCTCACAACAGAATCAGAGTTGTGGCATCTCCCTCACAATCTTTCAGAGTGACTGACTTATGTCCAGGTATAAGGGGTTTTATAGTCCTGCCCTCCCCCCAGAAGGGACGATACCTTAATCATGGTGATTGACAGGCGAGAAGACCAATCAGCAGATCTCAAGATTTTCTTAAACACTCATAACTTTTTTATTTTTCATCGCTCTGAAAAATCCTTGGGGCTGCCTCAGTGGAGGAGGACTGTGAGTAAGATGGCCAAAAATCATAGCGATGCAGGGTAGCATTTTGTTCTAAAATCAATATAGAGCGCAGACAGGAAGTGGTCAAGATGAGTCTTTTAGTTATATAGATAGATAGATGTGATGTCTTGATATGCCTGGAAAGGCAAGGATAGATGCCCTTCTTGATTAAATATCTAAAAGGAATCCTGAGGCTTTGTGTCTGTGTACAAATTTACCAACTTCAGACTTTAGAGATACTGTGCGGAAATAGACCCTTCGGCCCATTGAGTCTGTGGCAACCAGTGATCACCTTGTACACTAGCACTATCTTACACATTAGGGACAATTTCACGTTTTTACTGATTTACCTACAAACCTGTACATCTTTGAAATGTTGCAGGAAACTGGAGCACCCGGAAGAAACGTATGCGGTCACAGGGAGAATGGACAAACTCTGTACCGATGCCACCCACAGTCAGGATTGGACCTGGTTTACTGGTGCTGTAAGGCAGCAACTCTACCGCTGCGACACTGTGTTGCCCGTTTGACAAAATGGATATTGTGAAAAAATAAGATCAAATGTGACATCAATAAGTTAGTGGGAACTAGGGGAATACTCTCCACTGCCTGCATTTCCCAGAACCTCTCCAGCATCAAAAAACATAAGTCAGTGAATTAACCACAAGCAAACGACAGGCTAGAAGCTCTCCATATAGAGCTCTCCCACAATATTGTTCAGAAAATTCAACACTATCTAGGACAGAACAGTCTGTCTAATTGGCATCCCAAATAACACTTTAAACATTCATTATGACAGAATAAATTGTGTTAAAGCAGGAAGACAAAAACACAACAACCATGTTTGAATCACTCCATTGAGTGATAAAATACCCTTTTAAGATGTATTTTTTTACACAGATTGACAAGATAAAGGGATTTTCAGTGAAAGCCTTTCAAAGACTTTGCTGTTGCAATGCTGTTCACATATCTTGTGAATTTCCATTCCTCAGATTTTAGACTCTTGCTACAAGTGGAAAAACATTGAGCAAGTCAAATACAACAGGCCCAGGGGATTGCCGATATCTACATCATCAAAGCTGTAACCTCCACTGGCCAGAAGGATAAGAATAACATGCATGGTATCACCCCCAACAGCAAGTTCTCCACTGATGACACACCATGTTTTGGCATAGAAACATTATTTCATTCTGTTACTTCTTTATTGCTGGGATAGAATGCTGGAACTCTGTTAAGGATTGTTAAGAAATTTAGATTGCAGTTATTCTAGACAGCTGATCATTGCGACCTTCTCAAAGCATTAACTGCTGACTATGCCAGCTATGCCCCCTCCCATGAATGATTCTAACTATGTTATTAACTAAGTTTTTTAATAGATACACAAGGAACTGCTGGAACTGGAATCTTGCATGGAACACAAAGTGCTGGATTAACTCAATGAGTCAGGCAGCATCTCCGGAGGATTTGGACAGGTGACATTTCTGATCCAGACCCTTTTTCAGGTTGTATTGTTCAATACGTTGGTCATTTGGTGCATAGTTAGATATGGGAGATCCAAAGGAGTTGTGAACTTTATTCTTGTGAGGGATATTCATCTCCTTCTTTTGAGCTATTAATCTAAGATATAATGCGTACATAATAATGATCTTAATCAAATATTTCATCATTCAATGGAATAGTTAAGACATTGCTGATGTATCGTGCTTTTGGTCTTGCAGCTTTCCACAAAAAAATTCTGTCATAATAAATCTGATTATTAGACGGAAATACACGTGTTTATCTGATGATATTTTATTTAATGCCTCAGGCCAGATGATTGTGCTCAATAAACCGTGTGAACTGTAGGCTGGAATTGTATTTGTGAATCTATTCCAAAAGACACTAACAGCAGGACAGTGAGAGGTTGCGGCTTTCGAGCTTGTCTCCTTCCTAAAATGGATTTTTCCTTCTTTCCACCCATTAAACGTAATTGACTGTTCCATTTCCCACACACCATTTGTAAATATTCAAATGTTTCATGGCCCAATTTCTTCCCATCCAACCTTCCTTCTACCTCTTTCTAGGATTGACCTGTGGAAGAAGGTCACACGTAAACAAGAAAGACCTCTATCTGCTTTTATATCAGTCTGAAGAATGGTCCTGACCTGAAACATAATCTGCACATTTCCCTCCACAATGCTACCTGACCTACTAAGTTCCTCCTGCACTTTGTTTTCTGCTCAAGTGTTCGGCATCTACAGTCTCTCGTGTTTCCATTTACATTGAGCTTTTTTGCCAAATCCCAGTGCTTTACTTTCTATGGAATACTATTATAATGTAGGAACTTTGCAGCCATTCTGTGCATACATAAGTCTCATCAACAGCAATGTGACAATAACAAGGAAGCAGCTTTCTAAATCACAATAATTAAGAGGAAACTAGGCAAGGACACCAGAAATAACTGTTCCCTCTTCTTTGAAGTGGTGTCATTTCACATTTACAAAGAGTGAGTAACATGGTGTTACCTAAATCATTGCACCTGTGGCAGCACTGCTCCCTTACCACTGCATGGAAGTGACAAGTCTAAATTTTGCACTGAAGTCTGGAGAGTGAACTGAACTCATAGTATTCTGTATTGGAGCAAAAGTGCTACGTTGTTTCAGCTGCAAAAGATTAACATTTTGGACATTGGTAAAAACCCAAATGATTTTATTATGATCCTTTTTTGAGGAGTTCAGTACTCAATGGATTATTTTGTTACTGCAGTGCTTTTCTTACATGGTACCAATGGGCATGCACGATGACACTAGTTTCACTCTGCATGGCAAGTAACTCTCCAGCCGTGCAAGTGGGTTTGAGTGGTAGCATTGTTGAGAGCACTAGTCTTACCTTAGCATGCATAAAGAGAAAGGCAGGCCTACAGCTTGTTATAGAGTGAAAGACTCTATAAACTTGGTAAATGTTATTCTAATGAGAACCAGACTGATCTCACAGTCTGCCAAAAACAAATATTTACAAGCTCATAAGTCATAGGAGCAGAATTAGGCCATTTGGCCCATCAAGTCTACTCCGCCATTCAATCATAGCTGATCTATCTTTCCCTCTTAACCCTATTCTCCTGGTTTCTCCCCATAACCCCTGACACCTGTACTATTTCCGAATCTGTCAATCTCTGCTTTAAGAATATCCAATGACTTGGCCTCCACTGTCGACTGTGGTATTGAATTCCACAAATTCACCACCCTCCAATTAAATAAATTCTTCCTCATCTCTTTTCCAAAGGTACGTCCTTTTATCCTGAGGCTGCACTCTCTGGTCCTAGAATCTCCCACAGGTAGAAAAATCCTCTCTACATCCACTATATCCAGACCTTTCACTATTCAGGAAGTGTCAATGAGGTCCACCCTCATCCTTCTAAACCCCAGCGAGCACAGGCCCACTGACACTCATCATATGTTATCCCTATCATCCCCAGGATCATTCTCGCAAACCTCCTCTGGGCCCTCTCTAATGCCAGCACATCCCTCCTCAGATATGGGGCCCAAAACTGCACTGATACTCTAATACTCCCAATGTGGTCTGACCAATGTCTTATAAATCCTCGACATTACATCCCTGTTTTTATATTCTAGACTCCTCAAACTAAATACAAACATTGCATTTTCCTTCCTTCCCACCAATTCAACTTGCAAATGAACCTTTTGTAATCCAACAACAACACTCCCAAGTCCATTTGCATCTCTGATTTCGGAATCCTTTCCCCATTTCAAAATGGCTTCCGGTGATGCCATGACAGTGAAGGCTGTGTAGTCGATCTGCTCTCCGGGAGGCCCTCTTCAAACCAGCCATAAGAAAGAAAAATACTGTGATATACGCGGAGAAAGGAGTGTTAACGGCTGTCTGAACATGATGGGTCGACATAAGGCATCTGAGCGCAGAGGAAAAGGAAAGAATGAAGCACAGAAACTGACAGACTCCCCGCAAGATGACGCCAAGTCTGATAAGGAAAGCCCGTTAATTCTCTCCAAGTTGAGAGAGTTGAGAAAATAACCTAAAGAAGCCTCAGAAGATACAAAACAGATTAACGAGTGGAGGACAAAATGAAGGATTTAAGGGCTCGAATGGAAAAGCTGGAAGGAAAATTGAAGGAAATGGAGGTCAGAGTAAGTTCAACAGAAGAGGTGTATGAATGTGCGGATATATGGAGTCATAGAGGGAAAGGAAAAAAAGGACATGTTCCAGTTTGTAAATGAACTGTTGAGGAATTCCCTAGAACTCCCGGAAGATTTAACTATTAATATTGAGAGAGCACATAGGTCCCTCGCAGCTAGACCGAGTGCAGAGCTAGCCCCACCAAGATCTATAATAGTCAAATGTTTACATAGAAACATAGAAACATAGAAATTAGGTGCAGGAGTAGGCCATTCAGCCCTTCAAGCCTGCACCGCCATTCAATATGATCATGGCTGATCATCCAACTCAGTATCCCGTACCTGCCTTCTCTCCATACCCTCTGATCCCCTTAGCCACAAGGGCCACATCCAACTCACTCTTAAATATAGCCAATGAACTGGCCTCAACTACCCTCTGTGGCAGAGAGTTCCAGAGACTCACCACTCTCTGTGTGAAAAAAGTCTTTCTCATCTCGGTCTTAAAGGATTTCCCCCTTATCCTTAAGCTGTGACCCCTTGTCCTGGACTTCCCCAACATCGGGAACAATCTTCCTGCATCTAGCCTGTCCAACCCCTTAAGAATTTTGTAAGTTTCTATAAGATCCCCTCTCAATCTCCTAAATTCCAGAGAGTATAAACCGAGTCTATCCAGTCTTTCTTCATAAGACAGTCCTGACATCCCAGGAATCAGTCTGGTGAACCTTCTCTGCACTCCCTCTATGGCAATAATGTCCTTCCTCAGATTTGGAGACCAATTTTAGACTATTATACGAAATATCTTGTGTTGCAACAGGCTTGGAAGCTTGCGAAAGATAATATATGATGGGGACAGAGTGTATTTTGATCAAGACTACTCGCCAAAAGTCCAGAGAAAGCGTAAGGAGGTACGACGGGTGATTAAGCAACTGCGGGAGAAAAATATTAAAGCGAAGTCTCCATTCCCGGCACAGCTCAAGATCTTCCTAGATTCTGGAGTTAAATCCTTCAGGACATTGACTGAGGCAGTACCTTCACTGGAAAAGATGGGGATTTACATCAGATCAGAGTCCAGAGATGTGTTGAATAGAGAACTGCTGCGAGACCATTGGTCAGGGGGCATGAATAAAGCAAGCGGCCAGAGAGGATTGGCAAATCTGTCAGAGGAAGACCTTCGCACCATTCTGGGTATCATAGAAGATGGACTATAGACAGGTTTGAAATAACCTCAGAAACATGGGTCATATGGGCAAATGGTAAAATGTCTGAAAGAGACAATTGAGTTAATGAAGTGGACAATTAACATCTATACGATCATATAATAGTATATGATGAGATAAATAATATGTAAATATTTGTACATATACTCTCTGGTTTTGTTTTGTTGTCTTGATGAAGGGTAATTATGCCACGTTTTACAGCTCATATATGGCTGGTTTTGTAATGTATTATATTTTCTAATTGATTTAAATGTACTATCAAAGAGATGGACTGAGGGGGGCTCTCTCGGGTGGGGGGGGGGGGGGGAGATACCTGCCATTTATTTTTGTTTATAATTGTAATTCAAAAGGCCCAAAGTGGGATTTAGAGCAACCTTATTGTAGTTGCAACCACACAAAAGTGGGCTACCCAGGAGAGACCTAGTCACATCTCTTTGCCTTTTTATGAGGAGCTGGTACACCAGTTAGTTCAGGGTGTCCAGATGGGTTTGTTTGGTAGGAAGTACATGTTTTCTTTATATATTTTTTGTCCTATGTGTAAAGTTTTATTGTATATTGATTTACTAATTTGTTTATTGTTTATTGATTTGTTAGTTTGGCAAATGTTTGTTATTGTTACATCACACCCTAGTAAATTGTATTTTGAGTACAGCGGATATTCACAGGCTAACCAGAGCAAGAAACAAAAATGGTATAGAAAGCAACTAGTAGATTACACAACATGGGATAATGACTAATTTAAAGATAGTAAGTTATAACGTCTACAGTTAAAATACCCGAGTTTCATTTAAATGAACAACCACAACCCCTGAGAGTTTTCCCCATCTGAACTGCCTGGCAAGAAGTTAACATTCTCTCATGATTTATCACCTCAATGGAATACAATCCTCTTTTGCCTGCATCACCGGAGACATGAGCAACAGAGCATTTAACATTTCATCTTTGTGATACACCTTTATTTAATTTTTCTCCACATTTGGAGTTAATTGTTATCACTTCATATGTCTTTCTAGTGCATCTGTTTCCCATTTCTATGATGAGGAGGAATTCTCTTAACCACTAACTTATTTAACTTATGCAGACTGTAAACCCTTAATTCTGCGCTCAATGCCTTTGATCATACAGCACATAATTTCAATGAAAATGTATAGTTCCCCAACTCTGAAGCCACAGCTGAAAGCTCCAAATCCATGCTGTTGTGAATTGTACTTTTTCTAACCATTTGGCTAAAAGGTATCATAGATACCAAGGCCAAATGTGAGCATTTGGATTTAGTAGTTTCTTCCAGAACTCCACACAGCATTGTTGCATCCACTGCAATTCTTAAGAAGTTTCTTTAATATAACAAAAAAGATCTCTATCAATAAAAAAAACAAAAGAAAAAAATCTATGCGAACAGAAACATCAAAGTTGGTTTGTGCACGATATAAATTATTTTATGTGCATAAGATTGGAATCAGATCAGTAATAAAGAAAATCATGTGACTTGCACCCAAACGTTAACTGTAAAAGCAAAACAATATTCAGTCGTAAAGAACTCAGATCAGTTCCAGAAAGTGTTTTAATGAAAGGATTTCTTTGTTGGGCAGTTTACTGACACAGAGACATTGATCTACAGTACCAATTATCTTCATAATAAACAGCACTCACAGACATTGCCAATATGTATTTAAAAAGTTTAAATCTTCACATGGAAGGACTAAGCCATCAATCAATACAGCTATTTATATGAAAGATGACATAAAAAAACATGAGAAAAATGGGCCCCATCGAATATGAAATTCTAAAGGTTCAAGAAGAAATTACATTTGATTTTTCCAGTCTTTTCTAAAAAACAATGTAATGCAAAAATTCTCATAGTTGCCTGCTCATTTTCTTTTTATCTCTAGTAAACATTAAAAATAAGTGAATTTTTTAAAATGTAATAATATCAACATATTTTAATGTCTTTGGTATTGACATTCCATAGATAAACAATTTTAATAAAAATAAAAATATATTAGCTTTTTCAATGACAACAATTTGATTAATTTTGAAACGTAGTTTGACTTGCAGAAAGTTGTCAACTAAAACTATTTCAAATTTGAAATCAATCATCTTTTTGAACCATTTTACAAGAATATTATGAAGAAAATAAATTACTTTAGAATTTGATTTCTGCTTATTCCAGTCAGACTTCAGAAGCATAAATCTGCAGTGATATTGTAAGAGCCTTTAAAGAAAGTTGGCCGCATAAACAACAAAAACAAATCCTTATTTGAACATTTAAACCATTCATTGGCAAGAAATTAAATTAAGGTTGTCTAGATCATAAAGGTTACTAGAGAGTATTCTGAGGGATAGGATATACATGCATTTAAACAGACAAAGGCTGATTAGGGATAGTCAGCGTGGTATTGTACGTAGGAGGTCGTGCCTCATAAACCTGATAGATGTTTTTGAAGACATGACCAAAAAAGTAGAGATGTATATATGGACTTCAGCAAATTAACAATTTTCACACAAAGGGTGGTGGGGGTATGGAACAAGCTGCTAGAGGAGGTAGTTGAGGCAGGGACATACCCGGCGATTAAGAAACAATTAGAGAGGATGGTACATGGATAGGACAGGTTTGGAGGGATATGGGCCACAGGCGGGCAGGTGGAACTAGTGTAGCTGCGATATGTTGGCCGGTGTGGGCAAGTTAGGCTGAATGGCCTTCTTCCATGCTATATAACTCTATCACTCTACGATTCTAGTATAGTTGTTTCTGCCCCCCCAATGGAAGCTCAATGGGTGATTGCTCCTATCAATGATTGAAGCACTTCAATTTAATTCCCAATCTCTGTCTGCTCAATCAATCAGCACTCATAATGGTGAGGCGGCTCTTGCCAGGAGATTTTTAAAAGATATTTGGATATATATGTGGACAGGAAACCTTTAGAGATATGGGCCAAATGCAGGCAAATGAGACTAGCCCCAAATGCCAATTCAGTCTTTGTGGACAGGGTAGGCTGAAGGGCTTGTTTTGTGCTTTGTGATTCCATTACTCTTTTCAAGGAGAACAATCATTTAGGAAATGCTCTTCATGCACATAAATATGGAAACCGGCCTGATACAAACACCCACATGTATGCATACAATACGTGTTCTCTCACACACAGGCACATACTCACAGCTACATGCACATAAACACAGACACAGACAGGCAACTATAGACACACTCTCACAAACACACACTCCCATACACCAAATGGCACACAAACATATGTACCCCCTCCCTTTCTATTTTCTTTATTGCAGCTCCATGGGTACAGTGGAAAGATTGCCATTCCTAATGGCAAGTTGGGTCAAGACCAGTCATCTGGATGCATTCCACATAGCTCCCCTGGAGATGTGCAGGTGCTGTTGTAGCAGCTACTCCTGGGTGTGAACCACCTAAACATTGGTTTTGGCTAATCTTACTGATTTATCGTTGGGACCAGGCCAGGCTTTAAAGCTATGTGCAGCACACATTGAGCAAATTAAAAAGGTTGAAGTCCACTTTGTTAGCAAATTTGTGTTACAATTAATAAACTTGATCCAATGATTATCAGTTATCCATATCAGATCCCATACCACCATGGGGATTTCTTTTTAGCTGTTCAAGATGACTGCCTGAAATAGACATTGGGTTTCTTAATAATCATGATTGAAATGTAAAATTCATTGGCAACTAATAACAACAAAGATTTTTGGTATAGGCATATTATTGATATAGATATCAGTATATAGTATATGCCATGTATGGGTATATGGTATAAAATACTGTTATGTATCCACAGTTTTTGCGCACATTATTTAAACTCAGGCTTAAGTCAACTTTGAGGAATAATTGATTGATGAACTAACACCATGACACAATTCAATTGTAATGAAGTGATATGGGCTGTGCTGAGAACACGATACAGAGCCATAAAGTTATGCAGAACGGAAACAAATTCTTCGGCACAATTCATCCACGCCGACCAAGATGCCCCATCTAAGCTAGTCCCATTTGGCTGTGTTTGGCCTGTATCCATTTCCTATCAAGGTAGATGTTCAAATAAATTATTATCTCAAAATACGTGCAAATTGTTTGCCTCTCCATATATGTTGTCACCCTACAAGCTGAATGCCACGAGAAAGGAAATGTTACAGAATATTCGGATCATGTAAAGCTGATTCCAAACGGTTTCCAAAGCAATACAGTTGAGCAATACATATTGGAGCTTAACTGCCAAATTGGGCAACATTTTCTGATTAGAAAGTGGTCACCTGCAGTCATATACCACAATCTGTGATCTATGTGGTATTCAGTCTTCATCTGAGGCTGCATTGTCTAATACTAGCATTGTCTATACATAAATTCCCACCAGGAGCTGCACGGCACCAGCACAGTATCGCAGCAGGTGGGGCTCACAGCACCAGAGGCATGGGTTCAAGCCTGATCTCAGGTGATGTCTGCATGGAGTTTGCACCATCTTCCTGTGACCATATGGTCTGGGTGCTCCGGTTTACTCTCACATCCCAATGTATTGTGGGTTTGTAGGTTAATTGGCCTCTTTAAATTGTCCCTGGTCTGTAGACGGTGGATGGGAAAGTGGGCTAACATAGAACTGGTGTGAATCAGTGATCAGCAGTCGGCATAAACTCAGTAGACCAAAGGGCCTGTTTCTATGCTGTATCTCTAAACCAAACTAAGCAGTTTTAAGCCGACAATTAATATGTGTGCTGTTTTTAGATTTTCCAGATACTTATACAGTCAGATTTAGAGGTTGCAGCATGTGTCCTTCTCTTCTTACCAGAATGTTGCACAAGAGGATCCCAAATCAGAAGGAATGCTGCTCTGAGAAATAATGAATAGTTTACAATCAACATGAATAATTGTTATTAATTGCCTAACCAACAAGAACAGAAAACAATGGCGGAGCAGTGGTGCAACTAGAACAGTTGCTGCACTGCACCAGAGATTCAAATGTTGTCTGTGTGGAGTTTTAATACTCTGCTTGACCATATATGTTTCCACCAGTTCGACAGTCTCCTCCCACATCCCAAAAGACATGCTGATTGCTCGTTTAATTGGCTTGAGTGTGTAGGTAGAGTCAAGGGAGAGTCCATGGGGAAAATAGGGAAAATGATAGATGGGTGATTAATGGTCAGTGTGGATTCAGTGACCCAAAGTGCTTATTGCTGCACTGTATCTTTCCGTGACTCCATGCCTCTAGAAGGAACAAAGAAAATGCACAAGCATAGAAGGCAACTATAATTCTGTTAGAAACACAAGGTATTACAGAGATTGAAATCTTGCATTTAACACAAAGTGATTCATCAGGCAGCATATCTAGAGGATATGGAAAGGCGATGTAGTGGGTCTGAAAAAGGGTCCTGATCTGGAATGTCGCTCATCTATGTCCTTCAGAGATTTTGCCTGACCCATTGAGTTACGCCAGCTCTTTGTGTTCTACATAATATTATTAGTCCTTTTCCACGATCACCACAGTTTCTCATACTTTCTGTTGCGTAGCAACCTGGACAAAATTGTCAAATGAGCATGTAAACATGTCAACATTTCAACAACTTGACTAGATGTCAAGTTGATACAGAGGACCATCTCCATTTCCCAAATGTTAATGCAGAAATAATGTGCTGGGCAGCTTGAGGCAGATATTCCAAACACTTCAGAGCTCACCTGCTGGAAAGGGCTATCGGGATACCAAGTGAGCAGAGTTCTGTCCAGGCACAATTCTCATCCTTTTCGTGTATCCGTATCGGCTGTTTTTGCAAATGTATGTTTAGCAGAGTTTATGGGAAATTATCAAATGTGAGTATCAGGCTAATGTTTCTTTCATGATTCTGGAACGCAGAAGACCACTGTGGAATCCTCAAGTTAAACCAAGCTGAGATTCATCTGGTTGAATATAAACTAGTGATCTAACTTGGAACCTACATATTTTGTGCAGTGGATGAATCTATCCTTTTCACAGACTCACAGTTTCAAAATGTTCTTACCAAGATTTGCTGTTGAAAGGGGGAAACCTTTTTAGTGATTATTGGAATCAAATGTGCATTCAGCTGATTTTCCAGTTATCCTGATTCTCCATATCCTCGGAGTCCTGCCCACTTGGCAAAGAGAAGGGAGGACTTCTTTCAGAAAACTGCTTGTGAGTTCAGCCCTGGAAAACTTCACAGATTAATTATTGCTTGCATTGTATTTAAAGCTGGTCACACTGTTTAAAAAAAGGTATTCTGGAATACATAAGGGGTTAATAATTCCCCGCACCAGTGCCCCACTCTTTGTTAAACAAATCTAATTCAACAGATGGACAATAAATCAATAACTGTGAAGTTTTAGTGTTGAGTTTGTTCACAGATTTTTTTTCGGTATTTTCTTTCCCCACCTTCTCTATCCCTTGTTTTCACTAGTTTTTTTCTCAGTATGTCACTTCCTTTCTTTAGAAAGCTCTTACCTCTTTTATTGCTGTTGCAGAGTTGTTCAATTTCCTCCCGTTGTGCTACATAATGCCTTGGAGACAACTTTAAAATGGTGCAAAAGTAAACAATTCAGAATAGACTCTGACCTTAGAAATCTCAACTCATTTTGAGACATCCAGATACATACTCATTGACACCACAGAGTGAAATTGTCAAAAGAAAACTTGGTTCTCTGTCTGTTCAAACTTCTAACATGTCTGTACATGTAACACCCCCTCCTTCAACTTCCCACTTATTTTTCTTAATTGCATTCTGCATAATACTATTAGTCCTTTTCCACAATCACCACAGTTCCCACATCAATTCTGACATAGCAGTGCTGACGTACCCAGCTAAGTTTACAAGCACAACAAAATCACACAGATATAGCAGGAAAGGTGCAACAATGCACAGTAATGAAAAGGCTGCTATCCCATGATGGCACTAATGAATTTTCTCATTCTCTCAGCTAACCGAGAAGACAGTCATTGAAAATCAAAACTTGGCAGATGTTGGATATCTGAAGTGAAAACTGAAAATGTTAGAACCGACAGCAGGTTAGGGACCATCAGTGGAAAGAAAAAAACAGAAAGAACATTTCAGGTCAAAGACCCTTGTGAGACTGAGGAGAAGAAAAACAAGTTCATTTTTATTTGTAGAGTGCATGGGGCAAGAATGGATAGAACTAAGTGTGAGGCCATGATTTGTATGGGAATGTTAGGAACCACAGAGTGGCCCAGCGGTAGAGTTTCTGCCTTACAGAGCCAGAGACGAAGGTTCAATCCTCACTATGTGTGCTCACTGTATGAGTTTGTCTGTTTTCCCTGTGACCATGTGGATTTTGTCCAGTGTAGATTTGTGTGCCTCTCCTATATATATATATATATATATTTCCACACAGATTATGCATGCTGCACATTCCTTATGTGATCAAGTCCGGATCTTCATCCCTACTGCCCACCATAAGCCTGCATGTTATGCTCTCTCTCTTAGATTAGCTGGATGCCATGGAGACGAAAGCACAAGGTGTTTCATCCGATGAATTACTAACAAAAGACTATGAGTTCTAATCTCTATGTGTGAGTCTGATCATTTCAACGTCACGACCATCCGTTTCTGATCCAGTCGCTTCGCCTATGGCCACACCGCCTCCACCTGTGCCAAAGCCTCCTGTTTCATCACCGGGAATGTTGTTTCAATCTCCTGCACCTATTCTACCACAGATCACGTCTCCGGTGAGGGGAGAAGATGTAGGACTGTACCGTAAGCATGCAGGTCGCATCTGTAAGCCCACTGTAAAGTACCCGGGCTACTTTTAAACTTCCTCCAGTTTATTGACACATGCTATATGTACTTTATGTAATCAGTAGTTTTTACTATTTGCATCTAATTCTTTAAGAGGAAGGATGTAAATTAGTGTGTATCTACTATATATATGTTTCCACACAGATTATGCATGCTGCACATTACTTGTGTAGCCCAGTCCGGATCTTCATGCTTACCCACCCATAAGCCTGCAAGTTGTACTCTCTCTCTCTCTCTTAGATTAGCTGTGTGCCATGGAGACAAAAGCACAAGGTGTTTCCTCTGTAGAATTACTAATCAAAGACTATGAGTTCTAATCTCTATGTGTGAGTGATCATTTCAACATCCAGGTACTCCGGTTTCCTCCCATATTCCAAAAATACACAAGTTTGCAGGTTAATCAATCCAGTAAGTTAAAATTGTCCCTAGTGTATGTAGGCTAGTGTACGTGGTATTCGCTGGTCGGTGGGGCGGAGAGCCTGTTTCCCCATTGTATCTCTAAAGTCTAGTTCTAAAGTTCTAGAGGTAAATGGGTTAATGGGGACAATTAGAGGGAGAGAATAAACAAAAGCTATGAAAGAAGAACAGCCGGAGAGTGGGAGCACAAAGGAACTATCTGTTAGAACTGGACGTTTCTGCTGGCAGTCACCCATCTGTAATTTGGGCTTGGGGTCATTAATATATTTAATTTGTTTTTGTTTATTTTATATTATCTATGAGTATTGTGCCTACAGGCCTGTTATGCTACTGCAAGTAAGAATGTCACTGTTTTATCATTGATACATATGACAAATAACTACTCTTGACTCTCTTGATTCATGTTTTTCTCTCTCCATTAGCACATCCTGTTCTGCTGGGTATGTCTCACTGAACTGTATTTCATAATTGGTACCATCTTTTGTGTTCTCTTCCATAACTGTCCTCAATTAATATCTTTCATTCAGTTTTTATCCCTCTATCTTCGATGCATGCATTAAGAAATCAACCAGACGACCTCTACAACCTACTCTCGCAGCAGCCCTGGTCTTAACCCAGCTGAGATATTTCCTTTGTCCTAACGATCCCTCCCCCACCTTGTTATGCCACTCTCTACACATTAGAGGCATTCTTTACAGAGGCTGATTAACCTACAAACCCACACTTCTTTGGGACCAGAGGTCCTGGAAATATAGACAGCATCGTAGGTCAGGTCCAAGCCTGAGTCTCTGGCGCTGTGAGGCAACAGCTCTACCAACTGCACCACTGTGCCGCCCTTCTCTATAACATAAAACTAACAATATAGTTTACTTTCCAGATAAAGCATGGAAACAGGATCTTTGGCCCATTGAGTCCACGGCGGGCATCAATACTTGTTCACGCTAGTTCTATGTTATCCCACTTTCTCACCCACTCCCTATACATTAAGGGAAATCTTGGGATGTGGGAGGAAACCAGAGCACCTGGAGGAAACCCCCACATCACAAAGAGAACATGCAAACTCCACACAGGCCACCAAGGTCAGAATCAAATCTATCTCTCCATCCTAACCCCATTCTCCTGCCTTCTCCCCATAACTCATGACGCTATTGAGCCATTTTGGGCACCATATCTGAGCAAGAATGTGCTGGCCCACGAAAGGTTTACACGAATGATCCCAGGAATGAGTAGATTAACTTATGATGAGTGTTTGACGGCACTGGGCCTGTAGTTGCTGGAGTTTAGAAGAATGAGTGGGGATCTCATTGAAACATACCAAATAGTGAAGGCTAAGAATGGATATTTTTAAGGCAGAGATAGATAGACTCTGGATTAGTATGGGTGATTCTTGATTAGTACGGTTGTAAGGGGTTATGGGGAAAAGGCAGGAGAATGGGGATATGAGGGAGAGATCGATCAGCCATGATTGAATGGCAGACTTGATGGGACAAATGGCCTAAGTCTATTCCTATTATTTATTACCGTATGACCTTATGATCACATTCAATATTTCATCTGGTAGGGAATACACAAGTTAAATGACCAGTTGATTGAATTGATTGATTGAAAGATATGACATGGAAAGAGGCCTTTTAGCCCAATCAGTCCATGCTAACCATCGATCACTTGTTCATAAGACATAGGGGCAGAATTAGGCCAATCAGCCCATCGAGTCTACTCCACCATTCAATCATGGCTGATCTATTTTTCTCTCTCAACCCATATTCTCCTGCCTTCTCTTTGTCACCTTTGACGCTTTTACTAATCAAGAACCTGTCAATCTCATTTTAAAAACACTAGTTCTATGTTATCCTTCTTTCATATCCACTCCCAACTATACACAGGGGCAACTTACAGAGGTTAATTAACCTATAAACATTTACGTCTTTGTAATATGGAAGGAAACCGGACCACCCAGAGAATACCCATTCGGTCACAGGCAGAATGTGCAAACTTAATGTGCAAACTCCATACAGACTGCACCCTAGGTCAGGATCAAATCCAGGTTGCTGGTACGGTGGCACTAGTTCTACCAG